>OX104070.1:59779515-59799885 GCA_944474145.2 Dicrocoelium dendriticum | reverse complement strand
TCGTGCCATCGTCTCATGGTGTTTGTGACTTGTCCTGAAGAAACTTGGTGCTTCTGTTAATGGTCACTCATCTGACTCGCTGTTCCAGCTTACTGCTTTTGCTTGCGAGAATTCGCTTTATCACTGATATTTATTAAACAATGTACAGTCATAGCGTGTAATAAAGAGGTTGCTTGGCAAGTCCCGTAGGATGATCGAAGTAAGGGATTATAAAACGCGCTTTTAAAATGATAGAAAAAAATAAAATTAAACTTTTTGGTGATTCACCGTTGTTCGAATGAACACACACTGGTCTCCTCACCGCTACCGTAACGGAGAGAGTTGGAGAACACACTGATTGGTTTGCGTTACTTCGTCTTCCCATTGAAACATACTATACCACCGAATGCAAGTGTGATAGTGTATCGTCAAGGCACTTTTTGAAAAGCGTTCCTATGGGGGCTAAACTAACGTGAGTTGGAAGAGAGTTCCATCTTACTGATATCCGGAGGTTACTAGATTTTGTCGGCAAGTTTGACCTGGTGGGCTCTCAGATTAGTGTTGAGGCTGAATTTCAACAGATCGCAACAGGTGTGATTGAGTTTCGCCATAATGGGGCCTCCTCGCTGACGCAGATATTCACCACTGCAATGGGTTGCAGTCTGCGTTGGTAGGGGAGATGAAACAATCCCGTAACCAATTTGGCCACCCTTCGTTGTGGTGTTTCAAAGCATCAGTGTCGTGTTTGCACCAGGGAGGCAAGAGTTTGATCGCGCACTCCACATGAGATTTCACTTAAGCTTTCAGCATTTGCGGAAAGGTAGATGCTTTGAACTTTCCGAAAGCCCTCCGTAAAATTTCTAGATGCTAACTGGCTTTTCTCGATGCTTTTCAGTCTGTTTCGTGCAGCCAAGTTCATCCTGCATAATTACTCGGAGATCGCTTTCCTGGGGTACAGGTGGCACCCGTTGTTCCGCAAGTCCACATCCACAGATACCTTGATGGCTTATACTCACCACGTACTGGAGCCGGTTTTCGAATGACTACGTATAGGCAATGTCGAGATCTTTTTTGCAGTGTCGTGTAGTCGTCCACTGCACCGATGTGCCAGATCTAGACATCATCTGGTACCTCCAGAGTCTTCACAAGAAATATTCTCTTGATGAGTTGCGCATTGTGTAGATCAGTTCGGTTAACTACCTGTTGCATCTTAATTGTATCCTTTTCGTGTCGTTCAACACTTGCACTCAACCCGAGACCATATTTTTAAACATCATCAAGGAGTGCAACCTAGTGACAATGCTTGAGGCGCTGTTTTTCCACTGCTGTCGGTTGAACTCACATGACTGTTCACAGGTATCTACACTGCTGTGTTGCTGCTATGCTGCAACGCAAGACTTTTCGATAGAGTCTAGAGAGGCTATGCAACGGTAGGGACATCCGCTTTTGTTAACAATCAACTAGGTCGTTCACCATTTAAACCTGCTTTGATCCGTACATTGCTTGCCCTATTTCGACGGCCGGCTTATTTCCCACCCGTTGAAAGCACCAGTCTAAACCATTGCATGCACTTAACACGCAGGTCTCAAGTCTCACGCAACTTTGATCCACACGACAACTCTGCGTCTCCTGCTTTTGTGCATCATACCGATTGCATCCGTTCTCGGTTCCGGCAACACTCCCTTTTAGTCCCTACTTGGTGTGGCCCATCGCCATGTCTGAACTTGCACGCTTGGGGCTTGCTACTGTGATGACAATCAATCCTCGTCATCCTTCCCTTCCATTTTCGTAGCTTCATTGACTTTGTGTCTGGTGTATGGCATGTTGTCAATGCTCGGTCGAAGCCCAACACCAATGATCCGTTACGTTGTACTTGACAGTTGTTAGCAGTGATTGTCTCTGTATCCTGTTATCTTTCTAGTACCGAAGGCTACCAAATTGTATTTGTCATCGTTGCGTTGAACTGTATAGTTTCTGAACAACAAGCTATGAGCCACCCAGTACAGCTAATATACAGGCCGAGTCGTTCAGATTTAAACTCACCTACGGACATTTTGGCGTGTTGTTTAATGTTCAAATCTGAATACTGGTTGGGTGTTAGAAAGCCGTGAAGACTATTCTTGCATCTTGGTGCAGCAGTGCATCTCCTGGACAAATACGAAGTTTAAACTGACACCTCAATAACCAACCCAGAGGCCCGAGTATTTCGAGATATTGAGAGGACAAAACGGTGGAGAAAATAATCTAACTTGGACCTTACTAGTTGAGGCGTCAAAGCCTCGTAGCGTCTTTAACTGTGCTGCTGTTACCATCAAAGTTAACAGGCAGCCTAGCTCGGTTGCCTGAGGAGTGAGGTCTCTGTCTTGGAAACCCAAGATCACAGTTTGGCACATATCTGCGTTCCATTGTCCATCGTCAGGTTGCAGACAATATTTCCATTAGGTTTCAGTTACGTATCATGCTGGTTTTGTTCTCTAAGTGCTCTTGCCCGCATTGGTGGCTAATCCATGGAAACCCGTGTCCGTTCTGATTCCAGACTGATTCTGGAGCGTTTGTCAAGCTGGAGAGACTAACCCTTCCGTGAGAGCGGTCTTCGCTTTAACTGATGTTTCCCCCGGTCACTATTTAATTGTGTTGTTGTACTTTCTTCTGTAGCGGTGCCTTTTACGGTCTTTCCGGCGAGGTTTAGAGCATCTGTGATGCTGGATCATCTCGTCTTAATACCATTTGGATGCGGTCAAAATTCCTGAGGCACTCTGGGTTTAGGTTTTTTAGCGAGTCTTGCATCTCATTGGTATAAAATGAGTTTGCTCCATCTTCCTGTCACCCATCTTCGGGCCTATACAGCGCTAGTCTTTGGTACTCAGTTATTGAAGTTTCGTGATTTTATCCTGTTCAGTGCTACGCGCACGCGTATGCTTAGACCGAACGGAATTGTGCCTTTCGATCACTCTACGGAGTGTGAAACTCCTCCACTTTCTCCATCCGCATCGACATAATTGGCGAAATCAACTGCACTCAATACTTTTTGTGCATCTGTGTTGCCTATTTGGGCACCAACTTGTCCCATCGCATGTCTAAATCATTGCCTTTAACATCTCAGCAAAATTGATATTGCAATGGAGTCTGAAAGGAACAAAACTGTTAAACGCTCATGTTGCGTAGTTACCGATTTTCGCGGAAGCAGGCGAACTTTTCTCACGCTCTCTTTATGGACCAATTTTCGACCCTTGTCTCCGCATCAACAGCAAAACTCTAACACTTTCCTCAACATTCGATTGCGTTGTACAAAAAGACCGGGCCACGTAATCAGTGGGTCTCGAAAGCTCGAGAGATATAAAATTTATTTATTCACTTAATATTACTTCCATTACTTTAACCTGGTGTTGCGTCTACCAAGGAACCAAAAGTCCCACCTCCATTGTATTTCATCCTCGTCAACACTTTTTCTGCTTCTTTCAACCAGCCACAACAGCATTCGGTGAGTTTTGCAAACAATCCGTTGATGCATGTGTTGGGTAACATTTTACTTTCGACACGGGTTTAACCCAAATAATACACCAACCGAATGTTCCCAAACTTCTTGGAGTTCATGACTACCCGATCGGTTCCAAACACATCTCATCATTTCGATGCCTCAACACTGATCCTATTTGTTTTTGTTGCAGTCACAAAATGTTTTGCAGAAAACAGCTCCATCTGATCCACAAGAATTGACGTTTTGCTTTCGTTTCAGTTGTTATGACGTCCCATCTGCTACCGTCGTCCCTACAATTTCTCGGATCCACCATTGGTATAAATTAAAAACACATGCCAATATTGACAGCTAGTGTGGTAACCCACACGTGGCCTTCCCACAGCGAAACATCATTTTGCTTTTGATTATCATTTGCCAATATTTCTACTCTCCGCATTGCGGTCACGTTCCGCCGGTCGCTGGTTCGCCATACGACCGCCCAATCTGGCTCATCTCCGAACATCTTGCGATGACGTTTCTATTTTTTAACAGGCCTGGGTTGCTATACGTCTCAGTCTAGTCCATTTAAACAACTATGCTCATCCGGCTACCGAAGTGCAATGGACTCGGTTGTCACTACTCGCGTCGCTAAGGCAACTTTCATTGCTAACAGTGAAGTGGACTGTGTAGAAATCGGGTACAGCATAAGGAACATGGTCGCGAAGATTGAGTAAAATTTCTAGAGAAGGGTGAGAGAATTAGCAGCTAGCTGCAATAAACCGAGTGTACGATCATCATTGATTGCGTGCCTTCTTCATGTCCGATAGGGTCCTTTATGCCGTCCATCCGGAGGAATGCACCAGCCTGATCAATTTTCTCGGTACATGTCTCCTTCCCATTATACAATCTTATGAACTGGCCACCTCACCACACAGCCAACATCGAGCACATTGCAGCGTTGTCCTCCCTACTTTTGATTGTCAAGCATGCCTTCTGCATACACGATTGCGCCTCTGAAAAGACACACAAGCTTTACAGATGTAACCAAGTTAAGTTACCCAAGGTCCATAGTTAGGGAATCCATCGACCATTTTCAGTAGCTGTTCGTGGCTACTTCAAATCGGCAACGACGGTACCTTACGAAACACGCTGAAGTGTGCCGTATTACTCGTCGATTTATTCAGTAGCGCTTGCACAATCACTGCATCCAATCCAAAGAGATCCATGTCGTCCGCATGCCCGTAGTTTATCGGTTGGTTACCTGTCAGAACTTCCATCCCGTACGAGCTGAGAAGACAGTCATTTATGACCATTTCGATCCCATGGTTGTCCGTTCTGTTTTAAAACAAAATGAGGTTTGTTGCTGCTTGCCGTCCCACGCAAATAATGCTGCCATAAGTTCTTCGCTAACATAGTTCACCTATTTCCTTAAATTACTAAAACAGTTCAAATGCTGCAAGGCCATCACGTCTGTTCATTAACTTGTATTACTTGTCCCCCGCCGTACGATCAATACTGCGGACAATGCTTCAGTTGATGATTGATGAGACTTGTTTTGCTCCGCATCGAGACATGCTGTTTAGCCGGTGGGCACAGAAGCTCTCAACTTGGCCTCCATATGACAGCTGTTTCCCATCTGCATCCAAATCAGTGCACATGAGGTTTCTGAGTGCAGTCGAAGTCTAGGCCTTTGACCTTTCCATCCCATTGGAGTTTGCGACGTACCATTGGTCTGCATCCACTCATTTTAGACAATGCGATTTTCGCCAGGTAGCCAAGTGGTCCAAGCGTCTGGGTGGCAGTCCACAGTGTAAACCCGAAGGAATAAGACCGGGAGGCTTGTGGGTGGGAAACACGTTTCACCAACGCAGCCGGCTCGCACTCCTTCAACATGCACAGCAACAGCATTCCTGTCTATGTGGGGAATCATGTGTACCAGAAGTACACAAGGCGCTTGCTCGTCCGTAGTCCGCTCCACCCTGGATGGAACCACTCTTTGTACCTAGCAGATCCACGAAGGCCGTGCACCCCGTCCCCCCAGCGATGGCTATCAGTCTCCTGGACCCCGTAATCGAGATGGAGTTCCGTTCAGTTCGGTTGATCAATTATGATCCGCTCACCGAAGTGCGGTGGATTCAGTTGCCACGACTCACATTGCAAGAATAGCCATAACTAACAACAGCAACTTAGTGGGGCTAAAACCAAATAGAACGTAAAAAATTGGAAGTAAGAAGGTGTGTTAAACTAATCAGGATGGAACGAAAATTAACAACTAGATGCAAGAAACCGAATGCCGGAATGTCACTGACTGCGTGACTGCGCCATGTCTGATGCAATTTCCAACAATTGGTGTAGACTATCCCGGGGCCCCCATCCACGACGACGACACTCACCCACCTGACCAAGTCTCTCAGTCAATTTCTTCCGGCCACTATACCACCTCATTGACTCACCACCTCGCGGTTTCACCCAACTTGGTGCAGCCGCGACATATACTGCGCGCCGAGGAAGCCGATCAAAGAGCATACGGAAGATATGGCCTAGCCAGCGTAAGCGATTAAATCGAGGTGGAGAGTGTTGGACAGGTAGGCCGCTTGTCAATATTCACATCAAGCTCGCACATCGGGGATATTAAACAACATAGAATTTGATGGGAAATGAACACACAATATTGACGCGGAATATGCAGCGGAATAACAGAACTGAAAAAATCAAATAAACTGGAATCCTTTTAATCCAGCTTAAGATCTAGTTTAAGTGTAAGTCGATGTCAACCTGATGGAAACCAACGGAAGGTAACAGGTACAATTTTCACAAGAAAAACGGAGTGCTTTTTGCACGTTTTTTTCAATTTTTGAGCAATGGTATCGAAATAATTATGCACACAACTCTTCCACTGGTTTCGGTTTTGCGATACATCCTGTAATGTTTCAAGCTTTAGCTACTGCTCATCACTTAGTTCCCAACTATACAGGCGTGTTGATCCAACTGCAGCTAATCAGCTATTTCATATGCCTTTGCTTGATGGACGCCTGACTATCGCATGGTCTATTACAGCCTAGCGCTCAGATGGCATACACAAGACGTGGCCGAGCCACATTACCTGGTGCAGCATAAGCAACTTGAAGAAGTCAGACACGTCTGACTTCACCGCTGCAGATACATGGTTGCCATCACACACGAGCAATCCTTCTCAAGCACCAATTCTCGAAGGGTGATAGCCGGCGCTTGTCATCCACGCGCATTGACCACGGTTCGTATTTATATAGCAAAACCGCTCAAACAGAGGTATTGTAAACCCGGTCCAAGTGGGAGACATCCGAACGCCCCCACATCTGTTT
The DNA here is from genome assembly GCA_944474145.2 of Dicrocoelium dendriticum. NCBI lineage: Eukaryota > Metazoa > Platyhelminthes > Trematoda > Plagiorchiida > Dicrocoeliidae > Dicrocoelium > Dicrocoelium dendriticum. The sequence continues at coordinate 59,793,108 of OX104070.1, read as the reverse complement.
CAGGTTGCCAAACGGCAGCCGAGCTTTGTGCTGCAGAAGGAAATTACCTTGTTGACGGCGCTACCACCAGACGCGTAGCTGCCTAGGTAGACAAAAATACCCACTTGTTCAAGCTGCGTACTTTCAAGAGTGAGCACGAGAACCGGTGAGCACCAATCCCGGAGCAACACCTTGCACTTCGAGGGGGCGAAGCGCATACCATAATTACATATTTCAATCGCAAACGGTTCAGAATGGTTTGCATACTCTGCGAGTCGTCACCGAGTAAGGCGATGTCACCAGCATAATCTAAGTCGGTCGGTCGCCTACCCGGTAGTATGTGCAAGTTCACAGTTTGCCAACCTTCCAGAGCTCTCGACAGGTCGCCTTCAATCGCGAAATTGAAGAGGGAAGTGGACATCAGGCATCCCTGTCGTACTCCGCTATTGACATCGAAGGACCAAGGAATCTCACCATGGACCCTCACTTTGCCAGAGACATGGAGGTAGAGTGTGCATAGTATGGCAGTGTACTTTTCCGTCACCCCGTTTCTCAGCAAGCAATGCCATAGCGCAGCTCGATCAACCGAGTCCAAGAATGCATCACGGATATCTGGGAGGATAACGATAGTAGGCCTCTGGTAGAGGTGGCAGTGTTCGAGGATTTGGCGGAGCATAAACATTTGATCCACACACCCACGGCCAAGACGAAACCCAACATGTTCTTCCCAGTGATGCAATTCACGAATGGGGATAGTCTACGGAGTGGAGTAGATGCCAGTAGCTTGGAGGCAACTGAAATCAGACTAATCCGCCAGTGATTGGTACGTGAAATGCGAGCACTCCTCTTAAAGTTTGGGACAATAACTGACTCACCACAGGCAGAAGGCACCTAGTATTCATGCAAGATTTGGGCGAACAATGATGTTAGCTGGTTGGTGATAAACTGAACCTCCATACTTGAACAGCTCTGGAAGGAGTGCGTCCGAGCCGGCAGCCTTGAATCGTTTTGAAGTGTCCCATTTTAAAGCAAACTTCCGGTTTGCTGACTGGATCAAGTGTGACGAACCAGGGCAGGCATCTGGGTTCACAGAGCCTACAAGTGGACGATGAGGACCAGTTGAACTGTGAGTGAAAATATTCTGCCAATCGATCCAAATGTCTCTGTAGGTTGGCAATCGGTGAACCATCCGCTTCGCAATTAGTCTCCACAGGGTTTGCTGTGGCTAGGTGATCGGATGAGCTATAAGAGCTTGCGAATATTGCCAGGGTGGGTAGTGGCTTTTGTTTCCGTAGCACACTGAGACCATGTGGCTGCCCAATGACAGAAGGATGTACTTCATTATGATTAGACTCCGCTGGGATATCTCTGCGGCTATCAAATCAATCCAGAGAGCGCGTGAAGATCCATGCCATAGTTCGCTGTGTAATACCTTAGACTAACTGCTCTGAAGTGATCATGGTCTTCTGCATGAACGTCCAGTGTTCACCAGTGTCTTGTGGTGGATCACAGCCGAGTTTGTCTGCCAGAGCAGGTTGATACTTTAGGTGAACAGAGGAAGTGGTTGGTCTATTTGTATCAATGTTGCGTTGCTTCGTTTTCGGAACCTTACGAAACTTATGCGGATTTTCGCAAGGGCCTGAGTCAAGAAATGTGGGCTGTGTCGATTTGCACTCCCTACACTACCCCCCCCCATCTGCAACTGACTGCAATGTGATCAATTTGAGACCCCGCGTGCGTTGCTGAAGGAGAGCGCCAAATGGCGGAACGTTTCCTCGATTGCCTGAATCTGGTGTGAGAACTCTCTCTCCAATTATCTGAGCGGCTCTGATCGGGTGCATGGTGACCTCCGAAGTGATTTTCACTTAATGAAAGACGACCGACCCGTCCATTGAAATCCCCAGGATGGACAACAATATCGGATTTGCAAACTCGACTCAAGTGCTAAATCTTAGTCGCTTGCATTGGCTGAAACATGTCCTCTGTATGCCCGTTGAACGGCCTCCTCGGCGTGCATTATACATCGTGGCTGCACCAAGTTGGGTGAAACCGTGAGGTGGCCAGTCAATGACGTGGCATAGTGGCATGAAGAAATTGACTGAGAGACTTGGTCAGGCGGGTGCGTGCCGTCTTCGTGGATGGGGGCCTCAGGATAGTCCACACCAATGGTTGGAGACCGTGTCAGACATGGCGCAGTCACTTAGTCATTGGCATTCCTGTATTCGGTTTCTTCCATTTAGTTATTAATCTTCGTTCTATTCTGATTAGTCTAACGCATTTCCTTCTTTCCTCTACTTTCTCTACATTATATTCCCACCCGAGCCCACTGTTCTATCGTTATTAGTTATTGCTATTCTTGCGATGTGAGTCGTGGTAACTGGACCCACCGCACTTCGGTGCTCGGATCACAGTTGTTCAACTGTAATTAAGTTTACTGAGACTAGACTAAATGCTTTGTTGGACTGCGTTGTCACTGGTTGCGTGTCCACTGTTCACATCGATGTACTCACGTTTTCACGCTATAGCCACACGGTATACACTCACTCACGCCTCCGATTCTGCGACTGGTACCTCGCATTAATTACATTCATAACTTTAGGAAACCGTTAGAACGACCTTCCTCCATGTTTCTGTACCTCCACACCCCAATGGTGTGCATTGTCTGTGTGCATCGTTACCCCTTACACCGCCCACCTGTGGCGGGCACATTCGAGCACCCCAAATACTTCGGCCGCCCACGTGTGGTGCACTTGTGTTCCAATGCGGTTGTACGCTACCCCCGATTGGTTGTGTTGTGTCCAGTACGGCAGCACAGTGACATGTAGCCCTTGGTGTGCAACTTAACAACCTCTGTTGCTACTGTCTACCAGCCGACTGACTGGCCAACCCAGCAGTGGGCAGCATGATGGAACAATGACGCTTCGGCCGATCGACAGCATGTCATCCGTTTTGTGCATCCTCCGCAGCGTATTGCATATAGTGGGCACTGGGCCGTGTGCATCCTCTTGGACGAATGCGCACGCATCGGGATAATGATTTCGCATGCCGTAGGTGGTTGCGGAAAAATCGGTGACGGAAAGAAACTTGTCCGGTTGTTTTCAAGACACTGTGCGTTGCGCAACACACTCGGTGTGCGTTTACACTCTGTGTGTACTGCGGGCGTCGAAACGTCTTGCCCTGTCGAATTAGCGCCCGTTCGTCCAACTCGCTGCATTCGAGCGTCTCGTCCAACTACTTGTGATTTTATTCTTCAACTTAACGCTCTGGCGAAATTAATCAAAGCGCGCATTTATTCTTCTCCAACTGGGTCAGAAGGCCAGTTCACCGGCTAGACCCTTAGCCGGTCAGCCGATCGACGGTGCATCTCTTAACCGTTCAACTGCTCGGCCCCAAGTCGTCTCCATTTCATCCGTTTCTGCAAGTGGCTTTAGTGATAGTGTTCATCTCACGCCCCCAAGTACACGCCTACCTGATCCACTACAGTGTATTCAGCCCGACGGAGACACAAAAAGAACACCTCAGAGGAAGAACATTATAGTTGCCGCATCAGTTGAATCAACTGGTGCTTCTTGCGCCGCCCCTTCTGCGCCCAATTTTTTGTCACACATTTGTGTCTCGAACAACACCGTTGTTCCAGTAATTGGCGCCTGGGTCCCGTCTGATTCTAAACGTGTACGCCGACCAGTCTCGAGGCGGTTAACACAAGCCCCTGAAGCAACTGTTTCCCAGGGCGCACCAATTCTGCCCTGCTATCGGGCTACTCACAAACCTTTTGCAGCCTCAAACACCGACGTATCTCAGGCGAGTTCTGACCCCGCACTCATCGTCACTTCCCCCATCTGTGTTGGCCTCTTGCAATTCATCCAAGAAACTGATGTGGTCCTAAGTCATATCACACCGTGGATCTATAATATAACCCTTTCCGAGCAAATTTCCCGGAACTGTCCACCGGTATGTGTCCTATCTAATTTCTTGTGGATTGCCCCTGTCTGGAATCCCTTATTAACCAACTCCACACAAGACACCTTTCTCCCTACTGCAGAACTACCTTCCTCTGTGAACGTTTCAGTTCCTTCTATTGGCTCACCTTCTGTCCATAAGATAGGTCGCTGTGCTTTCGATACACCAACCTCCTGTCGGAAAGCCCTTTGCGTTTATCCTTCTACTGGACCGTTTTCGCTCAAGGGTTCTTCCCTGTTCATGTCAACCTCAGCACGTCCTCCTCGTATGCCGAACGTACCTAGCAGCGGTATTGTCCGCTCTGGTACCACTCATGCTATGACCGGTGTTACTCCATCCACGGATAATAGACCGGTACGCCTAGGAAGTGTCGCTTCTCGAGAATCTTCCTACTCTCCCCCCGCGGACCGCAAAGCATCTGGCACTCGTCGTCCCAATAAAGGGGCTGGTGGTGTACAACCAGATGAAGTCAACGCCGCTTTGCTTCGAAAGTTGGAGAAAACCGCTTTGTCCGCCGTAAGTTCTGGTCACGAATCAGCTCAGGGGATGTACAATGAAACCGATTATCTTGATGTTCAGAATCCTTTTGAAATTGATCCCGACGACGATGATGATGCCGATAACGAAGGTGTATTACTATTGGCCAGTGCTTCTCTTCGTTTGCCTCCTCACCAAGCTCATCTGACACAATCTGACCATCTTCCTTCATCATCATCCAATGCTCTTCCGTCTCCCCTCAATCGGTTACTACGGCTTCTTTCTTCCGGAGCCCAAGTGATCAGTTTGAAACCAGTTCGAGCGTTCAAACCACCTTCTCCTTCGGTGCCTTCACCGAAGATTCCCGTTGTTGAGAAATCCACTCAAACCGATGGTCATATAGTTTGCAAGGGCTGTGGAGCTAAGTTAAGTTTTGCTGCTCCGAAGAAGACGTACATCGCTTCCAGCACCACTCATCTTTCTAAGAAGAATGTTCTATACGTTTCTCTCATTGAAATATTACCTGAAGTCATCCCGCTTTCCAGGGGCGTTTCTTTGCGCCGTCCTAGATCCTCTCTGGCGACTGCTCCAACCGCGATATCAACACAAAGCGCTCAAGCTACTCGGTTCCGATGGCCTGCGGACGGGGAGATAGTAGACTGTGTCGAAACGCTGCCAGACAGTCCGGTCGCCGTTTTCATCTTGCCAATCTTGTGTGACGCCATCACATCAGCTTGCCCTCGTTTCTCCAAAACCGTGAAATCTGTCATTGGAATTTGCGTGACGCGTACGACCATTTGTGGTCCACATGCCCCTAGATTCCCTGCTGAGTTGTTCAAACGAACTGTGAAGATGGCTGCTCCGCTTAACCTCCAGGCTAATGGCGTCTCAAAAGTGCCCGGTAAGGCGGCTACAAGCACCGTTGCAGACGAGGAGTCTGATGAAGAGTCAGACGGTCGGCGTCTTCGAAGACATCTTCGCCGAACACAGAAAACGCAAGAAATCAATGCAGCCATGATCACTGCAGCCATGCGTCAAAACGAGTTAGTTAATATTCAGGAAAATGGACACCGACAATATCAAATGTGTGATCAAATCATGAATGAAACAGGTACCTTCCGGGATTCGGCGAACAGTGGTGTAGATGCTCCAGATTCCTCTGTCACAGAGGCCATCACCGAGACTGAGATGGACCTGCAGCAACCACCCTCTCGTCTGGCTGAAGCTAGACAGCGTGCGAAGAAGTTAATCGAACAGCGAAAGCTGAGTATGCAGGAACACACGACCACTGCTCAAACGGACCAATTTTCAGAGGTAGGTACTTGTCTTCTTATTTCCCCTCATCACTCTCTTGTCATTTGTTCACATTTTATGTGCGATTATTAATGCAGTGGTGTTTGTTGCATGTCTGATACTTATTAATGAAGCAGGATATATATGGTGACTTTAGAGCAACTTGATAATCGTTTTCACTTGTTTCTTCTACTAGCTGGTTTTTGTTCTTTCGTCTTGATATAATGACCAGCGCCTGTCAAATCTCTACGAGAATGTAAGACCATTCTCCGATTCTTCTTGTGCTGTGTGCACACACCACTGACCACATTTTTGCCCTCATTTACGGTATCTCACGCGGCAGTCGATGTCCCCTCAGTCTCCACTGGTGGTTTTTATTTTCCATACTACTATATCGCATCAAATGTGCTAGACTTATTCACGGCCCTACCGTAGCTTTCATTTTTGAGGTGTACCTCCAGATCGTTTTTGGTATTGTTGTCCCTTGTGCACACGGATCTCCTGACAGACAAATCGACCTTGTTGAAAAAGTAGCTATGGAGATAGAGCCGATATTCACAGAGCTGCGGCATGAAACCATCTGTGTCAATTTGACAATCTAACTGAGGTCACAAAACATCCTGAATCTTAATTATGACATCAACTTTGGTTTTACTATATGACTGGACTGCATGTGGCCGGTTTTGAGCGGATCTTCATGAGAATGAACCTTCTCATTACTGCCCTGCGGGTTAGGCCATTGGGTTAAAGGTTTCGTGTGGCTTCTCCCAGGTAACTTCTGTTTTTCTCGCTACCTTTTGCATTTACAAAGTGTTAGAATTGTGATAGTCCTCAGATCAAACGGCTCTCAGCATAGGTACTGGAGTAGTGTCGTCTGTCCGAAAGACCATGTCCTCATATTCTTTTGTTGTACTGTTTCACATACCCAAAATGCGACGCGGTTTTCTGTGGTTTTCCAGGTTTTCACGTGACTTCAGCTCGTTGATTGTTTCAACGGTTTTTCAGTCTATCTTTGTGTGGTCTTTTACTTTAGTTGGCGTAAATTATATGTATTCTTTATGAACCAGCTTGGAATCATGTATGTCATCTTACCGAAGCATATTCTGTCACTGCAGTTGAATCATTTACATTCGCCCATACTTATGTTGCGCATCTCATGTTGATTCGTCCATCTTATGCGTTCTCCCGATGGTTTCCGAATTCTCCCGATTTTTTTTCTTTGAATTAACGTTGGTTACATGTCACTTATAGCGATGTTAGAGACGTCATATGGCTTTAGAGTGAATGGTTACATTACTGCTTCGAACCGGTAATGGACTTTGTTTTGATAGAGTTTGAAGGCCTAATCAAAACGGACTCTGTCTGTCGGCGACCGAGAGCATGTCTTAGAAACATGCGTCTTATCTGCATCCCATCTCACACTGTGTTGCATTTTTCCACTAGCAAACCAATTTAGTACACTGATAAACGCGTTTTGCGAGTATATGTCTGCCAGTACCGCAATCCACTTCACACTTACGGGACTATCAGTTCTCTTCCTGTAACACAATGATTGTCATTTTCGTTAGGTTCAAACAGTTACTCAGAAGACAGTAGAATGCACTAAATCAATTTACAACTTTCCGTCCATTGTTTCGACCAGTTTTCGTCGCCGCGTCGACCAAAATCTACCATCATCTGATCTGTTCCCACACATGTTTCACGTTTAAACTTGATCCTGTCTTGTTCTTTTGTATCGCATTGTTGTTGGGCCTTCATTCACCGGCATCCACTTCCGTTTCCTCTGCTAACAATCACAGGTGAATGAGGATGGCCGTGCAGACTCAGGCGTGGTCGATGACGTCGACGGTCACCTTGTCTACAGTATCGGACAGATGATCTTTGATCGATGTAAGCTACGGGTAATCGAATATCTATTTTCCGTCACTTACTGAACGAAGTATGATTGCCCCTTTGAGGCTCATCCTCTTTTCTATTTGCCTGCTTCTACCTCTGAACCGGACATCGCTTCAAGTTTTCGCCATCTCTCTTTGACCATTGTCTATAATGTTAGTAATGGTAATACATCGCTTGGATGAGTGATGAATATCTTGGCGTGTGTGCATTATTCTCTAGTCGGGGTGTTTTACAGGAAGCCATCCTCACATCCGCTGTATTTTCCTTACACATTAAAAAGCTCCCCTTACCATCTACCTTTATTGAATGCAAGTATGCTGATGATGTCGTATTGGGATGCGTGACTTCAACCGATTTGACATCTACTTTTCAAAATTGTCTAAATAAGCTCGTGCTTCGGTCCACATCCCGATTCCTGATTTTAAACCCTTCTAAATGTCGTGACTTAACAGTCTCGTTTCTTCGACATGACAACTTGTTTTGGATGCCACTTCTCCAATCGCGATTTGTGATCAGTTCATACCCAGATCGTCTAGTGTTAAATATCTAGGGGTATTTTTATCCCGAAACGCTTTCGAAAGTTAGACGGTTGTCATTTTATGCTCTTAGACTTAAAGTACTTTCTGTACCTCGTGATTTATTTCTTAGATTTGTGACTACACGTTCCCCTGTAATCTTCCCTAGTTTACACAAAAAGGACTCGACATTGATTTTACGGTCCATAAAGCTTATTTTCAGAAGCAGAGGATTGCCTAGGAAGTCCCTTGTGGACTTTATTGTCAACGAGCACCTAGTCGCTTGTACCAGATTTTCCTCCAAAATTCTAAATGACCATCTTGATGCACTACATTGTGACCTTATAAAAACATTATCTATTTCCTCTACCCGCTCAAATTTTAGGATTTATCTTCACGTACTGCATCTTACCGAAATGCTCTGCTACTGTACATGTCCTGCTTGTTTGTTGACCCAACCAAAACTACCAGTATGATGCGAAATTATTTGCTCGATTGGGAAGTGTTAATATTTTCACGCGTTTTATTTTTTTCTGTAACAGTAATTTCATATACATCACCATCCGCATTGACAGTGTGACATGCTGAAAATACCCCTACCCGGATGCATAAAGCTTACTTTGACTTGTCTTGACTCTGAGGTTAAGGACTATCTTGTTTCCTTTACCGGAGCCGTCTACTAATATCCTCCACTCTTTCATGCACACTCACTAGCCATGTGTCAGCCCATTGATGCAGAATTTGTGACAGTCAGTTTTCCTACGGTTTGTGCTTACTTGTCTACATTTGAACGCCTCATCCCCGGTCGAATTTAGTACTTATTGGACGAAAATGTCAGCCCATTACGCGACCAGTAGCCAGTCTCTGTGATGCGCGCTTCTCACCATGTGCCAGTATGCGCAGAAATCGAATTAGCTATTTGTGAGAATCTGAGGCACCTGATGAGCCTTTGATCACATCGTTGCATGTGGAGTATTGCTGGTGTCAGGTGATACCGATGTGTCCCGTCGGACTATGTGCGCCAGTGATTACTAGACAGTGCTAATCAGATTAGCTTGTCTGAGCAACAACTGACGTCGCTTTAATTGCATTGACCTGGACACGTGTTACATGTGTTCAGTCCGTGCTTACTAACGAAGGCCTCGTTTTGTATGCTAATTGTCGGATGCCTCAATAATGGCAGTACATCAGCCAATTGTACTGATGCTATGCTACTCGTGTAACCAGAACGAACTAGCTAATGGGGAATAATAAGAGAGGGCGAAGAGTGATCTGGTGTAAAACCCAAATGCCTTAGGCAAACACTTAGGATCAAGGCACCCACATCTTGTCAACAACCTACCATCGCAAACAGCTAGCCAGCATGCGGGCATAAAACGGGGTGCCAGAAGGTCTGAGCTGGGTAAAATCTGACTTGGCTGCGAGAAATGGAAACATTAATGAATAAACTATTTTATGTTTACCCGTTTGGCCTTCTAGACTGTAATGGATGCTACCCTCCTTGTGCTTGTTTCGAGGCTTTACATAACTTGGCTGGCAGTCGGCATCAGTGGTTCATTTGATATCGTACGTGAGTTATCTGCGGGCTAATGGCTGATTACGATGCGGGACAGTGAAAACCGCAGTGAAGCTATCTCCTCAATAGCGTCTTATAAATAACTAACTAGTTGATTTTAGGCAGTGCAAAGCACGTCTGTAAAAGCATGATCATGGTAATACGAACATGTATGCTCGGCAATTGCGCAGAAGAATTACAGGTTAACCAGTAACATATGTGTATGTATGCGTGTAGTTGTTTGTGTGTATGTGCAACTAGTCATGTTGAGTGAGTTTGTTAATGGACTCTGAATTTGTGGTTTTGCTCACCGGATTCTTCATCGCAGAAAGATCAGAAGGAGACTTTAAATTGGTTGACGTACGTGATGTGTGTAACATCCTCTGGAAAGGCAAGTAGCAATGACTTTATTTAGTGGCAAGTCACATCCGCCACGTCGCAGTGTTTTTAGACAGACATTTGTGCTTTTTTGTAGGGAGTACGCTTGCCAATCGGAAACCCATCACGTCTTGGAACACTGCCGCCGAACCATCTGCTGGAACGGATTAACCCGAACCACCCAGCTGGCGCCGCGAGGTTGTTTGGCTAGCCAGCCACTTCGCGCATTAGTCAGCTGTTTGTGACTGTACATTGTCGTAGGCACCATGACCATCCAATTACGCTTAGCTTGTGCTCCAGGTCTCCGTTTTTTTTCTTGTTAGATTTCATTGCCTAGATCTTCATAGTTTTCTATCACCGAGGTATCCGTTTAATTTACTAACCTACTGCTGTTATTGTTACCGGGGATACTAGACCCGAATATGAATTCTGATGTTGGGTTATCCTTCGAACATTGCGATTTGTCTGCAGATGTTTTGTTATCAGCGAAAGTAACATCATTACATCTGTAAGCGACAATTCGCTTGGAAGTTTTGAGTGAACGCATTTCTACCGGTTTCAACAAAACAACACCGGGACTGGAATACGGTACTATTACAAATAATTAAAAACAACAGTATACAATACCTCAACCATCTGTGCTTCCGGCACAGGCGTATCAAACAACGACAACAGCCCAAGATAGCCAGCACGCTGAGCTTCAAGTTCACGTAGCATAAGCTCATCTCATTGTACTGTGGCTTCAACAGGAGTACACGTGCCCAATCGGAAAAGGTTGCCGTGAAACGTGGCCTTCAGCGAGTGCCTTACACGCACACACACACACATCGTGATGGTGATGCAAGCGTTTCAATTGCACATGCAGGAACATTTACAATTGTCCTGATGGACGAGGTGGTCTCATGTATGTTAACTCTACTCACATAATCACTCTACTGGGTCAAGTCACATGCGATGTGAGGAATGTCTTGCTCACCAGTATCTGAATACCACGACGAGGGAGTTAAAACGGAACATCATAAACTGATAACATGAGGCGAAGCCACATGAATCGACAATTAGGTCTCTTTTCAGAACTTGGAAATATAGGTCAATGTATGCACGGTTGAATGCATGTCATCTACGTGTTTAATGTGCGAATAAACTTAACGGAACACAATCTCCATTGAGAGCCAGATAATTAAGCTCGGTTGGGACAGGGAAAGGAGTTAAGTAAATGGCAAAGGGAATCACAACACGAGACAGAGAGCGTTAGGTAGGCAGAAGAGGATAGGACGTTTGGGAATCTTTTACACTATCTGTTAGTGAACAGACAAACATCCTTCGAAATCGAGTCTAGCACAGACACCGACCCTTTTTACTCCATCGCTATTGCTACCGCTTGCAGTTTGAATGCGTTTCTCATTCCTCTTGATCCGAAAATATGCTTCCTTCTACAACCATATGCCAATCTTTTTTCTTGAATTAACCCCAACTTTTCAAGTGTTGCGTTTGTTATTTGCCTAAATCATACATCCCCAATGCGTATATATCTATGGATCTTAATACAGCCTCATCCTCATTCCACACGTTGGCTTAAGGTAAGCTATTGTGCTTCAACCCAAATAGTATAATATCCGAAAATGAACGTACAAGATAGAAATAAGTAATATTACACTTCCTCATTATTGCAGATCGGTAATGGCATCGTGGTTGGAGGAGCTAAACGGGATTAGGTGAGACAAAGGAACTCAACGAAAACTCCGTTAAGGTCGGCTCTTCGCCATGTCCAAATGTGTTCATCGTATTTTTGGGCTCCAAACGAGGCCACTTTCGAAGTGGGAATTCTCATTCCTCCTGACCAACTTGTCCGATGGCTTCCCTACTTTTTCTTTCATTCCTTCTCCCGTCCGTACGAACAACAACGTATGACGCGGTGGGGTGGTATTCGCAACGCATAGCCCGGCCATTAGAGCCTGGTATTGCGTGATATAATAATGCTGAGCGAATCACTCGCTCATCCAGCACCAAATATACGCGACGCTGAACACGCGCATTGCTCATGCTGTCCCCACCAGACATGAGCTATACTGCGAAGGCACCGGTGGTCAAACGTATTAGTCTTTTTATGTCTGTCAGGTTTCAGAACCGTCCAAAAGGATTGAACGGATGGCTGCATTGTACGCTTCAGGGTGAGGGTGATGATATCGGGTCGTCACCAGAAGTGGCGAATAAGTGGCAATCACACACCTCGAGTTTACTTCTTAACGACTTGTCACTTCATCTGGCGCTGATACAGGCACCTGTAGTTGGGTTCTTGAACGACCCCACCATGGGTCAGTGCAACGATTGTACCCTGCCATTTCTGTAGGAAGGCTTCGCATCTCAAAGATACAGGGCAAAACTCGAACTGACTAACAGCCGTTGCTGATATCTGTCTAGTGCTGTTTGGCACGTTTATGAACCGTCACAGATTATTGCAATATCGTGGGCATATATGCGGCCTGCTAATAATGCCTCGATGATCTGCGGTAAGCTGGGTGGCGACTGCTGCTCTCCGCATAAGCATTCTTGACAGCAAAACTCGTTAACACTTCTTGAAGGAGTACTGGCCTATATCGGTCCCCCGAAAAATGTCAGTGCACTTTTACTACATACATCACTATTGTTCTCTCTATCTTTAGATGAAATCGTGAAGACCTTGGGCGAAGGAACGTTTGGAAAAGTAGTCGAATGTGAAGATCGTGTGCAGTGAGTTCAGTTTTCTCCACTAGCTTACCGTTGATGTCGGATCCCTGAGCACTCTGTTTACATTCTGCTTTCATGTACTATCCAATCCTTGCTTTGTTGATGCTTACTTTATTATAAGTGATTTATCACAGTTACATATCTGGCAATGCGACCTCACTTTAGTCCAATTTTTCATCCTCGGCTTGCTAATGCTGCATTTTTATCACTGTCGGTCCCAATGTTGTAAACGAAGGGCATCACAACTTCAACCAAAATGCGCCCAACACAATGTCCCCAACAGTCGGCTTTGGAGATTCCTTATTGTGATGTTCGCATAAGCACCAGTCATCTCTGTATTTGTCATTTGCCATTGGCCCTCAAGCGTAAGCGTTTCTGACTGCTGTTGTCGCAGTTGACTGCTGCGGTTCTGCGACTCCTATTCTACATCTGAATATTGTAAGGGCAGACTCGACGTTTTATTTTACGATATCGGCTTCTCAGAGCGACGGCTCATGTGGGTGGCAATTTTCGACCTAAATTTTTTCCACCTCATTTCACTTGCTGACCCATGTACAATGAGTTCACGCTGCCATGGCAACAAAAATTATCGACGTTAGTATGAAAGTGGTAAAGTAAAGTCCTTGATGAAGGTAACCTGGGTTGGAATTAACAACGTAAGTTCGAGGGTTTCATCCGTTTCTCTAGTACACCACAAACTAACTCATCTGGGGATGCGATACGCACTAGTACACTGTTTTTCGGTTAGTTCCCGTCTTCTTTTTCACGCGATCATTTTGACTAGTAATACGCGTCCAGGTAAACGGTCAGCGA
>OX104070.1:59725359-59779015 GCA_944474145.2 Dicrocoelium dendriticum | reverse complement strand
ATCAACTCGCGCCTGTGCCAACGTACTTCCGTTGTAAAATGAGCGACATCATTCTGAACAACATGTTAAGCGTTGCTCGGGGAGCTCTGGCTAAGTGACCAAAGCGTAAGCTGTTTACCATTGTGACAGGTTCCACTCTCAGCTCAGGGTATGTCTACCTGACGAGTCCAGATCAGGACGAAACCACTCTGTCGTGAAGTGCAGTGTTTGGAGAAAGAATATGCAAAAGTCTTCAGCAGTCGGAATATCCGAGCAAAAATATTGAGAAAACAGACTGTATGAGGAATCAATGTTCGTGAGCTCCCTCAACATAAATGGGAACAGACAGATGAGCGATATGTGTGATTCGAAATTCAATTGGACAGGTAGCAATGACAAACACGGTGAGAGTTGGCTAATACGATCCTAAATTCCCACTGTCATACCGTTCTCGGCAGTTGTGCACCTGTGTATGTTCCTCAAGTGAGTTGAGTTGGACAGTCAAAACACGCTTATGGTATGGACGTCGAAATGGGAGCATCCATTATGTGGCAGAAAGAAAAGAACATGGCAAGATGGAAAGAGCAGAGGATCTGTTGCGGAACGGCATAAGGTCCGGCAACAATCACGGAGTGTCTGTTGATTTCAACCCAGCTCGGAAGCAACGTGATCACATGCGACATGTAGCCGTGGTTTGAAAATGAACGATACTTTTGTGGTTTGCCTCCCCATAACAAAAGCATAGATTGCACTGGACAAGTAAAAAAATATCAGAGACAGGAGCCAGAACTGAATATACTCACCTGCATTTGTAGGAGCCTTCGTAAAACAACAACACATTCGGCCACAACCCTATCTGGAGGAGGTAAATGGTAAAAACACACGCAGAAAGAATTTCAAAGTAGAGTGAAAGTACGTCGGTATCGAGCATAGCGGTGCAGATTAGTACATTTAAAACTGAGCAGTATGAGTAAGCTGAGACAGTGTTACTGTAATTTAAGTTCAGTTATTCCAGGTATAGTGACGGTTAACAAAAAAGCGGGGTGATTCAAAGGAAGGTTGAATGGACTTATGGTCACTAATATTAAAAACTGAAGCCTCGGGTAATCCCACCGGTAGTGATCCGACTAAGGGAAGCATGTGAGAACTTCAAGGAAGCTGAGTCCTTACGGTGGGGAAGCTAAGGGATCGCTCGTTACAGTAAGGCTAAACTAGTGCGGACAGAAAAAACGCTCAGTCGTTGAGCGACGCAGAGCGTGTATGCAGTACTGTCGTCTCCATTAAAAGCAACCAATTCGAGGCAAAGACTGTAGCTTGAACAACATAAAATCTACGTACAAAACTGAGATTTTTAATGGTGTGCTTACCATCCGAGCGAGACATGAGTCGAACGAGACCGTTCAAACACACATCGGACATCTGCGGTATAGCACTTGCGCAACGACCGATCGCTTGCACAGTGGCTATAACGAATTCGGGATCTGGGCTAGAGGCGTAATACTGAAGGATGAGGAAAAAAGCGAGCGAAGATCGTGAGAAGATTCAGGGGGACAACAACCATGGAGCAGAGAATCCGGGTGCAAATGTGGGCAACAAAAACACGAGACCGCTCAGAACAGGATAAGGCGGAAGCGTAATCGGTAGCAAGGGAAAAAAAGGGGACCGACAAGAAATTAAGTACGGATTCCAACCGTAGGTCCAATTTCCACATCCGATAAGTTCGAAAACTACAGTATGAAAAGTGTAAAGCTAAAAAGGTTTGGGCAAATAACGAGTTGGATGAAATAAGACGGATAGGTTCCGTTGCGGTAAGTATAACTGGTAGGCTACAAACAACCTCATGGCTATAATCGAGAGCGATGGGCAACTAAAGCGGACTATTAAGAAGACAAACAAAACGGGTCGAGGAAAATAATCACAACCGTAAAAACGGAGATAAACGTCGGCAACAATGAATCGAGTGCAAGTGCGGCTGCATTCTGAAATCGTCATTTCCAATATGGCTGTTAACCGTTGGTGTGGCTAGTTTCAAGATTCTTAGTCAAAAAGACGAGAAGCATGAAGTAGACTCCACCAGCTGAGGGACTGATTCGTTCACCGAGCTGATCAATCCGACTACGGACGTTGTACAACGAACCGAGGTGACATCTCCAGTGCACAACAACAAGAGCTAAGCGACAGACAAATTCAGAGATAGATGCCGTTAAGTATGGGGCTGTCTCCTATATACATTTCAAACGTTCGCAGCCTCGATTATCCAGACCGGTTGCCTCTTTCGGCACTTATGGATACTTAAGTGACCTCTGTTAGCTAATTTGAAGCCTGAAGCGATGTAGGACAGCTCCAAACAGCCTCATTTGCACAATGGCCATATTCCGTAGAGAATACAATTACGAAAGCTGTCCTGTTCGTTCCTTGACCTGCGTCAGTCCAAGTTGCAGTTTCCAAATCGACGAATCTCGATGGAAATCTTTGGTACATAGAGTCAAGGTCAATGTACGTACCAAACATTGACAACACCTCGATTGGTGGCAAAACGTATGCAATCAAATTGCACAGTTCGGGAAATCATTGAACAGCTCAACTGCCAAGCCGTTACAGGTACTCTGACTGATTGCAAATTCAATCAATCCTTCAGTTTCCTCATGTCATTCTATGCCGTCATTGAGTAGCCACTTCCAAGCTTTACTTGGCTATGCGCAGTATCCGCTTGAGAATGACGGCACCTACTCAGCTCGAGTCCGAAAAGTAGCGCAATACGGTGTCGTGTAAAATGTGGTCCAATACTCATACTTTGCTCCTATATGTAGTAGGATGCAAAGTTATGAATGAAACGCTCAGAAGGACTGACCAATAGCTATATTTTCAAAATATAGTGGTCATGTTTCTGATCCACACAGCGCCAAAGAGAGCACCCAGGATGACACTTAGTCCAATTGCTCTATACAGGGCTGAAATCATAGCGCCTGCGAAGAGTGACGAGGAATCGGACCGTCACATGAGCCAGGCCGAGATGTTCAGAAGCCAAGGTGAACTCACCACAAAGAAAAGCACATGTACAAATTCAAATGAACTGACAGACCAATAAGTGGTTTTACCGTAATAACATGAAGTAGGGACGCTTACTCATGCATCAGGTAACCGAAGTTGTCAAGTTAATGCCAAGGCAAGCATTGCGCCGGAGTAGCTTAGTAGAAACGGCTTCATGTGCTCTTGGTTCCAAGAACAAATTTTTTCCTTATCGCAATTGTTAGTCCCTCTCAGATGAATGTGATCGAAACATACAACTGTGTTCCTTTGCAAATCTTGGCATTTGGACGAACTAGAGAAAGCAAAGTGTTGAATATATATATATATATATATATATATATATATATATATATATATACATGAATTTGTCCCTTGCTGAGGCTGAAGTTGCATTCATGATGCTTGTTCATCGCAGTTGGGCTAAACCAACTTACACTTAAACTAGGTCTTTTTAATTTGGATAAATTTCATTCCACTTTATCTGGTTTGTTCTGCATAGCTGAATAATCTTCTATTAACTGGCCATGTTGCTTACGCTAATAGTGGTTATCTTTGTTAACTTTATTGTGTTTGTAGCATTTTTTGAGTAACTGCTGGACATTTTGTACTTATCGCGGATTCGTTGCTAACCAAGTTACTTCATATGCTAATTTAGCGAAGAGTTATATCTGCATAGCCGTATACTTTACTAGATATATTTTATTTGATAATGTCATTTCAAGTGATTGGCTGTTGTTTGACATCCCTGGTGTGGCTGCACTTGATGTCCATACGGACAAGGTGCCTACCTGTTTTATTACCCACTACCTCGTCCATAATGGCTCTAGGAGACAGTTGGTCGTTGCTGGAGGGGACGGGGTGCACGGTCCTTGTGGTCGTGCTAGGCTCGATGAGTGGTTCCATGCACTCAGTGTGGAGCGGACTAAGGTACAGCCACCGTCTTGTGTGCGACTGATACCCAAATATAACGTGCTTGTGTTTGCCTGTGAAGGAGTGTGGCCCGGCTCCGTTGATGAAACGTGGCTTCCATCCACCTACCTCCCAGTCTTATTCCTTCGGGTTTACACTGGATATGGGGGTGTGCTGATGGAGCTGTGGGTGGTGCAGCGCAAGCCATCCATGGTCCCTCTGTAGGCGCAGGCGTCCTGTGGCTGGCCACGATGACAGGCAAATCCGAAACCGGATGCCGCCAACCATACTACACTTAGGCAATATATAAATGACAGAATATCACAACGTATTGGTAACAGCAAAAGAGAGAAAGAGAGAGAAAAGACAGTCAGGGGAGAAAGTACAAAGTATATCTGATACTGTGTACAATCGCGTGTGCTCAATGTCCATGGACTGAGATCACGCAGGCATCGGAGAACGACAAAGGCTATTCTGGTTTAGGATATCCGCTCATAAGAATGCAACTCCCAAGGCGAACAGAATTGTTGACTATTTCCAAAGAACAGTCAGAGAGAGTAAGAGTAGGAGCAGTTTCTAACTAGTGCTGACGGAGACATTGTTCTCGAAGTGGCAAAGGACATCCCAAGCTGTGGTAGGGCTATCTCTAATTCGCACAATCTGCGAGAAGTCACAGATTACGGCGATGTCGTCAGCACACTCCAAGTCACAGAGCCGATCAACCGGGAGTACTCGGACGCATTATGCTCAATTTTCCAGAGCACTCTAAGATGCCTGACATAGCGAAGCTGAATGGGAAGGGTAATGCGAGGCAACCCAGTCTCACACCATTGGTGATATTGAATGGAAGCGAAAGTCGGCCGTGCACCCGCACTTGGACCGAGAGTAAATAGCTTAAAAAAGGCTAACATATTTATCGGGCACTCCCCTTCTCAACCTACAACTCCAGAGAGTAGCACGATCAAGTAAGTAAAATGCGAAACCCATGTCCAATAAGCAAAGGATGGTAGTCCGACTAAGAGCTCAAAGGTGTTTGAGCACATAGCGAATCGGCAAGATGTGATCGATGCAATGCTGATCTGACCATCGGTTCCTAGAAACCGTGCACGGAGTGAAAGAGGAAGGAACCTCTCTGTGGTAGTAACTGAAAGTAAATTGCGTCGGGAGCAGATGCAAGTATGGAGGTCAAAGATGATCTCGAAATCGAGGATGACATGCGCGAGTGATCTAATGCTGGCGTTTGAAGAGATGTGATTAGTGCACTCACCACCGAGGGGGACACCACTCTTGCTAATTCGACGATCTTAGTTACAAGTAAGGCAGCGCAAGATAGTTGGCGGTAATGGCAGTAAGATCAATTATTCGGTAAGCGATGACATTGTCCTAAGGAGCGTTGAGAGCGGGCAATCAACTTTTATCGGTAATGATAGATAAACGATGTCAGAATGAAGTGAACTGTTCCGCTGTGACAGAAACAGTACCTGTCCGATCGGAAAGATAGTAGAAGCTGACGTTTAAACACCAAGAAAGATGCAGAGAGCATCCCGGCTAACAATTCTGACAGCGTTATTTGGCTGAAGCACACTAAATTTGTAGAAGACGTGTTAAAGAGTAAACAAATCAACAACTGTCCTTTCTCAGTTCTTGTCTCACAGCTACGAAGTTGGACAGTATGCAAGTGGTCATTTACCGAAATGGGTTGGAGCTGGGTTCTTAAGCGTAGCAGGTAACAGTGACTTAGACGCCGCAAATGTCACTACTCACAAGTCAATTAGTCCCCGAGGACAGTGTGTTTGCATCATGAATTGAATGCATCAAGGGTAGCCACATAGCGAGACCGCTATCTTGCATGTGTCGGCCTAGGGAAACACACGAGACTCATCGATCCAACGAAAGTAGCACCAGTTGATCTCACATGAGACGCGACCGTCGTTGTATAACGAAACTGCTTTGAGTTTTCAGAATGCGCTGATTCAAGGTATACATACATCCTAGACGATGGAGTACGCTTAGAACAATCAGTAAATCTACCTAACTGTTTCACTGAGCATGAGAATTATGAGATGGCCGAATGCGATCTAGTGTTTCAGATTTCTAGTGCTTTGCAACCCCACGCCTGCAGAATAACTTTCATACCCTACGATCATCTTGCGAGAAGTTTTTATCCTAGACTCGTTGTGCTCGAAATCGCAAGTATGGTCGAACACAAGAAACCAACGCGAAATCGATCGATCACGCGTCATATCACGGATGACCCGGTGAATCGTGCAATTAAGAGCAGGCCGCGCTATATGGCAGTTATATATCAGTCATCGTGGTCCGTCGACATTACTCATGGTTTAAGGGCACGAGTCAGCGGCTCGGATGAGTACGGTCATGGGTTCGGATCCAACAGCATTCGGAGGGTGCGCGCTACAAACGATTCCCAATGGAATCAAACGGTTATCTAGAACTTCTCTGGATGTGTGGTGGCTGTCTGGCTGTGTTTAGCTACAACGAATCTTCGGAAATCAGATAAATATCCCTACCAAGCGCTAGGAATATATTAACATAAATGAAATAACGTAAACGAACAAAGAAAAAGGTAACAATAATAGCAATATGGTAATATAGGAGTTTCAAGCGTGCTTTGACCTGCAATACCCAAATTTCACCTGATGCATTGGAGGAGTGGACATTGTAGCCATCTCGTTTAGAGAAGACCACTTCAGAACACAAGACTTAAAGTTTGAAAGTACTGTTAAAATAGGTAACGGATGGATATAACAACAGGTCAAATACAAACAAAACATTGTCAGTTTTAAGGGGACTCAGTGGTGCAGCAGATGCTTAGACTGCCTTAGACCGGCTGTGACATCCGAGTGTGGAAACATCGCTGAAGGTGTCAAAGTGTGGAGTTAGTCCAAATAACCGCAGTACTCGAATGCCCAAAAACATCCAGAACAGGCATATAAGAAAAGATATTGAAGTTCGTGGGACAAAGTCATAGTATCACAGAAGCGGTACATAAGGATACCGCATAGCTGCATAAATGCTCTATGGTACCGACCGACTGGGTGACACAGTGCAATCGAAAACTGGAAAAACCAGTACACAGACCTGAAACTCTCGGAGGATGGTGGGGACTGTGATCTCCGTGGCTAAATTCGTCAGTATTTCCAATTTAATCAGCTTCACGTCCAGCGGATCATCGGAGAACACGTAAAAAGAGCGCTGATATGGTTCGAACAAATTGTGATGGTTTATCGTCAAACTGGCGATGATACACAGGATAACGTATTGGGTTTCGCTGTGGGATGTGGCAAAGAAAACAACTGTTGGAAAAGTATATGAAGAAAAAACCGAAATTCCTCGTCGAAATCAAGTACCAAACGCCAACGCGACCAGATCTGTCTTAGCTATCACCATTAACCCCGTGATAAACAGAAGTCAAAAATAAATAAGAAGAGAGTGAGAGCAAGTTGGTAACCTGCCGAAGTTCGTCTGGTCGATACAGTGTGAAAACTTTTAAACGGGATATATCATTCAACTGCAGAAGACGGATGTCTACGATGAGAAAAGCTAGTTTTACCCTTTTCTGGAGGGCCAGTAAGAAACAGCGCACCACTACAGGAGTATCAACAGCCAAGTCATCAAGCAGCAAACGGCAAAGATCTCAGGTGTAGGCGGCTATGAAATAAAGGAGATGGCACCAAGATGTTAGGGCTGAAGCCCTGAGTATCGCTAGTACACTGAGGTATTTGAATGATCACGGAGCAATCACACAGCAAGCCGGGAGGAGTAGACATCTGAGATCAATATAATCCGAGGATGAACCACAACAGAAGTGTTAGGACAAGGAGAACGTAAACCAGGATGATAGGGAGCAACGGGCTCTGACAATATTTTATTTAACATATGATAAAAATAAAGTTGGACGCGTTTTGAGAAGGGTTGAAATAAAACGTGGAGAAAAAGTGAAAAAGCTTTAGCTGAATTACAATACCTCTGCACATCAAGCAGGGAGAATAAAAACTGTGAGGGCAATGGAGGACAGGCTGTTATCCGATGCACGATAAGGCCATCATGCACGGATTTCGAAGATCCTTAACTGACGGCCATGTTGTAGTGAGAACCCGCCAGCAGTATGTGACACAAAATAAACAAACTTGACCGAAGCAGAAAACGTAATGAGGGCAATGGATGTAAAGTGAAAAAACGGCGCAAATGCGATGGCAATACCACAACTTTCTGTTCGCCTTGGCGAAGACTCGCAAAATTTCCTCTAAAGATAAGATTGACAGTTAGCTGAAACTTGTGCCATAAACACTACGTGAAAATAGATGCCCCGAGAAATCCATAGCAGCATGAAAAACGGTGAGAAACGATTGACGGATGTCCCGCAGAAAAAGGAGACCAAAAGGAGAGAAGGTTCTGCCGCCGTCTTCGCCAGATTGTAAAGTAGTGTTACTACGCGGCCGAACTTACTTCACCAAGTTAGGGAGCTGCTGTGTAAATCTATCTTAAGCAAGCCATCCCACAAGTAAGCGTGCGTTTACGTGTTTCAATGTGCTTGCAGTAGCAGTAGGTGTATTGCTATAACTGACAAAATGCTGTCGACCAAGATTTGAAAACGCATTCCATGCAAATGGTCGCGAATGACCCCAGGCTGCGGGCTAGCTGTGCTTTTCAGCACATTTTAGACTGTTTGACATGCAAAAAACTTCTCGAATGGTTCAGGATAATTGATAGGCAGAGCAACGCTAGCCTACTTTAGTTTTGTGAAGCTTCAGCCATTCGGTGGTTGAAACCCACTGTTTGTAAACAGACAGCAATCAAGACAGTCTGACACTACTTTGATGAGATACTTTGATTGTTTAAAAGTTAGGTTGCATGAGCTTGAACGTTGTTTCCTATTGCACAGCTGGTGAAAATATGCCAAGTAATTGAAATGCAGGATATTCGGTTGTAATGCTGTTCCTTCTTGCTATCTTAATGTGGGTGACTGTGTCAAAATGTATACGCAGCAGAATCGTTGCGAGCTTGTAACGAACGCTATATATCACGGGATCATCGAACGGCTCCAAGCAGAACACGGTCAGGACTGTGTTCTCAAAATGGCTGTCAGAACCCGGCAAAATCAAATAGAACACCAGTATATAACAGTCGGCAAGCGCTAGGCAATGAGCAGCAGAATGCTGGGATCGCAGTAGCCCGTGAGAAAATAAAGAGTATAGTAAGTCGCGCCGTTACGACAGTATACTCGTAGCCATTTACATGTTTCGTATATCGAGAGCCAAGTTAACAGCAAAGGCAAAAGATTCAAGGAGTTGTAACAACTTCCTAGCATCAAAGTGATGCAGCGACCTGAGCATCGTGGAAACTGGTGTGGGATCGACTGGTCCGGTGTAGCACACTTGGACGTTCTACCAATCTAAACCAAGTACTGGTAAGGAAGTAGAAGTTGAAGAAAATAATTTGTAAATTAAGGGAAAGTAATGCTTATGGTTTCTCATGCAAGCTCCGTTCTGCTTCTACGTTTAGTTACCTCGCAGGTATACCCTCCGAAAAGCGCGCTTTATAAGAATTTGCAATATGTAAGACGTACGTGTTGTTGTGCAGACAACGGACGAAAGCTTTTGCCACGGCCGGGTAGTCTCCAGTGGACTCCAGCGCTAAAAGTAGTTTGCCAACGGCCACGACTACCTAGGAGAGATAAAGTGTTATGTTACGTATCGAACCGTGGAAGGACGGTGATTTTTAAGGCGAACTGAGAATGTAAGAAACAGGTATAAGGGACTGCAGAACAGGATATGCAACAAACGACGGAGCGAATCATGGATTAATTACTATCATCAAAAGTAAATGAAACAACCATGTGGGAGACAAAATCGGTGCTCAGAAAACGCAAGAGGCATTTGTTATGGAACGTTAACACAGAGACAGAGAGGTAAAAATGTAGAGAATGCTGGAAAGCTACGTTCTGAGAGTTTGGGGCCGAACACAGACCAACAAGCTTCTGTGTCGCTCATTCAGCGATCCGATCGGAGGAACAGCGGTGAAGAGACATCGGCGCGAAATATCCATGTTTCTGAGCAAAATGAGGGTTGTACAGTGGCGCGCAAACATCGACAGATAAGCTCATAATTGTGAGTGGATGAGGCTACGAACAACGACATGAGAGCTATCAAGCTGGATGTGATGCAACAGTTTGGCTGCGCGAACTGAATAACCACTCCAAGTGGCTGTTTAGTGATAATCAGCATCGGCGGCATGTCAATGCAGCCGTGTAAAACAGTGGCTTGTGTTTTGAAGGCGCAAAATGCATGGTAAAGAATGAGACACCCTACATCCGAAACGCAGAAATAATGAACGGAAACAAAAAGCAGGAAAACTTTGGCTGGCACACACGCCGTGTGTTCAGTGCCGGACACCGTCAGTTGGACAAGATAGTTCTGTGAAATCGGGTGTGAGCCACAGCTAGAGTAACAGCACAAATAGCGACCAATGGACACACACTGTTGTGCCGGTGTAGAGAGAAGTGGCTCAGCTGCAGACTCTTGATGAAAAAGTTCCAAAAGATTTGTAGTTTGGGTCAGGGCGTGAACATAATATGGCACGTATCGGAAGATAGAGGTGCAATGGCTACGAATAATAAGCCGAGCAACGCCACTTAAGAGAAAGGGAACGACGGAATCCTTATCACATACTGGTTACTAATCGTTCGGGTATTGCGAGCAACCGCGTCATGAAGCGCTACCAAGCGATGTATCGTGGCAAGCCAGAACCAGCCAGTGGAATTGCAAAAGGATAGCACAGCAGTGATTCGAACAACTTAGAGACCTACAATGTATCCTATGGAAATCAATCCGAGGAAACCACGAAAATGACAAGGCGGTTGCATATGCAATGACTAGACCCCCATCTGTAGGCGGCTTGTGACTCAGGCTGTCTGGCATCAGTGTACCATTGTGAAAACCAAATGGGTACAATACAAACGAGAGAAAAAAGCGGTGATGTAAAAAGGATCAGCAGCAAACTTATTCTGAATCAGTACCCCCGAATACAGAACAGATTTCCAGACGACATCTGTAGCAACATACTGGAGTACATCTTCCGTAGAAAGCTTGACAAATACCTTACAGTCTGCAATGTACTTAGCTTTATAGGCTGCTGAACAACTATTTATCAAGCACATGAGCCAGAGCAAGGCAGTGTATAACCGAAGGT
Organism: Dicrocoelium dendriticum; assembly: GCA_944474145.2. NCBI lineage: Eukaryota > Metazoa > Platyhelminthes > Trematoda > Plagiorchiida > Dicrocoeliidae > Dicrocoelium > Dicrocoelium dendriticum. The sequence continues at coordinate 59,767,888 of OX104070.1, read as the reverse complement.
TGCAGATGATGGTATAAGACGGATGAAAAAACAGCTACCAATTCACAATTTACCTTTGTCTTCCATTGTAAATCCCGATTCTGCCTGATCGGAAGGATCATCTCTGAGTAGTGGCCCCACTGGCAACGCCAAGAGGTCGGTCATCCAGGCTTTAGTTTATCCCCCTCAGACCATCTTGACTATTAATACTTTCCATTGATTTTGTTTGGCTACACTGCTACTATGGTTCGACTACTGGCAAATTGGTTGGCTGGATTCTCAAATCCAGTTAACTATCTCTTCACTCATAACCTTACTTGGGCTTCATCTGCTTGCGCTCTTGTCATTCGCCTTTGGAACCACTGACGTGTTGGTAGGTTGGACACCGAAATCCTCTCAATATGACCTCGACCTACTGCTTGGATACATAGCTAAAAGAATAACAAACGTACTGACTGGTAAGACTGACACTTAAACCCAGTGTAACATATTGTACATGGTTCGTTCACCTTCTTCTAGCCCCATCAGCCGCCATATCCAAGTTCCAGACACGGTCGGTATAACAAGTTGGTCTTTTGCATTCTCTTTATTGTTATAACACCCAATCGTCCTGAAGATGCAGCACTGCGTTAACTAGTCACAAACGATGCTCTCCATACAGACGTTCAATAGATTAGCCGAAAGATTTCAGGTTCGTTAGCCTGCAGAAATTTGTACTAGATCTTCCGATAAACCAGATCGATTCCGCTGTAAATTTTGTATACAGGAGTCCAATAACTCACTGTTACATCAGCTCCGATCCAATGCTATTTTCAAATAAACATCGTCTTCTGAAATTCCCTATGCATGACATGACTTACAATCAATCCACTTATGAATTTTACTGCTTCCCGGAGCGCAATTCATTCCGACGGTTTGATGAAACGACTATTATCAACACAGGATACATTTTCGGAGATATCTAGTTGTTGTCTGGGAGAAAACGGAATCGAAATTTCTCGCCGTTGGAAAACAAACGGTGTAGTACACTAACAGTGTTGAATGAAACTCGTACCTAATGATCGGAGCAGGAGTAGTAGTTGGACCGTGACTCGCATTACTGAGAGATGTATTGTTATCGCTATTATTAGTAATATCATTATTTTTTGAAAACACCAGGTCAACCGAAAGAAGAGTAAATGTTAAGGTCACCGTCGTCCGAATAAACATAGGCAAACAAATCTCTGGATGGATAAGTGGAAGATGGAACGTAAACAAAATCTGTGACAAATTGGTAAATAGACTGCCTGCCGTCTCATCTAAATTCCATAGCAAAAAGGCGCATCGTTGAATAAATCTCTGGTGTGTTCTTCAAAACACGAGCATCGATGATAAACCATGAATCCGAAGGGATGGTCACAATAGCAAACACAAAGCCCAACTGGTTTGTGGCGAAACAAACAGTACACTGAGTCTGTGACTAGCATGCTCATAATTACCGATCTCTAAGTCGATAGTTATGGTACAACGTGTCAAAATAGTTATCAACAGCAGGGGACCTACCTGAACTTGACACAAACAACATAACGAGTACGAGTCGTCAACATTATCGAAACAAATTAGCCGTGGAGGTGAAATACACCTCAGCTAGTGTCGCAATACAAAAAGAACACAGTATAAAAATATGCAAAAAGTGAGTAGTATAATGTTAAATATTAAATGACCTATTAGATATGATACGTGAGTAAAACAATAACAGTCAACCCAGAGCACTGGGTCAAAGTATGGCTACGGCGGGATTGACTCACAAACGTGTAAAAATCCGACGACTAAGAGAAGTGATCAGTTAATTCGATACAAGCGAGGAGGTACGAACTAAGTGGGAACTGTAACTGGTCATAATCCGCAATACGACTTAAACGATTTGTCGCAAAGATCAGAAATTGGACGCAAAGGTTGCAGAGCAATCAGACTAACCGCTGTGTTCTGACTATGTAGTAATAAGCGAGCAGGATGCAGGAGGAGATTCATATCCGACTGCAAAAGTGAAAGTGCATCTTTCGTAGGGTACGTTTCAACGCTATCCGGTAAACTGCATACATCGGCCGGATAAGCGGACTCTAGCAACCGTTGGGGTGAGCTCTGCGGAGTAGAATCTGTTTCAACCGGGTTGCATATTGGGGTTGGTTCGGGTGCATTCTGGAAAAAAAAGAAAGCATCCATAACATACGGTGAGAAAAATAAAAAAGGCGTGAGTGCAGTTTTAAGCGTGGTATCAGATTGACTCCCATTAAAAATAATCTCATAAGTGAATTATGAGATCGTTTCAAGGTTATAACATTGGATTACCTGTGACAATTGGCAGCGCACGGCCATTTCTTCGATGACGAGTCAAAAGCCATAGATAAGGATACCACTTCGGGACCTACATCCATATGGGCCGCGCAAAAAAGGCCACCGCACTAGCTAAATATGTGTGCAATTGGGATTTTGTATATATATATATATATATATATATATATATATATATATATATATATATACGGTTGGCGGCATCCGGTTTCGGATTTGCCTGTCACTGTGACAAGCCACAGGACGCCTGCGCCTACAGAGGACCATGGGTGGCTTGCGCTGCACCACCCACAGCTCCAACCACACACCCCATATCCAGTGTAAACCCGAAGGAATAAGACCGGGAGGCATGTGGATGGGAACCACGTTTCACCAACGGAGCCGGCCCACACTCCTTCAACAGGCAAGCAAAAGCATTCTCTACTTGGGGAATCAAGCGCACACAAGGCGGTGGCTGGACCGTAGTCCGCTCCACACTGAGTGCATGGAACCGCTCTTTGAGCCTAGCACCGCCACAAGAACCGTGCACCCTGTCCCCTCCAGCAACGACCAACTGTCTCCTGGAGCCAGTATGAACGAGGTAGTGGGTAATAGACAGGTAGGCACCTTGTCAACATACACATCAAGCGCAGCCACAAAGGGGATATCAAACAACAGCCATTCACTTTAAACGACAAGCTGAAATAAAATAAATCCAATAATGCATACAGATACGGTGGCATAACTCTACGCTAAATTACCATTTCAAGTAAGTAGGTTAGCAACGAATCCGTGACAAGTAAGAAATGTCCACAAGTTACTTAAAAATGCTACAAACGCAACAAAATTACCGAAGATAAGCGCAATTAGCGTAAGCAACGTGGCCAGTTAATAGAACATTATTCAGGTAGGCAGAACAAACCAAAAAAAGTGGAATGAAATGTATCCAACTTAAAAAGACCTAGTTTAAGTGAAAGTTGGTTTAGCCCAACTGCGGTAAAGAAGCATCATGAATGCAACTTCAGCCTCAGCATGGGGCACTGTATATATATATATATACATATATATATTATATATACATATATATACATATATGTGCCCCTAATGCTGAGGCTGATGTTGCATTCTTGATGCTTCTTCACCGCAGTTGGGCTAAAACCAACTTACACTTAAACTAGGTCCTTTTAAGCTGGATAAATTTCATTCTGCTTTATTAGGTTTGTTCTGCCTCCCCTGAATAATGTTCTATTAACTGGCCACGTTGCTTACGCTTACTGCGCTTATCTTCGGTAATTTTGTTGCGTTTGTAGCATTTTTAAGTAACTTGTGGACATTTCTTACTTATCACGGATTTGTTGCTAACCAACTTACTTCATATGGTAATTTAGCGAAGAGTTATGCCACCGTATCTGTATGCATTATTGGATTTATTTTATTTCAGCTTGTCGTTTAAAGTGAATGGCTGTTGCTTGATATCCCTGGTGTGGCTGCGCTTGATGTGCATGTTGACAAGGTGCCTACCTGTCTATTACCCACTACCTCGTCCATACTGGCTCCAGGAGACAGTTGGTCGTTGCTGGAGGGGACGGGGTGCACGGTCCTTGTGGCCGTGCTAGGCTCGAAGAGCGGTTCCATGCACTCAGTGTGGAGCGGACTACGGTCCAGCCACCGCCTTGTGTGCGCTTGATTCCCCAAATACAGCGTGCTTGTGTTTGCCTGTGAAGGAGTGTGGGCCGGCTCCGTTGATGAAACGTGGTTCCCATCCGCATGCCTCCCGGTCTTATTCCTTCGGGTTTACACTGGATATGGGGTGTGTGGTTGGAGCTGTGGGTGGTGCAGCGCAAGCCATCCATGGTCCCTCTTTAGGCGCAGGCGTCCTGCGGCTGGCCACGATGACAGGCAAATCCGAAACCGGATGCCGCCAACCATTATATATATATATATATATATGTAAATGTACGTATATGTATACATATGGGTAGAGCCTATGGATAATGCCTATGGTGCGCTGAGGCTGGTGGTGGCTAGATCCTGACAGATGGTCTACCCACTGCTGCTACTGTTGCGCGATATTCTCATGTCCTGGGCGCCTCCTTGTGGCGACCGCTGGGTGGGAGTTAGGTTTTGCACTTCTCCTTGCAAAATCCAGGACATTAATCCGCATGAGTCAGCTAACTGACCATGTGCTAGACCCGCTACCATTCGGGTGTTCATTTAATCGAAGGCTTTGGCTGAGGACCCGGGTCGTTCTCCTGTCAGGATTGGGCGCCCTGGCAGTATCCTAGTCCATCCTCTTCGGAGGTTAGGAAGTGGTCGATGGCCCACTCCCCGTAAAACCTAGCCATGGGAGACAACAGGTTTACGGGTTATATTCTCAATGCTCGATTGGCGTAGAGCACGAGTGCCACGCATTGTCTCTGACGGTGGGAGGACACCTCCGGGTGTTCAATGGTTTGCTACTGCCGGTCTCAAGCCAGGCAGCCCCTGGTCAAATTAGTGCAAATCCGCCAAAAACGCACCTGCGTCTGGCCGTGGTCGCAGTTGCGTACACTACTATGGTCGCAAAACATATGATAATTGTTCCATTATCTCAAAGCCTAAGTGTGACGGCCGTCAAGCAGTTCCCAATCTGTCTCTGCAATCACATTCCCGAGCTGGATCTGCTCTCCTTTTGCCTTGTGGGTCAGGCTATTGAGCCATAGCTCCGGGTGGAGTCCCTCAAGCAAACCTCCGAAGCACAACGACCACCTCGCGTGCGATTGCCCACCAATGCAATCGTATGCCTGCGCGCAAAGCACTCAGTATCGGGTGCTGGAACGTGCGCACACTACTGGACCGGAACTCCAGCGAGCGCCCGGAGCGACGCACTGCACTGGTCGCAATGGAGCTGGCGCGCTACAACATCGATATTGCGGCGCTCAGTGAAACTCGGCTCGCTGAGCAAGGTAAGTTACATGAAGCAGGTGCTGGTTACACATTCTACTGGGTGGGGAACGCCGCCTCAGCACCACGTGAACATGGGGTCGGATTTGCAATATCCGATCGCCTGAATGGCCAGCTGGTGGGTGAACCAACGGGCATCAGCGCGCGACTGATGACTGTTCGCCTACGACTCGGAAGAGGTAAGTTTGCTACTTTTATAAGCACGTACGGTCCGACCACGTGTTATCCTGATGACACGCGTGATCAGTTCTACACTGAGCTATCCTCCGTGATACGGTCTGTGCCGAGGAGCGACCGACTATTTCTGCTGGGTGATTTCAACGCGCGCGTTGGGCGTGATGCCATCAGCGTGGACAGATGTTATCGGTGCGCATGGCATTGGTTCAGCGAATGCGAACGGTGACAGACTGCTCTCACTGTGTGCCACTCACGGCCTGACGATCACGAACCCTCGGTTTGCACTGAGTGCGAGTGCTATAGCAACTTGGACGCACCCACGGAGTGGTCACGCTCACCTGCTCGACTATGTCATCGTACGTCAGCGTGATATGCGTGAAGTGCGCATGATACGTGTACTGCGTGGAGCTGAGTGTGGCACTGATCACAAATTGGTTCGGACCAAACTGTACATATATTTTCGTAAATCAATGTATTGCACTTCCGCCGTGAATCGGCGTAAATTTAACATTCTCTCCCTCGGTACTGTGGCGAAACGTACTGAGCTGGAGAAGGCGATGGCTGCACGCCTGTGTGGTGATGTGGACTGCATAGCCACAGTGGGCGACCTGTGGCACCACATTCGCGACCAGATGACAGCTGCTGCCGAGGAGACCATCGGGCGCGCAAACTGTAAACGGCCCGATTGGTTTGGTGACAACAATGTGACGATTGACGCATTGGTGTCAGAGAAGAATGCAGCATTTGCTGCACATGTGGCAGATCCCAGTGACTTGGGGAAGAGTAGTCAGTTTCGCAAACTTCGACGGCGACTGACCCGAGAGCTCCGTCGCATTAAAAATGCATGGTGGACGGAGAAGGCGAAGCAGATGGAATGCTACGCCGAACGCCGTAAACACAAGGAATTCTTTGACTCCTTGAAGGCGGTGTATGGACCGAGATTGGAGCCGATGAGGACACTGATCGATGGTAGTTCAGGCGCTACCTGCACCCAGACTGCAGACATAATGCAGGTCTGGCGGAAACACTTTGACTGTCTCTTGAACAACCGTTCAGAGATTGACTGGCCTACATTGAATGGCCTGAAGCAGCACGATGTGAAGGCGGATCTGGCGGATACGCCGACAATGGATGAGACGCAGAGAGCACTTGCTCAGCTGCGAAACGGCAAATCTGCCGGGGATGACGGGATCCCACCTGAAGTATTGAAACACGGTGGACCCGCGTTGTTGACTGCGCTGCACCACTTGGTGCAACGTGTATGGGTTGAGGAGGAGGTGCCTGCTGAGCTGAAGGATGCCCTTGTGCTACCACTGTACAAGGGCAAAGGTAGCAAGCAATGTTGCACGAATTATCGTGGCATCAACTTGCTGAGTTGTGTGGGCAAGGTGATTGCCCGAATCCTGCTCAACCGTCTCGTCAGTCTGGTTGTGGAACCGAACGTGGCGGAAGAGCAATGTGGATTCCGTTCGGGTCGCAGCACTATAGATAGGGTGTATGCGGCTCGTCAGTTGCAGGAGAAGTGCAGAGAACGACACCAGCCTTTGTACTCGCTTTTGTTGATTTTACCAAAGAGTTGCTAGAGTGAACCGCGAGGCATTGTGGCTGGCATTGGTTAAGTTTGGTTGAGTGAGTAAATGTGTTTAATTGAATCTCTGCGTAGTGGTATGAGGGCAACGGTGCAGCTGAGTGGACAGATTTCGGATGACTGCAGCTGTCCCTGGTGTGAAGAAAGGCTGTGTCTTAGCTCCTGCCCTGTTTAATAAATATTTTCATGCAATGATGTCTTGTGCTATTGATGCCGCTTGTGCTTACGGTGTTCGTGTGGAACATCGTATTGATGGTGGTTTGCTGAGCATCCGTCGTTTCGATGCGAGAATCCTGATCTGTGAGACAAATATCCGGATGTTGCTGTTTGCCGACGATTGTGCGTTGTTTGCGCACAACATGCATGAGTTGTAGCACATGACTGGTGCTGTGGCTTTGACAGCGGCCAAATAAGGGATCACCATCAACACAAGCAAGACTGATTGTCTTTTCCAGGCATCAACGGGAATGGAGTCCGTGGGCCTGTCCGAAATGCAGATTGCCGAGGAAGTGTTGGAAAGCACTTCGATGTTTTACTACCTTGGTAGCGTAATAACAACCGACCAGCAGATGACGTGCGAGCTGCGCAGCCGCGTATCGACGGCGACTGCTGTTTTTGGCAAGCTGGAATGCCGTATGTGGAATAACCAGCAGCTCACTGTTGCGGCGAAGCTGTTGGTATATAAGTCTATGGTGTTGTCCGTTCTAATCGGCAGCGAAACCTGGATGACAGATATATGAAGCGCTTCCAACAGCAGTGTCTGCGCCGTATTATGCGCATCGGCTGAAGTGACCGAGTTGCAGACACGGAGGAGCTCCGACGCAATGGCATGTATGCAGTGGACTGCATCCATCTGCTGAGGCACATGATGTGGCTTGGGCATACTCGCCATAAGGAATCGACCCGGATAACGAAACAGCTGCTTAATGGTCAATTGAGTGCAAGGAAACGGCACGTGGGAAAATAGAAGTTACGATACCAGGACATGACAAAAGTGAGCCTATCACATTCTAATGTTGACTGCAGGTCATGGCAATCCAAGACCGTTGATCGGCGTGTATGGCGCAAACTAATCACGAAGGAAGTTGCCGAGATGCAAGAGAAAGCCCTGGTGCATGCGGAAAAGAAGCGGCAATTGCGGAAACGATAGGCGCCGATGTGATGTACTCCATCGACGTCAAGCGCATGGTGCTGTAGCACGTGTGGTCGCGAATGCTTGAGTCAGGCAAGTTTAGTGAGCCACGAGCGAGGCCACTCGGGTCCAGCATCGAAACGACTACGAGTCCTGCTGAGAACGTAGGCAGAACCGGCACAGCGTTGGTAGGTACGCTGCATTCTAGCTATTAACGGCGTGCTTGTGTGCTGAGTTTCCTTATTTCAGAAGGTCGGTTTCTTACCTGGTCTCAGTGTTATTTTCTTACCATATTTTAATGTGAACCTGAATAATCTATTACACTGCACAGTTCGCTTAAACTAGAAATGGTTATCTCCGCTTATATTATCTCCTTCGTACATATGTGTCTTGACCCCTTTTCGTCCATCCTGTATCTATCACGCTATTTTGATAAAATATTTAATTCATCTGCTAATTAAGCGGTACATCCATACGGTGAATTCGATCTATTTTATTCAACATTTCATTACATGTGATCGGCTGTTGCCTGACATCCCCGGTGAGGTTGCGCTTGATGTGCATATTGACAAGGTGTCTACCTGTCTATTACCCACTACCTCCTCCATCAGGCTCCAGGAGACAGTTGGTCGTTGTTGGAGGAGATGGAGTGCACAGTCCCCGTGGCCGTGCTAGGCTCGAAGAGTGGTTCCATGCACTCAGTATGGAGCGAACTATGGTCCAGTCACCGCATTGTGTGCGATCCCGAGACACAACGTGCCTGTATTTGCCAGTGAAGGAGTGTGGGCCGGTTCCGTTGGTGAAATGTGGTTACGCAGTTAACGTCTCGGCTTCGTTTATTGATTGGACCCGGGAAAGTTTACGTATCACTTGAGCCCCAAGAGAATCTGTCGCTTACATAAATAGTTTATCACCACAGTGTAGTATACAGCCACATTTGTCTACGGTTGAGTAAATTGACTAAAACAGTTTGCACACTCTTTCGAAAGCCGACTGTAAAACATGGAGCAGCGGAATTTACTACATGTGTTAGTTAGGTGATAGAGTCAAAGCGGTCATCAGAGAATGTGTGATATCATCGCCTACTAACGCACATAGCAGACGGCATGTACAATACACACTAACAATAAGTCATCACAGTTTACGGTACCAATCATTTGTGCATCAATCCATCTGGTAACCCCATTGATGGCATTTGATTCCCTATATCCATATCTGTCTATTTATTGTTAATGCCCACACTTCTGACTAAATTTAAGGCTGCCGTTTAGGTTCACATCCAAACGCTAACTAACCATCGACAGTCGTATTGGTTGTAATTCTTCAAAACTAGATGAATATGGCTGTTCTCCTTTCATTCAAACCAAACTCATGCACGTACTTAATGTTGTTGCTCATGAGAGGTACTGTTTCTCCGTTCAGTTTGTGGTAGTCCATACACAAGTGTGAACAAATGCCCGCTCGCAACACTGCAGTACTGCAACTCGAACCAGGGACCTTTGGTATGTCAACTGATATCTCTACTCGCAGCTGGTGGTGCTCGTCATCATGTTGAATGACTAAGTAGAAGCCATTAAGAAACACTTGTAAGTGCTACATTTCCCCTTGACAGACTGATCGCATTTCCACACATGTGACACCATTAACTAATGACTCGATGTCAAAAGGCTAGCCCAAATTACAGGTAGCGCTAAGATTTATTCGTGTCTCGTTACGTTCCCACTTGACAGATGGATCATATTACATTTCATCTCGTGTGACACCGTGAAGTATTGCGGGTTGCAATGTGATGTCAATGTAGCCAGGTCAAGTGCCTCTGTACTGCGCACTAAGATTCAGACAACTCATCAATTTTGATTCGCGGACAGCAGTAACACAATGTGACATCCGAATCGAACTGCTTGGACACTCGGAACTGATGAAATGGTCGATATATGCTAGCACAGAGAACGGGTGATCAAGGGGAACATAAATAGTCCCACACGACTGACTGCCTGGTGGTTCCACATGCATATGACTTCTCGCTTACCTCTCGGATAAGAGACGATCGGACCGGCTCTGACGTACCTTCTGACAGTCTGCAGTTAATATAAGAGACGGCATTTACAACACACACCAACGATTAGTCATCACTGTTCCAGTGTGTTACTACTTCTTCGTTAAAGTGAGCATAGCTAGAAATCCCGTTCTCTCACATCGGACCTTAGCTCACATGAGCTTGTAAAAATCAGTGGACTTAATCGCACCTTTTTCCTGACAACTTATAAAGTCGCTTACTGCATCTTCATCTTCTTTGTGTCATCCTTATTCTATCGCTCATGTAAGTCGCGCTTGGGTACACTTTCACTCTAGGGTGATTAATTGCGGACATGGCACAATCCATGCATCTGCTTAGAACGCACCACATCTAATCTACCTGTATTGGGGTTACTTAACTCGGTTGTATTTCGCGATGATTTCACGTGTTGCCCACTACACCGTTGTACTCATCATGACCTATGATTCTTGCTACCCTCTCAAGTGGCGTCTAGTACGGTGACATACCAAGACGGTGAGCTACGCATCTACATCTTCGTGTTACTATTCGGCCGCGATTCACATCACCCTGTAAACTCAATGGTATTACTCACAAGACTATGCTACCTACATTCTGCTCCTTGAAATCGATTTGTATTTTACATGATCCTAGCTTGACCAGCTGTCCAATGCTAATAAGCACGACGCTTAAAGAGCCGGTGCATCGTAGGGTAATGGTTCAGTTCATCTATGAGCTCATTCGTATGTGACGTGTGCGCAGAGTTTTCGAGCGAATTGTGTTGTTGATACGGATCAATGCTAGGGTGGCAAATTATTGAGTATGTTTCCAGTTCGATGGATACGTTTGAATCAAAAGGTTACTAGCGCTTGCCCGCTTACAGTACGCATAAAGTGTAAAATTTGACATTTGGAACACAATGCTCAACGATTGTCCCTCGTGTGACCATGTTGGACTATGCATCCGAAGAGAAATTGCCCTGGAAATTCTGTGGCAAGTGAACAATCCCGACAATTAACCGACTAGCGATTATCATGATGTCGACAGTTCATGTTCCGCTCCACAGGTTAGTGATGAGAGTGAGCATAGTTATATTTCCCGTTGTTCATCAGCCATACTGAATTTACCGGGGCTTATGAAAACGCAAGTACTAAGCGGATTGAAGGCGGAAGCGCAGAGACGCCTACCAGAAGTTGAATTGGACATGGCCAATCTTCTGGATAGACTAAGAAAAAGGTTAAGCCCAACGGGAATGGTACGTCAGTGTCTTAGTATATTACATCGGAAAGGAATCGGCGCATAGCGACAATCGTTTTAGGAGCACCGAATGGCTGCACCCGAGAAGTACGATGCAGATCGTTACCAAATAGCTTATGGCCACAGCAGAGTACACATCGGTATGTACAAAAGGTTGAGTACTTGGATGACAGCCATGCTACGTCCTGGACATTTGCAAAACAATGCGAACCCTGTTTGGAAAGCCGCATGTTTGACAGTGGACAGCGGGACTTAGTTGATGTAGTACTGCCAACGAGGTCGTAAGCGGCGAATATGTGGTATTGCCACCTGTTAATGCTTAAGGTTGCGCAACAATCGTTCTTTGAGAATCTGCACGTACCTCGGGCAGCAGATGACCGGACAGGTCGGCGACACGGAGAGACTGAAGTGAACACCCCATCGCATTCGCACGCTGTGCGATGTTCCCCATCAGCTACGCAAATCAGACTGTACATATAGATGGCAACACCTAAGTACACACTATTTTACTGTACCACTTTTTTTTATTTATCATTCTACCTAATAACCGTACCAATGACAGTTGCTGCACTATGCCTATATCGGTTTCGTTTAAATATAGATGCCCAAGCTTTAGGGCCGTCATTTATGTTTATGTTTAAATGTTAAAAGCAAAAACCAACAGTTCGTATTGGGTACTTATTCTCATGCCTGAGAAAGTGGCTGTCAGCCTGACCACCAAACAAAACTTATACACGTGTGTTAATACTACTGTTCATGAGGTTTAATCTGTCTCTATACAATTTGTGGCAGTTCATACTTAAGTTTGAACAAACGCATGTGCAAATGTTGTATTAGAACTGCCATTGGCCACGGATGACGCCAATCTATATACATACGTATACCGAATGAATTCGACGAGGATACTCATACCGCCTTTGTATGGCCAACTTAGTGGCGGGAAGCGGTACGCGGGCAAACCGAAAATAAACATTACCAGGACATAATGGTGAGTTTATAACGAACTAATGTTGATTTTAGGTGTTGCAAATCCAAAGCAAAGTTGATCGGTGCGAATTCTGTGGACTGACCAAGAGGGCGGTAGCCTAGGTGCAGGAGAAGGTATTACTGCACGCGGAATAGAAATACGATGAGTACGAGTTACTAATCCAGGCCAATAAGGTAGCGTATGTAGTACGTTTGCCTGCGTGGTGAGTATTCCTGCATTGCAAAAGTGGATGTTAATTGAGCTCCCCGGCGTGGCTGGGCCTGATGTGAACGTTGACAAGGTGCCTACCTGTTTAATACCCTCCACCTCGATTGGTCGTTGCTGGAGGGAACAGGGTGCAGCATCCTCGTGACGGTTCTAGGCTCAGTGTTGTTTGAAGACGTGCCGGCTGATTTGAAGGATTACATTACGCTACCACTGTACAATGGCAAAGGGAGCAAGCAATGCTACACGAATTATCGTGACACAAGCTTGCTGAATTGTGTGGGCAAGGTGATTTCCCGAATCCTGCTCAACCGCCTCGTCCGTCAAGTTGTGCCACCGAACGTGGCGGAAGAGCAATGTAGGTTCCGTTTGGATCGCAGCAAAATCGACATGGTGTTTGCGGCTCGTCACTTGAAGAAGTGTAGAAAAGGAGACCAGTCGTTGGACTCGCGGTTTGTTGATTTCATCAAAGCAGCTGATACGGTGAACCGCGAGGCATTGTGGCTAGTGTTGGGTAAGTTTGTAAGTTTAACTGAATGTCCGCACAGTAGCATGCCGGCAAGGGTGCAGTTCCGTGGACAAACCTCGAATGAGGCTCATGGAATGGTTTCATGCATCCAATAAGGAGCGGGCTACGGCCTAGCCACCGCCATCCCCCATTAAGATAGACAGGAATGCTGCTGCTGTGCATGTTGAAGGGGTGTGGATCGACCCCGATGATGAAACGTTGCCCCCATCCACCTGCCTCCCGGTCTTATTCCTTCAGGCTCACACTGGATATAAGGTGTGTGAATGGAGCTGTGGGTAGAATTAGTAGCAGCAGCAGCAGCAGTAGTAATAGTAGTAATAACAGTTTAAAAAATAGACATAAAACCAACAAAATCATGGAGATAAATGGATAAGAGGTAGAGTCGCCGCGTTATCATCACAGAGGCACAGTGGTTGAAGGTGAGCAACGCATTTCAGCTACTGTGCTGCGGGAAGGAAGGAAAATTTTACCCTTCTTCACACGACACGTGTGTACAATGGTATATATATATATATATATATATATATATATATATATATATATATATACAAAATCGTCCATATACGTCAGGTGCTAATTTAGCGGCACATCCATACGGCGGATCCGATCTATTTTATTCGACATTTCATTACATGTGATCGGCTGTTGGCTGACATCCCCGTTGAGGCTGCGTTTGATGTGCATATTGACAAGGTGCCTACCTATCTATTACCCACCACTTCGTCTATACTTGCTGCAGGAGACAGCTGATCGTTGCTGGAGTAGACGGGATGCACAGTCCTAGTGGCCGTGCTAGGCTCGAAGAGTGGTTCCATGCACTCAGTGAGGAGCGGACTACGGTCCAAGCACCGAATAGTGTGCGATTAATTCCCAAATACAACGTGCTTGTGTTTACCTGTGAAGGAGTGTGGGCCGGCTCCGTTGATGAAATGCGGCTCCCATCCGCATGCCTCCCGTCTTATTCCTTCGGGCTTATACCGGATATAGGGTCTGTGGGTCGAACTGTAGCGCAAGCCAAACAAGGTCGCTGTGTAGGCGCAGGCGTCTTGTAGAGACCACAGTGACAGGCAACTCCGGAACCGGATGCCGCCAACCATATGTATAATCAGCAGCTCAAGAAATGGTTATGGGGCCATCAAGAAAATCATAAGAATCAAAGGAACGTACAATTTGGAAAAAATTGTAACGAAACATTTTCAGTTTGTTTTTCACACGCCGATTTTTCTCTTTTTTGTCATTTTTAATGTTTGAGGTATTAAACATGTGAATGAATACAATTCGATGCACAATACTTTCACTTATTCCGGTTGCTGGCCATGCCTTCAAGCGTGTTAGGCCATTGGCACTCCTCATCCTCGGGACCCTATCGTGGAAAACGTACGGGTCCAACTGGGGCTAGACGCGACGTCAGGGATTCCATATGCTGTCCCAAAGTAGAAGGCTGACCACCATGCGGTCGCCTCAAGACAGGTCCTTGAGGAGCGAATAGAGGGCGGCGCGGTAAATGCTCAGGCACCAGATGTAAGACGTGACCAAGCCGTCTCAACTGGCGCGGCAAAACCAGTTTGTTTAAGGGAATACTCGCATTCCCAAAACCGGGACATCAGACATCATCAGTGTGAACTTGGTGTTGCCACCAAACAGGAGCGATCCTCCTCAAAAAACCGTTATCGAAGACAGAAAGACGACGCATGTCTTCCACGCGAATTGGCCAAGACTCGCTCCCATACAACGATACTGAACGAATAAATGCACTGTAAACACGGTCCCTTAGCGAGAATGAGATGTTGAGACGAGGACGGCGTAAATGCCTCCGAGTGACAAATGATGATCGGGCATCTAGCGATGCAAAGAGAAGCTTTCTTGTTGACAGTGCTGCCATCGGAGACACATCTCCCAAGGTAGACCAAAGTAACTACCTGTTCAAGTTGTGCGCCATCAAGAATGAGCACGGGAGCGGGTGTGGGCCAATGCTGGAACAACACATTACACTTCGATGGGGCAAAGCCCATGCCATAGTTAGATGCCCCAACAGTCGAACAATGCAGAATGAGTTGCATGCCATGTGGATCGTCATCAAGTAAGGCGATATCATCAGCATAATCTAAGTCGGTCAGGCGCTCACCTGGTGGAAGCTCTAGGCCGAAATTTTGGCAATCTACCAGATCTCTCAACAGGACGTCCTCAAGTGTGAAATTGAAGAGCAATGAGGACATAGGGCAGCCCTATCGCACACCGCCATTGACAGCGAAGAGCGAAATAAGCTTGCCGTAGACCATGATGGATCCGATGGATGCGTACTAAGGATGATGCTCAACACGCTGAAACTCCAGTGCAGTGCTTTTCCGGGCATGAAGACGACTATATGATTTGGAACTGGCTGCCACGAACCCTCAGACAACAGTGGATAGATTCCATGCAACAACCTGACCCTTCGGGATGTGCATCGCACCCTCAAAGTGCAAACCGCAGTTGCAGTGTTCACATCATCTCGATAAACGCAATACCCCAAGGACGAAGAATTGAAGGTGATGGACCAATTCACAGTTATGGGGTTTTGGCTGTCATAGTTGCGAAGACTTGTTGAGTTCAGGAAGATGCGACAACTGTTGTGCCGGAAAGTTATCACCATCGATCAGTAAGGCTGTGTACGTAAGGTAACAGTGACAGCCGTGCTTCCCACGGCAGTGCAAGATAACTTCTTCGGTCGGAGAACCTGGAGCACCTCTCGACCTTTGACAATGGTGGAGAAATGCTCGTCGTGGTTGTCATCTGCATGTCCGCAACGAAGAGTTGCGCAGGTGAGTTCTAGACAGATCGTTAAATCACCAAAAATTAAACTAAGGTGTGCAATCTTTGATGTGCACACGGCCTACCATGGGAGGCAGTTTTGTTTGCTGGAACTGACAAGGGGCAAGTTTCAAGGACGATGGTGATGAATCTGCAAATAAATAGATGACTAAACTGGGTCATATTTATGAATCCGGCTTTTCATGCTAGGGACCGTGCAAACCACCTTGTGCTTAGATATTACATAGCATGGCTTGCAATCCGCACCATTGCGTGTCTGGGTATCTGTCACTGAATCCTTTGAGGAGACGTTGGGTAGGAGGATGCAAAGCAGTGAAAGCTACGTGACAGCCAGCTTGCCGGTGCCATCCACTCTTCAAGGAATGATCAGATGTTAGCAAGACGTAGGAACTTTGGCCCTGAATGCTTGTTTACTGGGTTCCGGGATTACGAGTAAACTTGCACCCTTCTTTTCATTCGACAGTATGGCTGAGTTCTGTGAGCTGCAGTTGTATATCGGCGAGGCGTGAGTGTGAAGCACAGATATGCTGTCATTTGTGATAAGCATGGTTTCAACGACCGTGAGGAAAGGTAAAAAAACCAAAGGACTAACAGTTGGTGTTCCGGAACTCACCGATGTGACCAGTCGCTTCGGTTCCAAAAATTGTGTCCGAGCATATCGAGTGAGCATATCGAGCATCACGACTTGCCCCCACTCGTCCACATCCATAAGAAGCGAGCACATTCTGCGATAATGTCTGCATGCGAAATGAGCAGAATACATGGGGATGAGTGATTAGGAACAAACTAGAAAGAACCATTAGACGACTAGAGGTGCAGAGTAGTGATGAGGTAGTAACAACTAGATGAGGATCGAGGCTCCACAGTTCGCAGTCTGTAGCGGCTTCTATAGCCGCTCAAGCGCTGGCTGTAGTGTACTTTAGTCGAAGGCTATAGACCTAGAATGGTGGTATGTAAACCAATAACGCAAAGAGAGTGACACACATCGTTGATAAAATAAGTACAGATCGAGTAAGGAAACGTGGCAAACTCAGTCGGCGTGACACGCGCCTATATGATAAGAAAAGTCGGCCGGTGGCCGAGTGGCCTGCGCGCCTGATTTGCAACCATAAGGTCACCGATTCGAATCCGCTTAGGGATGGGCGTCCTCGCGGTATACTCAGCCCACGCGCGATTGGTGGTGGTCGCGTAGCAGTGAAGCGCTGTTACGGCGTAGAACTGGCGATTTAGTTATTTATATATTTTGTAATAACAAAGAAAATAACACGCTGGAGACAACGCGAGTAGAAGTGTAGTAATAAAATGGTGATCAAAAGGAAGACAGTAGGAGAACATTGTTGTCGAGGTGAGAGTGCGGCGTCCATCCCGATCCAGGAAAAAGGACGCAAAGATCCGCCGAACCTCACCATTTAGTTTCACATTGCATCTTTGTAATGGTGGTGTCCAATGGACACGCCAAGCGGAGTTTTACCAACTGAGCACAGCATTAACAAGCAATATACACCGATTCAGACGTTTGGCAGGTATTCGAAGAAAGTAGCGTAATCGGAATAGGTGGTGCAGCATCGCATGCTTAAGACTAACAGTGGGGATCTCAGCAGTGCCCATTCGGAATTCTCACCAGAGACGAGTGACACTACACGAGCGCAGGAGTAAAAGTTGAATAGATTTGAAAGCTTTCTCATAAGCCAATCGCGACGAGACTGGCCTTTAACGCGGTGCGATTTGCTTGCTTCAGCGATCTATTGGGCTATGCTGGGTGGTACTTTTACACCATCAGAGCCACTAATAACAGTTTGGTCAATGGTTAAACGCCTGACAAACTCAGTCTCCTGGTCCCCCAGGTTGGGGGTTGGAGTGAGAGTGGCCGCTTACACCACAAAATGGACTCTGTGTAGCCCAGTGCCGAAATCGCGCTGTTTTGCAGTCAGGTTTTTGAACCAGCTTTGGTTGAGAACCCTAATCGTTCTCCTGTCTAAGCCTGGGTAACCTAACAGTCTCCTGCAAACGCCATACAATGAACCTCTCTTCAAAAAATTTCTTAATGCTCTGGTCGCCGCAGAGGGTAATCAACAGCGTCTCATCTGCTGTTTCGAGCAGAGTGGATAGGGGTTTGAGTGCTACCGCTCAAACCTTCCTCTATTCCTCCCTCTCGCGCGTTTTCATCCTTATCCTCCCGTTTCAACTTCACTTTTATCCCCGCTGTATGCAACCCCCCAATTCTTCGCCCTCACCCATCTTGGTTCAGTAGTCTAGCTTCGTTTCGACTCGCACGCGATCGCAGGGAGTCGCCACGATCCCGTCGGCAACTTCATGCCCAGCCAAACGGACGTCAGTCCATCTGTTTCTATTTGGAGCCATTGATGTTCCCTAAGACTTGCATGCCTCAATATGAGCAATTTGTTGTTGAATGGCCAACAGGCAGCACTTGCCCGAACAATGGAAACCCTAACTGCTGCTGATCGGAAACTCGATCACAAGTTTCCAGTTCTGTGAATACGCTGCGGTCCCCGACGTGCAACGCTGTTGGTATGTTTTCCCCGCGCTTGTCCAGAGATGACGCGGCCTCAAATGCCGGTGAAATCGGTGTGGACATTGCTCTTTGTTCCACAGCTCTCTGTCCCCTGATCGACTGGGTATCAACGAACAGCCGGATATGCGTCGTCAGACTGGCTGGTTCATTCAAAGCATCGAAATCGCGTGGGTACAAACGGTGCTTGTTTGTCACTGCGGCCTACGCACCCAACAATTGCAGCGTTGAGTCGGTGAAAGGCGACTTCCATTACCAATAGAGCGCGCTCCTTCGCTGCAGAAGTACGGATACTGTGGCATTGGCTGGTGATTTGAACACCCAAGTTAGAAAACTGTACACTAATAAGCTTCATCTGTGTGGCCAACATGATACAGGCCCCTGTAATGATAACGGTGAGCGGTTGCTACACCTGCACTAACTTCCAACACAGCACCCGCAGAAGGGTGACAAGGCGCCCACCAAGTTCGGAGCAGCCATGGACACAAATCGATCACATAGCGATCACTTACTGCTGGAGAAGATGCGCTCAAAACTGTCACTCGATTTAGAGCACGAGCGTGGACTATGACCACACACTTGTTTGCACCGACCTCCTGGTGCGTTTCGGTAGACGTCCGCAACGGCATGTGAGCGCATAGATACTTGCCAACTAGTGAAGCTAGATCTTCAGAATGCATCTCAAAGTATGCAGGCATTTGACCTGAGTAAACGCTCAATGAACACACTTGAAGACCACTGGTCATACATCCACCAGACGGTATTAGCAGCAGGCATGTCTCCATGTGATAAATCTAATCACCAACCTAGACGTTGGGTCTCCACACAGTCTCTTGAACTTCTGGATGCTTCGACTGGAAGGAAATACAATGAAACTCCCAAACTTCTAAGGGAAAAACTGCGTGCTAGCCTGAAGAGTGATCGCGAAGACTGGAGGTCTCATCGTGCCTCGGAGATGGAGACAGCCGCTGCCATTGATAACCATCGGAAGTTATACAGTCTGATACAAGAAACGGGCAACAGGAAGCCTGGTGTTAGCGAGACCATACGCGACGAGAGTGGACGGTCGATCCACAGTTTGTCAAAGCGCCTGGAGCGTTAGGCCGAATACTATAAGAAGTAGTTTAATCAATCAGATTTGCCAGCTTCTACATCGGCCAATGAGCGTCCCACCTCCTGAACCGTCCCCTTGGATTCGTCTTCACGCGCAGAAATCGAAAGTGAGATCACACGGCTGAAAGTGAACATGGCCGCCATAGCAGATGGACTTCCTCCGACGCTCGTCAAATTCGACGGCAAGCTCTTTTGGACGACTTACGTAAGTTATTAGTGAATCTATGCGTGTAGGAGACTGTTCTAACAGACTGGAGCCGCTCCGTTATGGTCCCATTTTTCAAGGGAGGCTCCTGTTCAGAATGTGAGATTCATAGACGAATCAGAATATCCACTGCCTCTAAATTACTGGCCTCAGTCGTCCTCCATAGACTGAAGGGCATACGTGAAAGCCAGATTCGCGAAAAACAAGCCGGGTTTCGTCATACAAGCGGCCGTATTGATCACCTTCACTTTACGTCAGTTGCTGGAGCACCGCCATGTTTATTGACGACCCACCGTTGTTTTGTTCCTAGACATCAAAAAGGCCTCTGATTCTGTTGATCAATGTAGCCTCGGGAATCATCCACACAGAAAAGGTATAAATGTCATAAGAGCGCTGTACACACATAGTGCGGACAGTGAGGGTCCACGGTAAGCTGTCACTGCCCTTCAATATCTGCAGCGGTGTAAAACAAGGCTGCCCACTGTCACCTTTTCTCTTTAACTTCGCCACTGACAAAGTCATGGAGACTACGCTCACTGAACACGATCTGAAAGACGTGGAGCTGCTCACAGATGACCGAGTTCTTGGCTTAGAGTACGCCGACGACATTAGCCTTATCTGTGACAGCTTTCAACCGTGCCAAGTGGCACTGGATAAATTAGCACTGGTTGTCAGTCGTTTCGGGTCATGCTTTGCACCCTCGAAGTGCAAAGTCCTCCTCCAAGATTGACAGGGTACCACCTACGCGTTGACCCTTGGAGGTGATCGGCTTGAAGTCGCCGAGTAATTCAAGTATAAATGCAGCCATATCAGCACCAGCGGAATGGAAGATGAGATCACAAAGCGTATAGCAAAAGCCCGAGGCGCTTTTGTCAACGTCCCCCGTCTGTGGCGTCTGCGCGACATCACTCGCCCTGAAGCGCAGAGTTTACAATGCAGCTGTCCGTTCAACCCTTATGTACTGTTGCGAAACGAGGCCCATCAAGTGGATTGTTACGTCCGACCATCGCTGTTTTCCCTGGTTATCTCATGTCTGGTGGGAGCACCGCGTGAGCAATGAATGTTGAGCGTCGTCTATTTGGTGCAGGAAGAGCGAGTGAACCGCTCAGCACCATTATATCACGCACCAGACACCAATGGCTGGGCCACGTGTTGCGTATACCAGCACACCGACTCCCGCATCGTGCGTCTACGTGCCCGTGGTCTGGATGAGAAGAGGAGGGGAGACCAAGCGATGACTTGGTCAAGAGGAATGAAGATCCTCACTTTGAAATCGGCGTCGGTTGGTGTTTCCCGACTGCCGGGCTGGAGGCCGAAGGACGATGTATTTGTCTGGTTGGATACGCTAGCTGACACAGTGAAGAGTCGACCTCCATGGCATTTGTGTTGTGAGTCTCTTTGTCAGTCCCCTCCCCTTTAGCTTCCGCCTACAACGTCGATCTCAAACCCTATGCGTAATGTGATACTTAGCATTATGTTATCTTTGTTAGAGATTTTATAGGCTGTACTGCTTAATCCCTTATCTTTTTTGTATTGCGGCACATTAGTTGAGGTGTGTATCTCACCCTCGGCTAACGTATACTAATGATGACGATTTCCCATAAGCGGTGGCGGTGCTTCTGATAGTTACA
Source organism: Dicrocoelium dendriticum (assembly GCA_944474145.2). Taxonomy (NCBI): domain Eukaryota; kingdom Metazoa; phylum Platyhelminthes; class Trematoda; order Plagiorchiida; family Dicrocoeliidae; genus Dicrocoelium; species Dicrocoelium dendriticum. Next base: position 59,746,456 of record OX104070.1, on the reverse strand, counting down.
GCCACGAGGACAAAAGTGCAGCGAGGTATAATCTGCCCTCACTGTACAAAAGAATGGCACGCAATTTTAAAGAAGATAGTGGCAGTAGGACGATACTAGCTGACATGTGGAGTAAAGTATTTGCTGCCGCAACAGGAAGAGGTGACACGAGAAGTAGTGGTAAACCAGACCCAGTGCCCGCTAGGGGATATCGCGAGTGCTGAAGGAGATCCTTGAAAGCCGATGTGAAGAAAATGTCAGTCTGCGAGACGGAGTTCCCTGTACATGGATTAGGCCCTAGTCTACAAAAACAATCGTATTTGGGTAAGTAAGGTTTACTAGTCAATAGCCAAGTAGAACTGCTACCCCAAGAAACTGTCGCTTCCGATCGTTATGATCGAAAAGTAGAAGGGGGAAATATGGTTGTCATGCGCATCCCAACTGGTGTGACGAATTCAGGTACAATTTCTGCGGGAATCTGCATGGTCGCTATGTAAACATCACAGAACAGAACGAAATCACCCCAGTACAAGTTTAAGAGGAAGAAACCGAGTGAACCATTGGTGACCCACAGATAAAGAATGACCAAGGTGCCATGTCGTTTATATGCATGATGTTTCAACACCTGACAAAGTGCAAGGTCCCAGTGAATGAACCGGTCAATGTCCACATCAATATGAATCGCGGTCCACATCTAGAGTGCGCGTCGCAATTCAATCACCCAGTGTGTACCTAAAAATGACCCTCTAATCAGACAGTAACCGTTGTGGTGTCAAGCGTTGCTCGTCGTGACCCGGTTGACAAACATCCTAATGGACCCGGGTTCGAGGCCTGCTATCTTTATCTGATGAGATCAAACAATGTAAAAACGTCTAGTGGAGTGCAGTGTTTTCGGGCGGACAATACCCGATTTCCACCTGATTCATCCGTTACGCCCTAGTGAACGAACTGACCATGGTTCAATTCAATGCGAACCACGGCATACATTGAGATTGTGTGTTGCAATCCAAGCACACAACGTGTTCTTTAAAACGACCCTCCAATCAGGATGCAATATGATTCCCTTATGAAGTACGCAGGAACATGAGTCCCTTAAGGAGCATTTCCACTCTACTATGAATGCAAATGGCTGGGAAGTGTAGTATGGCCTTAGTTCCTCCTTACCGCACTAGTAGCTGACCACTATGGCGGTCTGGTTTACCGACATGCGATTTCGGCGAACACATGGCGAAATGGTCATCAGAAGTGATCAGGCGCCCTAGTTAGCGTACGTGACACAGGCGTAGTAGATGACCACGCAATCGCAGCCATGCTGTCTCTATGTAAACGGTATAAATGAGTACAAGTTGCATGTGTGCAACATTCAACATCTACTTGCTTTAAACACGGTCCCGATGGGCGAACTAACGGAGGTACGCTCCAACACGAATCCCGTGTCGCAATCCACACGCACACAAGAGGTGTCATGAAGTGGCCACCCAATGAATTGGAGCATCGATGTTGTTCGCCCGAAATATAGCGCCCATTGACGATTCCGCCTTTAGTTGGGTAGATACAGCTGTATCCGAAAGCGGAACATTGGATGCAGTGGTTGAAGGTAAACGCCTTAGAACCCAGGTCACTGAGATCCCCGCCAAATCTTTTTTAAAAATTTTATTGCTGTTTATTCTTTGGTCGCGTTGGTTGATGTAACGAGTTCTCGGTAGTTCCGTGCACGAGGTATAACAGAATGACGGATCTAAATTGCACGGAGATATTGACCACGGAATTAGACGGGGTGTAGTCGTCGTTTTTTAGATGCCGTCTGCGCAACCACTGTTGTCTGCAACCGTCTGTCCATTCGCAATCTTCTTCAAGGAAACTAGGTACAAGCTGCCGCCTGAACACGTATACTATCGCAAAGTGCTTGATCGTTTGTCTGAGTTGAAAACTCAAAATATCGCCAGCGGTTCACAGTCGCACATGAGCAGTTTGGCCAGAGCAAACAAGCGATTCAACGCAAGGTCGGTTTTTCATTGCATATTCTCCTCGTATGTACCCGATGGTTGGATTTTGCACCAATTTGTGCCACTGACTCACACACAGTCCTAGTTGTATGAGGTATGAGTCAGATTGCAAAAGGCAAAAAATGCATCAGCAGAACGCCGCTACGCAGTACCGACGCGTCGATGCCGAGCAACCACCACCAGTCCCACGCGGGCTAAGGATACTGCGAGGGTCGCCCGGTCCCTACGCAGGCACGAACCTGCGCCTTTAGATTACAAGGCAGACTTGAGATCCTTAAGGCTACGGGCCGCCGATACGTTAGGTTTACACCAGACGAGTGTTCGTGTGTGGCTGTTGCATTTTTAAGCAGGTAATACATCAGCTATCGACGTGGAACATGCCATCCCCTAGCTCCGAAATCATTGAGATCCCGGTGCGACTTGCTTCTGTCATTTCAGATCTATCGATAAAGAGCCCATTCATTTGTCGCTGAAGTATACGCAGTGTCTCTGGAAGCTTGAAAATCTATCATTTTTATTGTTGGTTAAATGGTGTTCCCCGTGCATCGCAATGCAAAATGGCTGGCACGTTCAAGTATTTAGTTCAAGGATAGTACGTTGACCGGAATGCACATCGTGATTCGAATCATTGAGGCCTCGTAGGTCGTCGACACGATACACAGTGTTTGATACCCTACTTTGCTTGACATCGTCTAAGACACTGATGCAACATCAAGCTGAGCAGTAATCCACGTGGTGATTAAGAATTCTGAGGAACTCAAGTCTCAATAAAAGAAGCAAACTTGGTGGCACTTAGGGTACTGTTCGGGTTGCGTAATGCTTCTCTTTCAGGAACCGTCTACCCTTCCACATTGCTGTGCAACACTGTACACTCCGCTGTTTTGAGATGCTTCCCTGCTAGCTACTCCGAAAATGATGTGCGGCTCAATGGTTAGTGTTCCAATTCTGTCCTCAACCGCTATTGCCCATGAGATCATGTACTAGCTGAAGGTGGTGGTGGTGACGCGGTTCTACCTAATCCGTTGAGCAATCTGTGCCGATGCATTTAATGAACATAACTTTTACAAATGCATGCAGTGAATCAACTATCATCACCCTTTGCAACAGGGACATTTCGGAATAATTCACAAGCTAGCTACACTTTACCGGGCGAATGGCTCAGACGTTCGCACTGGAACCCGCAGGTCACCGGTTTCGAGTCCGCACAGATGCGGGCGGTCATCTAGCATCCCAACCCGCACGCAGCTGCCGGTGGTCGTACAGCAGAGAAGCGTCGTCGGCACGACACACCAGCGTGCTTCCGGCAGTTATGTTTAGATTTTAATTTGGTCCCACTCCGAGAGGCCTGATGTTCCTTGTTTTTGCTAAGCTCCCCAGAGCTGGACTTTCTTCCCAGTCTAAAGAGGAACACAATGATGAGGCACGTCGAAAATCGTTTTCGACGTTTACCAGACTGGTTGGGTGATCCTTCTCCTTCTGTCTAAATGAATTCAACTCTTCTAGAATGCACCAACACCGGCTTTAACCGACTCATCCATACGTTGTCTCAAGCACCATGGCCTCGCTAACCAGTGTTGATGAAAGGAAGTTGAAATCGGTTAACAAGGGACGAGTTCTTCGCGCATGCGTACGCAACAATAACAGACGCCATTTTTAATCGTCGTCAAGTTTAGTTTGCGTCAACTACCTCCACCTGTACCACACATCTGAAGCCAGCAACAACCGACGGCCGCATTATATTCACGCTCTGCGTTTTTCACATTCAGTCTACACTCACTCGAATCGTAATACTTTGCTCTATCCCCTGAGCCAACTTGCATGCAACAACACCCCACGTATCACGATTCGATCAACTTTAGCTGTTGCTGCCAGTTGTCGTGTACACATCAACACATGAATACTTGTTACCTGCGGATGAATCCATCAGCAGGGCCACACTGCTCGAAAGAGCGTGACCAGAGCTATCCATCAACTCCGGAATTGCTCACATGCGATGTTGCTCAAAGGAAGTACGGATCGATTTATGATTCAATGTCTAATCATCAGCCGTGAATTCTATTCATATCTGGCTACAGTTTTCGATATCAACCGTCTTCGGCGACCGCGCCAACCGATCAACCGAGTAAGTTGCTCCTCTATCTGTGAACACGCACAGATAGACACACGCGAAGATTCGCGACAGACATCGCCTGCATTCAAATCGCGCTACTGTTTTGTCAAACAGTCCGGTGTTAATGGTTCAAACAACTACACACGAAAGCCTGCAGCAGACCAACCAATCAGAACGATGTGCCCTGAGTATTTTTTCGCTACTCAAACACCTTTCAAGTACAATAATATGCCTCGACGGGGAGTCGAACCCAGGTCCACGAATTTCCGGTCCGCTGCTCTACCACCTGAGCTACCGAGGGCTGACGATTAGGTGCGCAAATTTTAACACATGTCTTCTGCTTGGCGACGTGTTGCCAATAAGAAACGGACCAGAAATTCGTGGACCGGGGTTCGACTCCCCGTCGAGGCATATTATTGTGCGTGTATTTTAATCGTGGCTTCTACTTTCTTCGAACTTTACACTACTCACAAACGTCCACCATTAACCTTTCAAGTAGTTCAACTTCAATGGCACCTCACCTAAGCACCAATAGCCAATAGACTCTACTGAACCAGTCTTTTGAGCCCTGTTAACCTGTTCTCCTCACACAGCTATTGTCTTGCATTTAAGCCTAATCCATTATGGACCTGAAAAAACCGGACCGTGTTCGATAAACGTAGTGCAGCGCATGTTCCACACCCCGAACCACACGTTTAAAAAACAAAACAATAACTACTCCTCTGTAATAACTGAATCACAAGTTAGCTCCATTCCAAACGCTAAGATTATCCCAGAGCTCACTGTTAAACTCTGCTCACTGAAATCACAACTTTCTGAAATGCAAAAAACTCCTTAAAAGGCATCTATTCTTACTGGATTGTATTGGCAATCCAATGAACAAAACTGATCCGACACTTGAAGAAAGCAGGAAAATTAATTGCTTCCATTGCGTCCGAGATAAACGAGCAATTTCACAGAATGAAAAGTACGATTACCTTTAACATACCGAACAAATGCAGTTTAGATAAAGTTAGAAGTATTATACTGAAGTCTTGTGAAATGTCCGAGATCAATTGCAAATGCTTGCGTCTAAAAAAGAAAAGATCAAAACGTTGCTGTCCCATCATGTTTAAATTCTCGAATGAATAATCAGCAGACCAATTCTTCCGCAGTCAATCAGTCATTATACAACAGACTTAATTTAGCGAGTTGGTGATTAGTCTGGATCGTACATCACTATAAGATGTGCTTCTTGCTCTTGAACACAGTATGCTAAAGAAAATTGATACCCAGGAAAAAGTGTGTCCTTTCACCAAGCCTACATCAAGGAGATTGACAGTGAGATGGCCAACACTTCCTATGTGCAGATGATATCAAAATTTACAAATTGCGGCGTGATACGCTTAAAAGCACACTATTTTTAATTCAAGATCTGCACACTCTTGGAGAATGGTCTGAGATGTGGTTGATAAAATTCTCAACCGACCCATCAAACATTATGCCATGTGGTTGCTCGATCCTCAATGGGTCAATTAAACTTATCCGCAGAAGTATGTCCATACGGCAGTCTACTCGTGATCTTGGAATCCGCTACTCTTCCGACTTCCGTTTTTCTAAACAAGCCCAACACCAAATAGCTCGAGCTAAATAATCCGTGGCTAACATATGCCACAAAATTCATACAGTCGCTGCCAGATTGGGATTATTTAAAACACTCAGTCATCCTATGTCGAATACTGCAACTTCATCTATGGCGGCATGCGGAAGTTAGATATGAAATCTATAGAAAACTTAGGTTATTCAACAAACGTTTGTTCAATAGCACATCCACTCTAAACTATCGCGAAGGTTGTAAACAGCTTCACATCAAGCCTTAGTGACTGCGACGTCTAAAGCAAAACTTGATGCTGCTCCACAATCTGTTGCACCAGGAAACGTACTCTAACTTACATAACACAGAGATGAAACCCAATAACCATCACAGACTTCATAAGAAAATTTACGCTACGGATACCAAGAGCCAAAGAAATATATAAATGGTATATTCCTCGGCGATGCGAAGTGCAGTCCAACTATGTAGTCTGATCAATGTGCTAGAACATCAATGCGGTCCAGGTTTTTCCTCATCAGATACGCCGTCTTGTGGAACAGCCTAACAACCGTAATCAGAACATGTGAAAAGCCCACATCATTCCACACCAAACTTGATAGATACTTTGATCTAGAAGTGATATCATCCATGTTCTCATTTGACAACTCACCTGATGAAATGTGCCAGGATGGTTTAAAAAATATATAAAAGGCTTAAAATTGGCGATAATATGCACACATGCAAAAGCATGAACATTTCTGTACATACTGATCTGTTCCTAATTTAGGAACAATTTCTTACACTTTCGAGAAATATACGCATATAATATAACATAATAACACTCCAAATTAAGAGTCCTAGGCCTAATTGTGTGCGCCGAAGGATTGAAAAGACCCGTGAAACGAAGAAGGAGAAACACGAGTCTAAACAATTAGTACGAAGCAACAGGAAGACAAAAAGTATTTAAATTTGAAATGCAAAGCTTTTACGTCATATTTGAATCCAAATAGTGAAGGTGAATTTCTCTGATCATTGGTTGCTACATTTTCCAAATCCACCCAAAAGAAAGGTGGCTTACACCCAGTGTAAATAGTTCCCTTGGCGTTTAAGCGATCCTCAAGTCATGCATTGGGGGAGTTCAAATAGCGATCTCCTGGTCAACAGATTCTTTGCGAATTAGTTGCTTCCGTGAAACCGACAATAACAACTTCTGCCGACGTCTGGTGTTCCCATCCCATGCTCCATTTCACCTAAAAGTCGTAATGGTCGTTTCCCAAGAGATCTGCTTATGATTCTCCTGTCCGTAAGTTTACTCAATAATTACACACATTGTAAGAAATACAGCGTTTTGAGTGCTACGTCCTCCTGACATTGAATGAATATGCAACTAACTGATAAATCTGATAATTATTCTGTTATCTATCCTGTGTATAAATACTCGAACGGGTATTTATTTTCCTCGATCAATGTGCAGAAATTAAATTAGAGGAACTGCTGAACTGGGTCGCATACTACAGAGAAATGTAACATTTAGGTTATAGTTGTTATTTCCCTCCTACTCCTATCACGTTGCTGCACAGTGTTGGTCATGACTGGCCCGATCTCCTAAAGGTGACGCATTCAGGCTTCCAAGCACATCAGTACACCGAGACAAAGTGAGTTAGCAAAGAATCACTGGCGAGCAAGTGTGTACCTCGAAGGAGCTGAATTGTGGAACGGGTTGGATGACTTGTATGCACATTCGATATGCATATAACAACGGTCATAAAAATAAGTCAAACAAATAAGCGACCAGAGGGGGCGTGCAAACGCGAATAAAACCTTTTGAATGATTACTCCGCTAAGAGTTACGCTACTGAATACTGTATTATAGAGCAAGTAGAAATGAATTCGGTACAACTCTTTCGAAATATGGCAAAAAAGGTTATAAAAATTGTCAGCCTTGAATATCGTTATCGTTCTCATATAACATTCAAAATATCTGACTCACGGTATTGCAGGACCCACACATGTGACATGTCATCGTAATTGTGCAATCGTTCTCTGAATCTAATAGTAGCAAAATACAAATCTAACAACGTTTTGAACTGCTGCACAGATGTTGCCTCAATCACATGTTCAGGAAAACTGTTCCAAATATTTACCACTCTCCGTTCGAAGCACAGTGGGTGGGGAACACGTTTCACATCCGGCACGACAAGTTTGTATCTGTGTCCGCATGTGCTGCATGGCCCTCGTAAGTGCAGCATTGGCCTTAGCATTGGGAATTCACCGAGATGTAGAATACGGTAGGTGATAATGAGGTCGACTCGCACCCGACGATAGAACAAAGTGTAGAGTCCTAATTTCTCGCACCGGTCTTCATACCCCAAGCCACGTAAACTCGGGATGAGCCTGGTAGCAACGCGTTGGACCCGTTCGATCTTTTGTGCTCCGCCTCGGGTAATCGAAAAGTAAGCGCGCGAACCGTACTCTAGCATTGGTCTAATGATGGAAGAGAAGAGGCGAGTGGCAACCTCTTCAGACTATGTGACGAAGCTATGTTGGAGCGCCCAAAGCATGCGCAGTCCGTTACGATATAGCCTGTTCGTGTTGTCCACGCACTTCAAATCGTAGCGCAAGAGTACACCTAGGTCATTCACCAAGGGTGTGGGATATAGCGGTTGGCCGTCAAGTGTGTAGGTTCGGCCGTCAGCACCCTTCCCCAGGCTCATAAATACAGACTTGGCAGGTTTGACCGGGAGATGAACTGCTGCAGACCATGTGGAAAGGCGATTGAGGTCTTGCTGAAGTAGGCCACAGTCGTCGGGAGCGTCAATTTCTCTCCAAATCTTCATGTCGTCCGCAAACAAGGCATACGGCGACCGGAGAAGCTGAGGTAGATCGTTGATGTGGATAAGGAACAGAGTGGGCCCCAGCACAGTGCCTTGAGGCACGTCACTTGTAGAGGGATACCAGACAGATGGTCGTCGACCTGTACCCACCACTTTCGTCCAACAAGAAAGTCGCGGATCCACCGGTGCAGTGAGCCACCAACACTGCAATCCTGAGTTTGTGAAGCAGAATCTCATGGCTGACCTTGTCGAACGCTTTGCTGAAATGGATAAATATCACATCGACAGACTTCCCCTTGCTTATTGCTGGCTTGCCGAACAACCTTCTCGTAGTGCCAGCTGGGTGGTTCTGGATTTTCCCGTTCCAGCAAATGCTTCGGCGGCAGTGTTCCAGGACGTGGTGGGTTTTCGCCTGGCAAGCGTTCTCCCTATAAAAGGCCACATATTTCCATTTAACAACACTGTGACGTGGCGGACGTGACTTGCTACTAAATAAAGTCACTGCCGCTTGCTTCATGCTGGTGAAGCATTGTATTCTAGCAACTTTGTGCTGTAATTTTGGGGAGCATTGGGCCTCTGTTTGACAAAAGAACAAACGAAAGGCGTATGAACTGAGCAATCAGTCACCGGCTCCCAATGGGCGCGATTCCCTGAATTCGCTCCGCTGCCTTGCGGGCAGGCTATTCAGCCAAAGGCTCCGGTGTCCACTAAGTCAACACCCTACTTCGGCTTGGGCAACCGGGTAGTATCTCGCCCACTGACGAAACCATGGACTTTGATGTGTTGTGTTGTGTTTTCTTTTACTATTTCTGTACCTTGTTTTGAGTTCCATGATTTCCGATGGCTCACTGTCTATTCATAGACCGTTGCAAATATATATATGCTTATTGCCTTCAACCACTCATGCCTCGTCACAAGCATGTTTGTAATGCATGAGCGACCTTGCATAAAACTCTGGTATGCGGGCGTCAGGATCTCATTCGACTGTAGCAACTGCAGCAATCCCTTCTTCACGATTTTCTAAGCAACCTGTGCCAAAATAGGTGTCAGACAAATTGGCCTGTAGTTGTCTACTTTGCTAGCGTCACCGTCTTTCGGAATAGGCTTCACCACCGAACATATCCAGTCAGTCGGCAACGAACCTTCGGACAGCGACTTGTTGAAAAGGTCAGTCACGACAGGAGAGATGATGGTCGAAAGTGAGTTGAGAACCAGTTGGTGAAGCCCATCCGGTCCGGCAGGTTTGGTGCCGTTAAGGTTGGCGAGTAGCTGACATATATCTTCAACGTCACAATCCAGACTGTTGAGTTCGGTAAAAGCGGTACACATCGGACTCGGAACAGACACCTGGTCATTCGCAAATACAGAAGCGAAGTGCGCCGCCAACGCGGACGCACGCTCAGTGCTGGAGGTTAAGGGCCGTTCATCCGGGTCATCCAGCACTGGCAAATCACCTGCGGCTTCAGGCGTCGCTTCAGGTAAGCAAAGATTCTCATGGGGGCGGTCTTCACGGCTATTGCGAGCTGCTCTTCTAAATGTCAGCGCTTTTTCTTTTTGCATTGCGGCAGAGGTTCTGCTGACTTTTATACCTTTCGTAATCATTGGCAGAGCCAGAGAGAATGAATCAGTCCCACAGTCTGCGCCGCCTCCGAGCCAGATTTCCATACTTCTTGTCAAACCAATGAGGCTTAATCGGTCCAACCTTCCGACATTTCAATGGCACAAATTGGGAACACAATGATGTCAGTTTCCCTTTTATAAATATCCTACAGTCTTCCACAGATGCAGCTTGTGACAGAGACCAATCCAGTTGGCTCGCGGCTCGAGCTAGACCATCGAAGTCCGTTTACCAGTAGTTGTAAGCTGGCCACAGCGGACGTGAATACCGCAAAGATAATTCCATACCCGCTATGAGCACTGAGTGGTCTCCAGGATCCGGTCACGCACTCGTTGTTCGTAGCTTGTTAACATCAAGTCGAGACAGGACGGGGTTGAGCGTGTTGGCTAGCATAGATGTTGCGATGCATCACTTTCAAGTGCCAAATCCACGAACTTTGCTTCAACCTCACTATGTCCAGGCATCAAATGCACATCAGGCCATCGTATTCGAGGACAGTTAAAATCGCCCATAAGTAGAAAGTGTGGACGACTCATGTGGATCCGAAGAATGGGCAGGCAATCCAAACAACGACAGAGGGAGGCTGCGATAAACTGCGCCCGCAAGAAGTTCTCCGCGCCTGAGGCGGATGGAGCACCACAGTAGCTCACACAAACTATCGTTACTTCAGTAGGTGCTCATAAGTCTCCCACGCAGGGAAGACCGGATGTAAAGTAAGACACCACCGTGGGCATTCTTTAGTCTATCGCATCGGAAGCACGAGTAACCGTTGAGTCCAAGTTCTTGGGTATATAAAACTCTGAATGCAGCCATGTATCTGCGAGTCCCACTACGTCTGGCCGCTCAGACGTAAGGAAACAACAAAGCTCATCGCGCTTGTTCATAACACTGCAAACGTTTGTGAAGGCTACTCGCAGGTCGCAGCAGGAGCTGCCAGGCATGCTTGAAGTGTGAGCAGCCTGTTTGTCCTGATTCGCAGATTGTTGCAAACCACCCGAAAATTTACGGTACGAAGATTTGTTTCCTCCCCTACCCCACCAGTACATCTTTTCATCTCAATGATGGCAGACTTGAGCCGCTCCCTGTCTACTGGGTCCACGTCTGGACGAACATGGATCTTTAAACCTTTCAGCCTACTTAGGCGGGACATGATCAGTCTTGGACTGGCTTCGTGCACAAAAGTGATTCCAAAACAGGTAATTTGCCTCACTTTTACCAAGTCCTCACCAACGTCGAGGAGTCTGTCCAGTAGACTCTGTAAAAGTCGACATCGTGATCGTAGCGCACTTGGGGTGATGGATCACTGGACTCTGGCGCGTGGAAGATCACGAGGTTATAACGCCTCTGGTCAGAGGAGGTTGACCTTGCAGGGCAAAGTATATTACCAATCTCACATGGTTTGGCTAGCTGTTGACCTACAGAAGTTAAACGCCCAACATGCCTTCGTAATTGCGTTCCTTCCACTGGTCTTCAGTACTCAGACTTTCACCTGCTGGAGCATCAGTATCCGTTGGACACAATAAAGGTAAAAAAAATTTATGCTAGGTGCAAGTGGGTTTCTCACAACGGTTGGACTTCGTGCCGGTGAGTTCGCACGGGTACAGGAGGAAGACTGAGCTGAAGGCTCTTCGGCCTAGGTTGTTGGGCCAAACACACGGAGCAGTTCGCAACGGAATGATGAAGTCTACACGTCGGCATTACTCTTCCTGGCTGTAACTTGTTCCGACAATTTTCACATAAAGTTTGAACAAAATCGTGTTGGGTCTCACGAAGACGATGAAAATGCTCAACTGATAATCCAACACATGAAATGTGAGGACATTTGCACGGTATCCGACTAGCTTGGAGCAAGTACTACAGGGTGACTGCTTCGGCATTGGGAATAATCCGAAAACAAGATGGCGGCCAATTGACGGAGAAAATGGCGATAGCAAGATCGCCGAAACCAAGCGGAGAAAGCACAAGTATTTCTGGTCAGAAATTTCAGAATCAAAAATGAAACTGAATTGTAGCTAAATTTCCATGAAATACATCCAATGAACGAAGAAATCCAACACAAAGTGATCTTGTCAACACAGCTAAAAAGAACCGACCGAAGACCGCTATACAAGAAAACAGACAACTGCGGTCATTAAAAGTATACCTGATCCAAAAAAAACTCACGGATGAATGAGGTCAAAACGGTCCGGGCAAAGCTCATCAAAGGCCCACACTGCGTTCCCAATCACTAAGGTTGTCTTGTCGGTTAGTAGCTGTTCAACAACCTTCACGAGACGCTCTTTCTCTGATGGATCTAACCTGAAATGGGGAGAGCGGAGAGGAGTGTTCCGAGTGTGAGTGTAGTGGAACCAATAAGGGTATCTGCGAACTGGAGAACTAGAATGTTAAACAGAGATGTACACGCACACCAAAGTGGAATACATAAACTGAGATCAAACAGCGGGGCACTCAAATGCAACTAACCAAACAATAAATAGCATCAACATGTGCGAGAAAGTAGAGGGCCGGACAAAAAGATGGCATAGTACTAGACAATACGAGAAAGTGAGTCTACGAAAGGTTGGATCAAATGCATGTAGATATCATACGTTTGCAATTCTCGTAAAATGCGATGTCCCATTCTATTTGACAATGTGGTATCCGTTGGGAAGAATGAGAACTGAAGTAACAGTACGTAAATGCGCGTAAGTAACTGGAGTGATGAAAAAAGAGAGGAACAAAAATTAAAGTCACGGGAACGTTTGAAGCGATAATGATTGGGATTAGAGAAAAGCAGCCGGTCACTAGTACATTGAAAAACCAATGACGATATGCGCGCTTTGAATAATACGAGAGCGGGCAAAAACAAAACTCAGTACGGGTGGATATGACGTTTCGGTCTGTTTCCCTTCGGCGATCTTCATGTGAACGTGAGAGCCACAAAGGTGAATTGGTCGATAAAGAGACAAGGGAAAAAAAGAAAAAGAGAATTGGGTTTATTTTACATCCGCGACCTCCAGATGCACACAGCGGGTGTGGTGCGCGAATACCCTCGTGGACATCCAACACAGTGCATCATGGGACCGAAATCGGATGTATCTAGATTCTGCTTGTCATACAATCGCGCCAAAAGTCCACGTAATTAAGCAAAGCAGTCAACAATTTACCGCGTCCATTCTACTGATCTCCATCATGAAGTATACACACATGTATAAACGTGAAAAGAAGGAAGCATCATCATCAACAGCAGTACATCAGCGATCTGAACTGATGCTTCGCTGATGTACAACCACAATGACTTTTGGAACGAAGAATAATAAGATGGAGGGAAGGTGGACTTAACGGAATACTCCAATGCCATAAGCAGATTTAGGACCAATGCGCCCACACCTTGTCAACCACATACCGTCACAAACAGGCGGCTATCGTGCAAAGTCGGCATAAGTAACGCAACTTCCTCGCGGCTTCCCTGCCCCGCATCATAATCAGCCATTACCCCGCAGATAGCTAAGCAGCAAACACACTTTAAACAGGCATTCTGACTAAGAGACGACAGAAGACGCGCCACTGCTGTCAACTGCGAGCGATGTCAAGTAACGTCTCGAGCCAAGCACAAGGCAGGTCATGTGGACCCCAGTCTAGGAGGCGAGACGGACCGACGGTAGTCAGTTTGTTAGTGAGTGATTTCATTTCCAGCTGCGAAGTCAAGTTGTGCCCGTCCCGAACATTGCGCCATCCTACATCTGGCGAACAAAGCAATCCACCCCCCCCCGGTAAGCAGTGACCAGCACATGTAGTAGGTGCCCAAGCTAACGCAAGTTAATCAGTGTTCTAAGGAATTAGTTTGGTTATCACTACATAGCACTCCCTTATGCACATCACTGTTGCGGACACGATGATGTCATCCGCCACCAGCAATGCTTCGTAGACAACAATGATCGATGACCCGAAGTCGCCGCAGGTCCTTAGATCGAACGGGCCAAGTCTCACTCCCATAGAGTAGGGCGTTCCTCACTGTGGCCTTGTAAACACGGTCTTTCAAACCGAGGGAAATCCCTTTCTGACGCCACAGATTCAAAAAGACAGTTTTAGCACCCATCACTGCCGATGTAACTACCTCGAGTTGCTCGCCATCAAGGGTCAAGGAGTCAGCAAGTGGCTAGTGGTCCTGTAATAATACTTTGCACTTTGAAGGCGCGGGGCGCATATCAAATGATGGGACCACTCTAGTAAGGTTATTCAGGGTTGATTGTGCCGCTCCAACATTGTTAAAGAGAACAGAGTATACGTGAAAAACATAGAAGTCGTCCATGAAGTGATTGGTTGAGGAATTCAAACGTGCGCAATCATATGCAACGAAGACAAGAGAGAAACAGTCTAGGTTTTCTAAACCAGTTTACCTGTACACTTTGAGAACGGCGTAGGCTGACAGCTTTCGAACATAAGGTGATATATCCTTGCATGCTTCCTCCAACGCCAACATGACTATGGGGACGAGCATTGGAATACGGATCGAGGAGAGGACACGCAGCGCTGATCCTCGGACCAGTGGATTTGGATCCTAGGTCGAATACAGGACAGACAGAGGTGTGGCGCCGGGTTTCAAGTAGGGAAAATAAAAATAGCCAATCAAGCAGTAAAAATAAGATCGTGCTCTGCGTAGGATTGAACAATAAAGCAAAGTGAAACCAATATGACAGTAGTTATTTGTAAAAATCGATTAAGAAACTGTTAAGAAACTGTTCCTACAATGAACCTATTCAGCGAAGACAATGTGTAGAGTGACGAGCATGATAACGAGCGCAATATATTTGCAAATTGTAAGAAAAAGTAACCGGGTGGCATCAGGTGGACCGATTACGATCAGAGGACTGGAGAGTGGAGAGTCAAGGTGCTCTCAGCCAGACAATCAAGACATCGAAAAGATAAAGAAGTATATAATGAAAAAAGTAGGACAGTGAAAACAATATGGCGCAGAACAATGGCGAAAAAACAAAGAAACGCAACGGATAGGATGCAGGATAGTCAACTCGAAACATGTTTCTGTACAACGACGTGGTATGAACCAACTCCAGTCAGGCTGCTTCCAAATTGCGTCACGCCATTTCGCAAGGCTCCAGTATCAACAAGTAACACATTCTGTGATGTGGACGTTCGGCAGATATGCACACCGCGTGAGTCCAACTGATAACCCTGCGTGTGGTGTTCTAATTCGTAACCATACACTCACTTATAATCAGTGACAAAGTAACCCGATTCAATATGCACTGAAATAAATGCATCCGTGAGCTCTGGTGCAGTAGCATAGCCCAGAAGTTTGTCAAGTTAGCCAGTGTGATTGTGGAGTCAGGCTAATGGGAATCAGGTCGAAGCCAGTCACACATTGCCCTTGCGAAAATTTGCCGTCGTATTTGAAGCTACGCTTGTGACCTCGGTAAACAAGATAAAGGTTTGGTTGTTCATTTGCTCGCCGAGCTTAAGACTTTGGTTACAAACGTTTTGCCACCATGCGAGGTGGCATCGTCAGTGCACGGATATGCACGAAGAGCCCAAATAACATGCGTATCGACTTTGACTCAATATGCCAACCGCTCAGACAAAAAGAGATCGAAGGGATTTCTGGTCGCTGCTTGAAGCAGAACAAGTCGAGCGACGACTTCAACCGCGAGGAAAACGAGTAAGGATCACTGGACGCAAATCAAAGCCGTCACCTTCAAAAATCACTAACACTCACGAATCGACGATTCAATTATTAAGGTTGCACTCAGTATACAATTCCAATGACGATGGCACCTCGCATGGTAACGAAACGTTTGCAACCGAACTGCCAAGCTCGGTGAACAAAGGAACAACGGAATCGCCAACAGGAGATACCAGTATACCGAAACATTTTAGACAAATGAGGTTTGGCAGTTGTACGCTATTGGACATGATGTGTCGGGTTGGAGGCAGGTGACAGTAAGCTGGTGATGAACTGAAACGTCTCTTGGTAACAAGGACAAGTCGCAGTGCTCGTGCATAGTTCAAGAAAGCCACACGCTACCTGGTGCATCCTCAGGGGAATACCATGTGTGTAGGTAAATGCGAATAGGTCTAGTTTATATCACACACGAGGTGGATAAAGTTTGCGACACTCAGAGGTCTTTGTGCACGTGGGGACCCCGGGAAGATCAATGATTCCAAATTGAACAGCACAAGAGTTCGCAAGACGCCGAGTCAAAGCCAATGTGACTGGCTATAGCATCATTGATCACTCAACGTAAAGTTGGACAGCATAACGGTCACTGGCTTCCGTGTGGGCTGGTTATTCGAGCAACGGCAAGGTGCGCGAGTCAACTGGCTTCCGACAGCCTTCGAGTATGGCAGTGAATTCGGCTACGCAGGAAAAGAAACTTGGTATCTATGTTGCTATGCGGGTATATTGGACTCACGAACAGCGCGAAACGGTGGCAGCTACATAGTAGTTATCATCTTTTAAACAGTCTGTAAATCAATTCGCTTCGATGCCTTGCTGTCTGTGGAAGCAAGAATAGTATGGAAAATCCACTATGTTAGCGATTAATCGATTGTCAACGAGTATCGCATTGATTTCGAACGCTCCGGAATATTCTAAGTTCTGTACGTGACTACCAACCACCTGACATCTCGGCTAAAGCTATGGGAAACCAATAACATTGGTAGTTAACCTTCCAATTCCAGAAGTCGAATGTCAGTAAGGGAGGTATACATACAGCCACGGTCAGCGGTTGTTGTACAGTGTTTGTTGACAGCGGTTAATACGTCATTTTGTCAAGGTCATCGGTGTTCTGCTTTTTCCTTCGGTTGGGCTAGAAGTTTTGTGGAGCAGGAAAGTGCCAATTTCAGATTCGCGTCTAGTGAGAAGAGTAGAACACTTGCAATGTGAGTACGAACGGTCTAAGTAACTAAGGTGTCACGCAGGTTAACTCTCCCCTTAAACCGAACAATCAGGAAACCCTACGTCGCTGTAAATTGTGATCCCCACAAGCCACATAAAGCATGCTATGTAGGTTGAAAACGCATGAACTAAAGTTCGAAATGATCTTCCACCATTCGAAGTGTTAGACCCCTACGCAAGATGGGTTAAAAGCTGCTCTTAATCTCGTCCGTTCGGACCACCCGTTGGAGATAATCAACGGGCTGCATTAGAGATAGCGGCTAAAAGATAGGTCGTAATACGCTTAGTCTTTCTATCCATTTCTAAAGATGCGCTAGCTTTTGACAACATTCGTCTTCTTTGGTGACGATGCGACCTGTCTTTCCATGAAAGACCGAGTAAAGAATGCTGCGGTATGTGTAGTTCTGCCCTATGAAGGCAAAATTCGACCTGCTCGGGTAATAGTATTCAAGACAGTTTTGGTGTGTAGTAATAACACCATATTATTAATTAGGGCGTCTATCCGCGGATTTTCAAGCCAGATGAACTCTGTGCACAGCCGATCTCAGCACTTCACCATACATGCCTCAATAACCCTGATACATGGATCGCAAACATGCTCAGCAGTCAGATCGCCTAGTCATAATTGTGCGCGTTGACTTGAACTGAAAGCTTTGACAAGGTGAGCAACGCATGAGTGGGCAGAAACTTCGAAACTGACGGAATTAGGGCGGTCCTGGCTCAGAGATTCATAGTCAATCAGTCACAATTATACATGATTGGAAAGCTTTGAGACAGAGACGAAAATAGCGATCAGAAACGGATATACTGAAGCTCTCCTCTTCCAAACAGGTCATTTCTTTAAGTCCCATTGCCTTCATCAAACTCTACACATATAGGGTAAGTGGCATAAACCGATCGAGTCAAGCACGGAATTATGAATGGTTATCCTACTGAATGGAACCCAGAGAAGATAGAAACGAACTTTGTCCGAAACAACAGAGTAGCATGCTTGCGATTGAGTTTGCTTGTCCCATACATGGTAGTTAGGATGCGGCATTCAGCCTAGCGCAATCAAGTAAGAAGTTGCGAAAAGCACAACAACATGACAGTGCGCAGTTTGGTATCGAGAGAACAACCGCTTTTATGTGACTATCCAGTACTGGATGAATAAGTAGCAAAACTTCGCAGGCACATTAGATCAACGCAGTTTAGCCATGCTGGCTTCAGATGACGCACGTTGTAAATGGAACAGCTTTCAAGTTGGATGACTGAGTTAACATCAACGTACCGGTAAATGTCAGCTGCTCAAGGAAACTCACCTTGAGGGACCTTTGAAAAGTGGACACAGAAAGCAGAGCAATATCTTGATGTTCCTCGGCATATCGGGTAAGATAGATGTAAACCAGCTTTCGAACCTACGATCAAAAAATGAAGTGACCAATAAGTGGGATTGTCTAACCTCTGGATTTTTTGAAACGACATTCTTGACCACAGCCGGGAAGAGTTCCGAGCAGTCTCTTCCACGGGCAACCATCTGGAAGAATGTGCTAGTTGCATGAAGATAAATACCTCAATAATCTGTCTCATGGCGTCCAATTTGAAAGCTTCTTTGTTGCAATCAAGAAGGTTTTTCAAGTTATCAAACCTAATGCAGGGCGATAGAAGCAGTAAAAACGACAGTGGTATTAAAACATTTATGTAACAAAAATTCGTCATTTACAAGATGTGCCGAATGCGACTGTATTACTTCATAGTAAACACAAACAATGAAATGACCTGCGGTGTAACCAGAAACTTTACAGCCGTGTGGCTGAGAAGACTCTAAATGGCAAAGCTTCATTTGCAGAACCCAGAGGTATGTAGCCGTCCTAGAGAAACGGCCACATCAACCACATCAACAAGTTTGGTGGAATTTCCTATTAACAATAAGGGGAAATAACTCACCAAAATTTTTTAATCAATCCACTCATATTCCACAGCAAACCGAGAAATAACAGTGTAGCAGTGGCTAACGGCATGAAATAAAAACACAAAATCAAAGGCTAATCGTCACACTGCGTTCTCCGCATTTGGCCCAAATGAATGAAAGGAACGGGGGAAATGTATCCAGTTGGCAACTGAGACGCCTGAGTCCGCTTTTGAGAACTATTCTTGTACCGGTTATGAGAATAACCATATCCAAAGCCGCCGAATCAGTGCATTCTCATAAGATGGTGTGAATGGATGAAAATCCGGACATCAATACGGAAACAGAAACAATTGGACACCGACACTACAGCTATCTATGGCGAACAGACAGGCAAGCATCTGCAATACGCCGGTAGGCAGTACCGAGACTTCGCTGCCGCGCAATCACCACCGATTGCGCGTGAACTGAGGGCCGACCTGCCCCTACGCAGGCTCAAACCCGCGCCGTCAGATTACAAGACCAGCTCGTTAACTTTAGGCCACGAACCGGCTATCTATGGCGAGGTTCACTTCTAGAGTAAGTCATGGCACTCAGATGAGCGTTGATCGGAGCTCAGTAGTTAGGCCAAAAGCTGGTATCCTGGAAACAAGCAATGGAGCGAACAACCAGGTATACAAGCTCAACGGCAATCCCAGAACACTTTTATTATGGATACGATCATTGGTCCAGTTCAAAACATGAGCAGCAACAACAAGCAAGTCTTAAAAGCAACCGGCACAGGTGTTTTAACTAAGTAGGAAAAAACAGATGAAGTTGATACATGCGAACAACTTCCTAAGGAAAAAGAGGAAGTCATCAAATATCTGCACGGTAATGCCCGGGATAAGCGAATTTATCCAAAGATACAGCAGCAAATAATCAGCAGAGAGTAGATGGTGCTTTCTAACAAGTGGAGAAATATATTTGGCTAAACCGTTATGGTGACCTTTCATTTGTGCACAGTAACTATAGGTGGTCAATAAAGATAACAATACTAGAAGGCTGATGAAAGTAAAACAATGTAAAGCTGAGGGAAAATGTGACTGACTCGGAGTTTTGAAAGTTAGCCGCAAATAACAAACCTGCCGGTGAAGAGGTGAAAAGTGTAACGCATACGATAAGGAGAAGTATCTTACTTGTGAAAATCAGCCGTAAAATTTAGGTTTGAACCCAAATCAATGGCAAGTTCTGCATCATAAGTGCGGCAGTTGTCTGGTTTGTCTGAGAAAAACTGTGTCAAGGATGCCGACTGAAAACCCTCGCTCATCTGAAAAACGTAGATAATGATTGCAAATGCTGATGAATTAAAAGGTTCAGCTTCGTAATCTTCAGATTCGTTTCTGCTACACCTACAGATAACCCAATAATCAATCAATGAAATGTTAGCTAGAGGTATGAAACACAGATATTGCGTCGCAAGAAGTAACATGGACTAGGTGCCGAGTTTTAAAAAGGTAGAAAAACACCCACAGAAGTCG
Source organism: Dicrocoelium dendriticum (assembly GCA_944474145.2). Taxonomy (NCBI): domain Eukaryota; kingdom Metazoa; phylum Platyhelminthes; class Trematoda; order Plagiorchiida; family Dicrocoeliidae; genus Dicrocoelium; species Dicrocoelium dendriticum. Next base: position 59,726,033 of record OX104070.1, on the reverse strand, counting down.
CGTGAAAAGGAACTTAAAGGGTGGTATACGTAAGGATGATAACAGATAGGTGATAGTACATGGTGCTTCCCTTTACTGATGCATCGAGGTCTCCTTTCAATTCACAAATGCAGCCAAAATACCATTGTAACGACTGACAACTATTAGTCCAAAGACACCTTTTTAGTGTTTCATATTGTGTTGAACAGATCAAAAGGAAAAAACATAAGTGAGCCGCTAATAGAGATGTTTCAATGAGTTCAGACATCATTTTGCGTAGGTTGATGCCAAATTTATAAGACATAAATGTCCTGATAGGATTTAGGTAATTTGGAAGGCAAAGGTAGCGTTGCTGGCCGAATTGCACTTTAAAGTGTTACACACGGTGCTCATTCAAGTGTGTCTGAAAAAGGACAAACTACTCGTCTCTCTGCTACAGTTTCACCCACTAATGTCGTTTGCATGCTTGCATTTCGTATAGGTTAGGACGTCACTCAACTGTTTCCGACTGCACTGGCTTTTTTAATCTCCCTGAACACCGTCGACAATCTACGCTCTCGGTCCATCCAGAGACACCTACACAAACGTTCCCCTGCTTTAAGCAGCGGACCGCATGACGAGCAAGATAGGGCCGAACAAAAGCTAGAGTTAGACAAAGAAACTTCAGTTTTCCAAATGTTAGAGTCAAGAAGACA
>OX104070.1:59591308-59724860 GCA_944474145.2 Dicrocoelium dendriticum | reverse complement strand
ATTTCAGTAAATAAACACAGCTGGTAGACACTGCAGCAATTACGAATAAGTGATAGCTATGTCGCATACAGTTAAGAGTAAGTTACAACGAAAGGGCCAGAATAAGGATAAACTATGTAGTGGAGACACTATGGGGGAAAACTAAGTATACTCAACCCAAGGTCGTAAGATGTGGCGCCCAAAAAGGTAACTCTTATCTTTCATGTACAATTCAAATGCTGACCAAGTGTACATTATCTTTTCTTGTTTTAATTATTCTAACAACCGGATTGACCCTCGACCGCATTGATTGGTTGACCGTTATGTGATTCGTGTGTATTGATTTGGCTCCTCTCGGCTCCAAACCGCTCCCGCGAACATCCTGGTTCAGCGACGCATTGAAGAAGGAACACACATGGGAATTCTCCTACCGTTCCTGTCCAAATTGAACTTGAACTTGTAAGTTCCCGCGCTCACGTGTTCGCTCTTGCCTAGCTTCATCTGTCCACGTCTTCTTGTAGCCCATCGAATACAGTCCACTGTGTCCAACTCCCATTGCCTTCTGATATCCGCGCTTTATTTGGCGCATCATCTCAGATTGGTATTAACTAGTCCTACAAATTGGTGACCCCGATTTGCAAAGCGCGAATTCAGCTTTATTTTCCTCGTTTGTATTTTTGGTGGGTTCGTTCCTTTTTCTCGATTCTGTACATGTATACACTTGTCTTTTGCGTACTTTTGGTACTCTCCTCGTGTTCTTGTTCTTCCTTTATCTTTTTGACTCGCTTTTCAAGAGTGGGTTCTGAGTCGTTTCGCAGCGTAAACATGCTTACTTTGGCTGTTCCAAATTTCGTGGAACACAGCCTAGAGGTTTGGTTTACGATATTCGAGAGCGAACTCGAATATAAGAGCATTAGGCGGACCGTCAGAGGTAGAATCAGCTCATCCCAGGCATTTCTTCGTCGGTTGTGCCTCTGGTTGAGCATATTCTACTCTGCCCATCGAATGAGGAAAAGTATGAAACCATGAAGCAAGCGCTAATAAAAGAGTTACGGCCCAGCGTACGAGCTAGAGTTAAAAACTCAATGGTCTCAAGCTTGGAGATCGCAAGCTGTCGGCGTTGCTCCGCGAAGTTCAGCGCATCGCTGGTCCCTTATTCATGAGAGAAGCCGGAACAAAACAGTTGCGGTTTGCACGTCTCCCAAAGCCATTGCCGGTAATGCTGTTCAAGTTTGTAGATACACTCCAGAAAGAATTATATATCAGGATAGACGCTGCGTTCGAACGTTTTCCGCATCAGACGATCAGTATCCCCGGTGAGGTGTTCTCACCGGTGAAAACCGAATCGCATATTTACTACCAGTCGGCGGGACGATCTGTCCCTAAAGACTAGGAAAGTGCGCTACTTCGCAATAGCATAGCAGTAATGAAGGCTTCGAAGCAGCGTGTGCCACGGTCAGATACTGACCAAGTTTTAGCTACCCTTCATTGCGGCCCGCCTGTGGCTGCTCTGAATACATCTCGTTCGGCACGAAAGCGCATAATTTTCCCTGCACGTTCTCAGTCAGATAACACCAAACCCGTCGTCGCATTATGTTTGTATCCCCTCCAATACGGTGGAAGAGCTAGACGTTGTTGGGCTCCCTACGTTAGGCACGACCCAGTTGCTTCAGGGGAAGCGAATAGCCCGCGTAGTAGTGCGGCCAACGTATCCGTCAATAACCAAACAAATGGCTAATTTTACGTTAATGATCGACGTTCTTCCAGCACGTTCCTCATCGACACGGGAGCGGAAATCAGCGTTATCCCAGCGACCGCTAACGACAAGCACTCAAAGCCTAGTACAATTTGCGTGCTTCAAACGGTTCTCCGATAGCTTTATTCGGTCAGCGCAGGATGAAACTGGACCACAATCATCGCTAAGCTTTTCAGTCTTTCTTCATGTTTGCGCCTGTTGCTTTCGCAATTATCGGTATCGACTTCATCCGACATTTTGGGTTCCTTGTTGATGCTGGTCGCCGCAGACTTTAGTTGACCATACTAAACTAGTGGTCGAAGGCGTTCTTACGGACGTCCCGATAATCAGTCCCGTCTTTCGAATCGCCAGTGTACTATCAGATTATGCGAACCTACTGGCTGAATGCCCGCTACTGGTACAACCAGCTGCAGAGCTTTCGCCAGTCACGACAGAGGTCATTCATTACAAAGTCACGCGTGGTCAGCCAGTTAGCGCACGGCCATGACGGCTTGCTTCTGATAAACTACGTGTAGCACGAGCTGAATTCGACTGCATGCTTCAGCACGGTATCGTTAGACCGTCCCAAAGCCCATGGGCGTCGCCTGTGTATATGGTCCCGAAGAAGGTCATGGGGTACTGGCGCCCTTGTGGCGACTAGCGAACCATGAGTACGGTTATCAAGCCTGATCGCTACCAGATCCTACACATAGTGGATCTCACCTCCAGTCTGGTGGGTAAAGTTAGCATAAGCAACATCGACTTGGTACGCGCATACAACCAAATTCCAGTAACCGAAGCGGATAACGCTACAACTGTCGTGACTACTCCATTTTGTCTGTTCGACTTCCTTCGCATGCCATTTAAACAATGAACGTTGAACTTATACGGGTTAAGAAGCGTTGCTTTACAAGTCCCGTGGGATAGTTGGTGGGGATTTCAACATAACGATAATGATAATAAGGATAGTAACATAGTTAATACTTTAAATTTGAAAATAAGAACTTTTCGTTTGCTTCGTTGTGGTCCTGCGATCCTCTTAAATTCACAGCACCCACGGTTAACAACAAATTATTCCATGGTAAACTCCAGTAGCAGGATGATGACGTAGTGTTAAGTAACAAAGTGTAAGTGGATGAGTGCATCGTCCAACCGTCTTTTAAACACTGTTAGTGTCGGTGCAGAGACGACCGATGCTGGCAGAGCATTCCACGGGTGACAGACACGAATGGAAAAGAAATTTCTGCGGCACTCCAGACGACTGTATTGTTCTGCTAGTTTTAACGAGTGGCCCCTCAGGTTTGTATTGCTACTGAGTTGCAGTAAAGGGCGTCACACATGATGTGGGTCTCGCAGAAACAAGTATGCCATAATCAGGTAGCCTCGTGGTCTGTGATAGCTTCCACTGTACAATCCCAGTCGTCGCAGCCTCTCCTGGTAGGAAAGATTGTGCATTCCAATTACGTTTTTAGATTCCCGGCGTTGTGGCTGCTCCAGTACATTAAGGTCGTGTTTCAGCCATGGATGCCAGACTTGAATTGCATATCCGACATGGAGGCGAACATACGCACTGAACATTTGTCGAAATATGGAGCTGTTTATTTGTCCAAATGCCCGCCTCAACAGCCCGACATGTTGGTTCCCGGTCTTCGAGGCCTTTTCGGATTGCCTGGAGCAACCCAAGTCATGTTGAACCAGGACACCCAAGTCACGTTCGAGAGTTAATTGTTGCAGTACATCCGTTCCGAGTCGGTATGAGTAGCTGCTCTGATGTCGGATGGAAAGTACTTTGCATTTACTGACGTTGAAATGCAATGAGCTTCAGGTCGACCATTGATGCACTGTATCTAAGTCACGATGAAGCAGATGATGGTCGGCGTTCACCTGGATCCTGCGCCAGATTTTGATATCGTCGGCAGACATTAGGCAGTTTGAACCGATTGCCTGGGCAAGGTCAGTAATAAACCCCAAAAGCAAACTTGGACCTAGAACTGAGCATTGCGGCACGCCACACTCAACTTGTATGGGGTCCAATAAAGAGCTCCGAACTCTGACCACTAATTGCCGTTGGTCTAAAGAATGCTGCGCAAACATTTCAGCGCTTCGTCGACCAAGTTTGTCGCGGTTTAAACTTCGCTTACGCTTACCTCGACGAAAGTGTAATCGCGAGCTCTTCACGAGTGGAGCACATGTGCCACGTACGAACACTTTTCGATCGTTTATGTCAGCACGGGGTGACGATCAACGCATAAAAGTGTTCGTTTGGAGGCGAATCAGTCAACTTCCTCGGCCATTGTATCTGCTCTGCAGGCGTCGTGCCACTGCAGGATAAAATGCAAGCCATCATTGACTACCCAGAGCCTCATTCTTTCAAACAGCCTAGACGTTTTGATGGGCTTGTGAACTTTAACCGACGGTTCACGCCCAACTGCGTCTCACTGGTCCAACCCCGCACTGACCCTCTCCGTGAGATACTCAAGAAATTGGAATATCCTGCCGCAGCACACGCTGCTTTTAAGTCGCTGCAAAGGCTATCGCCAATATAGATTTTATAGCACATCAGGATCCGGCAACCCCGCTGTCCCTCAGTACTGACGCGTCGGAAGTGGCAGTCGGCGTGGTTTAGTAGCAACCAGTAGCCGACACGCAGCAGCCCTTGGCGTTTTTCTCCAAACGCCTACAACCTACCGAATCTAGCAACAGCACGTGCGGTAGAGCACTACTAGCCGTATACCTAGCGGTACGTCACTTTGGACACGTCATGGAGGGCCGCTCTTTTGTCGTCTTCACCGACCACAACCCCCTGACTTACGTGCTCGGCTCGACAACCGACGGCTACTCTCCTAGAGAGTCGCACCACCTTGACCATATTGCTCAGTTTACGACCGACATACATCATGTCTCAGGTGTGTACAACGCCGTCGCCGATGCACTTTCCAGCATCCAAGCTATTTCCGCTGACGCCGGCACTGCTATCGACTTGGAAGCCACCGCCACAGCACAACTTAACGATCCTGTGGTTGATCTACTACGCAGGTCTCCCTCATTGGACATACGACCCGTTCCGCCGACCGCATCAGACAGCACTATACTTTGCGATTTATCTCTGGGTACGCCGCACCCAGTCGTTCCACGCGAGTTTCGGCAGAAAGTGTTCGACACGTTGCACGGCTTGTCTCATCCAGGCGTTCATGCGTTGGTTAAACTCGTAAGCACACGATTCGGTTGGCGCAATTTTAATCGGGACGTCCGGACTTGGGCAGCTGCTTTTCTACCGTGTCAACGCCTGAAGCTTCACAAGCACACGAAAAGCCCATTAGGCACGTTTCCGACGCCAGACGCACGTTTTCATCACGTGCACGTCGACATCGTAGTTCCTCTGCCGTCTTCCAAAGGCTCTGTATATCTACTGACCTGCATTGATTGATTTATTAGATAGCCTAAGACCGTCCCCATCCCAAATTGCTCCTGGGAATCGGTAACGAGGGCGTTGCTGGAGCGCTGGGTAGCTCAATGCGGCTGTCCCGAATTCGTGACCACCGATCGAGGGTCACATTTCTCATCAACATTTGCCACCTTGCTCAAGGATTTAGGCTGCGGCCACCTCCAAACGGCGGCGTATCAACCGGCGGAGCGTTTCCACCCCCAGTTGAAGGCAGCGCTACGAGCGCACGCAGATCCTTCATGGTCTGAAACACATCCCTTCGGCCTCCTAAGATTAAGCAACATTGTTAAAATCGATTTCTACGCAACACCAGCGCAGCCAGTTTACAGTTGCACGCTGCGGTTTCCTGGACGACTGGTAGCACCAGCCCCGTCTATTTCCTATTTTGACTACAGAAGGTACACCAGTCGATTGGCTCAACAGATGCGTGAGTTGCCTCCACCCAATCCTAGATCGCAGAAGACACCAGCGTACGTGTCTGAGCAGTTGTCGACGTTCTCCCACGTCCTTCTTCGCCCAGACGGTGTTCGACAGCCTCTTCAGTTGCCGCACATAGGGCCTTTAAAATTGCTACACCGTGCGAGTACGGCCACAAATTTGACGCGGTGGTCGACGCGAAGTCGTCACCATCGACCGTCTAACACCCGCTTTTATGGAAGAAACCAACTCGCCTACTTCGTCTAGTAGTGCTTCGTGAGACGTCACAACTCACCACACCAGCTTGCAACATCCAAGTGCTGTTCAACAAGACCACGATCACGGCCTACAAACTTCAGTCGTCCCGAGATCTCCGGAATCTGGCTCGTCACATCCCACCACCAATCTCCGTGGCCTAGAGGTGCGTAATCCGGTTCGTTTCTCCGACTGTGTACAGTGTAAATACGTTTATGTTTGTTGAGTTTCTATATTTGCCCCGTTTTTGGTCGATTAACGTTTTGAAAACAAAAAAGCAAATATCTCCAAAAAACCTTTTTATAAAATAATATTCAAACACCAAAAATTTTAAACCTGCTGATCACGCTTTCCTTCTTTTTGGCGTTTCCTGCGCATGTCTTTCTAGTTTCTCCTCTCTCATGCCCCAACCCTCCCGTTCGATCGACTAACACATACGAGGAACGTTTTCGAGGACCCTGACGAGAACGCTGGTCATTTCTCCGCGGGACGTGTGTTGCTTCCCCGTGGTACAAAGGTCGTTTCTTCATGGGACGAGGCTCGTTTTTGCGCGGGGCGAGGTGGGGCCGGGGAAGAGACCACTCCCAAGCGCACCGTTTGGCAGCAGCGAAGGTTGAGGTAACTGTCGGCCCTTTGCTGGGCTAGGCAGTTTTCTGTAGACCGACAAGCCCTCTCCAAAGGATAGCCGAAATGCACCCAGCCCTGCAATCAATAAATAACAAAGCACAAACGACACAGCGGACTCGGACTTCCGGCGAACTCTCATTTGACACGAACGCTCGCTCACTTTTACTCGGCACGCTGCTGCCTTACGAACCTCGATTCAACAGATCTTTTCGAAATCGAAGGCTTTCTATCTTCAGCCTTCTAGCGGGAGGTCTGTAACGCCCAACGAGATAACTGCTATGTTTCATGTACAATGCAATTGTTGACCAATTGTACATTATGCTTTCGTGTTTTAATCTTCCTTACAGCTGGCTCGACCCTCGACCGCCTTTTAAGTTCCCCAGCTCACGTGTTCGCCCTTGTATCACTTCATCCGTCCGCGTCTTCTTGTTGCCCATCGAATACAGTCCACTGTGCCTGACTGCAATTGCCTTGTACTGTCCGCGCTTACTTTGGCGCATTGTCTCAGAGTAGTATTAACTAGTCCCACATAGAATAAGTGGAGTTGGACCATCGGTTTACTGGGAGATAAAAAGATTCTATGTGATTGTCAGGGGAAACGTACTTAGGGATTTGTACACGATCAATACGATATGCTAACGTTTGTAGCATATGCGGCTAATAGTAGACAAAAATTATTTTACTCGTTAACAGTCCACCCAGATCTGAGTAGCGCAGTGTTCTACCCCGCGAACTTTGGAAAACGCGCGGTAGATTAGGCATAACGGCAAAGGACGTTTGCAATTTTGGACAGTAGCGGTCCACTAAACACCCTTTGGAACTACCTAAACCCGAAGTTGCGACTCATTAATGGATTATTCCGTGTGAGCCTCCACAGTTAATGAAGGCCATGTAAGCAGTGTGGCGGCTCACTGTTATTTTACGAGCAAGAACTGAAGAAACAATGAGAAGTAGATAAGTCTGGAGTATTCTTGCCCAAACAAAATTAGCATAACGGAGGAGCAAGTCTTCGGGCTACTGCAAGGGCTAAATCCTTCCAAAGCTTCTGGCCCTAATTCAATTCATCCGAAGCCGTTGCATGAATTAGCCGTTGAGCTAAGTTACCCTCTGACATGCACGTTTATAACAGTGCCGGACAACTGTGCCTTACCATTGGAATGGAAGGAGATAATCAAGTGTCCACTTTTTACGGGCGGTGACGGAGTTCAGTCCGCAAACAGCCGGACGGTCAGCTTGACAACAGTAGTAGTTTAGCTGTTTGAAAATTAATCAGGGATCCGGTGGATTATCTCCTGTATAAGTTTAATCATCTCAGTGTGGCAAAGCATGGATTCCGTGTGCGATTTTCGTTTCCAACAACTTTACTTGTATCCCGGGAAAGCTGGGCTGTGGCAGTAGACAATGGTCACGCAAGCGAAGTACTTTTCCTTGACTTCTCGAAAGACTTTGCTACTCACTCACAACAACGAATCTCAATAAAGTTGTGTTCGTATGGGATGACTGGAGCCGCTTTTACATAGGTGCCTGCTTTCCTTAAAGGGAGATAACAGTGTGTAGGCTTGGGGCGTACACTTTGGCTTATACTAGCTGTTCTTAGTGTGGTTCTGCAGGGCTCTGTTCTAAGGCCGTTACTTTACGCAATTTACGTCCATGAACTACCCCAGGAGCTCGAACTACAGCCGCTACTGCTTGCTGATTATCACAACCGCTGGAATTTCGTGGATATTTGGGGGGCTCTGTGGCAATGCGCAGTGAATTGGATAGGCACTGGGATTGGTCAAACTTCTGGTTGATACCTATAAACCCGGCGAAAGTTCTGTATTCCGCACTGGAGATGCAAGTCACCCCACGCGCTAACGAGTTGATGGAACTGAAATCCTTGTATTCATTCAGCAGGTTGTTCTAGGTATCGTCTACACCTCATTGCTTCACTCTGGGGACAATTGGAGAAAGGCTGCTTGTATAGGGTTCTGTATGATGCAGTTTAATCGCCGCCCCTACGATGTCCTAAATGTCAATATCTTTATAAACCTATTCTTAGCTTTTATCCGGCCCCACTTAGAGTACTGTATTCAGTCTTGTCAACCTCGTTTGGTAAGGGATAAAAGTAACTGGAGTGGGTTTTGCGAGTGGATACAACGTTAGCGCACGGACTACGGGGGCAAAAGTATCCCGAACCTTAGCTTAGCTTGGGTATCTACCCTGACGGGTTAGATCGGTTCAGACTAGTCCCGGCTTTTTAGTCCCGCCAAGCTGCCTAGTCTCCGAGAGGAACCTTTGAAGATGCACAAACTACCTTCTGACCGGGTAAAGATGGAAACTTGCTTGTCTCGCCGGGTTATTGCAAGTTGGAACTCGCTTCCGGTGTAAGTCGTTTGGAAGTCTAGGGTTGCGTGTTTCCACGTCAGTTAGATGCTAGTGGGCGGCAGTACCAAACCTTCCCTCTCTCTTTACGGACTTGTATCTCCAACTGTCCTTTCCTTTTTATTAATTTCTTCTCACAACTTGGCAGTATCATTATTTAGCTGCCATGCCTTTTGTTGTTTTCTTAGCTTACAATTCACTCTCTTAATCTAAACGAGCCTGACAGGGACTGTTGGGCAGGAAAAGGTGAGCAGTAATTGGTTGGACAGTATGTTCTGCGGTCACGGTTTTAGGCTTTCCAACATCTCAAGAAGGCCTAGCCACTCCAGAACCAACAACACGTAAATGTAGGAGCATTCACCAGATTATATTATCGATTCTTTCCCAACTGAGCTTGAACTTGGGGCAATGTTTCGTAAACGTATGCCCAGCTGTTCCATCATCACCTAGTCTAAAGTGCAAGAATGAACTTTTACTGGAAGTCATTTTTGCATGCTCAAGCGTAAGGCAATTTTATGGTATTAAGTTTTGAATCTCATCCTTGCGCATTGGGCAACACAACCTTTTTTGCATCGTTCCATGTAGAGTATATGTACCGACGCAGCGCGCAAAAAGGTAGGCCCACCCAGGATTCGTACGCTAGCCGCACTGCTGACAACCCAGCCCAAAGACTTGCAAGCTATCTTCGGGCTATGCGTGCCCCTTAAAAGTTAGCTGGAACGTCGTCCGCCAAAGGAAAGTAAGCAGCGGTTGAAAAAAGCCAGTTCTGCACAAATAGTAAAGATTTTATAACGTACTAAATCTGCTTACCACGACTTTATCAGTTCCCCTGGTTTATGCTTAATTTGGTCTCTATAAGCGTAAGAAAATTTGTTCGCCTCACTCAGCTGCGGCGCTCAACCAATCTCCCAGCTTAATAATTTTTATGGGAATGCTCGTAAAGGGAGCTCTAGTATAAAACCTGCCCACCTTAATGAATAAGCAATCAGTTGTATTAGGACCATACTAAATTTAGAGTCCCTATTTTTTTTATGCTGGAACTTTGCTTGGATTGAAAGTAACACAAGTACAAGCAGGACGGGGAAAAGAAGGAAATATTATTAAATAAATAAGTAAATGTTTTTTCCCGACAATGCGGGACGAACCTAAAAATTAAGAGCATAGTACTACAGAGCGTCTAATCAGTGATGGTCACAAGTGTTACTACGCAATAAGTACATACTGGAGTTATCTTTTCTGTGCATATGTAAGTGCATGGTTTAGTACTCATGTTTTTTGTTGGATATTTTACGGTTGTGCTAAATTTCCGGTTGTGTTGGGTAAACTAGCCAACATAGAAAGGGATCACATAATACCTTCGAACTGGCTAAAGTCCGTGTCCTGGATATGAGCCTACGGAAAGGCAGGAAGCACAGACTTTATATATTGGCAAGTCATATCCGCCAAGCCAAAGTTTTGTGAGACAGACCCTTGGGGCTTTTTATAGGGAGAACACTTGCCAGGCGAAAACCCACGGCGTTCTGGATCGCTGCCGCCGAAAGCTTCGCTGGAACAGCGTTAACCCCGACTACCCAGCTGACACCAGGTGGAGATTTTTCGGCTAACCAGCCATGCTTCCGTGGGTGGTTGATGAAGAGTTGAAAAGTGGCTATGGCTAAAACAAAAACCGTATCGCATTCTGACCTCCCTACTGCTGCCAAGTTATCATGGCTTTCCTTCCCGGGCTGGTTAGTGGAAATAAAAAGAGAAACGAAGTCAAAATGCAAGGTAACTTTATTAAACAAGTATAACACTGCAAGATGAAAGAAATTGCGGTGAACATCGGAAATTTGGCTAGCCTAACAACAGGCAGTTGGTGCTAACTGCGAAGTAAGGGCTAACTTCGTTCCAGCGAATAGTTTGGCGACAGTGTTCCCTGGCGTGGCGGGTTATCGCCTGTCAAGCGTTCTCCCAATAAAATGCCATAAAGGTCCGTTTAATAAAGCCGCGACGTGGCAGGTGTGACTCGCCACTAAATAAAGTCACTGTCTCTTCCCTTTCCGGAGGAACCCCAATTCATGAATATCCACCAGTTCGAAGAGTTCATTTGATCCATTTATAAGATAGCGACTGCAGCTACCAAATTCACGAATACAAACACTTTACAAACGTTTGATCTCCATACTCACCATCACATATACTTACATATGCCCAGTATGTTACTGGATAACTTGATTTATTTTTATATAACTACCAACCATACCTCTTTGTACTATCCTGAGCATGCCTTCGCAAACGTTCACTGCCCTGCCAAGCGTAAACTATTTATTTATTTATGTAAGTGAAAGAAAAGGCGTGTTATTCCACCGAAGAACATCGTGCTGAAGCGCAGCACCCTTCACCGAATTTTTCCCAGCCACCTGTTCCTGAAGCGGGATCCAGCGCTCTATACTTTGGCGTCACCAAGGAGTTTATCCTTGAACCGATCAAAGTTTGTTTCGTGCAGCTGCGAAGGATTGATAAATTGGTGGGACTAGCTAATCCAGCCTAGCCGAGTCAGATATATACCCTCAGAATACAGCAAGCGCCGATCGAGTCCACTCCAATGCCCTGGTGGTGCGGAAATACGGAGCGACGCTATAACCCCTACACTAACATAGTGCGTACTCGTAAAACACTTTCCAAGCCCATCTTCTTTAGGATGAAATATTGTGTGTACGCTTTCATATAGTATGAGAAGGGCAGTTGCGAATAGCATCGAATAACACCACAGAAACGTCGAATACAGCAAAGAAGGGCGAATTAACCGTATCATCCGGAAGCCCCTACAACCATGGATTTTAGGACAAGTGGCCTCTATTGGGAGCACATTACCATCGGGTTGAGTTATTCACGCACGCACCACGTACGCCATCGCCTAGGACGATCTAATTCTGTCGCACTGACCTCATAAACCTCAGGGATTTCCACGACAGTCTATGGCATTAGCTGCAGCGCTCCAAAGACCGGCATATCATTTACATAAACCGTGGGAGGCAACTGTCCGATTCCAATATATATAGACTTCTGCCTCCGACTGTCACTAGCAAATATTGGCTATCGGTTAACGGTATATATTGTTTTAAGGCTACGTGCAAGCAAGGGCGCAAAAATTTTAAGCTGGGAAACATGCAAGCCATTAGACTTTCCTTTCTTCATAGTAACATCCAGTGCACTGTAATGCTACATAACTTCACCTATTACGTATCTTCACTGGTGTGTGAATTATTTCGGCACTCTAGGTATCCATTAGCGATTAGAAAGCTTAATCTAAACGCCTCTGCCTGCCACCGATACTCTTTATCCCAGCTCCATTATATGTCGTTCGTCTTGTCTTATGTAGCTTTTTATTGTAGCGATTCGTTGTGGGCTCCATGTCCCTTCTTCGCAGATCTGCAGGTAGCTGGGATACACTCCTGACCTCCCCATCATACATTCTCTTGGAATGTCTGTATCACACACCTTCTCTGGCTTGTTGATGCATTCTGTGACCCAGTACCCATACATTAGTGGCCAAGCGTCTTATTGGAAGGGTTACCTCTGGCCCCTGATAGACTTTCCTAGCGCCACCATCCGTCGATCGTAGTAAATTCGGCATCACCGTTTAGCAGCAGCTAGTGGTCGTAGGCGTAATGCAGCTGCGATTATCCAGAGCTTGCGGGTTTTGAGCAGTCCTCCGAGCTAGGTAATTATTTTGCAGACGTTTCGTTGCTTACGAGGCACTGCGAACAAATCCCCGGAATCCGCACTGATGATGTTGTGTAGTCAGGCAACGAAACGTCTGCTAAATAATTACCCAGCTTGGAGAACTGCTCAAAATCCGCATCCACACCCCGAGCTACAGATATTCTCATTCATTTTATATCCAGAGCTTGTTAAGAGCCACTCCTTAGCTCTATAACTATTATTCACTTAGAATGGCTGCATCCAATGTTTCCTCTACCTTACCACTAATTGACCTTTAGGCCTCTCTCGCGGCAAACTGTTAATGTTTTTAACTTCTTCTTTTGCTCTCCCCATCGTATTAGGCTAGCTACGTGCTGTGCTTTCACCATTCAATCACCACCAGTCTCCTAACTTGCTTTCCACTCTCCCCACGGAATGGTTGTCTCATACTAATCTGATACTTTGTGGATTACACACTGGTACAACGCTCGTATCTGTATGCAGATGTTAGCAATCTACCCATATGACTGTTGATTCTATAGAAAATTCAAAATGCCTTTTCAGCATTATTATCGTTGCACAGTTACATGCTTTTGCTTAACTCCAAATATTTTAACCAAAGGCTCGGACCATTTTTAACTCCACGCCCGTTCTTGCGGTCTTCTCTCGGTTGTCCCTCACTTCCATTTTCTCCGAAGTCCGAAACTTCTTGGAGATCTGGAATTAGACTGAGGAACAGTTTTGATCTAAGCAGGACGTAATAACCAACAACGACCTACTCGGAGCAGGACTGTATACAAAACGGACTCAACTGCAATCATCACCACAACAGCTGTCCAGTATGGAGAGGTGGACACGTCTTCACCCTCCCAAAAGTTATACCTCTGAAAAATCCAGACAGCAGAAATTTTGAAACCTTGCTCATCTGGACACACAACAAGACGACTATTCGTGATCTCTCCATCCTCAACCGGCCTCAACAATTATGGCGGCTCTGCGCAAGCTATCTGTCCAGCCAACAGAGGAACTTGGAAGCCCGTTGACTGCGAATAATCGAGTAGGCAAGCAGTCGTCAAGCAGCATTGCCAGTTATAAATCAGTGTTCAAAATGCCTCACGGCAAGTGTTGCAAGACGTGGTGGGTTGTCGCGAGGCAAGAGCTCTCCCTATAAAAAGTCACAACTGTCTGGTTAACAACACTGCAACCTGGAGGATGTGACGGCACTGAATAAAGTCAATGCCCACAACTACATACTGGCACGTCGACTAGAGTCATACTTCAACTTTTTCCCGACATTGCAAGAATAGGTTACTCTCCGTCCACCTGTACTGTTACACTGCACTTATAGTGCCTGGACCATTTGCACCACGCACAACTGAACCCAAAGTATCGCTGCGAAACACAACAGTTTGTAAACCTTGCTCATGCCTGATTTAATGTGTCGCTATAAATAGGAGAAAAACCATCTATTTATATATTTATTAGAGTAAAGTCAAATCAAACTGCCTTGCAAGCTGCTATTCCAAAGACTAATATAAAAAAAGGTTTTGTGACAAGCTACAAGGTGTAATGCGCTTATCCAACAAAGTCTAATTTATTGCCGTTAGTACATTACAGTTTTGATGCCGCGGGTCGACGGAAAGCTAATTCTCTCAGCATGGGCGACAGATATGCATTAGCAGTTGTGACAAAAATACCTTAAGTGTCCTGTTATAGTAAACTTGTGTTCGTTGTACGACACAGAAGCGTACAAATTTTGCTTAGGAGTTACCGTCGTGGGTTTGGATTGCTGCACGCGTACACTAATGTGACCTCCGTACATTTGAATTAGACCGCTGTCATTACATTCACGAAGACAGCACCGAAAAAGGTGTTTCTGTGTCGCCTGTCCCAACACTGACGCCCCAGAACCGGTTACGTTCTAAGAAAGATTTGGTTCTCAACTGGCACTTTTGCGTTTTCAACTCGTCCGCAACGCGCGTTACTTGACCGCAAGCTTCGTCACCTCTTTGAGAAAAGCAATTTTAAAAATTGTTCGCGCGTGCTGAAGTTCAATTTTATGCTTCAAAAGGTGCGTTACGCTTCACAATTTTCGGTGCTGGCAGTTTAGGGGCGTATAGGTTCGAAAGTAAGAGGTGATTCATAGCTCAATAAAACAAAATGTAACAATTGATCTTTAAGCTAATTTCCATTGCGTCGCTGCTACGGCATAGCACAACGATAACTAAAATGAGAAATTTTATCAACGTTATTCCACTTTTGAAACTCCGTGTGTTAAAACTCTATAGTTAGTTCGGAATCGAAGTAGACGTACGTTCCAACCAAGCTAGTCTCGATTCATAATAAGAACAGCCCAATGGGAATTCGAAGTTCTCGGGTAGCCATTCTAAGTCAATTGGCGGAAAAAAGGAAACTCCGTCATGGAGTGTCGCATGTACACACAGCAGCTTGGCTGTGAGTCCAGGTTTCTGTACATCCGTTGGGATTTCTGTTGCAATCTGGCAGATTTTCTTGGTGGCTGACCTTGCTCGGAGCTCCCATTGGAATCTGAAAGCGATTTGTTATTGATATGTTCAGTGCACCCGGAAATGAATGCCAACTGACCCGAATCCTTGTAACTTACATGATCAATATGCCGTTTATGTTCAGAGCAGTCATTGAGCTCCAAAGTATTAACCACACGACTTCCAATTTTCTTATGAAGAATTCCGTAGGAAAGACTAAATCCTGGTTTCTAAAATCAGATAACCCAGCACTTCCCAAACTAAGCATTTTCGATCTCAATTGTCTGGATTTACGCAACTTAGCTGGTGTATCTCCAGCAGCGGAATGCACGGGTACGCTATTGGAGAAGGGTTATCAACACAGCGCTGGAGTTTAGCAAATGAAGTAGGGGCACAGGAGGTAACAGAACGCTATACCGTTGCAACCAGTTTTATCAAGACCATTAGAACCGGGGTGTCTTAAAGTAAGAAAAAGTTGACGAGACCAAAGTTTCTGCAGCCACTTTGTGACAAGGGAAGCTCTAAAGTGTGTACCATTTTATCTTACAGCAGCTAATAGCCCTGCCTCCTGACTAAATACCTTTATTAAGGTGCCTGCAGTAAAACTAGAATTGGCTTTGTCAGTCAGGAATACCTACGGCTAATTCGAATACGAATACATCGTAGCATTTGCATAGCACTTCTCTAGAGGTGGTTCATGATAATACATACTTACCGTTCGTCAAGGCTCCCATTTCGTCGACCATGGCGTCCACTTGACGGCTGCTGTAGAACCTATTGTTTACAGTTCGGGAATTCAGAAGCATTTCGTTGACTATCTGCATGTACTTCAGGCCAGCAGCAACAGCATCGTGCTGAGCCCTTCATAGTTGCAACACAAGGTTGACCATAAAGTAAACCCTTCAAAATCGCCGATCTCAAAGTCGGCTGAAGAAGAACACGGTCATTTATACAAAGTAATCCATTAGATACCACTCACGACGAACTAGGACTCACATAAAGCGGTAGGAACTTGCGTTTTAGAGAAACAGACCATCCACATTTTCCAGTAGAAATCAGTGACCCGGAATACTTTCTAGTTTCGTTAACAACGGCTGAACGAGAGTTGGGGAGCATCTGGAATAGTAATAAACTCATTTCAGCAACCTCCTCTAATACCGTTGCCTTTCTCGAAAAGTAGACGGCGTAAGCAATAAACTTCACACTTCTGTGTTCAACCGTAAGTTTGTTCGCAATCTGTAAAACATCACCTTTAAAACATACCTGCTAAAGATTTAATTAAAATACTGGCAGTGCTGTAAATAAACTTTAAAGCTTTATGATCTCCAATAGTAAATCTGCGACCAACCAAATATTTGTGAACTATAGAGACTGTCCAGTACACAGCCAAGGTTTCACAAGTTCCTGAGCACACCTCTTTTCAAAATTGCCCAGTCGATGATAGATACAGAGCAATGCGCCCCCATCTTGCTCTAAATCAGCACGTGCACCGATTGGTGAGGCATATGTGAAAAGCAGTGTTAATAGTCATGGGGCAAAGCACAAAGACCACGACCAGGTGTAGGTATATACAAAAGCTTTCGAAGCACATGCTTCTACATCCTATAAAAATTGCATACTCACAAATACACCAATACTTTAAATTTACCATCACCCTTTGTGCACGTGAAGGACGGATAATTCGGTTCATTGGCAAGTGACGAGTAAGTGAGCCAACCTGCAACACCAGGGCAGATACTGTGAGCTTTTGGCAATATGTCGCGAACCGAGCAGAAGTCATGTATTAGACTGCGCACTTGATCGTCAGTCCTCGGTAGCTCAGTTGGTGGAGCGGCAGACCGATAATCCGTATGTCCGGGGTTTAGATTCCACATTAAGGCCGATTATTGTGCAAAGTTTAATCGTGGCTTCTGCTATCTACAAAAGTAAATATTATCATACAACGACGTGTCTAAATGATAAGCATTGGAGGCAAAATTAGGAATAAATTTAGTATAATACTATACAACTGCCATCAGTGATCTAAAAGCATGAAACTTGGTAGGTGACTTCACTTCCACCTCTGGCTTTATCCGACTAGGATCTGGTCTGAATCCTTCAGATGTAACATGCTAAATAAGTCGACTGAGTTCTTGGACCCTACTTAAGCAATTCCTGAGTGGCCAATTAATGTGCGATCAATTTAAAGTGCACTTCGGCGAATTGGATTCTGTTCCAAGGAGAAATGGCACAACTACACCTCCGCGAAGTTTTCACAAAAGAACAAGGAGTTCAATATCACCCGCAGGAACCAGAAACATGTCAAGGTGGGCGCCTGCGACCCAGTAGCTGTATATCAAACAATGCCAATGCATTTGTAACTGCTGACGATGAACATATACTTATATTTTACCTACTTCCGTGCAAGAGCATCGGATTTATGTAAACATTGATCTGAACCCTTTAGGGTGCAGCCTCTAGCAGGTCTAGAAATATACCTATTTATTTATTTAAGCAATTCCTTGGTTTGTTGTCAATATTAGTGTCATTGAAGCGAGTTAAACGTGAAAGCAATCAAGAAACATGAGTGTGTTTGTCGGCAGCATGCACCAACATATCGTCTTTACAGACCTCGACACGTCTCAGGCCTTTCATAATGGAGATAATCATATCTTGGAAGATGGATTGCAACACAACGAGACCGAAAGGAATAAATCTATACCGGCAAGAGTAAAAAGTGTATTGATGGAGATCAGTTAAGTGGAAGCAGCAGTGAGTGGTGTCTGCAGATATGCATCTTTTAAGTCTAGCTACGAGAAAAGCTTGGGTCTGTTCAGACGAGAAAGAATCGTATCCGGTTCTTTCGTGGCACAACTACACTGCAGTAACGTTGCATTAAGGGTAAAGCGCTAACCGTCACAAACTCTGGATGTTTTCAATCCGACTTTAATGGTGAAATGATAGGTGCGGCCCATCGCGATCCCTTTGCTGAAGCAATAACGCCTGCTTCATCGAGGGACACAAGAACATTGAGAACAGGTTCCCACAGTCCAAATGTATATATACGTCAGTTACAGTTAACAGGATCACCGGCTACTTCCAGATTAACAGGCAAGTCTTTTATTTCATTAGATGTCACTGGCTAACAAGCCGAACAACCTCACCGTGGTGCCAGCCGGGTGGTTCGGATAAATCCCGTTCCAGCAAATGATTCGGTGGCAGTGTTCCAGGATGTGGTTGGATTTCGCCTGGCAAGCGTTCTCAATATAAGAAACCACAGATATCCGTCTAACAACACTGTGCCATGGCGGATGTGACGCGCCACTAGATAAAGTCACCGCTCCTTCTCTTTTCCGGAGGATCATTCACAAGTCACCAACGTCCTCTGATTCGAAGCGTTCCACCGATTTTCCCCTTTGATGGCGAACGCAAGGAACAAAAACATACACCGAGTCACGTTTACCTAACCACACAACATGGCTACTTCCAACCACAGACAGAAACATACATTTAAATGTCAACAGGCACATACGTTCCTATGCTATTTGTCAAAATGTGCTAATTTGTGCAATTGCCGACCAGACATGCTTTATTACCATGATCACGCCCTTGACGGTGTGCCTCGCAATGACGAGAATAAATTATTTATTTATTTAGTTGTGCAGTAAGCCACAAATTTGGGTTAATATCAGCATGCGACATACAGGTGAGTCAGTTTAAGCGTCTGCGCAACTTTAAGACCGAGGATAGACAGGCCTTGACAAATGACAACAAATTCATACACGAGAGGGTTAGAATGTTTATCTAACCCGGGTAAACTACAAAACCCTAGCACCAAAGGCTATGCTTAGTAATACCTTTAAGAGTGATGGATGTAGATCCAAGCTAAATATAGGGTCATACGTGTTTGCGACTCATATTAGAAATGTGACTCCAAACTGCCCGCATTGACAATGAAACGGTGTGACATACCAATTTCTATGCCTTGTATACTGAATAGGTGAGGGATTGTAAGCACATCCAGTGTTAACGAATTGAAATTATTTAACTAATCCTTAGTGGCACCGATAGCTTGTTACACCGTATTACAACGTTTTTGTTGACGACAACAACTGCGGAGGTGTCCGACTGTACCATAATGATAGCTTTTAGAATTCCGAAGTGGGAAACAGACCGTGCGGGCAGCTTTATACAAGAAACACAGTGTGTAAACTTTTCCAACTTTACAAAACATCACATGGTCTGAAATTTTCGGGGCATATGATTGAGTAACAGAATATGGTTTATCCGCGTTAGCTTGCCATTGTTTCACTTTTCTGAATGAACTGGGCGGTAAGCTAAGCCAAAAAGTCTAACTGATCAACAACGATCCTCTGGAATTTGGTAACATCAGAAACATCGTGATAGTCCAGGCAAATGTACTTCACTTGGCTATAAGCCTGTGCTGGAATTGATAAGATATGGCGTTCTAAATAGGGATTATTTATGCAGCAATTGGGCGGTTTCGCAGGTATTTATCAGACTTATCCCCAAATGCAAAAGATGAGGGCTGGGAGTAAAATCGGTTAAAAGCGCAAACAGATTGCTTAAGTGGACGCATCTCTAAGCTGAACTTTCCCTTTTTAGCAAAAAATAAATATTCCGGTAATAAATGGAACAAAAGGTAGTGCTTTACTTTCTCATAGGCTAATTTCAGCGATAGCTCATTATAAGCCAAATACTTCAGTATTACATAGGGCTCTCGGCCTACAGCGATTATACGTTGAGCGTCCGTGAGGTCTTCGCGGAAGTCCTTTGTTGAGCTACTAGAGCTCGAATTGTTTCATGCATTCTTCTAACTTCGAGAAGCTGCAGTTACGTTCAAGGATTCCATAATTGTATTTATTTTGAAATGAACTCTGACCACGATGCCAATTATAGTAGCTTCGGAATGGGAACAGAATTACGCTCCAATCAAGCTAGTCTCGACTCGTACCAAGAACATTTGAATTGAAACTCAAACGTTGCGGGTATATATCCTAAGTCAATTGTTGCAAAAGGTAACAATAATCAGTCTTTGAGCATGGTAGGTACAATCAACGCAAAGTCGCTGTAAAATAAGCTGGTTAGTTTACATAGCAACTAACTTAAGCCCGGAATATAAATTGAACATCAATATTGGAAAATATAATGGGTAAACTTGAAAGGATTGAGATGGCGATAAAAGCCATTGAAACTTGCTTAAATCTAACATCTCATGGATAAATTAAAATAACAAGGTTGATTAACTAGGGAGTTATCAAAATATGTGCCAAAGTGCATTTTGAACACGTTCCAACTACTCCGGTTTAGTGATAAAGCAACGTTGTCGTAACAAGGGAAATATGGAGACAGTGACAGGGAAAGCCAGAGTGACTGATATGGTCATCAACAGCATAATACACGTTAGCTAGAGGTGGGGAACACCTCAGCTACTGTGCCGCAATACAACGAAAAAAAGGAGAAACAAATGCAACTGGTGCAAGCTGGCTGAGCTACCGGTAACGGAAGGGCATCGTTCCGGTAAGCTACCAGCCGGCTGCTGTGCACCCAAACTATTATGCAAAATTATATAAGGCTAAGTAAGAAGATCGTGGTTGGAGGGGGAGGCTAAGAGGGATGGGGTGGGACAAAGAAACTCACAGCACGAACGCCACTGAGGTCGGCTCCTAGCCACGTCAGCAAGTGTGTCTTAACCAACGTGTTCATCGTCTTTCGGACCCCAACCAGGGAGCCGAGACGTTCCAACCGAGGCTAGCTCAGAAGTGAGGGTCTCCAATCCTCTGGACCGAGTCATCGCTTGGCCAACCCTCCTCTTCTTTTATCCACACCCACGGCGCGCAAACACCACACGTCGCGGAAGTCGATGGGCTGGCATGCGTAACACGTGGCCGAGCCATCGGAGCCTGATGCGTGAAATAACGGTGCTGAGCGGTTCATTTCCTTTTCCTGTGCCATAAACAAGGCGTCGAACACGCTCGTTGCTCAAGCGGTGTTCCCACCAAATGTGAGCTAAATTACGAAGGCACCGGTGATCGAACGCAACTAACCTCTTCAGGTCCGCTGCTTTAAGCGGCCAGGTTTCACATCCGTACAGTAGGGTCGAACGTACTGCTGCATTGTACACTCTACCCTTCAGGGCAAGAGTGATGTCGCGCCGCCGCCATAAGTGGCGAAGGTTAGCAAAAGCGCCCCGAGCTTTTGCTATACGATTCGTGACTTCATCTCCAATCCCACGGGCGCTGATACAACTTCCCAGGTAGTTGAATTTTTGAACGACTTCTAGCTCATCCCCACCAAGGATCAGCGAAGGAGGCGGTCCCTGCCAATCTTGGAGGAACGCTTTGCACTTCGAGGGTGCGAAGCAAAGCCCGAAGTGACGGACAGCTAGTGCTAATCTGTCCAGTGCCGCTTGGCACGTTTGTGAGCTGTCACAGATCAGGGCAATATCATCAGCATACTCTAAGTCAAGAAGCCGTTCTCCTGGGGGTAGCTCCATACCTTCTAAGTAGTGTCCTGTGAACGCGAGTTCCATTACTTCGTCAACAGCGAAGTTGAAGAGGAAAGGTGACAGCGGGCATCCTTGTCTCACACCACTGGAGATATTAAAGGGTGACGACGACTTGCCGTAAGCCCTCACTCTGCCCGTGCTACGCGCATATAATGCTCGGGTAATACTTACATATTTCTCAGGTACACCTTTCCTGAGTAGACAGTCCCAAAGTGCATGTCTATCCACCGAATCGAATGTACCTTTGATATCGAGAAACACGACAACGGTGGGCCGCCAATATATGTGACGGTGCTCCAACAACTGACGCAAGGTGAAGAGGTGGTCAATGCAGCTACGACCTCGACGAAATCCAGCTTGCTCTTCACGAATCTGGCTTTCACGAGTGCCAGTCAGTCTGTGAAGGATAAGAGAGGCAAGCAGTTTGGAGGCGATGGAGATCAGACTGATTCCTCTATGGCTGCCGCATTCCGATCGTGAGCCTCCTTTGAAAATTGGGACTATGATGGCGCGGCTCCAGTCGGTAGGGACAGTTTCCTGCTCCCACAGTTTGACTAGTAACTCGTGTAAATCATCCAAAAGAGCAGGTCCCGCGAATTTGAAGAGGGCCGGAGGAATGTCATCAGCTCCCGCGGCTTTATTTAACTTCAACAGCTTGATCTCATGTTCGACTTCTGAGCGAGAGGGTGGATCCAAAGGAACAGCCCACGGAGCAGCTCGATCACTGGTCGGCGAGAAATCTAACAATTCCGACGGATTAAATTGCCTTTCAAAGTGCTCAGCCCAACGTTCCAAGCGTTTTGATAAGTTGTGGATAGGTTGTACACTCTCGTCACGTATAGTTTCACTAACACCAGGTCTCCTGCTGCCCGTTTCCCGTATCAGACGGAATAACTCCCGATGGTTACCAACGGCAGCGGCCATTTCTATCTCTGTTGCACGACGAGACCACCAGGATTTGCGGTTTTTCTTCAGACTAGCACGGAGTTTTGCCCGAAGCTCTTTGCGAGTTTCATTATGTTCGCTTCCAGCCGGAATACGCCGGCGAGCATCTATAAGTTCCAAAGACTGAGAAGAGACACATTGTTCATGTTGGCGATTAGACATACCACATGAGGATTTGCCTGCTGCTAGCAAGGCCTGTTGCATATGAGACCAGTGAGCTTCAATTGCATCCAGTAAGCGTTTAGTCAACTCGGATGACAGCGTAATTTGATAGGCTTTCAGAAAAGGTGGATTCACCAGTCTGCCTGTGTCAATGCGCTCACAACATCGTCGTGGGCGTCCGCCAAAGCGCATCCGCAGGCCAGCGCATACAAGTGCATGATCGGTGTCCACACATGTGCTCCAAATCGAGAGACAGTTCTGGATGCAGCCTCTTCAGCGTTAACTGATAGCAATGTGATCGATTTGCGTCCATAGCTGGTTCGAGGCTGGTGGGCGCCAAGTCAACCTCCGGCGGGTGCTGTGTCGGAAATTAGTGCTCTCAAGAAATAAGCGAGCCTCCTCACACAAATGAAGTAACCGCACACCGTTATCATTACGGGAGCCTATACCATGTTGGGCGCCCAGATGCAGCTCATCTGTGGATACTTTTCCAACTTGAGCGTTCAGATCCCCAGCCAACACAACAGTGTCCGAGCTTCTTCTGTGGCGAAGGAGCTGGTTCAGTTGACGATAGAAGTCGTCTTTTACCGAGTCGTCGCTACAGTTTGTCGGTGCATAGGCAGCGATAACGTTTCCTTTTTCTCCCGAGTCTGTCACAGGTACGGCGACACGCACCCAAGGAATTGTCCTCCGTTTCGACAACAATACAAGGCACACAGTTCCTCTACCTGGATATGAGCGGAAAATTATCAACTTTTTTACAACTTACTAACTGGACAAATCAATCAATTCTTCCGCGGCATGAACCACTGAGTCCAATTTATCTAACAATACCTATTCCACATATCTCTTGACTGGAGGACGTTCGACTACGAAAGGCACATTCTCCTGCCAAGACAAAGCTTGAACAATCGATCATTCTAAGCTCTTCAATCCGCTTTGACCGCTCAAATGGCCGTGGTTACCACAATCTCTAATCAATTTCACTACATACCCCGGGGGATCTGCGATTCTTTCTTCGGAACCTATCCTGTCCTCCAAGACTTCAACATATTTCAACGTATATTCTTCGAGGCTTCACGTGGTTATGCAGATGATCAACACATCATATCCAGAACGAATGCTTAGTTCCTGACCTACCGATCTGGAACAGGAGAGGACCCAGGCACGCAATGGCCGCTCGCATAGCGCATCAGTCAGCAAAAAATGGGACGCAACTTGACTGCGAATAACGGAGCAAAAGAACGTTCAACAAGAAACATAGCCAGTTACAACTTGCCATTCAATGGATTGGCGGCAGTGTTTCAGGACGTGGTGGGTTTTCGCCTGGCAAGCGTTCTCCCTATAAAAAGCCACAAATGTCCGTTTAACAACACTGCAACGTGGCGGATGTGACTCGCCACCGAATAAAGTCACAGCCCATAACTTCACACTGGCAGCTCAATTAGAATCATCATACTGGATAGCTTGCTCTTCAATTATCTTCCAATGGATCACTCAGGATTCTTTATCTATTATTACTCGAGGTATGACTGCGATATATGGCAGAGCGATTATGTCCAAACAAATCGTTCTTTCGCATGTTCACCATCGCACAGTTCCAAGCATGGACATATGAACAATTTTCTACTGTCACTACAGTTCCTATAAAATGTCTGTACAGCTGTACATACCTGATCATGCCTCAACTGGCGTGCCTCGCATAGTCGAGAATAAATATTTATTTATTTATTTATTTAATAGACACCTGTTAGTCCCACGCGACTTCGAAGTTTTGAAGGAGCCAGCCAATCGGACCGCACACATCCGGCTACTGATTGGAATCCAATCAACCAGAGCAGCTTCAGCCCGAAGACACAAGGCAATACCAACACCAGCTTGGCCGGTGCTCGAAGCTGCATCGTCACCGGATAGGCGCAATGAGAAAGTGCTGCTAGTGTCACCTGAATGGGATCGCAGAGTGAGTACAGAGCTCGTGCCTTGCAGGCGGTTCTCCGATAAGCAGCAGATATCGATCGAGAGGGTCTCCAATGTTCGGGCAAGTGCTGCCTGTTGACCAATCTGAAGCCATGTGCGAACGTTGAGGCATGCCAGTCTGAAGGAGGTTCGAGGGCTCCAAATGGAAGCCAATGAACTGGAGTGGGTAGCTTGCTTGGACACGGGTCTGTTGACAGTGCAGGAATGACGCTCTGCGTTCATCTGTGAGTTGAAACTAAATGACAAGTGACTATTGAAGCAAGGTGGGGGAGGGCAGAGAATTGGGGAGTTGAAAACAGGGGATAAAAGTAAAGCTGGAAAGGGACGATAAGGGTAAAAAAGCGCAAGACGGGAAATAAGAAGCTGGGAAGGCTTGAGCAGTAGCATCTAAACCCCTATCCACCCTGCTCGATGCAGCAGATAGCGCACCACTGATTATCCTTTGCGGTGGCCAGAGCATCAGAAATTTGTTTGGGGAGGGATTCATTGTAGTGCGTGGGCAGGATACTGTCAGGTTGCCCAGGCCTAGACAGGAGAACAATTAGGGTTCTCAACCAAAGCCTTTGGTTCAAAAACCTGGCCGCAAGGCAGCGGGTTTGGCGTTGGGCTACAAGGAGTCCGTTTTAAGGAATAGGGAGCCACCCTCATTCCAACCCCCAACCTGGAGGACCAGGAGGCTGAGTTTGTCTGGCCTCTAACCATTGACCAATCTGGTATGAGTGGCTCTGAAGGTGCAAAAGCACCACCCAGTATAGCTCAATGGATCACTGAGGCACACAAACCACCGCACCACGGTAAGGTCCAGCCTCCTTGCGATGGGACTGGGATGGTACAGTTTGCTTAAAAGCCAGAGCCTGAGAGCAAAACATTCCGGCTCGTTTGTTCTTGCGCATAATTTTACCTAACTGGGGCGAAAAATAGCGCATACCGCGTTGGGTTATTAGGGTGGTTTTAAGAAGGCGAGTCATAGGGAAGATGTGCGAGGGCATGTTACAAACGAAAGGCTGGTATAGGGTACGAATCCTATGGCTCAAACAAACCTATGGCGAGCATGTGGTGTAACCGCTTTGAACAACAACACCAAGAGAAGCGCGTAGTTTTGAAAGTGAAGGTGGAGTAAAACATGTGAAATCGAATAGGAGGACAAAAGAGTTTGACAAGTGAGTGGTATTCTAGCGTTTAACGTAGGGCGCGGCTGCGGGCTGTAGTGTAGCAAAATCAAAATATTCAACTTTCAACGTAAATGTTAAATATACCTCTGGCAATCTGCTGGTTTGTATTGCTAGGCAGAGAACCATAGCTTTAGCTGTAGGTTTATATTGACAAAACAAAATAACGGTGCTTATGTTTGAAGCTAAAGCCATGCTTTCATGAAAATGCGGGCGCTTTAGCTATTGGTATGTTATGACACTATTTTTTGAACGTTATTCTTCGGCAAATTATCAAAGCTATCAGCAATAAATGCTTGTCAAATTCACGATGCGACATTGGACCCCTATTTTAAAGGAATGGCAAAGATTATTGTTTATATACTATAATGTGCGTACGACCAATGAGTCACTTAACGTTGCCCAGTAAGGCTAAACGTTATACTAAAGGTCGCACAATCTCCTGTCGGCGCGGCTTTCTATTTGAACAATGGACAAGAAACAGAGTTAACACGGGTAATAAAGCATTGCTGGACGAGCCTCTTAGGGTGGTTGCAGTAAAAGTGAAATTTACAGGATCACCGCATAAGTAAATTGTTAATTCGGGCGCCAGCGATTTAAATGCACTACTGCATAACCATAGCTTGAACTGGGAGTAGGATGCGCACACACAAACTAGTGTAGAGAGCTGTTATAGTTTAGCAAGTGAGCGAGGCAGACAAAGGACAACACTCACACGTTTATTTCTTCATTTGCCGGATGTGGTGGGTTAAACCGTTTTAACTGTATTCAGACACCTCACCTGGACACTTCTGCATGTATCCTCCCCGCCAAGGCGCGGGGTGGGCCGTTATGCACATCGTTCGGTTTAATTTCTTTGTCCTCCAAGTGGAAAGCGTTTCAGCGGAGCGTTTGTTGTATAGCGTTAATGAAGGGGCAGGATAACGTGATTTAGAAGGGTCTCCAAGGCATGGGACACAGGGAGGTAAAAACCTTTTCGTCAACAGTCAAGTCGCCTGTAAGGTGTAGTCGGTTTAAGATGATGGCTTCTCAGAGGGTACTTTAGCCCAGCTGCAACAGATTGTGACCTCTGTTTGCATAATTCAATGCGTTTTCCTGTTCAAACGTGTTATCATAAAATAAAATAAATATATTCTTAACTATGATATCGACTCGCGTAGTGGTATGAACTTTAGGGCGCAAAAGTAAGCAACACGATTTTACTAAGTTGAAACGTAACAATCGGAGGTAATTCGATGTTGTCTGTTGTCAAGGACACATGCGTCAGGCGAATTTCTTTCCTCTTGTTGAAACTATTATATTGCTGGTGTATAGATAGATGGACGTATGCCGTCTATGAGTTAGTCTGCTGTACGTCGCGATTCATGCTGTAAAATACATTGGCCATTAAATCAAACTACTGCCATTCGCAGTCATCGGATTGCAAGTTTAATAACACGTCTTCAGCTTGTGCCTGGGGACAAAGAACCTAGCTGTGGAAAGTGTGTATCCTGAATTCATCGAAAATTATTGTTAAGGTATTCCTGCTTACGGAAGCCGATCTCTCCACGCTGCGTTGCTTGTCAACATCGACCGAAATTAATGTAATGACACCGCATAACTGAGCGAGAAATAACGGTCACAAGAAATGTTTTACTTTTAGGAGTGAGATATCGGTATTTGGTGGTATCATGAAGCACAAGATTTTAGTATCATTGTTAGGAACGACCAAACATTCAACGCAATATTAGCATGCTGCCAACAAAGAGCGGAATGAAATGTTTCGCCTTAAAACATTTTTTTCAGCACTATAGCTGAGGTTTCTTCCCTTATACAAAGTTAATTTAAGGCCACATCTAGATTACGTGTACAGACATAGGCGTATTACAACCTAAAGGTAGTGGCTTGGATAGAATATTAAAAACACTGGCTAACAGGAGGATTGAGGGTATAGGTGACAAATCATGCGCTGAACGCCTAAGGAGCTAAGGCCGTTATTTAATAGAACGGGGCAGAAGAAGAGTTGGTCAGCTAGAGGCCGTTAAAATCATGCAGGCTTTTAATGGTATCCAGTATACTAAACAGTTTGAGCTAGATGGGTCAGATCACCTGCGAAGACACCAACCGAATCTAAAGCATCAGCGACCTAGGCTGGAGGTCAGGGTGAAATGCTTTGTGTACCGTGTTAGCAATAGCTAGGATAATCCACCACCAGCATTAATAAAATGCAGCACCGTAGAGAACCTTAAAAGCGGCCTAGATAGGTGTTGGTCTGAAGCTTTAGCAGAATTATTGTAGTTTTGTTATATCATGTCGCTGTAACCTAGTACTGCGTGGCAGTACAGTGCGTGCATTTGTTCTTGCTTAAGGTTATTACAGAAACGGTGGACGTAAATTAGAAGTCAGGCCAGGTCAGGTACAACGGGCGATAAAAGCCTTCGACAAATGAACGTCTTGTTCCTTGTGCCAGTAAGTGAAGCGGTCCCCAGAACTTGGACGTTGGATTGACTCTGCTTGCTTCTGTAAAGTAATAACGCAAGAACAAGAGCAAACTTTGCACGTTCGTGTGCCAGCATCAACCTGCACTGTATATTTCAGTTCAGTTACAACATATGTGGAAAGAGTAGACAAACACTCATCCAAGCCCTGTTGAAGGCTTCTACAGACTCACATTACACTAAATAAGAAGGAATTTTATTACAGATGTTAACAACTCGGTTCGTAAAAGTTATTGCCCTGTTGACCAACTGAGCTCTATGAAGTTTGTGATTCAGGCGATGCCTGCGCAGGTGGTCCGACGTAGATGACTCAAACAGATAAGTGGGCCTACTCCCACAAACTTTGTTAATGACATTAAACGTCTCAATCAAATCCCCGCTCAAGCAACGCCATTCCAAGAAAAATAAGCCCAAGCTATGTAGACGACGTTTGTACGGTTTCCCATGTTGGCATTAGATCATACTGGGCGCAGGTTTCTGAATCTTTTCAACACACCTGGCGTCGATACGGAGTTACGGCGCCCAGGCCTAAAAACAGTGCTCAAGACGTGGCCTAACCACTGCTTAATATAGCTACAAGAATACTGTTGCTTTAGAGATACTAACCATACTTCTGCTTTAGTCTTACTCAGCTGAGGGCTCTGGTTTGGTTACAGGTGCAAGCAACGTGACGGTCGTTAGACGGATGTCTGGATGGTTCTTGGAACCAGATCTAACCTGACTTGCTTTCTTCCGGTAAGCAGTAGGATTGGGCGCAGTTCAGTACCGTGAAAAAGTTGATTAGTTCAGCAGAAGAAACTTCCGCATCGTGGAATGCATTTGTGTTTCAAACTGGCGTAGTGGGTAATGAATACACTCGAGAAAGGCCAAGCAGGTAGAAATCAATTTTAGGCGTGGGAATGAGAACGTAAATAATAGAAAATCCCTTCAACATTTCAGCTTACCGGCAAGCTAGCATGGCCTTCCGCCAACAAAACACCAACTAATTTTAAAGCTTTCGTAGCCTGCGTACTGCATTCCAGCACATGCTAAACAGCAGTGCTAGACCGGAAATTGTAGATAGAAAACGTAGAGATTGAAGGTATCGATCAACCGTATTTTAAATGAGGTTAAATCCTACCTAGGTAAGTGGAACAAAATGGTTCATAACACAAGGAATAATTATAACGTGGTTGCGGTGATTCCTGAAACATACGTAAAACTGGTCTAGTGCTAAGATTCCACGTAAGTGCTCGGAAGTATGCACGGTCAAGAGCGACGGGTTGCCGAAATGCAAGCATATATATATATAAAAGCTTCGTTTTCCAAAGCTTTTGGAATTTAAGTTCCTTCTGTTTTAGGTTTCTCCTAAGGCAACCTTGACACTTAACGTCTCGTGTAATTTGATTCTAAAGAAAACCTTGATGTCCATGATTTGAAACCAATACAAGTGTTATTCTACTGTTATTGCTACCAAAATCGTGCGTGAATTTTCGGGATATTACACAAGTGGAAAAGGAAACTTAACCTTAACCTACTGCGTGAAACCTAGTACTGTGCGTTTCCCAAGCACGTTTCGTTTAACGCGGTATCTTTTGTAGCGTACCACCAGTATGTAGCGCGGTAATTGAAAATAAGATAATAGACTTATGATGTGCAATTCTAACAACAAAGAAGCTGATGTTTCCTTTTCTACCGAAGGGAATTAGCTGATGCCACTTTCTGGAATTTCTACTTTAAAACTTGCTCAGTATTCATTTGAACGCCAGAACATGATGTGGTGGGTGAACGCAAATAAATGCGCCATTACGGTGAACGCAACATGGTAAAAACGGATATTTTGGTGAATGGACATCTGCAGAAATCAACGATGTAGATTTATATGGCTGAAAGTAACTTACGATATATGTACACTTCGCCCCCAGAGCTAGCAATTAGAAATTACGACGGAAAACAAAATTTAATCTTTTGTAGGAGCTTCCACAAAGAACGCTGAAAGGCTGTCGCTATCTCGAGGTAAAACTGCTGCTTGAGCTTTTGCCCTAATTTCAACCATCAGTTTTATGGGTTATCCAAGCCAAAATTTAATAAATTCCACTTAGAATTTCGAAATACAGACTATTGATACACTACCGTTTTTCTGAAATTGCACACCATTGGCAAATACTGATATGCTTTTGTGGCATGGAAAGCAGCCATATAAGTCACACAAGGCTGCGAAATATGGGTACAAAACCGGTTGCCCTATTTGCCAGGTTTGAACATGTAACATCGGCCTTTAATTTCTCTTTATTCAAAACGAATTTAGAACCAGCACGAGGTTGGTTACCTTAAAGTTATTACCAGAAAGTATGGATTTACAGCACCGTTGCGATAGGATAAGTGAGAACGCCGCAAAGGCTAGATGTGTACAGGCGCGCTTTGCAAACTGTCAGACGCCTTTAAACCTAATGCACCCCTAAGGTTGTTCCAGATATTACGTCTGATATTGACATTCGATTACTTGATTCCTTTGAAGCGTAGGTAAAACTTGGGACCAGTACTCTCCATAAAGCCACAATAAACATGGAAACAGTCAGCTACCTCAGAAAACTACAAGAAAAGTCTCAGGTACTACTACCAGCTGTACTGGTAATACTACTTGACCGGCCGCACCGAAAAGGATTATGGTTGACGGAACCCTACCACAGCCTTTAACTAGCAATTTTATGACGGGCATAGTAGCAAATTCTACTCCGATCGGAGTAAACCAAGTAGAAGCTTCATACAGGACCAGAGCCGCGGGTGGCTTGTGCCATATGGCTCGCGTATGGACCAAACCACATAGTTCACCTAAGCCGCTGGGGTCAACGACAAACACATTGAAAAAGCAGATGCAGTAATCCCAACACAATATTGTGCTGCGTGCGAGAATGGATCGGGTAGTGCACTAGTGTTCAATGCTTCAGACGATATTTCGTTTGGCGCATTTAGGTTGACCAGCAAGGCAGTTAAATGCACTACAGTGAACAAATTTCAAGGGCAGTAGCTGTCGAAGTGTCTAACAAAATTTGCGGCCGCTATCAAATATGTAGACGATAGGCAGTTTTGCTTACTCAGGTAGCTAACCGTGAACAACTTTACAACGCAACAGTGCTGCGACAGCTTAGTTCCGGTCGACTGAAACGAAGCCGAAGTTGGGCAGCTACGTATAAATTAAATAAATATCTTCTTTATTTTCAAAACTTGGGAGACCAGCCTATGAAGCAAGGCATAAAGCCTATACATTTTGATAAGCTAACTGCAGACAAGGAGGAGAAAAATAAGGGACACCGAGCGCACGCATACCGGTAGAAGACGAAAGAAAGGCAGAGAGCGCATTAAAGAGAAGACAGAGTCCATGGAAAAGGTTTACAGGCAAGAAATGGGAAAGTTAACTTGGCTCTCGAGGCAATCGGGACAGAGCCTTCAGTCCTCCGAACAATGGCCGGCAACGGCACAATAGTTGGATAGAAGGAGATTGTTCGGACTTGACTGGGTTAAGTAGCGCACTGAGATTGAGTCGTACAGCTAAGTTGAGAAGATAAAAGGAGTGAGCCATTAGAAGTGGACAGGCCAGAGACAGAAGCGGATATATTAATAAACTGCGAAACAAGACCAGCAAGCCCTCGGGTAAAAAACATGGCCTTAAGTCCGCAGATTGTAGACCGTGTGCAGCTGGAAAGTCTGTAACCAGTCAGAGAGAATCAAACTGGTCGGCTAAAGCTAGGTTAGGGCAGGGCACTAAGCTGTGGCTGCCCGATTGAAGAAGGATTGAAACCGGAGAGGGCGGCAGGGAAATGACTGAGTCTGATATTGTCTACAACAGGTGCGTAGTGCATAAGCAGGCAAGATAGATAACTAAACTAATTAAAAATATTTCTAGAAAATCTAGGTACTGTTCTTGCAACGGATCAGAGCAGTTTGTACAAATGTTCCATTTTCCTGCATGCATAAAAGGAATTAGGATACTTTAATCACAAAGTGAGCATGTTTAAGCAGTTCGCTAATATTTAATTTGTAGTAGCGCCTGGTTTTCCGTTGATATTTTTGTAAACGTCATCAGTCGATTTCCATACGGCTGTCTGGCATTCTATTTTATCCGTTACACAGAGGTTTACTTATAATTTCTGTAGTATAGAACACACTAAACTTCTGGCGTCAGCCTTTTTGGCGTTATTGCCTACAGTTTCAGCGGAATAGTTATATGGATTAAGCGTTCCCGATTTATGACACACTATAAAATAGAACATAGAACCATGACATTTGCGGATGTGAAGGATACGTGGCTCACTCCAGGAGCCGTGTAAGCTGCCTCATGAACGGGTGAAGACGATTCACGCTTGCCAACTGTTGCCAAGCAGCTTCTGCCGCATCTTACGTACAGTGCGTCAAACTAAGTACTGCAGCTAGAACTGAAAAGCCACGCTGTTCTCTGGCCAACTTTTCGGGTGCCTGTGGAACATCTTAAGATTAATAGTGCATATCCTCACTAAGTCCTGTTAGTGTTTGAGGTAGTTGCCGCAGACCAATTACACACAGTGGCTTCGCTGATTTATGTATTCATCCCAGGCCTGCGCATTTGAACTGACTTTAATAGCGCGGCGGGCCTACTAGCTTTGAGCCATATATATTGGCGTCCAACCCCCTGGAAGGACTTTATTTGATTCGGGGGCAAGACTTTGGCTTCAGGCACATTTCCCAATAATCCGCTGAACTGCATGACAAACACTTTCAAGGCGAAGTTGGGAGGCTTCCCAGCTAGAAACGAGCAGGTAATTTCCTTAATGTGGTTTTATTAATGTGTCGATGTGCACTTCATCGTTGTTTCCACTGATGTATTCCGCGTAGCAGATGGAGCGGAAGAGCAGAATCGCCTGAGGGATGCGACCAACCGGTGCACTTGTGTTATCTGCGTCAATCATTACTTCCTCTTTGATGAGCATTACTTCTAAGACCCATGGTTCGGCGCCAGTTCGGAACTATGTTAGAGCTTTGACGCAATTTTCTAACAGCATAGCGGCGGCTAATGCTTGAAAGTCAACTTTTAATTGTTTGCCGGGCAAAGCTGAGATTTCGGTTGCGTGCTGGTTGAAACCCTAACCTGAGCAACGCGAAGGTACGCCCGTGCCATGTATTACTTTATTTTAGACTCCCGGTAGGAATCCATTTCCGGTGTGGGTCTTGGAGGGCAGCTGATTATTGCAAGTGATTCCACGTCACCACATATCTGATGCGAACGGCGTCACGGAGAATCGACACCTGGCGGGTGTGGATCGTCATTAGTATCGTTATGAAGGTCAGCCTGGTAATAACAGGGCATTGCGCCTGCTGTACTGGGACGAGGGTTCCTTAAGACAGTCATACTAGAAATGGCTATCATGACAGCGGTGGACCGATGTCAGCCATACTTAAAGTATTATGACGACATCCTAACGCGTGGAAGCATGACGAGTATGAATCTCTGTTAACTTACTGCTAAGACCATGTCAGTTCGTGTACAAGCATGTGTGCGCCTCAGACGTTATTAATATATTTGGAATCCAATTTCTTGGTGGGGGTAAGGGCAACGCTTGCGGGTTCTGTTGTCGGTCGTTTTTGTTCAACCGTACTCGGTGCCCACTGAGTTTGAATTTGACATCCTCGGCGTCCCTAGGTGGCTGCTGGCTCATAACATGACTACTTCATCTGCCGCGTCTACACCCAGCCACATATCACAAATGCTGAAAGTAATAAACTACTCGACGCTTTCAACAAAGTTTTGCATTACGTACAAGTCACAAGCTACTCCGTGATTACTTATACGCTCCACGTTGATCGGTGTAACTAGTCAACAGCTATCAAACTTAGAGCGATTTGTCGATTTAAAACTTGCCCATGTTCACGGTTCCACAAAGAACCCTAACCTCCTAAACCTAATAATTACAAAGTGTCTACCACGTACAAGTTTACGTGCATGTGAATCTCCTTCCAAGTGGTCACAAAGCAATAAGATTGTCATCCCGACTGTTTGCTATTGAAACTTCTAACCCTGCCTCAATGGTATCTTGCGCCCTGTGTAACACATAAATTGAGAACGATGCTTTATATTCGTTAATTCACTTGGCAAGTGTGTCTTGCTGCTGTCAGCTGCCACTTAGTTGACAGGTTATGACACATAAACAATTAACAAACATTAGGTTCCCAAAAATATGAGGCACCAATTTACAGACAAGTTCGGGTTAACAAAACAGCATGTTAAAAAGTGTATAAACATACCTATCGCATATAGGTCCGGAACTGCCTGGAGATCTGGGACTGGACCGAGAAACCATTTTTGACCGGAACAGGACGTAACTCACAATGACCTACAATGAACATAGCTGTACAAGAAATGGATACAAATGCACTCATTACCACGACCGTTGTCCAGTAATGATAGCTGGACACGAGGCCTTCACACACCTGAAAAGCTTACATAAATCTGAAAAATCCAACCGCAAGAATCTGATGTTTTGCTCACCTGAAAAAACAAAGATGACTAAGGTCTCATCCTCCATAGGCCTCAGCCATCATTGCCGCCCCGACCAGAGATACCTGATCAGCTAACAGAGGAAATCGGAAGTCAACTGACTGCGGATGACCGAGTGTGAAATCATTCGGCGAGCTGCTCTGCCAGTTGTACATTAGTGTACAAACGGATTTCTGACAGTGTTCCGGGACGTGGTGGGTTTTCGCCTAACATGCGTTCTCCCTATAAAAAGCCACAAATGTCCGCTTAACAACACTGCGACGTGGCGAATGTGACTCGCCACTGAATAAAGTCACCGCCCACAACTACATACTGGCAAGTCGATTAGAATCATGATTTAATATTTTCCCGACACGTTCAAGGCTAAGATATTCCTTGCCTACATGTATCGTTCTCACTATATATGTAGTGCCCTGACTGTTTACATTAAAACGCTAGAACCCAAGATGTCGTCATGCATTGGCGACTTTATTCCTCATGATTAAATTTACAATTTCCTAAGCCTGCACAACTTTCGGCTTACTGCCGGTTACATACATAGCAACGTGTTTGTTGCGAAACATATTTGCATGTAAATATTGATCACGCCTGGTTTGGTGTGTCTCGACAAATTCGAGAATATACTATTTATTTATTTATTTATTTATTTAAAGAGTCGCTTGTTAACGATGTCACCGGCACGATTGCAGCACGTCTACGGCAACTGTTTGGTGGGCTGGCAAGACGAATGGTTTTGCGCTGACCTGATGGTGATAGTTTAACACGGAGAACATGCTGGTAAGACGAAAAATTAAGCAAGCGTGAGAACGTTCCTAGCGGCACATATTTGCGTAGACCCTAAGCGCTTGTAACAGGCGTGGCTACTCACACGACAGGGGTTAACGTAGACGCGCGCTATTGAATTAGATGAGAACATGGCCCGGCTGTGGAAGCACACAAGATAACGAGATCCCAACGCCTCCCAATTAACGTGTTTTCGCGTAAAATTATAGCTTATTTGCTCATATTTGCCATGTATGCCTGCAAAGTGTACTTTTCAACTGCCTACCAAGTCCCTAGTTGATGCAGGGTATTACGGGCTATTTGGAACATTTCTAGATAGCTATGCGTATTTAGAACGTATACCGCCTTGCTACTTTTTACAGTTTCTTTTCCTTTTTCTGCTATCTGCTTGCAAAGCAGAAAGCCATTTCTAGCGAAAAGGAATAATGAGCTTATACGCAGACCAGCATTCAAGTGCAAATAACTCGCAAAGTACTACACGTATTAGGTTTTTTTTACGTTCAACGTAATCAGCGGTTAAAACTTGTCCAGAGCAGCATATTTTGTGTCACTTTACGCAGTATCCTAGCCTTAGAAAAGGTTTTCTTTTTTCTAAGCTTTGCTCAGGTTGGAATTTCGCACCAGGTAGCAATATCAGTGGAAGAAACATTTGCCTATGATTTTTTGTTAATTTCTATTATTCTACTGAAGCACGCCGCCCCAGTATTTCCCATTTCTTCCACGTGCTCACCAATAATTGTGACGACTGGGCGGGCCAAAAATGTCCAATGAATTTAAACTTAAGTTGAGGTAAATTGGATTCTGTTCCAAGGAAAAACGGCACAACTACAACTCTGCGCAAGTTTCACAACAAAAGAACAAGAGCTCAATATCGCCCGAAGGAACCCGAAAAATCTCAAGGTGGGTGCCTGCGAACCCATCAGCTGTACACCAAACAATGCCAATGCATTTGTTATTGCCAACTAGGAACAATACTCGTATTTTGCCTACTTCCATGGAAGAGCATAGGATTAATGTAAAGATTGATCTGAACCCTTAAGGATGCAGCCTCTAGACAGTCTGGAAATATACCCATTTATTTATTTATTTATGTAGTGCCGGCGGCAAAATTCCTCAAAAATGGAAGACGTAAACTGGGAACTGTTTTCGGACACTAAAACCTCGAGAAGACCATGTTGACTGAAGATGCGTTGGAGAAAGCCCAGCGTGGCGAATGTGGTTGGTGGGTTGACGGCGACCACTTCTGGCCATTTGAAATAGGCGTCAAACACAACCAGATAGGAATTGTCATCGATGGGACCAGTGTAGTCGAAGTGAACTATGGACCGCTGCTTTTCTGGCCCATGACAAGGAACCGGTGATTGGTGTGGTAAAATCTTTGTGGCTTGTTGAAGATCCTGAGACACGGGTGCGACTGACTGACATTGTTATCGGTTCTGCTATTTGATAATGCCGTAGAATGTACCGCGTTGCAGATGGCCGAAGCGGAGGTTTTTCCAAGCTAAGTGTTTCGAGCCAGTCGAGGCCAAGCATCTTGACCTTCGCCGACATAATGTAGCAGATGGTGTTGAAAGTGGAGTCTTGGAAGGAGAGGAAGCAGTGCGGTTATTCCGTTAGCTGCATGCGACCATCACAAACGCTGGAGAAAAATTGCGGGGTCGGTTTGAACATAGGATTGCAAGGGAATCGCCAGAGATCCTAGAAGATGATCGTGATGTCCGAGGTTGTGTCCAACTGCAATCTGACCAACTGACCGTTGATCATGACGTCGACGAATTTTATACCATCCGCACCGTTGATTTGGAACGTGGCTCAGAGAGCTGCCA
The DNA here is from genome assembly GCA_944474145.2 of Dicrocoelium dendriticum. Classification (NCBI taxonomy): domain Eukaryota; kingdom Metazoa; phylum Platyhelminthes; class Trematoda; order Plagiorchiida; family Dicrocoeliidae; genus Dicrocoelium; species Dicrocoelium dendriticum. The sequence goes on along the minus strand of OX104070.1, from coordinate 59,687,495 downwards.
TGCGGACCAGCGTTGGGTGTGCTTCTGGTTAGGGACCTTTTCTTCCGATCGCGGATGTGGACCAGTCCAGTTTTGGCCTCTTGTGATGTGTGGGATGGCAGGTACCAACCCGGTGCCCCACCCTGTCACAACCTTGACAAAGCAGCTGGCAGAAATTGCAGCCCCAGTAGAAATGCCATGCACCACAGAATCGGCACGCGTAGGGTGGGACATCGCTAGGTCAGAATGGGTGGGGAGCGCGGACGATTGCGCCCTCGGTGCTGTGACTGCCTGGACCATAACAAGTGCGGCGCAGTTCTGGATCATGACAGCATCGTGCTGCATGTTTAGCAGCGTTTGACACTCTTCGACCATGTTCTGGATTGTAACTGAGATACCCTGTTGTAGCTTCGAAAGGAGTCGCTTCCAGACATTAACAGCGTGTGGAGACTGGAGGCCAAGTACGAAAACCAGGAATATGATTTGGTCCAAGTTGAAAACGTTGTCATTCACGGTTGACCACAAAGGCGGACGTGTTGAAGTCATCGGCATTGCCCTTGGCCGGCTGTAGACATAGAACACGAGCATTGAACAGAGTATTTGATAAGTTTGGGTGTTAGGTTAACCCGGGGTAACTGCTGGTAAGACGAAAAAGTGAGCAATCGTGATACCGTTCCTAGCCGCACGTATTTGGGTAGACACTGAGCTCTTGCAACAAGCACGGCTACGCACACGACAGGGTTTACCATAGACACGCGCTAATGGTTTAGACGCGAACGTTGCCGGGCTACCGATCACACATCATCATATCATCATCATACTACACGGTAGCTGGAGGTGGGGAACACCTCAGCTACTGTGCCGCAATACAAAGAAAAAAGGAGAAAAAAAGATGCAACTGGTGCAAGCTGGTTAAGCTACCGGTAACGGATGGGCATCGTTCCGGTAAGCTACCAGCCGGCTGCAGTGCACCAAAAAAGTTACTGTGCAAAATTATTTAAGTTCAAATAATGAGATCGTGGTTGGAGGAGGAGGCTAAGAGGGATGGGGTGGGACAAAGAAACTCGTAGCATAAACGCCACCGAGGTAGGCTCCTAGCCATATCAACAAGTGTGTCCAACCAAACGTGTTCACCGACGCACACCAGATCACATGAACCGACGGCCCCCAACAAACGGCGAAGAGAAGGAAAGGCATATGGTTCCCTGAAGGCTCTTTTACGACTAACCAAGGGCGAGTCACAGCCAGTGCTATATGTCATTAAGTTCGGGAAAATAGCTGCCACGACGGGACGGTAGTTGATACCAGAACATTGGCAACCGGTGCGCAGTTGTGCCGCGTCTCGGTGTGGCTGAAAACTGCTATGTTGTGGAAAAGGATTGGAGTTCGCTGTTCACAGCCATTACGCTATCGTTTTTGTCGCGTTTTTGAGACGTTGACGGTCCGTCCCATAGCTCGCGGTTGGATATACATCTGTAATTGCTATATGCTGCACTGGGTAACTTGTGCTTTTAAGCTTACTGCTTGCTTTTTGATTGCTTCTGATCATCCGGAATGGGCGAACATAAGAAAGGTGTACGTGGCTTGGGTAACATTATCCAGATAGCCAGCGGGCCGTGACTGTATATTGTGGCTAGTGAAATCCGTTACGTCAAATTGTTGTCCATCGGATATGTATAGCTGTTTACAGATAGGACCCTTGCTAAGTGATGCATCACCACGACCTGGAACACTGCCGCAGAACAATCTGTTGGAATGGGTTAACCAGAACCATCTAGCTGGCACCACGAAGAGGTAGTACAACTGGCCAGTATTAGATTAACGCAACAGCTTCAGGCAAAACTGACTACGCCGGAAAGCAATGTTTATACGTGCAGCTTTTGCTAAAAGGAGGAAAGCACGTTTGCGATGCAATGATAAGAAATACGTACATCTTATGAGGCGTATAATCTATACACTAACAAAGTAAAGAAAATAATATGTCGCAATTATCCCGTCTGCAGAGTGCATTGCACGCAGCACTAACACCAGGATGAGAGCAATGGCATAAGTAACAAAGCGCAAACCATACAGCACAAATTTGCCGTTTGCTTTACTTGCATTTCCCGACACAAAAGCCATAACTGAACCTGCTTAAATAGGTGCCAACAACAATAATTAATGTGTGAAACTTATGCAGTTCTTGGTTTGCTTCCAATATCTACGAGATCCAGCTAAGCGATGATAAACAAAATCTACATCAACTATAACCTACGCGCTATCATATTAATACTTCATGTATTCCAAATATTTTACCACCATTGTCCTGATGGTGTTCTCCCTGCCGTACCGATGCTTAAGTTTCTAGACTTCCTTGTTCTCCTTCTCAACATTGTTAAAATATAAAAGAAAAACCCAAACCCTCCAGCCGCGCCAGAGCACGCTGTCGTCCGTCCGCGAAAGAAATGTGGTCCGCAGTTAAACATGGATAATTATATACATATCAGTCACAAGCCAATGGCCCTAAGAGTAAGGGAAAGATCACCGAGAAGGAAATGCACAATTTTCTGTTGCCTCGGCACCTCAGTACATGGTTTCTCTACGGGTTCTTGTACATATTAGCATGCCAAACCTCTATGCTTGAGTAATTAAACCTGACCATTGCGTTACACAGTTAAAAGGAATTGTATGGTAGTTGCGTTCCTCGGTATGAAGAAGGCAATTGCCCGAGTTCTCCACCGAAAACTACTGACAAAGCTAAGTGCACTTGGCATCTCCTGCACGTTGCACTCCCTTTTCTTAGCTTATCGATTAGATCAAACCCAGTCCGTGTGCCTGAGCCGTAACATGCATTCCCGAAAACTGGACTTTATGGGGGCTACAAGGAAACTGTCCTTGTATACCTGCTGTTAATTCTACTAGGGGTGCCGATGGATTGGGCCAAACGTATTCTAGAACGACATCATATTTGCATTCGCATTCGAACCGGGTGACATAAGCGACAGGCGATCCTACACAGGGAGCAAACTTATTGCCTATGCTAGCTGGTCAGCGTTGTAGAAATTGGAGGTTTCCTCAGAAAGCTGCAGCAAACTCTCTTACCATTTCACTATATCACCTAGCACTTTTACTTGGCGCTCCACTAGTCATCAGTCAACTGTTGCTGGTGGTGACGGAAGCCATAGGGATGTGGACACACAGAAGCAACCGTCTTTAACGATTAGGTTGACTGACGCCAATGCACAAATCTACAATGACATGAAATCTCATTAAGTATAACCTCATATCGGTAACCGTATTGTACCTGGGTCGGAAGAGGTGGTATGCGATAATGGGATGAAAGCTGTACCATTGACCTATTTGCCCCTCTTGTATATTCACTGCTCTCAGTTTGTTGATATATAGGCTTCGCAGTGAAGCCGTTCAGAGTCAGCAAACCCATTTCTATATTTACTTTCCTTTAATTGGCTTTCTGCTGCTGCTTACACTTTCCCTATGATAAATGTCAGTCCGGCTCGAGCCATGCTATGGTCACTTCTCTCCGTGCTGAAGCTTCTTTTAGTTGCACATCGCGCTCCTTGCGCATCACTTTTTCATTCCCAACCAACCAGTCTTACATGCTTCCTGACCACCCTAGGGCTTTTGAGGCAAAGTGCTTCTGGGTTATCTACTCCATTACGAAATGCACCTTCCTTTAATTGGCCATTGTTTAGCTCTCGCCCCTTATTTATAAAGCCATATTCATCCACAATACATTTTTGTCTGCTTGCTCCTATCCGTTTACGATCCCCATTTTCGTGGACTACCTACACGTACAGTGCTGCACGGGTATAGTCTTGTCCTACCCGCCTCCCTTATTTGCTGACGTCTCCCAGTCTGCTTGGACTTAATTGTTTCAAGACACAGATCTTTACGTATGTATGGTGCTTTCTTAGGCCATTTTATTCTGTGTCAAGTAGCCTCAGCGCGCCTTTATGTTTTTAGTGCAATTTCATCAGTACTGATAAACTTCATTGCGCCACCAAATGTTTATTCTTATTGCCTGGTTCATTTGCTTATTGACGGCTTTAGACCACCGTTGCAGATTCGCTACAATTAAGCTCCACAACCACTCTAGGTTTATCTCGCTAGGCGTGTTACTCTTCCCTATACTTAGTTTCTAATCGTTATTCACTACGATCCCAGTCACATCTGCTGGATATATTCCGCTAGCAAACCTACTTCAATAGGACTACTACTCTTTGACACACTGCCCCTTAATTTTTTGACGAACTAATCTTTCTTGCTCTTTGAACAATCCCCGACATTTAAGAACCAGATGTCAGACGGTCATCAAGCCGGACACTTTTAGCATTTCCATAGGCGTGCTTGTCATTTCTCTGCTTTGTTCTTATCCGCTTCTTCATTCTCAACTCAGCGACACCTGTGCGCTTCCTTCCATCCTAGATCCTAGTTCGATACGAGTAGTTAGTCTTATTCAAACACAAAACCTATATCCCTATGAAATAACAGTCCTGACCAAAGATGCCTAGGCGCCTCATGGTCGCCAGATCCACACTCTACTTATTTTTACATCCATGTTGCTCACACCTTTACTTGTATCTTAACTAATTTTACATTAGTTGCCCTGCTTAAATTCTTTGGTTCTTTCAATCCTTCATCCCAAGCTCCGCGGACTACTGAGAGCTTACGCGCCGCACCGCCATAATCTGTAAGTCCATGTCTCATCCACTTGCCATCCGCATAAGTATTCTTCGACAGTGTTTATTTACCGGCACCTTGCATTCCTCACTCGTATCCAAATCTTGCCTAACGTATGTCCTCAAACGTAGCCTGTTACTAATTGTACATACCATTAAGTGTTCTAAATAAAAGAACAATATATACTAAATTGCTGAGTATATAAGGGACACACCAACGATGACATAATAAACTGCCAGCAGGCTGAAATACGTCGATCACAGCTCGATCGGTAACTAGGCCTATTAGCGAGGCTGGGATAAATTGACTGTTATAAGCAATAGTGATGTCGTGATGTTGCTCAGCAACTACGTTTGTGTCAGTGATAGCATTGAGTATCAATGAGGCCTGCAGAGTTGCGTAAGCGGCAGTTTATATATCGTGTTGCAGACGAATTTATTGTTGGAGAGCTTATCCTCATTCACCTGAGACCTTTTACATTCCATGTTACGGCTTCAGCTCAAGCCGTCTGTGCGACCGTGACTGTTAACTATACTGCGTTAAGGGACAGAACACGCGGACTATTTTAAGTGACACAGATACTTCTTTGGGGTTGGAATTTAACCTTTATAGGAGCCGGTAAATAGAGAAACACCCAGAAAGCTGCCAGATAGGTTGTTTGGAACGAAGTGCATTCAACTATAATATTATGAATGTGATGGCGAGAATCCTAGTATTGACAGAGGAAAGGTTCTGTAAAGTTTTCATATGTTGCGCATATTTCCGAAACCGACCGAGGGTCAGCAGACGGTGCGAAGGTTTCATGGCAATGCGCTTGATGTCGCATGGGTGTTAGGCGATAGCCAGGTAAGCGCCGTTGTTAAGTTCAGGACTGAAGAAGGCGTGCTTTACAACCGGGGACTAAACGGTCAGCGCATTATGCAACCAGTAAGTAAAAGGAGCTTCAGCCAATGTAGCTAGCGCATACTCAATCAACAGTGAACGAAGTTAAGTGAGGCATAACAGGAGGTACTTCGAGTGAGAGCATAGCTAAGAGCAAACATTGATGGACAAGTCAAAGGTACTGGACTATAGGAGGATGAACCCAGTGGATCTAAGGTATGCGTAAACGTACTCGCTAAGAAACTGGTGTAGAAAATGCCGGCGATGACAGTGCATGGAATGCTGCAGCAATCAGAAAGAAAATAAACTTGTGGATGTGCATGGCTTAGACGAGGCTTGGCGCGTGGTAGGGCAGTCGTCCTAGCCTGGTATGTGGAGAAAACTAGAAAAGGTTGGGTGTTGTTAATCCAGTTGTTAAATTTTGTGCCATTTACAGCTGTGTGTCTAACGCATTACAGGTCTTAAAACAAAGAAAACATGGGTATATCAGAAACTGAGGTGCTGTGCTGCGTGTGGTAAAGCAGTCATTCTAGCTTGCTTGGAGTGGGGAGCGAGCACATGTTGGTTAATAGAAAGCCAATAGTGAAGTTGAGTCCCCTTTTCTAGAGTTCAAAGCTTGCTATTTTGTGCTTTATCATACTTCTATTTCCACTCGGTATTGTACAGTTTATTTTAATTGACGGTACTTTGATATACACTTCTCGGACTACCAACCGCGTTATCTGCTTTTCTAATGCGGTGTACTGAGTATAGTTCTTCTGCGTGCCTGGGAAGCCCTAGCTTTTTCAAGCCAAAGCTTTGGAATGGCATCTTCCGACTATTTCATTAGGAAATGTGAAGGCTCTGTGAAGTTGGTCTAGTCGGTAACACACGAAATACAGCAGAACCAACGCTTTTATTCTGTATTGGAGTCCTTCTTTATGGTACGGTAGTCTATGACCATTCTTTACTCCAGTACATAAGGAAAGACGCCGTCGTTCACTGTACAAACTAGAACTCATTTTTAACTTTAAGTTGGTTTGCTACTATTCCAGACGTTGAGTCTGATGAAAATTTTGTTGGTATTCAATTACTTCCGTTTGACGCAAATAATGCACACATTTAGCCTTTGAACTTAGAAGCACCTTTTCGTTGCCGTAGTTTTAATTCGCCTTCGTCTATATTTTCCTACGTTGATGCACACATTCCAACAGGTAACGCCGTTGATGTAGTACGCATAATTGACACTGTTGCCACCAAAGCAACTATGATCACCTTAAAGCTGATATTGCAAAACGTCCTACGGCTTCCGCTGAGAACAGATTTTGGCAGTTACCTTCCGGAATTGAACTAGGAGAGCCTATGCCTTCGCAAAATTTCCGTTTCTGTGCACACTGGTTGGTTTCTATAAACTGGCTGACACTTCTTACGTCAGTTATGGCTCAATTGCCTTTTATCCATCAATACTGCGCTTTTCGCTGTATACGCCGACCATTCGTCTTCTGACAACCTAGCCGTAGCTGCGGACCAGGTCCATTGGAATTTATTCCAGCGCCCAGTATAATAAGCTTTTGGCATCGCTATTTGACTACCGCTTCCATAAATTCTTTTGAAGCTAATTGGCAAGGCCTGTACATTCTCGAACGCGCCTTTGAGTGACGATGTCCCACAAATTGTCGAAATTCTAGCTCCACTTCGGGAAGCAGAGACTGACGAGCTAGGAACACTAGACAGCACGTTTGCTATTATTGTCGATGTTTTAGTGACGCCGCTGAACTTTGTCCTCCTGGCTACAATCACTCGAAAGCCTTTCCTAAGGCTTAAAAGGGAAAGGCACCAGTCAGCCAGTAATGGCTAATGCCTTGGCTAGTGGAGTACTTACTCGCCCATTTCTCTTCACGGTTCTACAACCAACCTATCAGCATTGGTTGGCGCAAGATGAGGTCAGCGTCCTATCCCGTGAAATAAAAATGCACTGCCGCCTCTCCACCGGTCGAACTCTCCAGGCGGCTAATTACACCGGGAACCCGCTATGTGGTCAACTGGTGCTGACCATTGATCTTGGTCTCCGGAAAACATTTACTCCGTCTTCCTGTTAACGAACCTTTAACGCCCTACCATTAGTGTTTAGTTCCTTAAACCAAACTTGCTTTAATTGTTTTGCTGTGCAACAGAAAAATTCGAGCAATTAGAGTTTCTTGGCAATGCAGAATAAGCTTACTCAGACCTCGTATGGCTCAACCAACTGACTGGGTGTTGACTAAGCTACTGTAATGGTTTCCCGTCACTTAGTAGCCGCCCAATAATTATCACGAACCAAACGCGTAATCGTTCAGTGCATCATTATGCGTAACCACTTCAGCAACAACTTTTGTTAGTAAAACATTCGCGCTTCCAGATGCCATTTCAGTAGCACGAAAGCTGACCAACTACAGATGGGCCTATGGTATCGCGGCTGGCTTGATGGTTAAAGAAGTTTGACCAGTACTTTGCCTTACACTGACCATCCGCGTGTACTTTTATTTAATACGTGGTTCCAAAGTTTAGCATGCTTTACGTGTAGTCGTGGGTGAAGAATCGGATTTCACTTATTTGCGTACTGCTCTAATCCTGTTTAGGTTATCATTATTTACTTTGGTTGCAAGCACAGCACTTACCAGAAAAACACCCAAAGAATAGCTGCTGCGACCCCACAGTCACATTGCCACATTGCATAACAACGCTGGCAATAGCTTCAGAGTTAAAAATTGGAGAAAATGTTTTTGTGCACATGTCCGATCTCATACAACTACGGATACATGTTCGCTCAGTGACATGCCACTATTACTAAAACGAATTTACAGATTGATTCTCATGCTTCCCTCACACTACCAGCACCGTGTGCACAATCTCGGCGGACCAGTTCCTCACCAACCTACTCCAATCCAACGACCTACGTAATTTCGATCATCACATCTCTCACTCTGAGAGGATAAACTTCATTCAATCTTTAAGCCATGCGGGCCTACACTACTGACTACAGCTGTATTACTCATGCTATTGATCCTGCTCATTATGCTTGCATTACAACGCTGCACTATTGTGATCATGCCCAAAAGGCGCGTCCCGCTTTGTCAAGGATAAAAATAGTTAAAATATTAATATTTAATTAAAGCAAAGAGATGCAAAATAGTTTACATCGACACATGGGGCAAAATTATCTTATAGGTTTGCGTAACCACAAACTCTCAAAGCCAAGTCGTTACTGCCCCACCAAAGCGGACCCAAGTAAATTTCACGCACCGAAGCATTTTGCAAATTATTCCCATCCTCAAAGCTTTATAATTAGCGATAGGCTCAGCTTGTTCACGGATGTTGCTAACCAAGCATTATAGTTATAAAAAGTAGGCTCATAGAGATAAAACACTTGATACTTCTCTACTAAATATGCGCGCAGTTCAAGGCCAAAACAAATAAAAGCTTCCTAATAGTCACCAGTAACATCCAGGTAGACCTGGCTCAGGAAGTCCTAATATACACTTTGCAACCAATTAGAGGTTTTAACATACTAAAAGATATATATAAAGTGTTGTACATGGCTGAGTATTCGCTAAAAAGGGTACATGGTGGCCTTCTGACAGTGGGCTAATTATAACTTGTTTTGAAGTCATTTGCATTAATAACATTCTTTACTAGATTGCTGACGCTTCTGCGAAACAGTAGCACGTATGTGCTAATATTTGCAATGTAGACCCTGAACGTTAGTTTTTTGGTTAGTTACATCGTACCTAGTTAATTCAGCGTAGGCCTAGCTGCACAAAGCATTTTGAAGCGTGCCGAAGGAGCTTAAATAAGTTACAGTAAAGTTCGTTGAGTATTGTATCCTGCCTCCAAAGAAAACTGCAAAAGTACGGCTCTAGCGACCTTTTGCCACTAACAAACCAAGAGGTGCAAAGGTCGCCTGAAGATGCCAGAATAATTTAATGGTAGGCATGTTAAAGCACATCAACTGTATACATAGAAAAGCCTGTGCATTTGTACCTGCGGAAAAGGCAGATTTGATCTCACTGTTTTCACTCTCCAAGCAAGAGCATGGGATTTGTGTAAATACTGACCTGAATAATTGTGGGCACAGCATCTTGCAAGGTTAGGAATATCCCATTATTTATTTATGCTTTATTCTATTTAGATTATTTTACTGGGTGAATTTAATAATATATATCTATCGAGGGACGTATTTTTATAGGTACAGTGTACTTGAACCTTATGCAGGCTGTCCGCGCGTGTTTGACTATAAGCTATTAAACAACATTTCGCTTTCTCTCTCATAATGGCACAAGTAATCGATGTTCAGTTTTAATCCTCCCAAACTAAAAGAAGGGGCAAAGGCAGAAGTGACATTTAGAAAACACCTTGAGGAGGATTGAAAAATCCTCTAATTACAAAACCGTAGTAAATATTCGAGAGCTGAGAGAACGCAGCGTAGTTCTGTCAGACCCACTGATAGCTGCGGTTGATAGAATACAATGGATAGATTGACCTGCTAGCTACAGGAAATATAAAGCGCCTCAAATTGGGACAAAGTCAAAGCCTGTTCCAATTGCACGCCTAGCTGATAAAGCTGCACTTGGCAACCCCGTTTTATTTAAAGCTCAGCGATAGGTACTGTCCCACTTGCAATTGATCGAAGCAAAGGCATTCCGCGAGTAAACAACGTGACAGTATTTATCATCTTGACCGGCTTTCGCTAGGTAAAACCAAGAGCCTTTTTAGCTAGCAAATATACCTGGAGGTGTCTAATGCTGTAGGGTACCAACTGTTGCTGCCCAAGTAAGTTTAATTTGCGCAGCCAGAACCTTGCTACAAACTTTCACTTAGAGTAGCGTAAAATTTTGCTGAACCTTCGCCTATTAAACATAATTGTTAAGCTGGACTAACCATCTCTACGACGTGCAGCTGCAGCCAAAAATGTATATTGACCCAAGGGTTAGCCCGACAGCAAGCAACGCTGTACCTGCTGTTGCATTGCCATGTCTAGACATGGACCATACTCTGCCGAGAGTATCACTGTACGCAAAATACACAACATTGCCAAATGGCAGCCAGCGAGCTAGCAAGCAACCGTTGTAGGGGCAACCGGTCATTGACATACGCTCCTTGCGTGTAAAAATCTCCTGCCGATGGCAACTCTACCCATAATACTGCGTGAACACCCCACGCGAATTTAAGTAGCTATATAGCCAGTGATCCCGAGTTACTCGGTAACCCATCAGACATACTTGCTTCTATCAATACCTAAATAATATCTAACAGAAGACGCCATTCAACCCCTCCGACTACCAGACGTCCCACCCACCTACAACAAGTTTACAAGCAAATTATCCCATGACTGCGGATCAATCAATCAAGTTGCAATGCAATCAAGTTGCACAACAATAGCCAACCGTGAATCAATTTAAAATGTTGTGTCAAAGACAGTAAGTCTCGCATCCTAGGAGCCAAACGTCTGCCAATTACGCCAACACGACCAGGCGTCAGTACTTGCAGATGTGTATGGCGCTACTGACGAGGCCATAACCAGTAATTGGACACAAGACAAATTTATTGCAATCACTGAGTGCTGCAGGGTGTCGTTAGTTGCCAGGCTGCAGTCAACGCTCAACAGCTTTAACTTTCATAAAAATGCTCGTGCTAAACGCGGCAACCTAACCATTAAAACTACCGCCAGACTGCTGACCCAACACGTGCAATGAGAGCTAGTAAAGCACAACGCTAAATATTAAAGAGTATGTACAAAGCCGAACCCAGCAAGCACAAGGTTCGTCTGACTTTCCTGACGCAGACTACGCTAGTGCGTCAGATGTTTGCACCTGCTTTATATGCTTGATGCTCCCAGAGATAAAAGAAATCACAACCAGGTCTATGGCACAAACTACTTGCGATTGCCTTCTATAACAACTTAAGCGCTCCTGATCCACTTTCCATGCAATACCTTGCTCCAGTTGCGCACAAATACCCTAAGGGTCAGAGACTGCCACCATCCCATAGCAAGCATGTTGCTTCTGTCCAATCCTCTACCCCTGTTATAGGGTACATTAAGACATGCACTACTGCACTCCACTATGCAACCAAACGTGTTTGCAGCTTTCCAACTGGCACAACATATGGATCTCGTGGACCTACCTCAATGTCCTCCAAGCGACCCAGGCTGGTAGATCCCTGTACCGCTGCCATCCATGAAGGACCAATCTCCCACAACCTCACATCAAGCTACCTGATGAACATTGACCACCAAATCCCTTCAGCTCGCTCGGCAAGTATACACGCAATCACGTCTCACCCATCTGCGATTCTGTACCCGCATCATATTCCCCGTAATTTTTAACGGGACTATTATACGTACCATGCAAATCGCCACTTACACTGGTTTCTGTCCTTAAATAAATAAATAAATACATATTTATATTCGGCTATGCGAGGCAAGCCCCGAGGGCATGATCAAATAAGTTCAAGTATAAAGACATGTCATGGAGATTTTAACAGTGACAATCGGAGAGTGTTCAGACGTTCCCATTTGGAACTGTACAAACAGGACAGAAGTGAGAGTAAGAAAGCCCAATGTCTTGAGTTCGGATATGTTCGTATGCGCACAATCGGTCTGCCATAACCTGCAGGAACCAATCAGGCAGGAATAAATCGCGAACTAGAACAGGTCAATAAGAAAAGAGCTAGTGAAGCACACGCTCAATCGTGGTTACACAATACACTGGGTTCATGTGAGTGTAGCGTAACGGACAGAGCCTAATGAGCTGAAAAAGCCCTGGCGATGTAATATTCAGCTAAAATGGTGTCGGGGCGTAGCAAGCATGGTACTATGTAGTCCTGGTCAGCTTGTCAGTGTGAACTTATTGGCTGGGACTTTATTCAGTGGCGGGTCACCTCCGCCAAGTTGCAGTCTTGTAAAGCGGACTTTTGTGGTTTTTTATATAGAGTAAGCGTGCCAGGCGAAAACTCGACACTTCCTGGCATGCTGCCATGGATGTATTCGAAAAACATGATGCAGCTGGCAATGCTTCTTATTGACCGATTATGCGTTCGGTTAGTCGCAGTCAGGATATATGCATAATTTTTGCTGGTTATTGCATGATAGACGTGGGGCTGTATCATCCATGGGTTTTGGCACTTCCTGACGGAATAGCAGGGCCTGTACGGTAGTTAAACGATAAATGGATCATTGTGGAAGGTTTTCTATTTTGTCTTAAAACCGCGTAATGTCTCCAAGGGGTATCTAGTAATAGGATGTTGAACCAAATATTAGAAGAAGGAGAATCACCAAACGCAATTGTTCATGGTCGATACAGTTGCAGGTTGTCCTGAATAACGAATCAAATATTCTCCATGGGGTAAACTTTGTTGATTGCGAAAGCTGGCATCCACGGCCAAGACTTCCAACCACCTACAGCACAATAGAACCACATCCACTGCCACCTGAACGCCTACAAACCTACTCTGCCGTGCAATTCATACTGTGTTACTTATCAACGCACGATTTACCTAACGCTGGATGCAGCACGTAGGCCTGCTTATTAAGTTGGATAGTCTACAGCTTGTCCTTATCAGGGAAACCTGTCATTTCCTTTTTCCACCTAACACGTCACCTCTTATTCGTGCGTACGGAATCAATTTAGGAGGCGTGGCGAACATGTATACAGGTGGCTTGATTGTATGTCTTCTAAGACTTCAGTACCTTTTCTTTTGTAGTCTTAAATATTATTAATCCTGGAGACCTGGGCTGGATAGGGACAAAGACGGCCGTCATGACCATGACCTGCTCATAGGGGATATATATAACGCCCCACACTGAAATAAATCAAGTGTAGACGAACTTGTGGGGCTGCTTACGTGCAGGAATTGCCCGTAAAGCATAAGGCAGTCGGTGGAGCCTTTGGCACACCGCACATGAATTAGCACGATCAGAAGACAACCGCCGCATACTTGCCGCTTCTGAACCTGACCACGGCGCATGACTGGACTCAACGTGTTCTTGTACCCAAACGCGTGTCCCCAGTTCCTGACTTGTAGTTCACATGCGGCATCCCTTATGCGAGTGCTAAGTTGCTAGCCTGTATCCATGGTAGCGGACACATAGGGATAGGCTTCACAATAGAACTAACTAGCTAACAAGCAAACAAAGTAACGAGAGCTCGTTTTGAGGCTACTGTAGCGCGTCAACAAGAAAAACTTTGTCACACGCATAAGAGCGATTACTTGGGTCAGATTTTTCCTAGAAACTAAATTTTGCGACCCAGGAACTTTTACACAACGTAGCAGCCTGCGTATATATACTAATGCCTGCTGAAAGCCGTGGTTGTGAGTACTCACAAAAAAACGCGCAATTAATAGACGGATATAGGACACACGAAAAAGCGAGCCATATACCACAGGACCAAGGATGTCTCTCATCTGAGGTGTAGTAACGAAATCCAAACCGAATGGAGTGATGTGCTCCTAAGCATCAGATCAGCGGAATAAATTGGACGCTAATGGCTAAAATTAACCTTAAGAACCTTGCTAATCTGATGAAAAATAGTCGTTGCAAAGCAAAACCTATTATTTCCTTACTGCTCTCAGCTGGAACTGCAGTTGAGTAAGCGGCTCATTACAACTAACGAAATAGCTATACACTGGATGAAACGAGGCACGTAAGTACAGGCATGATTCAGTAGTTGACAGAGCCACCGAAACACTCAAAGCGTGTGTACATCACAAGACAGAGATACGTGTTGGCAAACTACATGGCTCGAAATTTTTACATACTCTTTGCATAGGAATGATGCGTGCATGAAAGGCATAAGCATAGATAATAAAGAAACATGTAATGCCGAAGCGCCGTAAGACCACTAAGTGTTTTGGTTACGGAACAGCTGGGTGGGGTTCGAATGGCTTCGGAGATCTATCTCTATTTTGCCAAGGTCTTAGCGTCTGCTAAAATGGTTGGTAAACACTTTGCGCTTGCGAAAGTCTGATTTTGAGACCGTACTCCACGTGAAGCCGGGGGCGAATATAACAACACACGCTTTTGCAACGCATTCATTAGGGCCAATATGACAATGCAGTAACATAACCAGACACAAGGACGATGGTTTACATGCCGTTGACATTGACTAGCCTACCTAAGTAGACTGATCAAGGCAAAAATGATGACGTACTACTGTGGTTCAGCCGGTTCATTCACGGACCCTGTGAGACTACGTTGTTCCGATATCCAACTTTTACTCCTCGGCAGGTTCACTCAAGCAATGAATTTCTGCACCCACCCACTATCTGGAATCAAGCGTTCGTCGTCCCCGAGGTATAAAAGCGATACCTGTCAAGCAATTAGTAAGTTCTGTCTTTTCAGTTCCGCTCCACTTGAATCATGAGTACTTAAGAGGATAGCTAATGGAAGCATGATGAACTTTTTGATAACTTGCAAACGCAATAACAAATTTTAACTTACTTTTACCAGCCAAAGCTTGCCAGTCAGGTTAGTTGGAGTTTTGGACCTCGTGACATGTATGATTAACTCACCTTATTCAATCATTATCCTATTACTTGACATGAGGAAGAGTATTGACCGGGTATCGCATTCTGGACTGTTGACCAATGTTACAAATCAGCTACTGATTTGTCGACGTGGAACATGAATAATCGCACAAAGTCAGTACGGACGGGTTACAGTAGGCAAAACACAGATGCGTAACTAATGGCGTATGTCGTTAGTATCCTAGGCATTTTAGTTTCACTGAACAACAACAATAAAACAATGTGTCAGCTGTACGTTGTAACGGTGCTTCGCTGCCGCACGACCACCACCAGTCGCGCGCGGGCTGAGTGTACTCCGATGACACTTACTCCCACGCGGTTTCGAACCGTTGACTTGTGGCTGCAAACCAAACGTGCAGACCACTCGGCCACCGGCCGACATTTTACTTCCACTGCTATAGATAAATGATATGTTTGACTGCTTCACCCGTGGGACCCCATTACTTTTTGCGGATGACATCAAAGTGGTATTCTCTTTCTACCCAGCTCTTTCAGCTATCTCCATTGCTAGTGTACAAAGCAACCACAAAATACTTGAAGACTAATACCACATATGGAAAACGGACTCTTAAACATATCATTGTAAAGTGCCTGCTGACGCATAGAAACTTTAGGATTATTCCTCTCAGGCAACATTACTGTGAAGAAAATCATTAATGCACCATGCTCGCAAACTCAGTTACTCTGCACAAGCGAGCTATTGCTTAGGAAAACCTCGATCAAAGTCAGGCTTAGGTTCAAAGCAGTGACACTGCTGGGATTCAGTGGTGCATACTACAAGTCCAGCGCTCTATAAATTTTGTAGCATTGTTTACTTGTGTTCATTCGTTCGCGCAAAAATGACTGCATAGTAGTAGAGCAGGTGCAACGTACGTTCACCAACTCTCTTATAAATACTTCCACACTGAACGATCGTGGCAATTTCAGGCAGCTGCCTAGAGCCAAGGTGATTACCTAGATACTAAACTAACCTATGTTCTTGCTTTATATGGTAAAAAGTCAAGGATTTTAGACTGCTTGATTCTTCCGGCAGTTTGCTGAAGAGCAGTATCTTATGTGAAATAGTACCTACAATATTATCTGACCTACTGCTCAACTAAACCTTCTTATTAAATTATTTCTCCATAAATTATCCATTGCATGAAATAGGCCACCGTTGCTTCTGTGGTCTGTCAAGAGCGAGAGGCTTGTCTCCATTTCTCCCCTCTCTTTTCCATGAACCACCATCAGGAAAGTTCTGTGCATCCTAACAAATAGTTTTCTTGCCTATATTGGATGAATTTACTCAACGCGGACTAACCTGCCACACCCATTCCGTCCATGGCTCGCCCAGCTGAATGAAGACGCAAGTAAAGCAAGGGCAGGGACGCTGCTCCTACTGGTACTTAATGGCACTCATAACCTCCTCTTTGCAAGTTCAGTGTTGTTAGTCGTAGCTACTGCCCCAACGGGAAAGTACAATCGACTGATCACAACGCCCCATACACTAGTGCCCCGCCGTTCCTTGACGGGTACTCACAATCAATGTCTACTATGATCTTTCGTCCCCTCCTCCTCACACTATTCGTTCGTTTCGTAAAACAATGTTTCCGTACTGTTCACAATTCCATGAATCGAACGTTGCCGCAAGAACCCTAACCCTAACGATCTCATACACGTGAATGACACCGCATTTGTGCCAACTATTTATCTCCAACAACTTCTACAAGTCAGTACAACAATCGTACCGTTACACTAACTTTACATGCACTGTGGTTGGAACTTCCTCAGGACAGTAACCATATGATCATGTTCCTGGACGCGTGACTTGAGCCTATCGAGAAGAAACTTAGTTAGCTCGCAGTACAAGTATAAAATTCCTAATCCGCACACAAGTCACTGAATATATCGCCGAAGATGAGGTATAGAATCATGACGCTGACCGCTTCTAGGAAAGCCGCATAAGCAGTTTGCCTTATACAAGCGTCTAGCTTCACCACAGATTTCTCAATACTAAACGCATTTGCTCGCTTACACTAGTTAACTAACGCGACTGACATCCTGCGCGAAGCAGAGACTTAACACCGGATCTACAGACCTTTACTAACTTTTAAAACCTCGCAATGTCCATCAGCAGGTAAATATGACTGCGCACCAAGCATCACCACTAGCTTTTCACTAAAACCTGCTTTAGCTGTGCTTCTTTCAGTAAGGAAGTGCGGCAGACCTAACCGCGCGATGCAGCGCCTTGCTTCATTTTAAAACGTTGCAACGCTTTGAAACCTAGCTGTTAATTGCATCCAACCAAGCCACTGCCTCTACACAGTAAACCGCTTTGCACTCTTCTTCAAAAAAGTTATGATGGTTGAGTTACCATGCGCGCTAAACTAGAATATTTTAATGTTTGTTTACATTTGCATCGCTGCAGCGGCACAGGGATTCAGCTTGAAATCCACTTTTATCCCTTATACTAAGTTTCCACTGATATGAGGTTCTCCACTGCTCTTAATAGCCAGCTAGGAAAAATACCTAACACACGCGTTACAGCATTTTAGCCAGTGATGTGAGCACGCCTACTTACCTACGTAAATTTGCAATGCTGTCAACAGAAAAAAGGATGACATCAGCAGTACACCGGAACGCAGCACAGATGCCTCGTTGTCGCGCATCCGCAACCGGTGGCGCGTGAGCTGAATATTGCAAGCATCGCAGCGCCACTACGCCGGCTAGAACCCATGCCGTAAGTTTATAACGTAAGATGGTTACGTTTAGGCTGCGGGCCGATGGTGGGTGTTCCGAGCTAATGTGACGCCTTAGGCGTGTGACACAGGTTGGATTTACTTTCCCAATGACCGTTAAATCCAGCACCATTGTTCCAGGAATTATACGTGTTTTGTCAAAAGCTAACGCATCAAGACAACATCCTCTCTCTTCTTTAACAGTGTTATGTATGCCAAGCAAGCTCAGTAGCAAAAGCGCCTAACAGTACCAGCTCATATGAGAAGTAGTAATCAATGCTTTCAGCTAAAGATAGAAGCGCTGGACCAAGTCATTGGCAGCTGGATAGCAAGCAGTTCTGCGTAAACTTGCACAAATGAGCACATTATAGTGGCTCTAAAGGCCTGTATCACTGACTAAATGGACAACCAGCAAAAGCTAAGAAGGATGAAGCGTAAAGGGGACACCGGGGAGGAAGGTCAAAAATCAGCCCGAGAAGTTTGGGCTAAGCCAAAAATGAACAACAATCAAAAAATCATGCCAGGCCTAAGCCGAGAAGGGCGGGGGACGTTTTAGTAAACAGTCCGAATTTCCGGAGTAAACCGCGTTTAACCGTGTCTCCAGGAATAACCAAGAGGAGGACGAAGCAGCACCAAGTAAACAAGTCAAGAGCCCTAAGACGAAGTCAGCCCGGTCAGAATAGGACGCTCGGAAGCAAAATACGCGGGCAAGTCGGCGAGCGGCGACTTCGCTGAACGGTTGTTGTAGGGGAATGAATGTGCAACCGAGCAACAGGAAAATGTGCAGTGTACAATGGTCGAGAAATATCCTGAATACCTTTGCAGATGGATGCTTGCAGGTGAACGTGTGGTTAATTGGAAATACCGACCTTGCGTCCCTATCATTTTGCTCGCTAAATACGAGTAATGTCGCAAAACAAATATGAAGCAAACTGCGGTACCCTGTCTGTAGTGTGCTTAACATGTGTGTCAGAGAAAGGCGCTTTTTTTGCTTAAAACTGTATGTGCAATTTTCCAAACCTATAGGAATACGGCGGTTATTTTTCTGTTCAATCCAAACGTAGGCACGTTTTTGTGTTATGATCTATGATGGGTAATGTTTCTTCACTTAGTTTGTGGCTGTGCACACACAAGTTTGAACAAATGCCCGTGCGCAACACTGCAGTACTTCAGTCAACAGTTTATGTCCCGCTTCACATGTTAGTGATGAAAGTGAGCATGGCAATATTAACCGTTTTTCATCCGCCATACTGTATTCATACTCCCTTATAAAAACAAGTTACTGTGCGGAGTGAAGGCAAAAGCGCAGAAGTGCCTGTTAGAAATTGTATTGTACATAACCAATCTTCTAGGTAGACTAAGTGGAATTTCATGTCAACTGTAACGGTACATCGGGGTCTTATTATGTTACATCGGAATGGAATCGGTGAATAGCAACAATAGATGTACCCAAGACTTACAAAGAGGATGCTTACCAAATAGTGTAGGGCACGACAGGTTACACAGCAGGATGGACACACGGTTGTGTTCATGGATGACGGGCAGGCTACGTCTTGAACATATGCAAAACAGTGCTACCACTGTTTTGAAAGCCACGTGTTTGGCAGTGCGAGGCAGGAATTAGCCGATGTGGTTTGCTGTGTTTGTCATGCCAACGAGACCATAAGCGGGGAATATGTGGTATTGATACTTGTCAATGCTTACGGTTACGGAAAATTTGCGCTTGAGGAAACCGCATATACCTCAGGCTGCAAGTGCCCAGATCGATTGGAGACAAAAGGAGCCTGAAGTAAACACCCCATCCCGTTCGCAAGCTGCGCGATTTATCACATCAGCTATGGAAATCAGATTTTACGTATATGAGCCAACACTATATTGAACATTATTTTACTGTACCACTTGCTAATTTATTATATTACCTGGTAGCCGCACTCATAGCGTTTGCGTTATTATTGCTATATCTGTTTCGTTCAAATTTGGATGCCCAAGATTTGAGACTGCAAGTTACGTTCTCGGCTAAATGTTACAGAAGGTACTGACAATGCGGATTGAGTACTTATTCTCGTGAGCGCAAAAGTGGCTGTTGGCGTGACCTCCAAAAGAAAGATATGCAAGTTTGTAATACTGTTGTTTCTGCGGTTTACTTTATCTATCCAGTTCGTGGCAGTTCACGCTTAAGTTTGGACAAACGCCTGTGCCCAAGCTTATTCAAAGTGCTAGTGGACACAGATGATGCCAATCCATGTATATATGTATACCGAATGAATTCGACGTGGATAAACATACAGCTTTTGCATGGCCAATTTAATGCAGGAAAGCGCTTCAAGGACAAGACGAAAATGACCATACAATTAGATGAACACGATGAGTGTATGAAGAACTAAGGTTGATTTCGGGTTTTAAGAACCGAAAGTTGGGTTGCTCAGTAAAACTGCCGTAAGCTGATCAAGAGAGCACTTGCTGAGGTGCAGGAGAAAGCAATATTGCACGCGGAATCAGAGAAGTTGTGTCCGCGCGCATTTGATTTCTTAACGCAGACTAATAAGGCGGCGTATGTAATACGTTTGCTTGCAGGAAGAGTAATTTGCAGCTCAGTGTTTAGACGTTGATTGAGCTTCTCAGTGCGCCTGATGTAAATTTTGAGAAGGTGCCTCTCTGTCTAATACCCACCACCACCTCCATACTGGCACCAGGAGAAAGTTGGTCGTAGCTAGGGGTACAGGGTGCACCAACCCCTTGACGGTGCTAGGCCCAAAGAGTGCTTCCATGCATATCTGGTACCATGAATTCCCATGTAGGCCGGAATGCTTCTGCTCTGCTTGCTTAAGAGTGTGTCATGGCTCCTTTGCTGAAATGTGACTCCCATCCATAAGTCACCTTGTCTTATTCCTTCGCGTTTACACCGGATATATTGTGGGTGGGTGGAACTGTGCTTGGTGCATCGAAAGCCACCCATGGTCACTGGGTGCAAGCTGGCGTCCGGTGGCTGTCTTTGTGAAGGCCAGAGCGACAGACATATCCGGATACACATGCCGCCAATTCATCCATATATCACTGCATTGGTGCGCGTGAAAAGTTGAGGAGCAAGCAGGTTCGCAGTGACCTTTACCTCACTGATGTCCATGCTATTGAGCGATACTTTTTGGGAAAGGTGTGGTCCTTTCAGGACTGGGGATTTTACGGATGTGGCCAAACAGAAACCATCGGTTAACAACTGCGGTTAGAAGTTTTGCAAGGTTATATGCACTGTGCTCTGGGACAATTAGTTATAATGCTCCTGGGCCAGTGGCACTATATACTTACAAATTGTTGCCTTCTCGGCAAACATTAAATTGCTCAAGGTGGCAAACTGACCTGTGTTAGTAAAGTAAAGCAAAACGTTAATGCAGTTGAGAAGAACAGAATTCAACCATAAGTACGTTCCTATGTAGTTGATCAATGCGCTTATGAAAACTATGGCCACGTCGGTGTTTCAAAAGTCCCCAAAACTTGAGACAACCGTGAGAGGCCAGCGCTATGCCAATATACAGGCGATTCAAACTTTGTATCTCGGAGTTGATTGACAAAGATTTTAACCTGCGCATACCCTTTGCGTTTATAGGCTGGTTATTCATTGCTCATAATATGTGTCAGTAGAGGTGAAGTAAGTCTGTCTATCCTTACGCAGGTGGTCTTAACGAGGCAGTACGAAAGCAACCAGCTGATACTGTATCAAGTCAAATAGTCACAAAACAAAAGTGATAAAGGGTTAGCAAGCGCCAAATGCCGATTGAGGCGCGATGCAATGATGACAATGAAATGCATCAAGGCAAAACCTATATGGCAATACTAAATAAATAAATACTGTTCTCATGCAATCGCAGAGAAGGGAATATACAAGAGAGGCAAAGCGGTCAATAGTACAGCTTTCAGTCCATTTTCCTTTAATTCCTCTTCGGACCCCGGTACAACACGGTTACCGGTATGAGGTTATATTAAATAAGCTTTTAAGGTCATTGTAGATTTGTGTATTGGCGACCGTCAAGCTAATTGTTAAAGACGGTTGCTTCCGTGTGTCCACATACCTATGGCTTCCGTCACAACCAGCAGCCGGTAGAATACTTGAACGGATCCTTTTCCAACCATGACACCGGGAATCACCCACCAGTTGTAAGTATAGTGTGTTTAATATCCATAGCATTACCAATATTGTTTAGGAACGCAACGCTTGACTTCAGCTTCTCAGCCCATAACGTGTCTAGCCTTATTTGTTAGCTCCAACCGAAGTAGTTTACAAAGATAGAGCCAGCGCGCATTCAGTAGAGATACGCTGCAGCTTACCAGGCGTAGTCTTATTGTCATCTAGAGGTTCGTAAGGATCTTGGAATAGTAGTTGAGAATAAACCTTGCGCTTGTTTTGTAAGGTATAAGCTGAGAGTTTAAGCGTGATGTAATTTATTGACCTTGCTTATATTTTGCTTAATTTAAGATAGGCTACAGCCTAATTGTTCTACAGATTTGAAGTAGTACAGTAGTACATTTATAATCACGAACAGCTGACGGATGAGCAGTGCAGCCTCAAGGTAAGTAAAAGTGCTAGGTTATATAGTTTAATGGTTAGAAATTGTAGTTTATTTTCCTGATACTTGTTATAACTTCCTTAATGTTGATCTAGCTTTCGTAAGCACTAAGTTTTCTCCCTGTGTGATGTAGGCAGCCGCTTATGTCACCCGGTTCGAACGAACATTCAAATGTGACGGCTTTCCCGAATAGTTTTGGTCTGATCCATCGGAAACCCTAGTAGACGTATTAGCAGGTTCACAAGGACAGTTTCCTGGTAGCTCCCTCAAGAGGCCAGTTTTCGAGAATACATGGTACGGTTTAGGCACACTGACTGGGTTTGATCTAATTGCTAAGCTAAGAAAAGGGAAAGCAACATGCAGGAGACACCAAGTGCACCTAGCTTTGTCAGTAGTTTTCGGTGGGGAACTCGGTCAATTGCCTTCTTCATACCCAGGAGGACAACTAACACCAAATCCCTCTTAGCTGTGTAAAGCAGTGATCAGTTTTAATTACTCAAACATAAATGTCTGGCATGATAATGTGTACAAGAACCCGTAGTGAAACCCTGTACTGCGGTTCCGAGGCAACAGAAAACTGTGCATTTCCTTCTAGGTGATCATTTCCTAACGTTTAAGGCAACGCGCCTATAACTGAAATGTATATAATTGTCTATATTTAAACGTGAACCACGTTTCTTTCGTGGTAGGTGTACAATGTGCTCCAGCGCGGCGGGGAAGTATGGACTTTTCTTTCATAGAATAAAAATGTTGAGAAGGAGAACAAGCATGTCTAAAACTCCAAGTATCGGCACGGCAGAGAGACCACCAGCAGGACACCTGGGGTAAAATCTTTTGAGCTCATGGTGTATTAATATGAAAGCATGCGGGTTATATTGGATGTGCTTTTGTTTATCTTCGGTGAGCTGGATCCCGTAGATATTGGAACAAAACTAAGAATTTCCTAGGTTTCGCACATTAATTGTTGTTGATGGCACCTACTTGAGTAGGTTCAGTTATGGGTTTGGTGTCGGTAATTGGGAGTAAAACAAAGGTCAAAGTTTTGCTGCATATTTTGCGCTTCGTTCCTAAGGCGTGTGCTTTCAACTTGGTGTTAGTGCTACGCGCAACGCGTTCTGCAGACAGGATAAGTGGAACATGTTATGTTCCCTACATTTTAGCGTATATGTTGTTGGCATTATAAGATGAGGGTCTTTGATAGCACTGTAGCGAAAACTTACTTCACTCCATTTGTCGAAAGCTGTACAAATAAGCGTTGGTTTCCGGCTTTGCTGGTTTACACCTTTTGCGTGGAAGCGACTGCTTCTAGCTAATCCATAATATTAGCGTCCATTACATCTTCCATTATTTAAGTAGCAGCTGGCAACAACAGTGCATTCTTGCCAATTGAATAAAAGTTAAACAGGACGGAAGATTTCACTGAGGCCGGATTAGCGGTTTCATCAGTAAACAGTCGGAATGACAACCTTACTGCTTTGTGAGCACCCTCAAGGAGATTCATATGCACCTAAACTTATATTTGGTGGATGCATTTTGTAATTATAAAGTTTAGGATGTTAGAGTTTTTCGTAGAAGCGCGAACATGTGCAGATTTTAAATCGACAAAGCCCTGTAAGTTTGGGAGGTGATGACTAGTTGCACCAAGCGACGTGTGGCATGTAATTCACCACGGAGTATCTTGTGACTTGTACGTAATGCAAAACTTTGTTGAAAGCATCGAGTAGTTCATTACTTACAGCGTTTGTGATGTGTGGCTTGGTGTAGACGTAGCCACTGAAGTAGTCATGGTGTGCGTCAGCAGCCACCCAGGGAGGCCGAGAATGCCAAATGCCAACTCAGAGGGCACTGCTTATGTTTGAATAAAAACGACTGGCAAGCGAACTCGCAAGTGTCCTGATTACCCCCAACAAGAAATAGGATTCCAGCTGCACTAATACTATCTAAGGCGCACACCTGCTTGTGCCTAAACACACAAGGACTTATCAGTAAGTTAACAGAACTTCATACTCATCATGCTTCCCCGCGTTGGAATATCGTCATATTACTTGAAGCATGGCTTATATCAGGTCTCCCGGTTCCAGGCTAGCCATTCCCAGTATGTCGGACTTACAAAACCACCGTCCCTGCAGAGCTGCCGCAGTGGTCTTTTATCATCAGGTTGACCTTCCCAACGATCTCATTGACGATCCACACACGCCAGTTGTCGATTCTTCGTGGTGCCGCTCGCATCTGATTTTTGTAGCTCGTACCTAGTGTAATAATAAAAGTCACTACAACCTCCTTACGGGACATGGATACTTGCTAGGCTTCTAATATATAGTGCATAGATTCGTGTCGGTTGGGTTAGTGATTTCAACAGGCACGCAACCAAACTCACAGCTTTGCTCAGCGAACAATAACAATCGGACTCCCACAACTTAACCGCCGATATACCGTTATAAATTTGCGTGACAAATCCAAATTTGCTCAGTACTGCCGACAAACCATGTGCATTAGTGTTTCAGTTCACCACAGAGAAATTAATGCTTAATGCATTTAAAATATCTGCACCGCTTAGCCGTATGGATCATGAGACCCTGCTTTTCCGCTCTGTCTCCTACGGAGAATGATCAGTGAAAATAGCGATAAAGTGCACATTAACACATATTGCGGTGCACTCTCTTAATTCGGCAAGAAATAAACTGCTCTTTCCTGGCTGCGAATCCTCCCGATGTTGCCTGGGCGGATTTGATCCTCCTGTTCACCGGGTTATTGGGCAATGTGTCTGAAAATAAAGGGTTGCGTCTGAAGCAAATAAAGTCCATCCAGAAGAGCCAAACGAAAACATTTGGGCGCAAAGAGAATGGCTTTGCTTGCTATTAAAACAGATTACGTGCGCAGGTAAGGGATGCATATAAAATCAGCGAAGGAATTGTGTGTAATTGGTTTGCGGCAACGACCTCATATACCAAAAAGACTTACGGAGGATATGCACTACAAATCCTACGACGCTTAACAGCCACCTAAGATGTTCCACAGAAAGCAGTGTGAAACCCCTCTTCAACCTGCAATAGGTAGGTTGACGCATTGTACGTAAAATGCGGCATAGCGGTTTGGCAAGAGTTTGCCATCTTGAATAGTCTTCACCCGCTCATGAGGCAGCTTACACGGCTCCAGGAGTAAGCCATGTAATCTTCACATCCGCATATGTCATGATTCTATCTGCTCTTTAATATGGGTGTCATAAATCGGGACCTCTAAATTCATATAAGTATTTTGCTGAAAATGTAATCCATAACGTCAAGGGGTTGGCTGCAGACATTTAGTATACAATAATCAGAGGAAAATTTACCTAAGCCCCTGTGTAATGGAATGAATAGAATAACACACAGCCGCAAGGAAATCGACTGCTGGCTTTTACACAAATAACAACAACAAGCCCGACAACGCTTTAAGGTGAAAATTAGCACACAACTGAAACACTACCACGTTCAGGATAAAAGTATCCATACATATCTTATTCATGCAAAAGAATGGAACATTTGTACAAACTTCTCTGTTCCCTTGCGCTAAAAGCATCTAGCAGGTCTAGCGGTATGCTTAAATAATTGATTTATTAACCGTCTATGCGCATGCACAACACACCCAGCGTACACAATAGCTGACCAACAGAATTAAAATTTGTTGTCAGTAACCATGTCCAACTGTGTGCCCGGTACTGTTAATAAAGCATTCGATAAATGCTTGTCCTCGCCATGTGTAAACAGGGCATATTCCCACTTATTTTTATGTGAGGTAACCTGCGGGGCATTATAATCCCATCCAAGCCCACTCCTCCCAGTTTTATCCATATTTATGGAAGGTATAATCACAGAGACGCCATTGAGAGGTCTCCAGAACAACAAACGCATAGTGTCACTGCAGCGCGTGTTCAGCCAAAATCCATCCTGTACCACAATCTTGTTGCTAGGCGGTGCAGGCTAGACGCATTTAGTCGATGCCAGACCATGAGACGACTTCATGTACTTATACTTCTACAAAGTAGTAGACAATCTGAACCACCGCAGTATACTTCACAAACTTTGAAGCTATGGTATCGGTGAGGTTGTCAGCTTAGAGGGGAACATATATTCAACCCCAGCGGAAAGTGAGAGCCCGCCGATCCGCCTTTAATCCAACTGAAATCCAGTGTAATGTGCCCCAAGGATAATCATTCCGACCAATTTTTGAATAACTAAACAAACCATTGTTCTCGGCAATGCGGTGTATGCTTAAATACCCGCACTTCTACAGACTTTTCACAGAAACTGTAGGGTTGGTAACTGAAAATTGTTCAAATGTTTTGCTTGTAATTGCATAACCCTTACAGACGTATATTAGAATGGAGTTCATTGTCTTGGTTTCGGGCGCTTTGTACTGTAATACTCAGTCTGCCATACAGTGCAGTAATATAGCAGTCACGAAAATATCAAGGTTAACGGAAGCTGAATTACAAAATAAGTGGCGCTTAGAAGCTCAACAGTTTTGCATGGTACAGTGGGTTCATGTGGGTGTAACGTAAGGATCAAGGGTGAATGGGCAAAAGAGATGTGGCGATTGCATATGCTGATGGGAATAGGTCAGAGCCTACCAAAATGGTGAATTGTGCTGCTAGTCAACATGCCAATGTGCATTAATGGGTTGTGACTTTATTCAATGGCGACTTACACCAGCCACGTCACAGTGTTGTTAAACGAACACTAGTGACTTTTATACAGCGAACGCATGCTGGGCGTAAACCCACCACGTCCTGAAAAACTGCCACCGACCCATTTGCAAATCGAGGGGTAATTAGCAATGCTTCTTTATGACCGATTGTTGACTCTGTTAGGCGCAGTCAGCTCAAACCCGGATTCTTGGTTGTCTGCTATACGATAGGCGAGCGCTGGTCTGTCTATGTGTACGGTCCTGTCCTGAAGGAGTGGCCCGTCCCGTTTGGTAAGTATAGCCATAATTAAAGATTTTTAAAATGCTAAACCTAGGTTGCACGCAGGACAGCGAAGCGTCACTGGGGAGTATTCATTAAAAAACTACCTGATCAACGTTTGGTGTACGTTAAATGGATGAAACCAATGTACAGGCCCTAAAGTATGGCTAATTCTCAAGAAAAACCAAACGGAAACGTTCTCAAGGCCAATAAATAAATGGGATATCCAGGGTTAAACGAGGCACAATTGGGTAGACGTGATCAAATGTGCATACAAGCATAGCTGCTTTGGAATAGTAAGACATTTCGTTTTAATGAAAGTTACAACCGAAATGTTGTAGTTCATACGAGTGAGCCTTTTGTCAGGTAATAGTCAAACTAAGGAACATGATGGCGATAGGGCGCGCAAAAAGCGGTCATAACTGTTATGGCAATATACAAGTTGGGCGTGATTTCACCATGTAGTAGTCCATGAGCACTGGTTCCCAAACCAGGTTTTGATGCCGTGAGAGACCATTAAGAAATCGAAAGGTTTTGTGCTCCATCAAAGCACGCTTCACAGTAAAAGCAGTTACACAGGTTGTATGTAGAACTCTGAGGAATGCGTCAATGTGGAATGTTCATCTGTGATTTTATTCAGTGGCGAGTCACATACGCCAAGTCGCATTGTTGTTATGCGAACATTTGTAGCATTTTATGGGAGAACGCTTGCCAGGCGGAAAACCACCACGTCCTGGAACACTGCCGTAGCTTCCGCTGAACAGTAGTGCTAGCCGGCGATGCATCGTACAGACTGATTTTGCACTCTATTATTCGCAGTCGGTTGACGGTCAAATTTCTTCCTTGGTTGACCGATTGGCTTGGTAATGCTCCGGCACTAGTCGTTGAAACCGGTCAATGCTGCAAACGAGTCGCAGAGTCGAATGATAGATGATGCAGGTGAGTAAAAGCATGGTTCGTAGAGGCTGGATTTTTCTGGTATATACTTCTCCGGTTCGCAAACCGTGTCCACCCATCCATGCCGGTTTGCGGACCGGAGAAGTATATACCAGAAAAATCCAGCCTCTACGAACCATGCTTTTACTCACCTGCATCATCTATCAATCGACTCTGCGACTCGTTTGCAGCATTGACCGGTTTCAACGACTAGTGCCGGAGCATTACCAAGCCAATCGGTCAATGAAGGAAGAAATTTGACCGTCAACCGACTGCGAATAATAGAGTGCAAAATCGGTCTGTACGATGCATCGCCGGCTAGCACTACTATTCAGCGGAAGCTACGGCAGTGTTCCAGGACGTGGTGGTTTTCCGCCTGGCAAGCGTTTTCCCATAAAATGCTACAAATGTTCGCATAACAACAATGCGACTTGGCGTATGTGACTCGCCACTGAATAAAACCACAGATGAACATTTCACACTGACGCATTCCTCAAAGTTCTACATACAACCTGTGTAACTGCTTTTACTGTGTAGCGTGCTTTGATGGAGCACAGAACCTTTCGATTTCTTAATGGTCTGTCACGACATCAAAACCTGGTTTGGGAACCAGTGCTCATGGACTACTACATGGTGAAATCACGCCCAACTTGTATATTGCCATAACAGTTATGACCGCCTTTTGCACGCCCTAGCGCCATCATGTTCCTTAGTTTGACTATTACCTGACAAAAGGCTCACTCGTATGAACTACAACATTTCGGTTGTAACTTTCATTAAAACGAAATGTCTTACTATTCCAAAGCAGCTATGCTTGTATGCATATTTGATCACGTCTACCCAGTTGTGCCTCGTTTAACCCTGGATATCCCATTTATTTATTGACCTTGAGAACATTTCCGTTTGGTTTTTCTTGAGAATTAGCCATACTTTAGGGCCTGTACATTGGTTTCATCCATATAACGTACACCAAACGTTGATCAGGTAGTTTTTTAATGAATACTCCCCAGTGACGCTTCGCTGTTCTACGTGGAACCTATGTTTAGCGTTTTAAAAATCTTTAATTGTGGCCCTACTTACCAAACGGGATGGGCCACTTCTTCAGGACAGGACCGTACCCATAGACAAACCAGCGCTCGCCTATCGTATAGCAGCCAACCAATAATCCGGGTTTGAGCTGACTGCGCCTACCAGAGTCAACAATCGGTCATAAAGAAGCATTGCTAATTACCCCTCGATTTTCAAATGGGTCGGTGGCAGTTTTTCAGGACGTGGTGGGTTTACGCCCAGCATGCGTTCGCTGTATAAAAGTCACTAGTGTTCGTTTAACAACACTGTGACGTTGCTGGTGTAAGTCGCCATTGAATAAAGTCACAACCCATTAATGCACATTGGCATGATGACTAGCAGCACAATTCACCATTTTGGTAGGCTCTGACATATTCCCATCAACATATGCAATCGCCACATCTCTTTTGCCCATTCACCCTTGATCCTTACGTTACACCCACATGAACCCACTGTACCATGCAAAACTGTTGAGCTTCTAAGCGCCACTTATTTTGTAATTCAGCTTCCGTTAACCTTGATATTTTCGTGACTGCTATATTACTGCACTGTATGGCAGACTGAGTATTACAGTACAAAGCGCCCGAAACCAAGACAATGAACTCCATTCTAATATACGTCTGTAAGGCTTATGCAATTACAAGCAAAACATTTGAACAATTTTCAGTTACCAACCCTACAGTTTCTGTGAAAAGTCTGTAGAAGTGCGGGTATTTAAGCATACACCGCATTGCCGAGAACAATGGTTTGTTTAGTTATTCAAAAATTGGTCGGAATGATTATCCTTGGGGCACATTACACTGGATTTCAGTTGGATTAAAGGTGGATCTGCGGGCTCTCACTTTCCGCTGGGGTTGAATTAATGTTCCCCTCTAAGCTGACACAACCTCACCGATACCATAGCTTCAAAGTTTGTGAAGTATACTGCGGTGGTTCAGATTTTCCACTACTTTGTAGAAGTCTAAGTACATGAAGTCGTCTCATGGTCTGGTATCGACTAAATGCGTCCAGCCTGCACCGCTTAGCAACAAGATTGTGGTACAGGATGGATTTTGGCTGAACACGCGCTGCAGTGACACTATGCGTTTGTTGTTCTGGAGACATCTCAATGGCGTCTCTGTGATTATACCTTCCATAAATATGGATAAAACTGGGAGGAGTGGGCTTGGATGGGATTATAATGCCCCGCAGGTTACCTCACATAAAAATAAGTGGGAATATGCCCTGTTTACACATGGCGAGGACAAGCATTTACCGAATGCTCTATTAAATTACCGGGCACAAAGTTGGACATGGTTACTGACAACAAATTTTAATTCTGTTGGTCAGCTATTGTGTACGCTGGGTGTGTTGTGCATGCGCATAGACGGTTAATAAATCAATTATTTAAGCATACCGCTAGACCAGCTAGATGCTTTTAGCGCAAGGGAACAGAGCAGTTTGTACAAATGTTCCATTCTTTTGCATGAATAAGATATGTATGGATACTTTTATCCTGAACGTGGTAGTGTTTCAGTTGTGTGCTAATTTTCACGTTAAAGCGTTGTCGGGCTTGTTGTTGTTATTTGCGTAGAAGCCAGCAGTCGATTGCCTTGCGGCTGTGTGTTATTCTATTCATTCCATTACACATGGGCTTAGGTAAATTTTCCTCTGATTATTGTATACCAAATGTCTGCAGCCAACCCCTTGACGTTATTGATTACATTTTCAGCAAAATACTTATATGAATTTAGAGGTCTCGATTTATGACACCCATATTAAAGAGCAGATAGAATCATGACATATGCGGATGTGAAGATTACATGGCTTACTCCTGGAGCCGTGTAAGCTGCCTCATGAGCGGGTGAAGACTATTCAAGATGGCTAACCCTTGCCAAACCGCTATGCCGCATTTTACGTACAATGCGTCAACCTACCTATTGCAAGTAGAACTGAAGTTCCACACGGCTTTCTGTGGATCATTTTAGGTGGCAATCCGTGATGTGGCTCCCTAGTTAAGTGAAGCAAGTTACTTGTTCCGTAAGACATCAGCCATAATGGTCGCGAACCCAAGCGGTGTCAATCACGAAGTAGCACTTTACCTTTGACTGGGTGAAATAGAGACCATTATTGTTTTCCTCAATCGCTACGCGGTTGACCGCGTTTCAAACGATTTTCAGATCGTCACTCAGGAAAGCAACGTCATCGGCGCCGTCTCTGTCTGCCATTCTGCTACAACGGGACGCCTTCTGGTGCTCGAAGCACAACACTGCTAGCAAAGTTTAACATGAAAGGCAAAATAGGACAACCTTAAATTACGTTGCTGATGACAACAAGCTAATAAGAGTCTGCGGTAAATGCTAATTTTTTCCTATATATGTGACTATACAGTTCCCTCAGGATGGCGACAAAATTATCAGGCACACCCTTCCTTAGTAAACAATTCCACAAGGCAGCTCTGTCTGCGGAATCGAAAGCCACTCAGATATCCAGTCATACTACGATTGATAGCCGCTGGTGGACATAGCGGTGCACAAAACTTTGTCCCGACATGAAACGTTGCACCATGCAAATTCGGCCTGGTCTTATACCTGCCATTTGTTCGAGTTAGCTCACTCTAGTAAACCAAAGCTTGTGAAGTGAAACAGACAAAAATTCTTGGCAGCAATTAGAGCTGCGCGGTTCCGCCGTAAATAACGCAGCTTTTGCGGGAACTTTCCTTGTGAAAGCTGTACGGCGCTTTAGTCTCCAATGGCTTGGGAGCATGATCATTTTTCCAAATCTTTGCAAAATATGCGAGCACTTTGCAAGAACATCTCCGTTATATTTGAAAATAGGTGGGTGAAAGCTGTCGGAGCCGGGAGATTCATGCCACTTTGCTTATTGGATTGCGCTTTTGATCTCTCCTTCGGTAGGATGGTCAATGGAGATAGGCCAAGTAACACCCGAGCTTTTGTGTCAACCAGATAAATCGCAATTCGTGCGCATCCGGCGTTTTGCTTTCAAGAGCTGTAGCTGCGTCTGTGCTGGCTACCGTACCTTTTGCTTAGAGTGAACATTATTGCGGGGCCATTAGCTAACACTCTTATACGTTTGACAATAAACGTTCTTTGCCGATTATTCGTTATGGAGAGCTTAGCCTGTTTAAAGCCGCCGAACGATTTTGCTTAATGTAGATTGCATAAGCACAAGAGAAGAGTTCCACGTTCGTTCCATAATTAATGCGTTGTTGATCCACTTTCGAGTTCGGCGTACGATTGGCATGTTTTGTGAGCCAAACCAGCACGTGCGGAACCAGTCTTGGTCAAGCAATCAAGTCAAAGGCGCCATGCGCTGGTGGACCCGTTGTGCAGGCCACGTGCAATAATAAAAGAAAGCATAAAATTTTAGTCTTGGTATAAAGTTGGATATAAAAACCTGAAGAGGAATTTAGAGAGCGTAATTAAGACAGAAAGGAACCAAAGCACAATCAAAAAGAAAATTAAGTGAAGAAAGAGAAGTTTCGGAGCTGCAATTTGAGGGCGGCATGTCGACGTTTAAACGCTGCGGCTGTTAATGACAATAGGCACTCTCGGGTAGCGCAATCCAGGAATTTAACACTTTGGGCTAAAGACGAGTGTCAGCTTGAACCCGACCTGGAGGGAAGTTGTGCAGCTTCAAAGATAACTCTAGTTATCTAGGTAACCATGGACGCTGGAGAAACCAGGCTTTGGCTGGCGAGAAGCGCTTTGTTATTATAAGTTATGGAAGTATAAAACCGCCATGAAGACCGCGATAGTGTAGTGAGCAGCCGGTGGTGTAGTGTAGTTGAGTACCCGGTCAGGGTAAGACAGGATCCGCAGCCCTCGGCGAAGTTTGGTACCACTCTTCAAGACTCGCTCTACCTCCCTCCTGTTAAGAGTCAGACAAGGAGGGCAAGCCCGGACGCATTACACCATATGCGGTCTAAAAAAGGACGTAAACAATTTAGTAAACATTACTTCCGCCAGCATCCCAACTAATCTGCGGTTCATCCAGCGTGTTCAGAAGCCCATGCGACCCGCTTGTTTCCAGTTCTCGTCGTACTTGAAGTCCGAGCTAATGCACTACCACGTCAGCTTGCTGGGACACATTAGAGAACCCCTTCCCGCCACGCTTATTGGGCCATTTCGTGCAACGCTCATTACTAAAAAGTTCGTGTAGTTTATTGGTATCTGCTACGGAACAAAGCAATCACGCAATCAGTGAAGAGCTTGTAGTAAACCTTGGGAGTCAGCAAAACCCGTCTTCATGCACCATAGCTTCAAGCCGTTTGCGGAGATGAGGGTAAGCACCCCAGCACCTCCGGCTGTTTGTTAACCTGCAGATTAAACAGCAGCAGACCAAGGACTGAGCGTTCGGAAGCGCCGCCCAGGGAAGCTTGAGGAAAGGAAAGTATAGTGCTTACTGGAGCACACATTTCCCTTTTTTGCTATATTTTGTACTTAGGATATCCAACTAAGTACGCCAAATCGTCGTCCGTCTTTAGAAGGTCTATATTTTTGGGATTTATATTTAATTTTACTGGAATCATTACAACGCTCAAAATTTTCGACATTTCTGTTGCCACCGCTTTTGTTCTCTATTATTGGGACGATAATCCAACAACATGGCTAATGGAGGTGGATTGAACGTCGAACAGCGACGGTTCATACCGCATTGGCGTGCGGTTATTAGAATGTGTAAAAACGAGCGTTTGTGAAATGAAACGCAGCCGTTAACTTTCTGAAGCAAGGTGTTCTACTGTAGAAGCCAGCTACTATATCACAGGACGCTTTAAAGCCAGTTCAAAATTTGAAAGCAGGAATATCAATCGCCCAATGAATATTTACGTGCCACAAAACCGTTTCCGGCGTCCTGGTGTAGTCGTTGTGATTAAGGGGTACAAAAATTTAACTCCCTTAATACTCTTGCAAGGGCCTGTGATTACTGCACATTATGTTCTGACCCCTCGAGGGCACAGCTTCTGACCAAGTCCAAGAATATACCCTTATTTATTTAATAAATGTTGCTAGCCAAATTAGCACTTCTCCGTAGAAGCCGCAGTAACTCCTGTTAAAGGTAAATCGAGTTCGTGATACCGAGTCTACCGCTTTGAACAACTGCTTTGAACAACAGTACACCCATCACTTGACACTAGTCGACGGACACTGGCAAATCTTACGAGCAACCAGTAGATTGATTAGACAGGAATATCTTTTGCGTAACGCATGTTGAAATGGACTTAGAATGTCAAACTAAATGAAATCGTTCCCGAGTGCGTCCAGCACAGCCCCTCTAGGAATATAACAAGCACACCGGTTAAAATAAATAACCTGTAATTTAAAGGTAGATGTCTGTCGTTCTTTTTAAAGTGAGACCGACAGCAGTTTCCTTCTATTCGGTAGGTAACGCGCAGCTAGCTACAATTTTTCTGGAACGGTTAGGTATGCTTCAAAAATACACGACCGATTCCATACTTGGTGCCTTTATGTTAATACGTAGTATATCATGAAAACAAAAAGCTAAGGATGTACATGGCCCATAGGATAAAATCGCTTGGTTCAATTCTGATGGAAGGCTAAGTAACCGTATGGCTGTTTGGAATGGCGTAAACTGTATCTCCAGCGGGCCTCTATGGTATTTAGACAACTCACACGCCGGCTCAAAGCGAGACGTCTCACCACGCCCTCTGAAACCGCTATACAAAGGAAGTAGTTAGAGGAGAAAAGAAAAGAAAGGCCGTCAATTTGTATAACGGAAGTGTTAAGTCTTGAAGAACCAGCTGCTGTTTCAGGTGAGAAGTAGTTGGAAGTTGACTAAAGGTAGTGTGGCACAGGAAATGGCGCAGAATGTAGACGTGTCAGGAAAAGCGCGGTATAGCCCTCAGAGATAACCGTCTAGGCGGGTCCTAAAATCAGCACCAAAGTTGTGGTAGCCGTAACTATAAGATTTATCAACGGTAAACCTGATGGTGCATACTGGCGTTTACCTCTCACATTATTCCGCGCACAGTGAACACACCTATATTGCATGAATTTATATCGAACGCCTCATGGTAAACCCTTACCAGTTCATTGCGTATAACCGGCGGCGTACATCGCTGTGCGTTTTGAAATCGTGACGTATGTTTCTAGTTGAAACCTTTTCATACGTTGTTCCGGCTGCTAGATACTCTGGTATCCACCAGTGCATATGCTACTGAGAGCTGTCGGATCATCCTCCGAGCGAGCCTGAATAATAAGAAACAGCTGATTGCAAATTTAGGATGTACCTCTGCGGTCTCTTCACATATAACATTAGAGTAAACGAGCCTAACTAACACTAGCATTAATTGCATGAGAGCACTCTAAAACAGACGTATATGTATATAAATGGCTGGGGAATTTGAGGCTGATTTGAAGGGTTAACAGTTGCAGTCTGCTACTAATCTCTACGGCTTGGGACAGCTTAATTTTATTTGCATTTTAGTTATTGAGCAAATAAATCACTATGCTTGTGCTTCATGGGGGGTATGACGCTGATTAAAAGCTACATCATTATTTATAGCATTAGCCCTTTTTAACCCTTATCTAAGCTTGCGTTTGCAGTCTATCTTTGTTAGCTTGCAAGTACCTTCAAACAGTAAAACTGATAAAAGAACGTAAGAAAAGTTATACGAAAACACGAGACCATGGATATACCATTCTTTATCTCTGCTTGCAATTTGTTTTGCTTTGATTTTTATATGAGTAAACCTCCGAATATCGGACAAAGGGGATCCCATGGCTATGCCATGGGATGGCACATCCTGCGTGCAATGCAGTAACAAGCTTTTCAGCGGTAGCACAGGTATATGTCGTATCCGCTGGGTCTCGCTTGTCCAATGTTTGCAGGTATATCCATGT
This sequence comes from Dicrocoelium dendriticum, assembly GCA_944474145.2. Lineage (NCBI taxonomy): Eukaryota > Metazoa > Platyhelminthes > Trematoda > Plagiorchiida > Dicrocoeliidae > Dicrocoelium > Dicrocoelium dendriticum. The sequence continues at coordinate 59,651,323 of OX104070.1, read as the reverse complement.
TCAAATTGTGGCGAATCAAATCGCAGGCAGAGATAAATAATTTTCACTGCTGCCAACGATTTTTGTATAATATATTTGTAACGGTGGATAAGTGCATCAGCATGGGGAAAGTTCTTGAGCGTTGAACCCGAGCCAACGTAGCAACGCTATTGACCTACGCGGCAGTAAACTGCAATCAGCTACCGTATCTGTATGGTATGTTAACTAGGGGGCCAGACAAATCCGCCAACGGCAAGCCTGCGGAAAGGATACATGGATTGGCCGGTACACGAATTATTACAGTTCGTCCCGTTGAGATATAAGCAAAGGTTAATCTAATGACTTATCATAGGCGCTCGTTGTATCTTCTCGCAGGACACCCCAGATAAAAACCAGCATTCCTAAAGAGTTCGCTGCACGAGATTTGCTACTCTGTTGGAGATACTGCAAAGAATTTTGAAAAAAACTCAGTCCGTTCCCCGTTTTAACCACGGCGAAGCAGTTATTTATTACATTACCTTTCAAATTGGATGCCGCTGCAGAGCGTCTTAACCAAAGTTATTCAGCTGCAGCCGAGACAACGTTCTCAGCAGCCAGACTACAGTGGACATTTTTAATCAACTACATATTTGTTAAAGCAATACAGGTTCGCCGTCTTTGCTGATCTGGGTTATGGTTATTTATCATTTGAAGGACGCCTGTAGCGCTGCTTATATCGTTAGAACCGCAAGACAATTTTCTAATCACGTGATGGAGTACTGCTGACGCTGGTTTCGTCAAGAACGAACTGGGGTCAACAGCAGCGCTATTTTGACCCATAGCGTCGACCTTGTGCATCAAGTTGATCTAAGACGTGTCTTTCGGACAACTTACTGGGTCCATTAGCACCAATCCGGTAAACTGCCCCTTCGTGCACTCACGATGGCTGCATCGACTTGCGTGCAGATTTGTCAGCCTTCGTTATGCTTGCCTGTGAAGTTAGTCCACGCCCACCGGCTTCCCTGGCCTGTGGGAAGAAACGATGCTGAGGTCAACTGCCACAGGCCAAGCTCAGTACTACGCAATTGATCCGTTGAAGCGAAGGCCAACGTGTATCCTACCACAGTGCACTGCGCGCATAAGGTGAAATTTGCGCCAATTGGTTTATTATACTTCTACTTGTTTCCCTAACTATGGCTGTACTAATTTGAAGATGAAACACCAAAAGCAATTGTTCACCCAAGGTCTAGTGTGTTTGAATTGCTAATGGGAATTTGAAAAATGTAATACACCCTATATAAGCTAGATGTTTCCTACCGAAGCGGCTAATCACCGGCATTTGTACAAGCAACATACATGCGTACCAGAAGTGCCGCCCAATGGCACAAAATTTTAGTATAGCAGACGAGACCCGAAATTACTTACGCTTGGTGGCGAGGTGGCTCTACCTAATGCACGGAATGGCACAAATAAGTTAGAAATGCATAATTATAATGCAGCTTATCAAGTATGTCAAACCTGCCTTATACTAATACATGTACGTAAGTAGTGTATGCATAAGATGCTATGTAGGAATGTGTGTATTTTCGACGTCCAGTAAATGCACAATAAGCATTTGTTAATAAATTTTGGTGCTGGCGGCAAAGTAAATAAATATAGTTTTTATTTATTATATAAACGTATATTATGGTAATGTATGCACATTGTAATAAATACTGTGTTTAGCTTTTAGAATGGTTAGTCCGCGAGAGGAAACGAGCTAAGAAATTCGGTAAGGCCCCCAAAGCCTAAATCCACTCCGCACAGCAGCACAAATACATGTCCACTATAAGCGTCTATTGGCTCGGTTTCTACAACCGTGTTATATCTATTTAATATTTACAAGACGTACAAGTGCCGTTAGATTGGTGCTTACAAACAGTAACCATGTACGTTTGTGGTGCAAGTTTTAACGGTGATGCCTTTGCTTCCCATTGCTGTGGCGGTACTTTCACCAGGACCGGGTGTAACCTTACGCTGATCACTAAGGTAAGGATACCGTTGTAGTTTGGTGTAACCCGATTGTGTCACTGTAGCACTTTAGCAGATACGATGTGTTTGAGCGTAACTAGGCTGTGATTGTCGTATCCTCTCCAATTTGCCTTCTCCTTTTGGGCGTTGATGGTGCTTGGACCCGCTTTACCTCCAAGATGGTGTCACTAAACAAACAGTTTGCTCGCACTTTCAAACGTGTTCCCAAGCGCGACGAACAAATGACAAAGATGCTGAAGCATCTGGTGGGTATGTATTGTATGTCGCAGTTCCAGTACTTATACCTGAAACCACAAACACAACGCCTGTTAAGGAAACAGGACAGCGTTTTGACAAACAGCGGCAACTCAACTGTTGATGCCATGATGACTTGCCTGCCGCATACAGCAGAAGGATTATTGTTGCCTTTGAGTATTCTAGTTCAGCTGCAGTCCTGTGCTGCATGGTTTGCTATAGAAAAAGCAGATGCGAAATTTGTAAGCTCCGGCTTCATTAAGCCTATCGTACAATGGAAGCGATATTCGTTGAGCAGCCCTAGAAATACACCGTTGGACGCCTCGGAAAATACGCTGAACCAATGATTTTTATCGAAAATTTTGCTTGAACTCAATTTATCAGGCGCTGGGAATGTGCTGTTTCCAAAGAACAACCGGGTATTCGTAGGTACACGGTAAGTTACTTCCAAAGGCCACGACGGGGGAATAGGCCACCGACTGCAGCGCTTCACACAGTGTGGTGCAATTGATACAGACATGGCGAAAGCAACTCACGCTTTGCTGCACACAGCTCGCCAAGGAATTGCAAGACATTTAAAAGGCAGAAACCCAATTAACATATCAGGTATGCACTGTTTTCAGCACTCAGGTACATTTCATTATGTTGTTTAGATTAGCGACCTAATAAGAAGGGAGCCATTCCAGCAGCAACAATAAAAGTCAACTTATTTTTCATGGATCACATTGACTACCACTTAACAACGGGCTTACTGTTTTCTCGTGCGCCATTAGTTGTTTGCCATCCGTATTGCGCAGTAATCGGGGTAAATACTCTATACCTGTGGTAGTAGCGTCAACCTTGTGGAATTAGTTGTTTAGGGCAGTTGTATGGCAGGGCTTCACATTCCAACGGGTGGGCAATGCCACATCAGCACCAAGTAAACATGAGACCGGATTTGCAATATCCGGGAGCCTCCATGGCCATTTCATGAGTAAACCAACGGGAATCAGCGCGCGACCGACGACTGTTTGCCTAAGGCTTAGATGAGGTAATTTTGCCATATATCCAAGCAGGTACGGTTCGACCATGTGCAAGCCGGGTGACACGCATGATTAATTCTGCACCCAGCTCTCCTCCATGCTACCGTCCGTGCCGAGGAGCGACCGACTAATTCTGCTGGGTGATTTCAACGCGCGCGTTGGGCATGATGCATCAGTGTGGACAGACGTTATCGGTCTGCGTGGCATTGATTCAGCGAACGCAATCGGTGGCAGGCCGCTCTCACTGTATGCCGCACACGGTCTGAAGAGCACAAACACTCTGTGCGAACACTGAATGTGAGTGATATAGCAACTTGGACGCATCCACAGGGTGGTCACGCTCACCTGCTGGAATATGTCATCGTATGTCAGCGGGATATGCGTGAAGTGCGCATGACACGTGTACTGCGTGGAGCTGAGTTTGGCGCTGACCACAAATTCTTTCATACAAAACTGTGCATATCTGTTCGTAAATCCATGTATTGCACTCCCGCCATGCGACGACGTACATTTAAATTTTCCTCCTTCGGTACTGTAGCGAAACGTATTGAGCTGGAGAAGGCGGTGGCTGCACCCCTGTTAGGTGTGGAAGGCATAGTCACAGTAAGCGACCTGTATCATTACATTCGAGAGCAAGTGATAGCATTCGCCGAAGAGAACATCAGGCACGCAATCGGCAAGCGGCCCTATTGGTTTGATGAGAATCATGCGACGAAGGGCGCATTGGTGTCGGAGAAGAATGTGGCATTTGCTGCACCTGTGGCATACCCTAGTTAGTTGAAGAAGTATAGTAAGTTTCGCAAACTTCGACGGCGACTGTCCCGACAGCACTGAGGCATTAAAAATGTCTAGTGGACAGAGAAGACTCAGGAGATGAAAGGCTACGCCGAACGCAGCCAACACAATGAACTGTTTAATTACTTAAATGCAGTGTGTAACAAGCGATTGGAGCTGCCTAAGACGCTGATCGATGGAGGTTAAGGCGCTACCTGCACAGAGACTGCACACATACTGTAGAGCTGGAAAAACAACTTTGACTGTCTCTTGGACAACGGTTCAAATATTGAGTGGCCTACTTCAATCGGCCTCAAGCAGCACGCTGTAAAGGCGACTCTGGCGGACACGCCGACACTGGCTAACGCAGACAGCCCTTGCTCAGCAGCGAAACGGCAAGTGTGCCGGAGCCGACGGGTTCGCGCCTGTGGTATTGAAACACAGCGTACGTGACCGCGCTGCTTCTCCTGATGCAAAGCGTATGGATTGAGGAGGTGCTTTTTGAGCTGAAGGATGCCCTTGTGCTACCACTCTACCAGGTCAAACCTAGCAAGCAGTTTTACACAATTTATTGTGGTCTCAGTGTGCTGAGTTGTGTGCGCAAGGTACATGCTCAAATCCTGCTCAACCACTTCATAACTCAGGTTGTAGAACCTACAGTGGCAGAAGAGCAGTGTTGATTTGATTCGAGTCGCAGCCCCATATGTATGGGGCTTGCGGCTCGCCATTTGGAGGAGAAGTGCAGAGAACTACACCAGCCGTTGTACTCGCAGTTTGTTGACTTCGTCAAAGCATTTGATACCGCGAACCATGAGCCATTTTGGCTGGTGTTGGGTAAGTTTGGTTTCCTGCGTAAGTTTGTAAGTCAATTTGTATGTCTGCACTGCTGTATGCTGGCTATGGAGCAGCTGAGTGGACAGACCTCAGATGAGGTTGCAGCTGTCACTTGTGTGAAACAAAGTTGTGTCTAACTTTCTGCACTGTTTAGGGCTTATGTTCGTGCCATTATGTCGTGCGCAGCAACCTATTTTTGATGGGTTGCTAATAAACTGACTTTTAGGTACGAGCAACCGAACCTGTGAGACAACTATATGGATGTTGCTGTTTGCCGACGACTGCGAATTGTTTATGCCCAGCACGGAGGAGTTGCAGCACATGAATTGTGCTCTGGCTTTGACAGCGACCAAATTCGGGCGCACTATCAACACAAGCAATACTGTCAGCCTCTTTCAGCCATCACCGGTGCAAACTTCATTATTGTTTCGAATAAGCATTCGTGCTGAAGTATTGAATCCTACCTCCCGCTTCAGCTACCATGGGCGCGTGATGTCGACTTACCAGCAGCTACCTAGTGAGCTGCGTACCCAAGACACGAAGGCCGCGGCGGCATTCGGGAAGCTAGGTTACCGAGCGTGGAACAACCCTCAGCCTACCTTGGGCGCGAGGCTGTTGGTGCATTAATCCCTGTTGCTCTCCGTGTTCTATATGGCAGTAAAACATGGACGATGTACCGACGTGATGTAAGATATCTCGGGCGGTTCCATCAACAGTGTTTCCGACAGACTTTGCGCATTGGTTGAGGCAACAGAGTTGCGGACATGGAGGCGTTGCGTCGAAGTGGAATGTATGCAGTGGACTATACACTTTCGCCGAGCCACCTGAGGTGGCTCGGTCATGTGAGCTGCATGGATTTGCCGCGGAGACCGAAACCACTTTTATATGGTCAGCTGAGTATTGGGAAGTGGCATTCGGGGAAACCAAATTTACAGTACCAAGGCATGAGCAAAGCGAGCCCCTCAAGTTCTAACCTCGGTTGCAGGTCATGGGAATCAAAGGCAGTTGCTCGGCGTGTATGGCGCTATCTGATCACAAAGGCAGTTGTCGAGGTGCGGGAGAAAGACCTCATGCATGCAGAGAAGAAGCAGCATTTGCTGAAGCGACAAGCGTCGGTGGATGGCACTCCCTCGCCATGGAGCACATGATGTTGTAGCACATGCGTTCGTGGGCGCCTGAGTCAAGGAGACCTAGTGAGCCATGAGCGAGGCCACTCGGGACCACCACCGAAGAGAAGACGAGTCCTGCGGCGTCCGTAAGCAGAAGCGGTGCAGGGTTTCCAGGTACGCTGCATTCGAGTTACTAACCGCGTGTTTGCATGCTTAGTCCCTTTAATGCAGGTGGTGAGTTTTCATTTGTGTCCTATTGCTTTTCTTTCTCTTAATATTGTCTACCTGTACTCTCTTCTATAAACTTGTACACGTCGCTTAAGCTAAATGTATGTAGCTACGATAAAATTTGTGCGTTTGTGGTATTTCTTTAAGGTATATTTTCTAACACCTTGAACTTATCGCGGATACGCTCGTGACCAATTATATCATATACGCTGATATGGTGAAGAGTTTTGTCACCGTATCTGTATGCATTATCCGATTTTGTTTATTTCATCTGTCGTTTCAAGTTATTGGCTGTTGCTTGATATCGCCGGTGTGAGTGAGCTTGATATGTATGTTTACAAGGTGCTTATCTGTCTATTAGTCACTACCTCGTCCATACTGGTTCCAGGAGTCAGTTGGTCGTTGCTGGAGGGGACAACGTGCACGGTGCTTGTGGCCGTGCCGGGCTCGAAGAGCAGTTCCACGCACTCAGAGTGAAACGGACTACGGTTCAGCCACCACCTGGTGTGCGCTTGGTTGCCAAATACAGCGTGTTTGTGTTTGTCTATGGTGGAGTATGAGCAGGATTCATAGATGAAACCTGGCTCCCAACCACGCCTTCCGATATTCTTCCTTCAGGTTTACACTGGTTATAGGGTTTGAAGTTGGAGCAGCGTAAGCCCCCATGACCATTCTCTGTGCGCAGGTGTCCTGTGGCTGACCACAGTGAGAGGCATATCCGAAATCGGACGCCGCCAACCATGACAGTGCTCTGGCAGGGTGATTTAACATTTAAATGGCTTGCTGCTAGACGCTGGGACGCAGCAGAGGGAATAAGCAAGTAGGAACCCTGGGTAGCAGCATAGTGGTTTTACGAGTAGGCGTTTACGAATCGATTTTGGGTTTAGGCCAACTATTTATACAGTCTGCTGGCCAATGGCGGCAGCTTCGGATTTAACAGCATGGACTTTCCATTGAGACAAAAGGTGCCACAGCAAGCCAACGTTAGGCCACAGTGCTGTGTGGAAAGGAACTAAACCCACGAAGGTCTTGTGGGTAGAGCACAATGCTCCAACTCTAACCAGCTTAGTTCCATTGGCAAGGAAACGCGCCGTGTCAACCTTGCTAAACCCGCAAAGCCTGAGAAGACTAGACCCCTGAGGGAGGTGGAGGTAGAACACAAAGCCTCGACCTCAACTGCTGCAGCTCCTTCGGCGAAGAAACGTGCCGTTTCACCTGCCAAACCGATCAAACTGGCTCAAGTCAAAGACTTGCGGAGTGAATACGTTTCGTCCAGTTTTTTTCATTCTATGCTGGCAGCGTAATCACTCTTAATATTGCTGAATCCGCGGCAGCTTTTCCCAGGGTATGTATGCTGGATAACCTCCAGTGGTTCAAGCGCTGCGTCACTAACAGGCTTCCACCTGGTTGCACTAATGTAATAGCAGAAATCCAACCAGACCGGGGAACGTCCCGGTTGACTATTCAAATCCGCAACCCTGATTATTTCTGTAGTCCGCCTAACAACGGAAGAACGCAATGTGTTAATGCGCTTTGCATACAAACACCAGAGTACAAATGTCAGCATTTAACAGGAACCAGGAAGCAGTACCTCTCATTCTGTTTGATATTTCTGTCCTTGGCTGATGGTACTGACTGTGGCAGTTGTCATTTGCCGTGTACTAGCGCAATAATTGGTGGTACAAATTCAACTTACCCCCAGACAGTTTATCATTGCAATGCGCATATATTACGCAATGCATAGCAGTACGCGACTCTGGCGCACAATATTCAGCCACTTAGCGTTTCTGAACCTTATGGCTCTTAAGTTTCAGAAGCCGTAAAGACCACTGGTTACGTCTACCATCATTTGTACCTCACGGAACCTCGCATATCACTTCACCAAACTGTAGTGCCGTATAATGAATACTGCACATTGGTCTAGTCTAATCTGCAGAACTCTGACCAGCATGCACTTGAGCGTCCAATGTCACTTTACAAGGAAGCTATGTGGATATTCCTCAAGTTGCCTAACTGTATGCAAAGTGATAAACTTGGATTATATCCAGTTTGACTTCGAAGAATGAAGCTGAACCTAAGTTTTTTAAGGAATCATATGCCATCGAATCCGCAGCCTTGACACCGGCGTTCATCTCTCTTTAAACAATAGCTCACCGATCTGTAACAAGAAGTTAAATGTCGTGGTTTCAAAATTTACTGCGAGAGTCGGAGGATGTTTCTTTCTAACCCACTACTCAAAGGCTTGGGACAAACTTCCAGGGCCATATAACTACAATTTCGAGCCCACGATTAGCATGCAGTTAACCGTCCAAAACATGCTAACGATGTGCTGGACGTCACAGTCCCTTGCTAAAGCCTAAGGAAACGGTATCAATTTTGCCTGAATAAATTTTCAAAAGATATACGCATAACCTTTCGGACCAAAGCTCCTTTCAGTTTATCCATTTGCTTTCCAGTTCAAACATATATCATACGATTGTGAAGAATCGTGTTTCATTGACAGAAAAAATTAGCAAACCGATTTTGCCTACATTTTGTTACCTAATTTAAACTTGCCTCTATGTTTACTTTTAAAACTTAGTACTTCAATATTTTAAAAAGGTCGTTTCATTATTTGACCGGTTCCATCCCAAGAATAGCTTCTCGCATCGTCAAGAATGCTGCCGTTTCTTCTCATTGAGTGTACTAATCGTACAAGGGTGTCACTGGCTGTGATACATTGCCACCTCAGGTTTGCTGGTCACAGTCGTCTCGGATGATTCTTGCGTATCAGAAATCAGCATAAAGGAGACACAGGTCTTCGAACTATTGTAACGGCTAAATCTATCTTCAGCCTCGGGACCCAAATCAATTCAAGTAATGCTGCTACGTGAATTTATCGCGGAACTAAGGGACCCTCTCAGATGCGTGTTGCCAACCTCGCTGGAAGGCTGTGCCTTACCTTTGAAATGGAAGGAGGCAATCATCTGCCACGGCAGTGTTCCAGGACGTGGTGGGTTTTCGCCTGGCAAGCGTTCTCCCTATAAAAAGCCACAAATGTCCGCTTAACAACACTGCAACGTGGCGGATGTGACTCGCCACAAAATAAAGTCACAGCTAAGCATTTCACACTGACGCAGCCCTTAGCTTTCTACATCGAACCTGTGCAACTAATTCTGCTATGAAGAATGCTTTGTTGGAGCACAGATCATCCCTATCTAGTAATGGTGATTGGTTGCAACAAGACCTTGTTTAGGCTCCTGTGCTTACGGATCACTACCTGGCGAAATTACCCCAACTTGTGTTTTGACGGATTTTTGCGCACCACAGCGCCATAATGTCCCTGGGTCTGACTATTACCTGACAGTATGCTCACTCATACGGACAACATCTTTTCTTTTATACCTTTCATTAAAACGAAATGTTTTAACATTCCACAGAAGCTATGCTTGTACGCATATTTGATCACGCCTTTACAGGTGTGTCTCGTTTTACCGAGAATATACTATTTATTTATTTATTTATTTATTTTTAGAGGCGTTAACCGCATGATGTCCTTAAACTACCGGCCTGTCAGCCTGAAAAGCATAGTAGTTTAGTTGTTTAATACACTGGCCTGGGCTTTGGTGTAGAAGCACCTAAACAAATTTAACCTCGGTGCTGTACAGCACGGTTTCACAAGTTCACGGAAGATCAAATACATAACATTGACTTTGACTTAAACAACATCAAGTGAGCACTTTGCTCCTTGAAAATGTCACACTACCCAGGCCCTGATGGTGTACCTTCTTCCGTATTAATACGTAGAGGACCGGATATCCCAGTCCTCCTCCTCAATATCTACACCATCTCCATGAAGAGCGGACAATATCCGTCTAAATGGAAAGTGGTAACCATCGTACCACGACACAAGCGCGGCTGCCGACGAAATATTGAAAATTACTCTCATATTAGCCGCACATCCATTACGTCTAGACTCATGGAAATAATAATAAAGGACGGGATGCTTCGTTTCCTGTTACAACGCAGCCTTATTAATAAGTCCCAACACGGGTTTCTGCCTGCTAAACCTTGTCAAACTTGCCAATTTGAATTCTTAAACGACGTTACGCATTCCATAGACTTGGGTCAAGCGTTCGTCATCATCTTCCTTGATATGAAAAAAGCCTTTGACCGGGTTCCACACAATGGTCTGTTGACAAAATTAGCTGCATTCGGTGTTTCTGGCCGCCTCCTTTCTTGGGTTTCTTCTTACCTTTCCAATCGGACGCAGTCAGTGCTACTGGGCGATGTCTCGTCTAAAAAGGTATCTGTAACCTTCGTGGTGTTCCAAGGCAGCGTCCTACGTCCTCTGCTGCTTTTACTGTACATCAATGATGTATTCCAAATCTTCCAATACGGCACTCCCTACCTCTTTGCTGATGATATAAAAGTGGTGTTCTCATTTTTCCTAACTGCCTACGCGATGACCTCCCCATCATTCAAAGAGACCTCGGCGCTTTTGAATCATGGTGTGACCTGTGGAAACTAGAGTTCTCACCAACGAAATGTAACGTATTTTCCTACCGGCGCTCTATACCACCCAACCGATTAACTCTTAACGGAATGCCACTAGGTAACAGCGTTACTGTGCGCGTTCTTGGTGTGCACTTCTCAAGCTCACTGAATTTTGCGGAACAAGCGAGGTATAGCTCTGCAAAAGCCAGGTCTATCGTTGTTTATATACTGAAGTCGATGAGCATGTTAGAGTCGCAACTCATGCTCTACAATTTGCGTGCCCGACCTATTGTAGAGTACTGCACCATGGTGGTTACTAATTCACGCAAAAGTGATAGGATAATCATAAAGATAGTCCAGCGTTCCTTCACTAAGCGCCTTCTAGGATCAACTACGCTCAGTTATCAAAGCCGCTGCAAGCAGCTTGGTCTGGAAAACCTTTGGCTGCGAAAACTGAAAACCAACCTAGTTTTTCTATATAAGCTAATCAAAACATCGGATTGAAGTATTGAAAGATATTTTTAACCGCTGGACGACAAAAGCTAGCCTCTACGCAAAACGCCAAATTCATTCCTACTACCCAAAACCCGTTGCTCTATACGCATTAATTTCTTTATCTATAGGTTTGCGCATGTGTAGAATAAGTTACCCGAAGCCGTCAGGGCACCAAATAGTATCCTGCATTTCGCGGCTATAAATAGACTACTAAATGTCCCCATGGTAGCAGACATATTGGGCACCTGCATCCCCTGGGATGAGCTGTGGGAGAACGGCTCCGATCACATATAGAATTCCATACGAAGCCTTAACTGTGCGGAGTAATCACAATGCGCCAAGAGCCTTGTTGCCCTATACAACGTGCATCAATAAGGCTCCTTTCAAAATGACCCTGTTCTCTCCTTATCACGCTCTACGCTTTTAATTCCTCTTCTATCGGACGGTCGTTTGTCAGTGCCCTGCTCTGACCTAGTCTCATTTGACTGGCCTGCTTCTCCTTGACTTACTCCAGACTACAGGTACTTGCCAGTGGTATCTATCCACGGCGGCCCCGCTCGTGTCTCTTTTCTCCTCGCAAGCTAGATGTAGGGAGTAGACACTGCTGTGAGATAAGATATAAATTTATCCCAGGCGGCCTGAACCCTATCAACCACCGGAATTTCACAACACATCCCAGCAGCCTTGATACTCACTGCCTGATAGTTAGCACGCCATATGTTTGGAAATGGCTTAGCAATGCTCTGGTGACGCCTGGTCAGAGTACACCTGAACGATAAACAAAAATCATCACTAGCATTTAAGGGAGAGCTGTAAGTGATGTCCCCTACGAAGTCTAGTGACTTGGCAAACACTAGATCCAAAACGGTAATTGGGCGTCCATGTACCTAGTGGGGAGGTCCACGAACTGATGCAACGGTACTTGTAGCGTAAGCTCAAGTAGATCTGCCCCGAAAGTACCTTCCGCCTAGTTGCAAGAAAGATCTACCCAGCAAACTTCTGATAGATTGAAATCCCCCAGTATCAAACACCTGTTTGCGGATTGGGAGCGAATAAAGTCAAGCACCTCTTTGGACGCACTCCCAGGGCTTCTATACACAAGTACAACTGTAAGTTGAGCTGAGTAAGTGTTAATCACTATCGACAGCGCTTCGACAGTTTTATCTGCCGACTGAAACATGTAGGTACGTGAAACGTCAAGTTCACACCTAACGTAAATAGCAACGCCCCCGCCTTTTCAGCCAACAAAGCGATCACATCTAAATAGTGCGTAGCCAGACCGATGTACTTCACCGTCCGTGATGTCCCGAGACAGCCACGTTTCAGTGAATGCAAGTATATCGGGATGAGACCCATCTACAAGCAGACCTATCTCGCACATCTTACTCCTTAGGCTCCGCACATTGCTTAGCACTATTTGAAGGTACTCGTAATGTCCAGCCCTGGGTCGTGCGCTACCAGTACTGGCACTGGTAGGGCGGAAACAGACCGCCGACTGACCACCCGAAAACCCACCAACCGGAAGCCTTGTTCACCGGCCGCTCGCCTGGTTTTGAGGTCCTTAATGGCCTCTTTTAGCTTCAGCCTATCCGCTAATGGGAGGTCTGGCTGAACGCTAACATTAGTACCCTTCAATTTGAAGGTAAACCGCAACAGCGCGTTGCGTTCATCCGGGGTGGATAGGACTACCCGAAGTAAGCGCGGTCGAGGGTTTGGGGCGTTAACTGGGACGTTACCCAATCTAGTCAGTTTCCTGACAGTAACACCGGGAAACCCAGGCGGAAGAAGCTTCGTTACGCACATCTTAAACCACTGTAGGTCGTCCAATGTACGTTCGGCAGGAAGTGCAGCAGTGGATTTCACTGCGTTACGGAATATCACGCTGCTATCCACGAAAGAATCACCTCGACGGGGTGTATTTACCCCACGGATTTTGGAATTCACATGAACCGCAACCGGCTTAGCCGCAGGCAATGAGACTGGGCGCAAGTTATCAGACGACGTTGAAGAAACCGTAGCGTACGTCTTACGCTCCAGCTTGTTTGTCCCGTCATTCTTGACGCTTTTCGTACCTGCCTGAAGAGTACGGGCAGTTCTGTTCCGATTTCTCTTTCGTCCTGCAGTCGAAAAAGCCCGTGGCTCAACGTCCATGCCCGCCTCCACGACCTGTACTCCTGGAAGACAGGATGTGTTTGGAGTAGGCACCGCAGTTTGAGTAGCACGCGATGTGGACATCTGGGGTTTCTTATCCCCTGCCTGCACAACCTTAGGTGAAACTGAGGGAGTTGCATTACCAGGTGGTGTTTCCCGCTCATGCGGTTGCATCTTGAGCGTCCTCTCACCTCTCGGTTTGGGTGCGGAGGGTTTGCGCACTTTTCTTGCCTTCTATCGCCTATTCTTTTCTGGTCCGGGAGCCCGTGACTCGCCCTGCATTTGTGGAGGGTCAACAATGCCATCCGAGGCATATGAGTCATTTATCTCAATGTGTACTGGAGCGTCCGGTAAGATGAACGACCCATCAAAGGATGGACTGTCAGCAGGGAGACAGTTCGCTACAGAGTCCTCCTTTGCAATACTCAGGTGATTCGTAATCAAGTCCACTTTAGAGTTGAGCGAGGCAAGCCCGACTAACGCCTTCTCAACCACTGTGAACCTGGATGCCAGTGGCTTAAATTCGGCACAGATGATAGTCGGGCGCTTCGCTTTCTGAGTGCAGCAATCAGCACATCTAAACAGGAGGTTTTCACTGGATGATAGCATAGTATACTGGTTCACTCGGAGGCCGGTGCAACCTTTGTGATACCAGCGGAAGCAAACATCACACTGCATACCACCAGATGAATTCGTAGCTGGTCTTGTTCAGGCAGAATTGCCGCAAACTGCACTGGACTCATCAACTGAGGACCCAAAGCTTTCATCCGCCTCGGCTTTTAGCGAGACGACCATGTTTAAAGTGGAAAACTGAGCAGAATTGAAAAACACGTATACAACCGTAGAACGACCACAGAAAGGCAAAATAAGGTGTGAAACGGGATTAAAAAGGGGAACGACCGCAAACGTTACCAGTAAGCGTCAAGGAGACGCTATGTCCAGTAGCACTTTAATCGATCCAAGATATCTTGGATCAGAGGAAATTTGACAATAGTCAAATTTCGCTTCAAGTGTTTATTCAAACACCGTTTTCCACAATATTTTAGCTAGAAAACTCGATCAGTATGGCACGCCAAAAAACCGAGTTACCGCGTAGAACTCACAGTACACTGTATATCAGCTACACCCTTCGCTTTCGTAGGTTTCCTCATGTTCTGTAGCGCCCGAAAAGCTAACTCTTACCTTTCTTGTAAAATTTACTTGTTGACCGATTGTACATTATCCCTTCCTGTTTTATTCGTCCTTACAACCGACTCGACACTCGACAGCCTTGTAAGCTCCCGAGCTCACTTGTCCGCTCTCCTCTCGCTTCATCCGTCCGTTTCTTATTGTAGCCCATCGAATAAGGTCCGCTGTGTCCGACTCCCATTGCCTTCTGATATCCGCGCTTAATTTCGCGCACAGTCTCGGACTAGTATTAACTAGTCCTAAAAATTGGTGACCTTGCTTCGTACGCGCGAATTCAACTCTTTTTATCCTTTGCATTTCTTTGGTGAATTCGTTCCTTTTTCTCGATTATATACCCGCATTCTTTTGTTTCTTTTGTAATTTTGGTACTTTTGTCGTGTTTTTGTTCATCCTTTATCTTTTCGACTCACATTTCAAGAGTGGCAGCTGAGTCGTTTCACAGCGTAACCATGCTTACTTTGGCTGTCCCAAGTTTCATGGAACACAGCCCAGAGGTTTGGTTTAAGATATTCGAGATCAAACTGAAAAATAAGGGCAGTTCGGCGGACTGTCCGAGGTACAATCAGCTCGTCCCACGCCATCTTACGTCGGTTGTGAGGCTGGTTGAAGACATTCTACTCTGCCCACCGAATGAGGCAAAGTATGAAACGATGAAGCAAGCGATTTTAAAAGAGTTATAGCCCAGCGCACGAGCTCGATTTGAACAGCTCAGTGGTCTCAAGTTTGGAGATCGCAAGCCGTCGGCGTTGCTCCGCGAACTATAGCGCATCGCTGGCCCCTTATTCTTGAGCAAAGAAGGGATAAACAGCTATGGTTTGCACGTCTCCCAGAGCCATTGTTGGTATTGCTGTCCATGTTCACAGATACACCAAAGAAGGTATTAGTGGCCAAGGCAGACGCTGCGTTCGAACGTTTTCCGTAGCACAGGACCACTAGCTCCGGAGACGTATTCTCACCGATGAAAACCGAATCTCATATTTGTTTCCAGTCGTTAAGCCGATCTGACGCTAAAGATGAAGAAATTGCGCTACTTCGCAGCAGGATAGCAGCAATTAAGGCTTCGAAGCAGCGTGTGCCACGGTCAACTGCCGACCACGTTATGGCTACCCGTGCATTGCGGCTCGTCGGTACCCGCACCGGGCACGTCACGTTCGGCACGAAAGCGCAACATTTTCCCCACAAGTTCTCAGTCAGGTAATGTCAAACCCGTCGAAGAAGTACGTTGGTATCACCGCCAATACGGTGGAAAAGCTGGACGTTGTCGGGCTCCCTGCATTAGGCACGACCCAGCTGCTTCAGGGAAAACGAATAGCCCGCATACTAGCACGACAAACGTATCATTCAATAACCAAGCAAACCGACTGTTTTACGTTAAGGGTCGACGTTCTTCCATCACATTCCTCATCGACACGGGAGCGGAAGCCAGCGTCATCCCAGCGACCGCTAACGACAAGCACCCAGGGCCTACGTACAACTTGCGTGCGGCCAACGGTTCTCCGATAGCTTCATTCGGTCAGCGCATGATGAACCTGGACCTCAATCTTCGCCGAGACTTTCAGTGGGTCTTCATGGTTGCGTCTGTACCCTTCGCAATTATCGGTATCGACTTCCTCCGACATTTTGGGTTGCTTGTTGATGCTGGTCGCCACAGACTTTTAGACGACCGTACTAAACTAGGGGTTGAAGGCGTTCTTACGGACGCCCCGATAATCAGTCCCGTTTTTCGAATCGCCGATGTACCATCAGATTATGCGAACCTACTGTCTGAGTACCCGCGACTGGTACGACCAGCTGCAGAGCTTCCGCCAGTCACGACAGAGGTCGCTCATCACATAGTCACGCGTGGTCAGCCAGTTAGCGCACGACCAAGACGGCTTGCTCCTGACAAACTACGCGCAGCACGAGCTGAATTCGACCACATGCTTCAGCTCGGTATCGTCAGACCGTCCAACAGCCCATGGGCGTCGCCACTGCACATGGTCCCGAAGAAGGTCATGGGGGACTGGCGTCCTTGCGGCGACTATCGAACCTTGAATACGGTTACCACGCCTGATTGCTATCCGATCCCACACATAGTGGATCTCACCGCCAGTCTGGCGGGTAAAAATATCTTCAGCAAAATCGACTTGGTACGCGCATACAACCAAATTCCGGTAGCCGAAGCGGACATCGCTAAAACTGCCGTGACGACTCCATTTGGTTTGTTCGAGTTTGTGCGCATGCCATTTGGTCTAAAGAATGCCGCGCAAACTTTACAGCGCTTCATCGACCAAGTTTGTCGCAGCTTAGACTTCGCTTACGCGTATCTCGATGACATTTTAATCGCAAGCTCTTCACGAGAAGAGCATATGCGCCACGTACGAACACTTTTTGACCGTTTATCTTAACACGGGGTGACGATCAACGCAGAAAAGTGATCGTTTGGTGTCGATTCAGTCAACTTCCTTGGCCATCGTATCTCTGCTGCAGGCGTCGTGCCGCTGCAGGATAAAACTCAAGCCATCATTGACCACCCCGAGCCTCATTCTTTCAAACAACTCAGGCGTTTTGATGGGCTTGTCAACTTTTACCGACGAATTATACCCAACTGCGCCTTGCTGACGCAACCCCTTACGGACCTTCCTCTAGGGAAACTCAAGAAATTCGAATTTCCTGCGGCAACACGCGATGCTTTTAAGTCGCTGCAAGAGGCTATCGCCAACTTAGCTTCTATAGCGCATCACGATCCGGCCGCCCCACTGTCCCTCAGTACTGACGCCTCGGACGTGGCAATCGGCGCTGTTTTGCAGCAACGAGTAGCCGACACGTGGCAGCCCTTATCGTTTTTCTCCAAGCGAGTACAACCTACCGAGTCTCGCTACAACACTTTCCGTAGAGAACTACTAGCCGTATATCTAGCGGTACGTCACTTTCGACATGCCTTAGAAGGCCGCTCCTTTGTCGTCTTCACTGGCCACGAACCCCTGACTTACGTGCTCGGCTCGGCTACCGAACGATGCTCTCGTAGAGAGTCGCGCCTTGACTATACCGCTCAGTTTACGACCGATATACGGCATGTCTCACGTGTGCACAATGCCGTCGCCGATGCACTTTCCCGCATCAATGGTTTCTATGCTGACGCCGGCACTGCTATCGACTTGGCAGTCATGGCCACAGCACAACTCAACGATCCTGAGGTTGATCTACTACGCAGGTCTCCCTCATTGGACATACGACCCGTTCCGCTGACATCATCAGACGGCACTATACTCTGCGATTTATCTCTGGGCACGCCGCGCCCAGTCGTCCCACGCGAGTTTCGACAGACCGTGTTCGACACGTTGCACGGCTTGTCTCATCCAGGCGTTCGTGCATCGGTTAAACTCGTAACCGCACGATTCGTTTGGCGCAATGTTAATCGGGACGTCCGTACTTGGGCAGCTGCTTGCCTTCCGTGTCAACGCGCGAAGGTGCACAAGCACACGAGAAGCCCATTAGGCACGTTTCCCACGCCAAGCGCACGTCCTCATCAAGTGCATGTCGACCTCTTAGATCCTCAGCCGCCTTCCAAAAGCTCCGTGTATCTACTGACCTGTGTTGAACGATTCGCTAGGTGGCCTGAAGCTATTTACATACCTAACTGCTCTTCGGAAACAGTAGCGGAAGATTTTCTGGAGCGCTGGGCAGCTCAATACGGCTGTCCCGAATTCGTGACCACCGATCGAGGGTCACATTTCTCGTCAACATTTGCTACGTTGCTTAAGGATTTAGGCTGTCGCCACTTCCAGACGACAGCGTATCATCCGGCCGCTAAGGGCATGGTGGAGCGTTTCCATCGCCAGTTGAAGGCAGCGCTACGTGCGCCCGCAGATCCTTCATGGTCCGAAACGCTGCCGCTCGTTCTCCTAGGCTTATGAAACATGGTTAAAATCGATTTTGACGCCACACCAGCGCAGCTAGTCTACGGTTGCACGCTGCGATTACCCGGACAGCCGGTAGCACCAGCCCCATGCACTTCCACTTTTGGCTACGGAAGTTACACTTATAGGTTAGCTTAACAGATGCGTGAGTTGCGTCCACCCAATCCTAGATCGCAGAAGACACCAGTGTAGGTGCCCGAGAAGCTGTCTACGTGTTCACACGTCCTTCTTCGCGCGAACGGTGTTCGACAGCCTCTTCAGTCTCCATACATAAGACCTTTCAATGTGCTACATCGTGCGAGTAAGACGTACACTATTGACCGCGGTGGTCGACACGAAGTCGTCACCATCGACCGTCTAAAACCCGCCTTTATGGAAGAAACCACCTCGCCTGCTTCAGCTAGTAGTGCTTCGTGAGACGTTACAACTCACCGCACCGGCTTTCAGCATCCTACTGCAGTTCAACCGGACCACGATCTCGGTCTACAACCTTCAGCCGTCCCTACATCTTCCGAATCTAGTCCGCCGCCTTCCACGACCAACCGCCGTGGTATGAAGGTGCGTTTCCCGTTGGGTTTCTCCGACTATGTACAGTGTAATTAGTTTTAGCTTTGTAAATATTGTATATATTTGCCCTAATTCTGGTCGATTAAAGTTTTGAAAACAAACAAAAATATCAAGAACATCCGAAAAACCTTTTACAAAAAATATACAGAAAGCAAAATATTTAAACATACAGATCATACGTTTGTTCTTCCTGGCGTTTTCTGCACGTGTTTTTCTATTTTCTCGCCTCTACATGCCCCTACTTTCCACTTCGATCGACTGGCCCACACAAGGAGTGTTTTCGAGGACCCTGACGCGAACACTGGTCGTTTCTCCGCAGGACGAGTGTCGCTTTTTCGCGGGACGAGGGTCGCTTCTCCGTGGGAACACGGTCGATTTGGCGCGAGACGTGGTGCGGCTAGGGAAGAGACCACTCCCAAGCGCACCGTTTAGCAGCAGCGGAGGTTGAGATCCTGTCGGCCTTTCTCTGGGCTAGCCAGATTTTTGTAGTCCGAAAAGCCCGCTCTAACGGCCCGCCGAAATGCACCCTGTCCCGCAATCAATAACAAACGGCACAGCGGACTCCGACTTCCGGTGAAGCCCCATTTACACGAACGCTCCCTCATTTTTACTTGGCACACTTTTGCCTTACGAACCTTGATTCAACAGTCCTTTTCGAAATCAAGGCATTCTATGTTTAGCCCACTGAGGGAGAGCTGTGTAGCGCCCAAAAAGCTAACTCTTATCTTTCTTGTAAAATTTGCTTGTTGATGGATTGTACATTATTCCTTCTTGTTTTAATCGTCATTACAACCGACTCGACACTCGACAGCCTTGTAAGCTCCCGCGCTCACTTGTCCGCTCTCCTCTTGCTTCATCCGTTCGCTTCTTATTGTAGCCCATCGAATAAGGTCCGCTGTGTCCGACTCGCCTTTCCTTCTGATATCCGCGCCTAATTTCGCACACAGTCTCGGACTAGTGTTAACTAGTCCCACAGTTCTGCTTGGGAGCAACCAAGTCAAGACGGAACATAGTGTGATTGTATGTCTCTTGGGTCGCTATATCTGTGTCTGTTGCCAGAAAGAAGACATCCAAGTTAAGAGGTCGTAGAAGAGTGGAGAAGCTTTACCAATCGACGCGTTGTAGAGGACGGAAGAAACCACTGGGAAGAGGTTGCAATGCTTAGTAGTGGGCGGTCTGAAGATTAAATTCACTGCCTTATGAACACTACCAAGGAGGTTGTCAAGCACACAAACTTGTGCTTGGTTGATGCCTTTCCTGAATATTAAGTCAAGTACATTAGGTTTCCTGGTAGGTACGTTAACATGTTGGGTCCAGTCGTATGCGGAGATGAGGTCGACAAACACTCTATATTTGGGAGGTGAGGACTGGGTAGACCACTCAATGTGCGGCATATTAAAGTCACCGTTGATTATCTTATGGCGTACAGGTAACAGCGAAACTTCTGTGAAGAGCTGGACCAATTTTTTGATTTCAGCTGTTGAGATATGTGGTCGGATGTGGATGCAGCCAATGAGGAGGTCTAGGTGCCGCCATCAGACTACATCCATATAGATTCTTCCGGGTTACCCAGTGGTATGTCTTGGAAGGAGGATGCATGAAAGTCTTCGCTGACGTAGATGAGGCATCCTCCGCCTCGTCGCTTTTCGCGTCCACTGCAGAATGAAGAGTAGCCAGGTATTTGGATGGGTGAGTCAGACGAACTGGCTGAGTGCCATGTCTCTGTGATTAGAACCAGTTGTGTTTTGGACTTAGTAATACTCGGACCCAGAAGGTGATTCTTTTGATTAATAGGCCTGGCGTTGATGAGAAGCATAATGTGGATCCCCAGCTTGCTAGATTCATCGAAGTGGGATGTAGTAGAGAGTGTTGGGGCACCTCTTGGTGGATAGTTATTTGTTGGATTACTGAAATTGTGTGAACCGTCTAGCCGCAGTACAGGCCACCCAGAATGTGGTATGGGGCTTGTTTGCATGCCGGGTAGGTCGGTGGAAATTAACGAGAGAGGTTGGGAGTAATAGGGAGCATCGAATCCGAGGGGGAAGGAGGTGGAGGTAATTGATGATGCATACGAGCTGAGAGATCTAGCCCGTAGTCGGTCATAAGGTTGGCGTTTAGAGGAACCATCCAATGATTCTATAGGATACTCAAAAGTCATTTTCAGCGTAATTATTGTTGCACAGTGTACATGCGTTTGTCTCAAGCCCAAATGTTATAACACAAGACATTAACAAGATTCAACTCCATGCCCGTTCTTGCGGTCTTCTCTCGATTGTCCCTTACTATCCCTTTTTTCTGAGGTCCGGGACTTCTTGGAGATCTGGGATTGGATTGAGTGAATGTTTTGGCCCAAGACGGACGTAACAACCCACAAGGACTTACATGGAGCATAGTAGAACTCCGAAAGGACCGACCTACAATCACCATAACCCTTGTCCAGTATGGAGAACTGGACATATCCTCATACTCCCATACATTATTCATCTGAAAAATCTGGACAGCGGAAAAATTGAACCTTTTGCTCACCTGGACATACAACAACAAGAAAAATCGCGATGTCCCTCTCCTCCACCGACCTCAAAAATCATGGCGACCCAGATCAAAATACCCGTCCAACTAACAGAGGAAATTAGAAGCCATTAATCCGCGAAAAACCGAAGGTGGAACCAGTCGTCAAGCGGCTTTGTCAATTCAACATTGATGTTCAAAATGCTTTACGGCAGTGTTGCAGGACGTGGTGGGTTTTCGCCTGGCAAGCGTTCTCCCTATAAAAAGCCACAAATGTCTGTTTAACAACACTGCGAAGTGGCGGATGTGACTCGCCACTGAATAAAGTCACAGCCCACAACTACATACTGGCAAGTCGACTAGACTCACATATCAACTCTTCCCGACACCGTTTCAACTACACACGATTGAACCCGAGGTATCATCGTGATACACAACAGTTATTAAACCTTGATCATGCCTAAGTTGGTGCGTCTCTATGAAACTGAGAATAAACTATATATTTATTTATTTTATGGACATACAACCAATTTTCTACTGTTACTGTCACAGTTGCCATAAAATGTTTGTACAGTTGTATATATCTGATCATGCCTCCATGGGAGTGCCTCGCATAGTCGAGAATAAAGTATTTATTTATTTATTTATTTAATTTAATTTCCTGAGATAGGTTTTTTGGAATCAGTTGTGCTATGTCTAGGAATCAAGGCAGGTGGAAGAGAGCCGCTGCTTGACCCACGCGAGTTAGGAGGGGAGGCCCGCAACTTGCGGCGTTCCATAAAAAAGGGACCGCGGAAGGTGTCGTCATGCGTTGTGGCATTATGGTGTGTTGTTGACGAAGTGTTGACTGGCGGGATGGAATGGGTGGGTGGGAGAGCTGGGCAAGTGCATTATTCATCAGTTCGTTGAGCTCATGTGGGATTCGCCCTGGTGATGTTGCTGGTTGGTCAACAGTGTATCGGATGTTGCGCGGCGTCTGGAGACGCGCTGCGAGGCTTGGTGTTCTGAGTAAGTAATTCTTACGTTGCGGCTGCTCAATACCGGTTGTCGATGTAGGAAATTTCGCTTCATGTCGTGGGGGTGAAGGCCTAGTTTTGCCCTCATGATTTGTGTTGGCTACATTTGTGTGGTTGGTCTGGACGACATATCTTATTGGGCTTCGCCCGTGCAGCATTGCAGTTCGGCCGGTAGAGGAGTGAAGTTTATGCGGGGTCTGATTACGCATCGCGGGGCTTGGGGTTCTAAGTAGGTAATTCCTACCTTGCGGCCGCTCAACCTGGCTGTAGCTGTAATAGACTTCGCTTCGTAACCAGGGTGTGGAGGCCAACTGGTGTTGGGACGATTTGTCTTGCCTGTATTCTCATGCTTAGTTCGGTCAACGTATCGCTTTGGGCTTTGCCAGATTGGCGTTGCAGATCGGCCGGCAGTGTAGGGGGTTTGGGTGTGATCAAATTACTCGTTGTTGAGCTAGGGGTACGAGGAGATAATTATTACGCTGTGGCTGATCAACCTTGGCTGTCGCTTTACTAGACTTCGGCCTGAGGCGTAGTTTGTCTTTAAACAAGTGAGTGTTATCTTGGCCTTTTTGGTGCGTTTGGGCATCAATTCGTTACTCTAACATTGCGGTTTTGAAGGGAGCCGAGGAGACACAGCTATCAAACTTCCTGGGTTTGTACATCTGGGCTTTGGTACCGTGTCAGTGTCAGGCTGCGCGAGATCGTTTACGATACTGGAAAACGGAGTATATGATGATAAGAACCACAAGCTTTCGAGTTCAGTGTACGTGTCATGTATATCAGACACGCTGCTGGGCTTTTCGCTGCATTCTGTCCGTGCATCGTCATAAAACAGCGGACAGTTTCTACCTCAGAATTAATCCGACTCACAGTATCGCTCTTTCCTGTGAGGTCCTTTTGACTTTTATGCTGTACTGTAGCAGTCCCTAACATTTTCCGCTATTCCAGTTTCCTTCCAGAGCTCGCTTTGCAAACCGCATACTTGCTACTGCCGTAGTATATAGTCTCTCTTATTCTCGTCGCAACCTCTTTTCCACTCCGTCTCGCACCAGCACCTAGCGGTTTCTCGAACATCCGATTACTGAACAAGATACCTCGTAACATCAATGGGCCTCTAACCCGGCGTAGCGAATCCACTGGCCCTCATACATATTCGAAAGATAACCTCCACCACTGCCGACCGATCGCGCAACCTATATGTTAGTCGCATATTCCACTTCATACTATGCTCTTCTGGTTCCCTCAACTCATTCACTGGTTAAGCACCCCTTATGCACGCGGTTTCCACGCAGGACAACTGTTGCGTACGCTAAGCCAATTCGGAAAACACTGGTCTCTCACTTTCTACGAAGGTCGTGCATCGTACTTGCATGCAAAAGCACAGATCCCATATATAACAACTTTGGCCATTCCATTGCTTTTAAGCAGTAAACGTTGCCAAAAAGTTTGTATTTATACATTAACATAACGATCCTGTTCAATTTCCTTGGCAGTGTGCTCGGTCCGTTATTCTTTTCTCCCTGCTTCTAAAGGATAACATTAGCTGTACGGAACACCTCGGATGACTTAACTACGACGCCCGCCTGGCAACGGAACCAATACAGAACTGTGAACTCATCTGCACTTCACAGTCCTGACACACTAAAGGAACCCGGAAAACCAATCAAATCATTACATGCCACCTGAGTCGTCCGACTTCAACAGCACCAATCACTTGTTGTCGACTACGGAAGAGACAACTACACAACCATAGAAAACAAATGGGCGAAACATGGCTGCGCATCTCCTCGAGGATAATCAGTCAGATGCAACCTTGTCAGCGTATACTACCGGTCTGCAGTGTTCCGGGACGTGGTGGGTTTTGGCCTGGCGGACATACTTCCTACAAGAAGCCTCAAAGGTCGGTTTCACAATACTGCGACTTGGATGATGTTGCTCGCCACTCAATAAAGTCACCGCCCAAACCACACATTGGCAAATTGACCGATACCACATTTCACACCTGCTAGGCATATACTTGCGGAACAGGAATCTCGGATTACGGAATAGCTGGCGGATTTCCGCCCATGGCGTGGCTGTATAGACCATATATTCACTTTGCGGCAGGTGCTAGAGCAGCGCCACGCATACCGCAGACCGACAATAGCTGGGCTCCTCGATTTCAAGAGTGCGATCGATTCAGTCGATTGAGCGATTCTGTTCGAAATGCTTGCGCGAAATGGTGTTCCCACGAAATATGTGAACATCCTTCGTACTGTGTACTCGAACACTACAGGTCGCGTCAGGGTCTACGGTGTCCTATCGGGTAGCTTCCCGACCACAGGTGTCGTTCGTCAGGGTTGTCCGATTTCCTCATTTTGTTTACTTTCGTCGTGGATTATATCATGGAGTGTACCCTTGCGGATTCTCACGATGTCGGCGTTGAAGTACTGCCCAGTGAAAGCTTAGTTGATCTTGATTATGCGGGCTATATCGTCCTGCTTATCGAGGAGGTTGAAGCCACACAATCAACCCTGAATAGCCTGTCCAGAGTGGTCCCATTATTGGGTATGCACATCGCACCTTCAAATTGCAAAGTGTTGCTGCAGGACTACTAGCCAATTAATGACCCCTTGACGCTTACTATCAAGGAACTTAAAGTGGTTGATTAATTCACTTATCTCGGCAGCTGCATCAGCGAGGATGGGCGCACAGAAACTGACGTCAGCTCACGCATTGCGAAAGCCAGAGCTACCTTCTTGCACCTGCGGCTTCTTTGGTGACAGAAGGGAGTTTCCCTTCGTCTGAAAGGCCGTGTATACGAGGCCACAGTCACGGCCGTCCTGCTCTATGGTAGTGAGACTTGGCCACTTCGGTCTGAAGATCTGAGGCGCCTTCAAGTCTTTGACCATCTTTGTCTGCGAAACATTGCTGGAGTCGAATGGCACCAGCGGGTTCGCAACGATGATGTGCGTAGTTGAGTACTAGGTGGTGATAATCATGCTAGCTTCCTAGAACAACAGATAGCACTGAATAAGTTGCGTTGGCTCGGGCATGTGCTACGTATGCCTGGTCACCGCTTACCCAGGAGAGCTTTGTTTAGTCTGCCAGGTGTAAGGTGACGCAAGGCTCGAGGTGGACGAAGTTGACTTGGCAGTGCGAAATGAAGTCAATGATGACCAAAGTGGATGCCGTTGGTCCGCCTCGCCTTTCGGGCTGGAGTCCACGTGATTCGCCTTGTGCTTGGCTCGAGACTTTACGGGGCAAGGCTCGCCATCGACACCAGTGACGCGTCTGCTGCCGTCACCTAATTAGGTTACCTGTTTAAAGTGTGTTGCTGCGTTAGCTGCGGGGTAAAGGCTAATTATGACGCGTGGCAGTGAAAGCCGCAAGGAAGCTGTTATGGTTTCGGCTGACTTACCGATGAGCTGCTGCTAGCGTGCATTCTGATCAGCCCGACTTCCCAAAGCAGGAGACCGGCGTACGGCTGGCACGTATATTTTGCTTAACGTCCAACTAACGGTACATTCAATTTATGGCCAAATCAATAGCCCTCAGCGTAAAACGCTCTCATTGGCTGGTTCCGTCCCATTAACAGAAGCTGCCCCGCCGTTGCCGCCTTATCCTTGCACAATAGCCAGCTGTTTGTGACGGTATGTTGTCTTCACAAGGTGTAGGCGCCTTGACCCTGAATGTTTGCTTAGGGCATTAAGTTTTTCAGGTAGGTCCCCATTCTCTCCCTCTTCTTTTTCTTTAGTTCATAGGTCCTCATGGTGGTATGGCAGCGAAGCATCAGTTCAAATGGCTGATGTGCTGCTGCTGTTGGTGATGAGGATGATGCATATACCTGCTCTCGTGCAACTACGCCTACATATTTGCTAGGTGACGTGCAACTATTCTTGAATTACTTTTGCACCTTTTTCCTCCTGCTTCGGTCACCTGCCCCGCACCGTGTACGGAACTACATCGGACTAGTTCCTTACCAACATGCTCCCCATTAACAATCTAGTTTTTTGTCTCTACATCTCGCATTCTATGAAGATAGACTTCATACAGCACTTGGGCCATGTGAGCCTGCTCTACCGACTCCATCTGTACTACTCCCTGCATGGTCCTGCAAACCATGCTACAAGGCATAATATTGCACTATGCTGATCACGCCCAAAAGAAGTGCCGCTCTTTGACAATAATGAAAAAACTTTTTATATTTATTTACCTCAATCTTGCTAGCCAACCTCTGGGCTATTTTGCATGAAGCTTGAAACAGCCCAGTAAGCGTGTTTACGCAGCGAAACGACTCAGATGCCACTTTCGAAGTATGAATCAAAAATAACAAGGATAAAACTATTGAAATTGTAAGAAACAAATGAATAAACGTATATAATCGAGAAAAAGAAACGAACTCAATAAAAAATACATACGACGAAATGTGTGCAAATTCACGTGTGCATCTTGGTCACCAATGGTTAGGACAAGTAAATACACGTCCTAGACGTTGCGCGAAGTTAAGCGCGGCTATCAAGCTCAAGTTCAAGTTAGACGGTAAACGTAGGAAAATCTCGTGAAATTCCCACCTTCGTAAACGTCCTTGCTCCAATGGGAATCCTGTGATTTGATGTGCCAATTGAAAGCCAAATCAACACACACGATTTACTTGGTCAACCAAACAATGCCCACGTGCTCTGCACCAGCGACCACGCTGTGCTGGCTACGTGAAGATTAAAAGAATACGAAAATAAACAAAGGAGAAGACAAGCTATCGAATTACATGGGCAATATTACGCTTTAGGGTAAAATAAGAAGCGTAGAGGTTGGTAGATGAGGAAAGCTAAAGGCATGAAAGGAAAGACTTTAAAATGCCGATTGACATCACCAATCCACCCAGTACAACCTCATGATTTTAGAATTAGTAACGTCAAGTTCCTTTCCATGGAGGTCTTTACAAAGTGGTCCAAAGATCGTGTAGTTTCCTCAAGCATCATGCGATAACCTTACGCTTTACCGGACTAGTTGTTCTCTTCAACCATTCAGAAATCCTCCGGAAATCGTTCAGAAATCCTACGTATATCATTCAGAAATGCTCTGGAAATCCTTCGGAAAGCTACGGTACGCAATCAGAAATGCTCAGAAAGTCTTTCGGAAATCCTCAAGAAATCGCAATTAAATATCCCGGAAATCATTAAGAACTCCGTTGCAAATCGTCAGAACCCCATGGGTTTCCATGGAACTTGCTTTTCTGCGCCAACTCAAGCACCAGGATGTTGCTAGCACGCGTGCTGCAAACATATCTGGTTAGTCGTAACCTTACATATGCTAGTTAATCGAAAGCAAGACCATCCTACAGTGGCTGACGAAGTAAGGGCAAGGTGCAATGTTCCTTGCACACATAGCGCGCAGAAAATGAAACTCAAACGCTTATCAATTATAATAAAAGTGTGAACAACGCTGAAAAGTTGCAACTTAAAGTAAGAAAATGATTATAATCTTAACAGTTTTACGAGAACGTCAGTCTTCCATGCTTCCGCTTAATTCCACCACTTCTACCCCCTGAAATGGAAGTACGAGTAGACAGTGTACGTCACAGCTTACATCTCCCAGACTACGGAGGCTTTTGTCGGATGTTCGTAATGGGACGTCGTGCCTTACCGTGTGACACCAGTTTTTGATAGCTTTCTTGACATCCGAGGCGGTCACATCGACATACTCAACTCGTCCAAGCTGCATAGCTGTAACAGATCTTCACAGGTAACAAGTACACCTTACAGTGAATAACAGTATTAATCGTAGTCTTCCGAAAAGCGGACACAGCGCTCCGGAATAATTCATGCATGATGTGGCGCCGCGAGTCATTAACGCGGACATCATGTCCTGGCGGCCCCGTTCACATTGTCCCAGTGAATGGTTTCCAGGTACTGCCGGTGGTCTGCACGTTTGTTTTACAACCATAAGGTCACCGGTTCGAATCCGCGTAGGAGTATGCATCCTCGCGGTATACTCAGCTTGCGAGCGACTAGTGGTGTTGCGCGGCAACAAAGCACCGTAACGGCTTACAGCTGACACATTATTATTATTACCTAATCAAATGATAGTTATATCGTTGTAGTTTTCCCAATTCAGCTTAGATTTGCTTTTCTCCCAGAGCAACCTCAAATACCTTAGCTTAGAGAGAGAACAAATTGGCAAAGAAAAATCCGATGTGAACTTCTCACGTGACTGCCGTAAAGCTTCTGTGAAGCGTTTCATTCTTTCTGACATACTTTTGTACAGGCTGTCCTAGCGCCGGTTCGTTTCTACACAAGATGGTGCTTTCGTTTAGGATATATTTCAACATTGCCCAGGATGCACATAACGCATTATTTAACGTCTGTCATCTCAGCATTCTGACTTCGTTGTTTGCTCGTGAATGTACCTGTGAAAGAGCATAAATTATTGCATATACTTGCCAAGGCTGGGCTCCTGCAGCGTTCTCTAGGTGGGTGGTGAATGCTTAACCGTTCCTGGAAATGACGGCAGTGAGTAGTAATTTTAACTGATAACATACCTCTACCTGGGAGATTCCTCCCAGGTTGTGGTATCTTAAGTATTGGTTTGGTGCTGGGCCTGGGCACTTCTGCTGCCTAGCTGCAAGTTATCACGGGGTTTGCACAATGGTCGCAGATTCTGTCGCTAGCTCAAACAATTCTGGAAGTGGTACGCAGTGAGGGCAATTAACTGGCATCTTCTTTTTCCGCGGTCTTTCTGCAGCCTCCACCACGCAGAAACCAGCGTGGCCAGTTTCCATCTGTAATGTTTTATAGGGTGTCGAATAACAGGCTACCGGCTTATGACGCTTCGGGGGCGTTCCCATAACAATGGCACCCTCCGTATCCATTGAACATGTTCTGCTTGCATACGCTCATACCATTGATAGGGCGTAAGCTTCAAAATGAATTGTCGGAAAATACTTATCGACAGGCATGATTACCTCCACAGGATGGATGCGGTCCCCTGTGGCAGGTTACCGATGGTATTTTACCGCCGCAATTTACATATAATGCGGTATTTCCGGACTGAAGGCACTACGAACATCCTGTCGCAGCCAGGCGCTACTGCTGACAGTAGCGTCGGAGCGTTGTAACGAAGTCATGAGCACAACGCAGCAAAAGGCAGAAATGCTCCTTAGAATAGAAACAAGTAACATTAAATATACATAATTACATGACGGATAAAGAGAAATTACTCTTATATAGGCTTTCGCATTCCTTAAAGACCGACCATATTAGCAAGAACCGGAATAAGTGGAATGGTTGTCAGTGAAAATGAACTAGGTGATTAAAGTATACAGTCACGTATTTCCCCCGAATGTATGCAACAGAGGAATTATAACAATTCTGAGCCTCACTTTAAAACACAAACACTTGCACGCACTCTGGTCTACAGCAAACATAGTCACAAAGTGATACTCCTGTGTTATAGCATATAGGTCGATCAATGATGATTGTAGTCCACGGCAACGGAGGGCTTAGGATTTTTCAAATGAACGGCATAATATGTAGTCACTTCTATCGTCCATTTGGTGCACAGATTGAAGCACCTAAGGGTTATTACGAAGCATAAGTACTTAGTTGGGAAAACAAGGTAAGTGAAATATAAGGTTCATAGTAAATGCCAGCCCCATGTTACAGCTCACAATTGTTATGACCAAAGAAGAGGATTCCTCAGAATGGATGGCAGTATGCTGCCCAGCCAGTGCCATGCAGCTGCACATGATTTGCGCCGTAGGATTAACAGCATTTTGCAGTATCCGTTTAAGCAAACGTCTGTGTGACTGGAACGGGAAGGCGAAGAAGTTATCCAGCGGTCCGTGTTGTGTAACATTCTGTATTAAAAGCACTATGGAAGAAACGTTGTAAGTCATTTCCTCTGCGCCATATAGATGGTAACAATTTCCCACAAAGCTCTCAGTGCATCATCTGTGAAATCTACGTTAGTTTTGACAAGCATATGGTGGCATAGTAGGTAAATAGCTGTAGGTAAAGCAATAAAGTTTTCGTAATGTGACAATGTCACAACGTGTTGAATTTGTGCAGGCACTGCGTTCGACAAAAGCGGTTGGAACTACTTAGCTTTCTTACGGTGAAAGTCGCCTGCGCTCCGACAGCGCCTACTGAAACTTGTCGTCCAACAAGAAAGACTCCCCTCCAACAGCTCCCACAGGTTTTCGGTGCCATCCCCTTCGACAAGGTATTGGCGTTTCAGGGTTTGCGTTGTCTATAACGACCTCTTGCGACGAGTAACACCTAAACACCCAGCGTGTATGTAATTCGTTAAAGATGCAACCACGGTATCTATTGAAAGCCACCAAAAGGTTATAGTTTCGGTCCCCCAAACAACCGAACGGAGACGTTAGTGCGTGGACGCCAATCAGTTTTGGGAAAACTAACTTTTTGATGAAGACAAGCGGGCCGTTGCACACACTTGTCACAACACCCATAAACGGAATACGCTTAGGTATTTTTAACAAAAGCACATGCAAGCACGTTACTTATGACAGCAGGTAAGGGCAACATGGTGTGCTCTGTATGGCAGGTAAGAGCACGCCTTTGGTCAAAACATCCATCAATTCATTTATAATGGGAGCAATAAATTCGTACGCGCTTTGCAGGCTTCTTGCGCCAACCTACAGACCAAAAATGGAGAGCGCTGACGCAGTCGGGGTTATCACCCAGCACAAAATGGGCCATATCAGCAACGTTGCAGAGCTAAAGGGACTAAAGGCATCCACGTGTACTCGAATGCGAGGAACATCTGTTGGAAGAGTACATTTTCCACGCAGTATATTACAAAGCCCACTTCGTACTCTCCCCTGTCCGTACATACCAGAAGGCATAGAGACTGTTTCTGTATCCCCTGGAGTCAGCATCAGCGTTCTGTAATATTTCGGCAATGCAGGCGGGACTGACCTAAGCACAAGTAACTGTCTATTTACTGAAGCTGCAGATGGTCGGCTGCTCCAAACACTTCCGAGTAATGATCGCCGAACCTCTTCTTCGTGCATTTCGTACAACAGAACAGTATCCACGGTCAAAGTTATCTCACCCGTTTATAATTTCCCCGAAAATAAACACATATATCTATCTATGTATATACATGTAAAGAACCCACTCATGGGCGAAATCATTTTGTAATTAGGTGCTACTGAGGCAGATAATAGCGATTCCGCATCAATTTCAACAGGAACCATATTATCTGCACATAAACAAAACAACAAACAGTTGTCAACTTCAGATGTATGTAAAAGCAGTGGTATTTGTGATAGCATCGACAAAATCCTGAGTCACACGTAAGTCTAACCTACGGCGCAACTGCCGATGCCACAATATTTTACAAGTGCGCCTAAATGTAAAATATACGAGCAAGTACGCTATGTTAGTCGAGCACTCACAACGCTAAAGTTAATGCACGCTTACATCTGGCACCGACACACAGCGAACTTACTATGATAATGACAAGAGCGTAATATTCGTGAAAATTATTCCCAAGCCAAGCTTGCGACTGCGCAGCCAAACGTTCGCACGTTTCAAAATGTAGGGTTCAGATGCGCTACAATGATACGTTCACCTTGTAAAGATGCAAAGGAGTAAAGAACTATAAAATTATTTATAACTATAGTTTACATCCATTTTTAATTTCGTCATAATTTTGACATAAAAGGAAAACGGGTGTAAATCCGAATCTTGACCGGGGACAAGTAGACGTTATGCACATTGACTTCAACAAGGCCGTTGACAACCTACCACGCAAACGACTTCTACGCAAACTCCAGGGAATTAGAGTCATCGGGAAAGTACTCGCATGGGTTGCGGACTACTTGATAGATCGGTCACTTCGTATGAAGGTGAACAAAACGCTTGTAGCGATTGTACATACCGTACTTCTAAATTGTACCTTCCTATTCTCGTCTTCTTTATTATTGTACAGTTTTGTTTTAACTGACCCACAACCAATAAAAGGCTTATTTGGCTTTCGATTCGCTACTGGTTTCGGCTGGGAATGTTGAATCAATTAACGCGCGAAAGTAAGTTGCTGGCAGCGGAACCTGGGTGCTTCCTGGTCCTTGCATTGCAAAGGTAAACAATTGTAATGGCGTTATTTGTCAAATTTATAAATAGGAATGCATAGTTGAAAGTATATTTTTGTTTTTGGAATGACGTAAGTTTTGATTTTATTGAGCAGTTCATCAACTCCTGGCTAAAAGATCCACTCAATATGAAAGAATCACGGGATTCGCCTATCGTACCAGTCCCACGCAACCTTGAACTCACTACTTGCTAAAATGAAATAGGCGGAGTCGTTAGATTCTGCCAAGTGCCTGGAGGTTGTGGTTTTGATTTCAGCGTAGCTTTCGGCAGCGTCCCGCACGAACGACTTCTGTTTAAACTCCGAGGAATCAATTGGCGTGCCTCGCATAGTTAAAAGTAAAATATTTATTTATTTGTTTATTTATTTATATCGCCGGGAATGTTCTCTCTTGGTTCTCTGCTTCCTTCAAGATCGCACGATGCAGGTGCAAGTAAACGAAACGTTTGCCGCCCCTGTTCTCATGACTAGTGGGGTTCCACATGGCTCTTTCCTCGGCCCGTGCTTTTAAACATCTTCATCAAGGACTTACAGTCCACAATAAAGGCGGCTTGCTTAAGCTACGCCGACGATCTGAGGCTGTAGATAGAGGTATTCAGTATAAGAGATATTGGTAGGTTACAACCGACACTCGACCTGCAACATGATTGATCAAGTCGGTGGCATTTGACAATGCACCGTGAGCAAGGCTCGGTTCTTCCAGTTGGTGCTTCCGACCCATTTGTAATCTAACATATTGGTGGTTCCTTGCTCAGAAACGCCACTAAGGAGAGGGATCTGGGTGGTGATGTTGCGCCTGACCACAAATCCAGTGAAGATACCAAGATAAAGGTCGCTGCGACCCACAGGATGTTGCACTCTACACGTAGAGCCTTCTCTAGCCTGACCCCAACGCTGTTCCGACACCTGTTTACTTTGCTTGTACGCCCGCTCCTGGAATACGGGCTACCCGCCGCCTACCCTCTTACAAAATTTGAATGTGATATGATTAAGAAGTTTCAACGGCGTGGGTCCAAATCTGTTCCTGAGCTGCCGGACCTGTCCTATTCTCTCCGACTCAAACAACTTGATCTATTTTCCCTGGATTACCGTCGTCACCGCGGAGACTTGATCTTCACCCGATGTATTCGTAGAGGTTTGGGGAGGGAATTGCAAGAATTCTTTCATTTCAACACAGAGAGTGCAACAAGGGGCCATAGTTTGAAACTGTCCAAACCGAAGAGTCTTCGATTGCGATTCAGCCTGGCTTTATCCACTCGCAGTGTAAAGGACTTGAACCGCCTTCTGGAGTCCATCGTCGAGGCTGAGACCGAGGAACGTATCAAACATTTATTGGATTCACATTCTTATTTACGGCAAGCCAGCTGTTTCTAATGCAGCTTCAGTGGTTCTCTGTGGGTTTTTGTTCCACTGTGACCTAGGCTATCTCCATAACGCTCGGGAAGTGACGGAGCTGATAAAGGAATTTTCTTCTGTTCCTTATCATCCAATGATCCAATGAACTTGAATGAGCGGTTATCTAAGGGCAACTGATGAGAAAAATGCGTGCTGTATTAGGCACTAGGTTAGCAGGTAGTAATGACAGACTCAATGGTGAGAATATGTACATGTACTTTTCTTGCAGTATAAAAAGCGGTTCTATCGCAGAAGCATCAAACCATGTCAAAAAGGTATGAGTACTCAAAGGAAAGGCGGAAGTTAGAAAACCCTTGAATTTCTAGAATTGCTAAGTGATATATTGTGCCTTAATGGTGTGTACGTGTAGTCTATTTCAACAAGGTGAATGAGCCTTCAAAAGAATTACAGTAAATAAGAAAGCGGTGGACTATAAATAGGTACACTTATTAGAAATGGCTTTTGAGGGGTTATCGTCGGACGTCTAAGAGATAAAGAGGCATTTATGTGGTTCAGTATACGTAATACATAAAACGTGCATTTGTTATATCTGCTTTGATATTATCTCCAAGTAATGTATTAAATAGCGCTGTTTCACCATGCATTGGGTATCGGTTATGGGAAAAATGTTGTACCCCTATAATATAAATGAGGCATCCGGAGGAGTTAAGTTAACGGAAACGGGAGAAATGCATACAAGTGAAAACTAAGTCATAACGGTCTATGTAACAATGGAAGCTATTGGAATTCAATAATGCAGCGGAACCTGGTATGTATCTGTTATGATGTTCCAAAAGATGACGTAAACATGTTGCTAGAACGAAATTATGAAAGCTGCAAAACGTTTTGCGTGAAGGAAAGGTCACGCTGCAACACCACTGGGTGCAACAGTATTAGAAGACAAATACCCAACAACTACCGACATTAGGGAAAAAGTGGCCAGGTCAGTGTAAAGTCTCCATGCAATGCCACTGGTAGCAATAGAGGTTGGCGGCATCCGGTTTCGGATTTGCCTGTCACTGTGGCAAGCCACAGGACGCCTGCGCCTACAGAGGGACCATGGATGGCTTGCGCTGCACCACCCACAGCTCCAACCACATACCCCATTCCAGTGTAAACCCGAAGGAATAAGACCGGGAGGCATGCGGATGGGAACCACGTTTCATCAACGGAGCCGGCCCACACTCCTTCACAGGCAAACACAAGCACGCTGTATTTGCGGAATCAAGCGCACACAAGGCGGTGGCTGGACCGTAGTCCGCTCCACACTGAGTGCATGGAACCGCTCTTTGAGCCTAGCACGGACACAAGAACCGTGCACCCCGTCCCCTCCAGCAACGACCAACTGTCTCCTGGAGCCAGTATGAACGATGTAGTGGGTAATAGACAGGTAGGCACCTTGTCAACATACACATCAAGCGCAACCATACCAGGGATATCAAACAACAGCCATTCACTTTAAACGACAAGCTGAAATAAAATTATCCAATAATGCATACAGATACGGTGGCATAACTCTTCGCTAAATTACCATATGAAGTAATTTGGTTAGCAACAAATCCGTGATAAGTAAGAAATGTCCACAAGTTACTTAAAATGATACAAACGCAACAAAATTACCGAAGATAAGCGCAATTAGTGTAAGCAACGTGGCCAGTTAATAGAACATTATTCAGGGAGGCAGAACAAACCAAATAAAGCGGAATGAAATTTATCCAGCTTAAAAAGACCTAGTTTAAGTGTAAGTTGGTTTAGCCCAACTGCGGTGAAGAAGCATCAAGAATGCAACATCAGCCTCAGCATGGGGCACTGCAATAGGGGTACCGCACTACTTACATACCGTAACTGTGACTAAATGGAAAATGTGGCCGGCTTCATGTAACGTCTCCCAGCAATGATGCGAAATGCACAGTAGCTACCGGACGACAAACATAAGCTGGCGGCCAGTAATTAATAGACGTTGCCGGCTCCATTTAATGTTTCACAGAAATGCTGCCATATGCAACAGAGCTTACGGATTGCACCTATAAGCTGATCGCCGTTAATTAATAGATGTCACTGGCACCACTTAAGATGTCACAACAACGCTGACATAAATAACAGAGTTCACTGGCTACTCACCTAAGCTGGTCGCCAGTAAATAAAAGATGTTGCCGGCTCCACATAAAGTGTCTCAGCTATGCTGCAATTTGCAATAGAGCTAACTGACTACTCACATAAGCTGACCGCCAGTAAATAAAAGATGTTGCCGGCTGCACAGTAGATGTCACAGTCATGCTGCTATTTGCAATAGAGCTAACTGACAACTCTTATAAGCTCGCCGCCCGTAATTAACAGATGTTGCCGGCTCCACTTAACGTCTTACAGGCATACAGCCAAAACCACGGTACCAGTGAACCTTATGCAGTGGAAGTGTTGCTCAGGCCCATGTAAATTCCTCACGCTGATGTTGAGGTGAGTATTTGTTTGTCGCGTCAACAAAGTGGAGCACTGACATCCGGGCTATATTTTACTTTGTCATAGGGGTATGCATTAAATGACGAACTTACCTAGTGAACGATACGATTATGAGCGTTTCGTACCGACAACTGCGGAGGGGGCCATAGAAAGACATGTGTATACAATGTGAAAACGTAGTAATGTGTGCATGCATACGTCGGGAAGAAAATGACGCCATTACTTGTTTCGCCCTATGCTAGCTGAGAAATCATGTGTAGCGGCCGTATGCTTGCCCTACGGTTTACAAGAACTGACATTTAGACTGGGGTTCTCTTATCAAACAGATAAACATTACGGCATACTGGTCGTTCGTAGAGTCACCCACTGGCTACCGTGCTGTATGTTCCAACCCGTACCCAGCCGTTTTCAGGAAACGTGAGTTACCGTTGGGAGAGGCATGCCGCAACAGCACCAGAGGGTGTCCCTAAAAAGAGCCGGTTTATCGTTTTCATGTGCACGCATGAGGGGAAAGTGGGTTCGGGAAAAGTTTACTCACGTAAGACGTACAGTTCCAGTTGACAAGCGGGGATCCAGTGAAAAGTGAAACCGAGGTGCAACCAACCAGCGTTGGATACGGATAGCACAATGAAAAAGCAGCATAAATGCATAGCAATACACAAAAGAGTGCAAAGCTGAAAACGTGCAAAGCTGTTTTCGGGTTTTAATAGGTTTTGTTGTTTTTTGGTGGTTTCAAAACGTTTTAATCATTTTTCTTGTGGATTTTCGTAATTTTTGGTAAGAGCAGATATTTTCAGAGTCACTTTCTATGTAAAATAGTAAGTGCCAACGTAGTACGGAAACGAACTGGAAGTTTGAGCTTCCTACCACGTCGATTGATAGTAGGGCGAGAAGGAGTGCTGCCGGTTGAGGTTGTCGGTTCTGCTGGAGCGAAGGGACTAGTCTGAGGTTGCGGTGCTAGCCGTGTTGGCGCAAGCTGTGAAGGTGCTCGTTGTACCGAAGCATCAGGCTTGTCGAGGAATGCTGGCTTGTGTCGATGGATGTTGATCGTCTCAGTCTTACCATTGTAGTCAATGGTAAACGTCTTGGCGCTTCTGCGCACGACAAGGTACGGTCCAGAATAAGGTGATTGAAGTGGCCGGCGTACGCCGTCAGTGCGAACGAACACTGCGTGCAAGTAGTTAAGCCTTCGTCCATGTTGGTACGCAAGCACGGTGCTCTGGGTTGCACAGGCTGAAGCTGTCGCATTGATGAGATAAGCGAGCTTGGAAGTCACCATAGTCGAAGGTTGTCGGCGCTCTTAGTGAGACGATTTCACCAGGTAAGCGTTGTGTGCATATAAAGACTAGCGACGATAAGGTGGCATGCAAATCCGCTTTAATCATGTTGCTTATGCCTAAGAGAACGAGCGGAAGTGCTTCGTGCCAGAATGTGCTAGATTGGGCACAGAATGACGCTTTAAGTTGCCGGTGGAACATTTCTGCCATCCCATTAGCTGCGGGATGGTATGCGGTGGTTCGGTTATGTTAGCAACCAAGAACGTTGAGCAGTTTGCTGAAGGATCCATCAAAGTGTGATCCTCTGGCAGTGTAGACTACGCTTGGGCAACCGAATTGAGCTACCCAGTTTTCTAAGAATGCTTGCGCAACTGTCTCAGATGAGCAGTTGACTATCGGAATCGCCTCTGGCCAACGGGTGAATCAGTCGACACAAGTGAGGAGGTACACGTAGCGTTTGCATGGAGACAAAGGTCCGACCAGGTCGACATGAACGTGTGCAAAACGAGAGTCAGGAGCAGAAAGGCGCCATTTGGGCCTTTGGTGTGTCTGTATACCTTGGCACGCTGACACTCTAAGCACGCGCGTGCCCAAAGGCGGACATCGCGATTGACGTTGGGCCATACGAAGCGTTCCGTTACGAGCTTCTGCGAAGCACGTGTGCCGGGATGAGACTGGTTGTGTAAAGCATTGAAAACTATTCGACGCTTCGAAGTAGGAACTACGGGGCCGGGGAAGTTAGTGAGACGTCACAAAGAATGGTCTCATCAGATGAAGCTAGTGGAACTTTGCGTAGTTTCTACGAGGTGTTGCATCGTAGCTTGTCTATGTCGGGATCAGCTTGTTTAGCAGCAGCCATAGCGGCTAGATCAATGTTGGCGCTAGGTGATAAGCTGATCTGCTGAATGCGTGAAAACGCATCCGCGACGGGATTGAGAGCACCTGAGACATGTACGCCTATCGTAAACTGAGAATCGTAGTCTAGGTGTCTAGTTTCCTGCGGACAGTACTTGTCCGTTGCGCCATTGATTGCGTAGATCAATGTGTTGTGGTCAGTGAAGACTGTAAAACGTCGACCTTCGAGATAGTGACGGAAATGTCTGATACCTAGGTAGGTAGCCAACGGTTCCCTACCGAAGGTGCTGTAACGCGATTCGACAGGTTGTAAATGTTTCGAGAAGAAACCTAGAGGGATCCATCGAAGTTCGATTAGTTGCTGAAGAGCTGCACCGATGGCAGTGTCGGATGCGTCAGTTGTCAGGGCAAGTGGTGCAGATATGTCTGGATGGGCAAGAAGCGCTATGTTGGAGATAGCATCTTTGAGCTTCTCAAAAGGCAGTCTAGCGTCGTCTACAAAATGAAAAGACCGTTGTTTAAAGCGGAGCAAGTCAGTCGTTGGTTAAACAACTCTCGCGCAGTTAGGAATATAGCTTCTATAATACTTGACCAGGCCAAGGAATCGGTATAACTGCTTGAAGGAACTGGGAGCAGGATAGTCCTTCAGTGCTTGGATCTTGTCTGGCAGAGATTCGATACCAGAGACGGATATGCGGTGGCCAAGAAAGCTGATGGAGCTATGGCCAAGCTCGCATTTATTACAGTTGACGATAACCCCATGCGGGGTTAAGCGTTGAAAGGCAGCGTCGAGGTAAAGCTGTTCCTCGTCAGAAGAGCTGGCAATGAGAATGTCATCTAAATAAGGATAAACGCCTACCAGTCCTCACATTACCTTATGAATGAAACGCTGAAAAGTCTGAACAGCGTTGCTGAGGCCGAAAGGCATTCTAAAGTACTCGAATAGGCCGAATGGCGTGATGCATGCTGTTTTAGCAATGTTGTCTTGTGCGACAGGTATCTGATGGTAGGCGCGAGCTAGGTCGACTTTGCTAAAGGTTGACATGCTAGCTAGAGCTGAGGTCAAGTCGTGCATGTGCGGGATGGGGTATTTATCCGCGACGGTAACCTTTTCAGTGCCCTGTAATCACCACAGTGGCGCCAGTCACCGGATTTCTTCGGTATTAGGTGTAATGGTGATGCCCATAGACTTTTGGTGGGGCGGATTATTCACAGTTCGAGCATTTGCTCGAAATTCGCCTTGGCAGCTTGAACCTGTCCGGAGCTAGCCTGCGAGGGCGAGCCGAAACAGGTGGGCCCTTATTGCAAGTTTGATGCATGTCGTTTGACGTCACAGGAGTCAAGTCGTTTAGGACGCAAACGAGTTTAGAATGCTTGTTGAAAACTTCTATAAAAGGTTGTGAAGCGTGAGGTAGGACACGAATGGGAGTGATAGCAGCCACGTTGGTGCTAGTCCCGATAACACGGGGCTGTGTCCTAGAGTCGATAAGGTCCTTCCTTTTAGCGTCGATGATAAGGTCGAAGTATTAAAGGAAGTTTATGCCCATGATGGCGAAAGGCAAGACAGCGGTTATGAAAGGCCAGTTAATGGTTCGCCGGAGGCCTAAATTGAGCGTCAGCAGCCTTTCGTCGAAAGTTGCGATTGGTGTGCCATTGGCGGCACGCATCTTGGTCGGCGATGGTGAGACGACCTCTTCTGGGCTACATGGTATAACACTAACTTCGGCTCCTGTGTTGACTAGGAACTCCGTGCTGGAAGTTAAGCCCTAACGCGGAGGAGGCGACTTAAATAAATAAATAAATAGTTTATTCTCGAATTTGTCGTCGTCGTCGTTACGGACCGTCTGAGAAATTTCCCTGCTTCTCGGCGAAGTTGCAAGGCTTTACAAATTTATGGTCTGCGGTACCAAAACGCAGCTGGTACCAACAGCTAGCTTGCCTGTTGCTAGACTTAGAACGTTTGAAGGGCGATTTTGATCGGCTAGGACGGCGACGGTTAATAGTAAGCTGTTAAACCTGGCGACTGTGTCGCAACTTGTGTTTACAGGGCTTCTATATTTGACTGTAAGCCAGCGATAGATTTGCCCTGGGACGCGACGGCATTGATCTTGCTGGCGTCGACTTGTGGCTGTGATCGCTCAATAACTCGATCCACTAAATCTGCTAGTTGAGTGAGCGAAACGGAGCTCACTGTAGCGAGAAGCGCTTGCATGTTTTCCGGTAGCCGCTGTAGGCATGGTTGTAGTCCATTGCTGAGGGACCAATGCGTTGCTGCATCTCTCGTAGCAGGGCTGAGGGCAGTTTGTCGCCCAGCTGCAGATCCCTGAAAAGCTGCTGCAGGCGAACTTTCTCAGAGGGCATAACACGCTTAATCGTGGCCCCTTTGAGAGCCTCATAGCGGTTTTCGGTCTGAGAAATGATGACGTCATGCACCTGCATTGATATCTCCCTGGGGAGATAGGACAGGACCTTGCTACAGTTCGCGTAGTCGGAAGTGATTCTGTGGTTGTAAAACTCAACCGCAAGATGAGCGAACCACAAAAGAGAATCCACGTCCCAGAAAGGTGGTACAGAGAGAGATACAACCCTTAGCAGAGACTCTGCCTTTGGGTCTACAGATTCCATGGCTTAAAAATTACGCAAAAATAGGGCTACCGTATGAAAAAATGAAACCGGAAAATATGAAAACTAAATGGAACGAGCTCACCAGAGAAAACTTCGAAATACACGGCGCTGAGAATGTTCCGGAGTCGGGGTCACCAATTTAGAGGGTCGTCTGTACCGGGAGCCCAGCGAGCGATTCGAGAAGACAGATCGAGTTGCAGGGAAACTTTTGTTGGTACAGTAAAAAGATTCCAGGTTATCTAGCTCTAAAGGCACGACACCGTTTATGCTCTAGCTACGGGAAAGGCGCATGCACGTCACACAGGGCAATCGCGGACCGGGACTCTCACATCTGAGTTTTGCCTAGCGGCTGGTTTGGTTTGATAGCCATTAGGTGCCATTAGGTGGCGGTTCGTATATATAAATGGTATGCATATGTTAAGTCGGTGTATGTTATCTATTGAAGAATCTTAATTTGATTAAGATAGTTAGCTGTTGTGATAGACTACATGAGTATTGGAA
The DNA here is from genome assembly GCA_944474145.2 of Dicrocoelium dendriticum. Lineage (NCBI taxonomy): Eukaryota > Metazoa > Platyhelminthes > Trematoda > Plagiorchiida > Dicrocoeliidae > Dicrocoelium > Dicrocoelium dendriticum. The sequence goes on along the minus strand of OX104070.1, from coordinate 59,609,625 downwards.
ATCACTTGGCGCTACATTTGTAACTGTCATCCTGGTGGATGAATTTGCGAGCGAATGTCCTTTGGTGCTACTGTTATCGCCAATTTGATGAGGTTGAGTCCGATGTAACGGAAGTTTCAATTTGTAACTGCCACAGCTTTTTACACTCATACGGCTGTGACGCGAAGGCATTATGAACGGCAGAGGGGAAGCGGTTGCCAGAGGAGTACCCGTACAAGTACGTGTCGTATCCCTGTGTTCATGGCAGGCGTAGCAACGTTCGTGGGGAACGGTAAATTGCTATTCTCACTGGATAATAAATGCTACACAGTTACAGGATGCTGGACTGCAAGGCGCAGTTCTCTTCCAAGTTGAAGGGTGAATTTTACGAACGAGAGGAATTGCATCTGTGTCACCGTCATGATTTCCATTTTGGGAAGTCATGGCTATATCCACAAAACAGGCGGTTGGCTTAGGCGCAGGAGAAAGAGAGGTTTTCCCTGATGTCCGTTTTCAAAAGTGGTAGGGCAATACGTACCTACATTTCTATGGCAGATGGGGGAATTTGAACGCGGATGAGCTGAGGATGCTTAGAAGGCGACACAAGAAGCGGAAAACAAGGGAAATGAGCGAGGTGACAGAATTGTTTCAGCGCCACGTCGCTTGTCAGGTATTGAAAGAGAGCAAAATGGTGAGATATTTGTTCTTCGTTACATCGGTGATGGAGGCCATTGCGAAGCGATACGGCGAAGTAATTTTGGCGGACGCGACTTACCAAGTGAATTTTAGGGAATATATTTTGTGGCACTGTATGCTGGTGGATGTAAGTGGTGTGGCGCGTTTCTTTTTCTGTGCGTTGCTTCCGAATAAGACGTACAACAGCTACCGGCAAGCTGTGAAAGCGATGAAAGAGTTGCTACCCTGCAAGGCATCTGTACAAACTCTTATGATGGATAAACGCATGGCTCAGGTGCGGGCGATGACCACTTATCCTAACGCGTCGGTGATGTATTGCCGTTTTCACGTGCTGAGGTATTTGTCCCGCTCGGTTTATCCTGTTTTGGGAGCGAGTTAAGCAGACAGCTTCCTTCTGCAGCGTTCTCTGTATAAATTGATCTATACACGTGATGCGGAGCAATCGGACGTACTGCTGATAGCAGCGAGGAGTGCTGAATTGTATTGTTACTTACAGCGAACGTGGCGGCCTTGTACGTCGTCCTGGGCTGCTAATAGGTAGGGGGAGTTGTGCTTATTCGGTTGCGCTGCAACCAATGGCTTTAAGAACGAGAACATGCACCTGAAGTGGCTGGTTACCGAGCACTCCTCCCAGCATACTCTGTTTACGGTGGTGCTTGATCGTGTAAACACGTTGATTCAGGACAGGCTGCAAATTCTTGGTAGGCATGTCGCGTCTACGTACATACTACCCGGGAATTGTCCTTGGCAGCACCGATATTTTCGCCTTTTTCGTTCGCTCACAAGCAATTGGAGGCATTGGAGGAGCGCACGTATCACTGCCGCCAAGGATGTTGGTCCGCAAAAGTTCGTTCGTTATGCTCGTGGTACGGCTACCCGTTCCTACGCTGTGACCATGGAGTCCTGTGACTGCGAACTTCATCATCAGTGGTGTACGCCGTGTGCTCATGTGTCACGTAACCGCTAGGCTGGGTACCGGTAGGTGGACACTGGGTTAAATGCCGTATGAATGTTGGGACACTTGATGCCCTAGACACTGCGTCGGATTCTTAATAGTGGCGTAACATAACCGTGCATGTGACGGACCACCTGTTGAAAGTAAGACCCTTGGGAGAGGCTACGAAATTGCGGCCTGCAGAGGAGTTTCCTTTGGAGTTGAAAACACACATGTGCAGCTCTTTCTGGGAACAAAAGCTCGAGCTTTACATGACACACAGGGTACAAATAGTTCGTTTCGGGTCTGATGAAAGGTCATGCAACCTTGTAGCTGGTTAGGCCGGCGTGTTAGCCGTAAGCGGCATTTAAACAGAATGCAAGCCGGCTCGAACGACATCCCACCACGCCATCAGAAACGGCTATTGAATGGAATTAGGTAGAATAGAAAAGGAAGAGAAACTCCATCAGGCAGCAGGAGTTATCTCAGGGAATAGGGCGATGTATCTTGACCAGATTACAATCCAGGCGGGTCTTAAGACGCGCCACCGCGAGTGCCAAGAAGAAATCCGCAGGCAGAGCATTCCACGGTTGGCACGTTCGCAAAGCGAAGTGATAACGTCTGCAGTTCAACCGTCTGTGCTGATGTGTGAGACTCAGTGGGTGGCCGCGTAGGTGGTAGCACGATTAGTGCAGTGTGAGTAGGGGAGACAGGCCTGGATAAGATTATAAATACAAGGAGCAGGTCGCCCCGTAGACATCGGTACTTAAGCGAGTAGAGGCCCAGGCATTAAAGTCCTCGTGCATAATCTAGTTGATTGAGGACTCGGACTCGGTTTCTTGCTCCACGTTGTGGTCGCTCCAGTATAGGTTGGTCCTTCAACAAACAGAAGCTCAAAGCCTGAATAGCAAACTCCAAGTGGGGTCGAAGAAAAGGGTTCATTGGGCGGAGAATGCTGGGGTCAGTATGACCGAAGGCTTGTTTCAGCAATCCCACCGTGCGCTTAGGAGCAGCAGCTACTTTCCGGCAGGAAGCGGATACGGAAAGACGCGTCTAGCTAAGGATACTTAAGTCTCTTTCGGCTGAAGAGATCTGGAGGTTAGACGCTCCCAGGTAATATATGTAGGAGAAAAAGCGGAAGGGCGGGTAGAAGGGACACGACACTTCGAAGCGTTAAATGGAAAATCGTTTTCTATCGATCTCTGATGTAGATGGTCGAGGGCCGTCTGAAGTACATGGGCATCGTCTGGAAGGTAAACTGTGCGCCACACTTTCGCGGCATTAGCATATAACAGCAGCAAAGCCTGCGCTTGCCGTGTGAGGTCATCAAGGATGGCTAGGAATAGGTCCGATCCGAGAACAGACTCCTATACACCACGCAAACGCGTGATTTAAATGAGCCTGGTGCTTCCAATAGGACACCGTGGCGGATGCCCGTTAGTGTCATTTGCACCTTCTCCACATTTAGAAATATTGCATGTCGCTCATTTGTCAACATTTCCTAAGGTCTTACCGTTTACACTTATCAGTGGTTTAACGGTTATTTACCGTGTTACCCGATCCACGCATTTGCAGCAAGGCGTCCCTGTTCTGATCAGGTACGTTCCTTTTGAAGTGCCTAAAGGATATTTTAGATGTGGCTCCTCAGTATGAATGACTATCCTGGGGTAATGAATTTATTGCCACAGTTACAGTACAAGCCACGGTAAGAATGTGTATCTGCTTTCTTCCAATCATCGTACGTCGTATTAGACATTTGTGTGCTACCGGCTAGTGAAAACCCCGGCGAATTCTGGCCCTCATTTTCCAGCAGATATACGGCGTTGTAAATGTTAGGGAGTTTCCATATGTGTCCTACCTAACGAGCAATGGTAAGTTCGATTTTAGTTTAGTGTTAGCACGCTGGTTGTTGGCTATATGCAATGCCTTAGCAAAGCCAGCAACCTAAACAGTGCGACTTGCTGTTCTATAGAGATCGCATGAATCGCAATGCAAAGTACTTGCCTACTCAGCGCATGGTACCGGACACCCCGACGCCATCGGACACCAAGAAGGCCTCGCGGGCAATGATGATCAAGCACTTAAAGTGGCTTCAGACGGAATGGTCCAAGCGTCACCGCGATAACGCTGAAGGGCCTTTCAAAGGTATGGAACACGCCTACTGTCGCCAAAGATGCCGCCGGGTTTAAGGAACTTGTTCCAGCTTGTGCAGTGCGTTAAGTGACTTCAATTCTATGTGACCGTACTTGCCTCCTACCTAACTTTAGCCTTAATGCTCCGACAGGCTTCCTTGTCAGCAATGAGGCTCCGCTTCACGGCGAGCGGAATAGCCCGTGTTGTCACACTGTGCTAAAACTCGACTGTGAGGTTTCCTCCGATTTGCAACTGGTTCACCAACCTCTAGGATATGTAGTGACCGGTGCGGTGACGATTTATGATGCCGCTAGCAGGTGCTCACGAATGGTGTCAGAAATACCACTCCGAAGAAGCTCGGTGTCATTAGGATAAGACATCGAAATTTCGGTACGCTGTGCGTCCTGTTTCGCTTGGCTGACCGAACGCTAACAGGAGAACTCAGTGAGCCATCGCAGATAACGTCTGGTGCGCCTCCCGTTGAAATACATGGAGAAAAGACGGCGTACGGAAGCGTGATCGGATTGCTCGCAGGTATTGATATGTGTATTGTGTTTTCGAAGCTAGGATCAATGACCCTAATTGGGTTGTTGAGTTAACTGCACCCTGCTTGTCCTCTCCTTATTGGTTGCACGCATCCGGGGATGCCGAAGCGGCACTCACGGGTCAAGCTGATGTAGGTGTCATTCTAAGCTCCAAGGCTGAGCCAATCGCTGGTTGATTGGATTCCTGTGAACAGCCATTTATGTGCAGCCCGTTTAACGACATCAGCCAAAGTTGATTCCCAAAGTGGTAAAAACCGCTGTTTCTTTGTGATTTTCGCTTAAGCTCCCATCGACTGCAGTCCAAATGCTGGCAGGGACGTTCAAGCACGAACTGAACGCGCTGCTACGCAGTGCTACTAGTTCAGATTTTATAGTACTTGCTGTGAATATAGACGCAGAAGTAGGGGGTCTGTACTCTTCAGAAGCTCACCTGGGTGGTAATTATGGGCCTAACTTCGAACGGACTGACAACGGTGAGCGTTTCCCACAATCGTGTGCGGAGCACCAGCTGTTTATCAGTAGCACAGCTTTAATACCCAGTACGTGACGAAGTGCCAGTTGGTGTCCTCCTGTAGGTGGCCAGCGATGGACCCAAATTAACCACATAGCCATAAGTCACAGGTGAAGTGGTTCGCTCCTGGATTCCCGCGCGTACTGGAATACCTGCGTCGAAGCTGATCATGCCTTGCTACGCTGGCGTTTCTCATGAACTTTAGCCGGGGGTGTACCAAGCGTCTGCTCCTATTGTCAACTGAGATATTGTTTCAGCCCTCGGTCAGGCAAACATACCCGGACGCACTGCATACCGAAATTTCGCTGTCTTGTTCTACTGACACTGAGCTTCAGTGGAATAAGATCTCGGCCGACATGCAAGAAGCAGGAGCAGTTGTATGCGGCACTATCAACCGTCGCCGCACCGGTCGCTGTATACCGAGAGGTCGATGAACCTGTTGGAATCTGGAGGAAACTTCCTGTCTGTCTATGGGCACAAAGTGAACAGTGATTCCGCTGTGGCACTCAGTGCATCCGCAAGACCAAATTGGCCAGAGGTGGCAGGTACTGGATTTCCGGAAAGTCGCAATCGGTATTTCCCGTTAGAGCTCCTCCTGGAGAGGCCATTCTGACGACCTCCGTAGGGTCCTATAATCTGGTTGGTGTAAGACAAGAGATGTCTACCAACAGCGTTTCAAGAATACTGGCCAAACATGTTTGCCGTCCGATCTGCATCCACTTTCGAACATTAAATGCTGCGACTCTGAATGCGGAGCCAGGCAAAAACCCACCACATCCTGGGAACACAGCTACCGAACCTTTCGTTGGAACAGGAAAAGCCGGAACAAGCCATTTGGCATCACGAGGAGATTGTTGGGTAAGGCAGCGCAGTAGCAAGGTAATACTGTGGAACCCTTATCAAAAGGTGCATAGATGTGATACTGCGCGGTAGAATTACGTTTCTGTACATTCCTTAAGGATATCAGCTAAGTGAACACGTCATCACTGTTTTACCGATTACAAGACGTTTCCCTGTTAGCTAATGCTTGTATTCGTAAAATTCAAGATTTCACTTCGGAATACCACGGGCCTTCTTTCCCATAGGTGCACATAAAAGCAGAAAACCCTTAATGTTTGGCGGTCGAATTCTTCCGATTACAGTCCAAGTTACACACTGGCCACATACTCCCCCATGCCGCCGTGTTGTGTAGCATCCTCCGCCGACATCACCACAAGCGGTAACCCCTTTCATAATGATAACACGTGAGTGTGTTTCTTTCATTCACTTACCTAGCAACAGAAACCGTAACAAATCCCGAAATCGTTTAATGCCGCTGCCTTATCCAGTGTCCGCAGTAACACTGCAACTTCCGCCTTGCACAGGCAAGTGACTTTAATGTATATACTCCGATTTCATAGCACCTGGCCCTTATGACATCGTTAAATGGGGTGAATTTCCGCGGCTTCCAGATAGTAAGTCGCTATTGCACGTGAAGCTTCGAAATCTAACTGGTGTCCATTATCCGTATCTGCTTGAACGACCCCACGGCCCTTTCAAGCGCCACCATCAGTGCTACAGCCTTGCGTTCTCCCTCTCCAAGCAACTTGTAAACACCGGACGGCTTTCAACGTTTGGAGCACTGGGACATAGGTGCAGCGGGTGGATCCGTAATCGTCCACCGAATAAAGTGCTGGACACTGCACTTGGATACTGTGTGCAACTGCTGTCGTAACATTTCACTGGATTTTCAGAAAGCATGGCAGCTGCAATCCCACTTTTTCGCTTCACTAACAAACTCTTTATTTACGACTTAGCACTCATAGCGCCATGCATTGGTCATTACTGCATACATTTGAAACGGAAACCCTGAACAGGGGATAACCGATGCATTAACCGGTAAGTTACCTTTACCCACTCTGCAGTAACTCAATACTGCAAATGGAGACAAAATTCTATTCTTATTGACGCTTAGCATTGCATATTAACCTTGACCAGCGATACAAGAGGTTTTGTAGTGCCAACCTCACAGCAGTCGGTAAGCACGTTGTTTACCGCTATCAGTGTTGTGTGCCGTCCGCGGATGCTAGTGTGAAATATCTCATCCGCCTGTCCGCAAACCACTGCATTGCAGTGGTTCTGACGCGGCAGAAATGGTCACTACACCATTATCGAAAAACTTCCATACAAGGTAAGTGAAAATGTCAGACCAAAAATTTCGCAATGGTGGAATTAGTAGCTTCGATAGTGCACTCGCCCGTACGCACCCCCGTTCTCCGGTTGCTATGTTGAACCGCAATGAAAAGTTATCAAAAGCTTATCATCAAACTACGGAATATTTTATTCCCTGGTAAGGTTCTCTAAGATAAGGATGACGTGAACGATACACTCTACCATCGGGAGGTGCACTACATCGTTTCCATGTGCTTAAGTAAGTCAATCCCGCGTTACATCTATGCATACTGCTTTCATGTGTGTCTACGGAACACATTTCCATTAACCATTCCCCATTGTTCGCGCGTTGTGAGTCAAGAGCGCCTCACACGTTCCCCATGATGACTTGAATATTCGGAGTCGGTACGGAAGTCAATGTTCCAATTGTGTCTCCTTTTTGTTATCATTTCCATATAGCCACGATTACTGCGCATAATGCGTTAAACGCAGTTGCATACAATGTCGGAAACAAATGAAAAGCCATATGACACCACTCTAGTTGCAGCAGTAGCGTTAACAAAGACCATTAATTACGCCCTTTTTGTCGCGGTGTCTAAGACTAACACTGCGGCTTCCCTCGTAGCGAAAATAATGCCTCCTATGCGACCTATTTGTATTTCATAACCACAGGTTATGGAGGCGCGCTGTGCCTACAGCGCTGTCCTTCCCGTGCCGATTATGACGCCACCACCGTGAGACATATATAGACTTATGTACTGTCAGTCATGAAGGCGCGTGAGAACAGTCGTTGCCAAGTGCCTAGTAACAAAACTGCTGCCGTTGTCCTTGGCAAATTTAAAACCATTACTGGTTGTGTGTAGATGCATTCTAAGTTGATCCGTTAGCAGTGTTTACTACAACGCCGCTGCGGGACCATTATGGGCTTAGTAACGACCGTATTTAAGGACTTTGGTTCTAACAACGTCGGATATGCTGGGACCGATAAGGACACCAGTGCTCTGCGACCAATATAACACTAATAAAAGCAAGCCTTCAAGGCCTGCGCAGCAAGTACGTGAGGCTACTCTAATGCTTATACTGATGCAAATATCATGGAACAAACTTAGGCTAAGTGAAGGCCATTCATGTAGGCCCCTGGCGCTGATAACCTAAGTGTCGCAGTAGGCCATAATTAGGTTTCCCTGTGGAACATACGTAGGATCACTAAGCGCCATTACTTTGCAGCAGTGAAGCCAAAATTGTACACCTGCTCAATGACCTTTTTGACACCGCTGCTATAGAACATATGATACTTTTGCATACATCGCTCAAGTAACCAATCGAGGCCAACACTGGCGTGCAATTGAGTAAACAAACAAATACCACCATTAACGCAATCGTATGGCCTAACTATGCACCAGTCACGTTCGCAGAAACATAAAGCTACATATAGTCGTGCGCATATATGTGGGATACTTGTATGAAAACAGTTAAACTATATTCATTGATTTTCTTCCTTTTTCGTTTGCCATTCTCTTATTCCCTATGCTTCATAGAACTTCCGCATATAGTGCGCCTGATTAATTTTCCTCAGTATTATTCATAATGATCGTATTAGCTTATTCATTAAATGCATAACCTACGTATTCTACTCCTGATACTTTGATATGTACAGATGCAGATACTGATTAACCTGCATGAAAACTGGCAGGCATTTAATTAATTATTTACTCCATTACGTAGGGATAACGTCAAATATATCGCTGAACTAAAAAAACCTATAATTTGGTCCACTGAGGTCCAGTTGAGGGAATTAAATTAGGAAATTACAGCGGGGACTAATAACATGCCATCATCTTAAGTTGCAAAGTGCTACCATAATACGTGTACAAAAGTCTTCCTATATTAGGATATAAGCATGCATAGATTGGAGGAGCATTTCCATTTCTGATGACGTTGAATTTTCAAAATTAGAAATGCATATATTTGTAAATAAATATATGTATTCACTTTCACACACCGTTATGCAGACATCAATGTACGCATTATTAATCTCGAGATCATATATATATATATATATATATATATATATATATATATATATATATATATTTATCACGTTTCAGCAAGTATTCATGCCCCTGGTAACACAAACGTAAAACTAAACGTAGCAACCTGGACATAAACTGGACAGATGTCCACTTCAGGTATTAATGCATTACTTGCAGCTAAATGCATTTAGTTTGACATTTGTTAATAAATTAATAGTTGATATGCATTATATTTGCTATTATTTGACCATAACCCCAGCGGTTTAAATGCATCTGCAGGTCTTTTTATTTGGCCGTTTTCGGTTTCGTAACCTTGGTCGCTGATACTGCTTCGTTCCGCGCTATTGTCTAGCTTCCTTGAAACTGCGTTTCCGCAGGTGTACCTATCAGGTATTTCGGTTAAACATTGTTTGATACGTAGGTGTTCCTTTTCAGCATGTCACGTCGACGAAGTTATCAATTAACTGCACAGTTTCCGTCTCGTAGCACCATTTACCGTGCAGCGAAAAGAATGAAATCAGGATACAGCTACGAAGAGGTGCTTCTGTTGTCAGAAGCTAAACGACAGAAGGGTAAGAGCATCTTTAACATATCTTAAATATGATTGCTTACACAGTTCAGCCACCTGCACACGCTATCAACCGCAGTGAAGATGACAGGGACCCCGATGAATTGGTACATAACTTGAGAAAATTGATCGCAAAATCTCAAGTACCTGCGTCTTTTGTTCGTCCACTGTTGTGCCTTGTGCAGCCGTGGATGCCATTTTTGCCAAACGATTACCGGACGTTGATGCGTACCCCACGGACATCCCGCATTCGCGTTGTTTCACCGGGAACTTACGGTCACGTAGGTCTGCTGAGAGGTTTACAGCGTGCATGCTCTGCTATTTCGCTCGCCGCTGATGACACTGTTGACTATCAGTTGCATATCGACGGGTTTAAACCTTTTAATGCATCCAAGATGCATGTATGGCCAATCTTGTGCCGTGTTATAAAGCCAGGGATCACGAAGCCATTCATTGTTGGTGTTTATGGTGGGACCTCGAAGCCAAAAGACGTGGACGATTACTTGTGCAACACAATTAATTAGATACGTACTTTGCAACGCCAAGGATTATTCAAGCTTAAAGCCGTTATCTGTGATACCCCTGCACGTGCGTATGTGAAAAGAAAAAAAGAACATTCGGGTTATTACAGCTGTGACAAATGCACCCAACGTGGTGAGTATATGAGCCGCAAGGTAACGTACCCACTTACTGATAGCACACTACGGACTAATGCATCCGTTCGAAGGAATGATAGCCAACCGTCGCCTTTTGCTGCTTTGAATGTCGATTTGGTTGAGGACTTCCCAATTGACTACATGCATTCAGTATGTTTGGGTGTTATGCGCAGAATGATAAAAAACTGGCTTACTTCGCCCGTGGACAGTGGATTTCGACTGCGCAGAGAGCGATTGATTTTAGCAAACGAACGGTTGCATGAGTTCGGGCCTTCCTGGACATCGGACTTTCCACGTAAGCTTCGATCACTGGATGAATACCGATCTTAGAAGGCAACTGAGTTGCGTCAGTTTTTGCTATACGCCGGACCAGCTTGTTTAATTGGGGTATTGCCTGACGCTTTCTATCAAAACTTTCTAGATCTCTCATTTGCTATTTACATCATGTGCCCCCTCACCTTCACACTGCCTTATTTGATTTCCTTGTTCCTTTAATTCATGTATTTTTACATGATTACTTTGATCTTTATGGTCCCAGTGAGATGACGTGGAACGTACACTCACTGGTTCATCTTCCCACTGACGTACGAAAGATGGGGACGCTAGACAGCTTCTCAGCATTTCCCTTCGAGTCTCACTTGTTTTCCATCAAGCGCATGATTCACAATTCCTCGCGTCCGGTTGCTCAAATCATGCGGCGTACGTCGGAAGAGGAACAGCTTCCTCCTACTTCCAGCAACGCAAGCACCGTTGGGAATGTAGAGATGTGCACATATAAGGGTTAGAAGGCGTTTTATTTGCACGGCATTTTGTTTTCACTGTGAAGCCGGATAACGTGGTCATCATCGATGCCAAACCTAGAGTACTGACAGATGTGTCTGTGAATGTGTCCGGAAACATTGTCGTGCAATGCAGGGAATTTATGCATCTTCGTAGTCTGCTCACGCATAGCATGGATTCCTCAACGGTGTACATCTTCCGTGCATCGCAGTTGTCAACTGAGGTATGTACCTTCCCTGCCTGTCATATTCTCTTTAAGTGCATAGCTTTACCCTTGAACGATTTTCTTGTAATTTACCCTATGCCACACAGTTATACACTTTAACTACTAACGTCCTTCCTTTTCAGCAATGATGGCTTTTCAAGGATACAGCGTTGTCAAACTCCTTGACTCCGAGGATTTAATAACTATTGTCAGTAACACTTGGCTTAGAGAAGAGGGTTCGTACGCTCAAATACCTTCAGTGCGAGGTAAGCACTACTATGCAGCGGTGAAAAATCACACTGCGCCGGATGTCGATATGGTTAGCACTGCCTTGTCCATAATCGTTAGCACGAGTAAGTATTTCTCTTATATTAACCCACCTCGTTAGTTAGCTTCCAGCATGCCCGAGAAATGGAACGGCAATCTGAGCGCGGGATGCTGCCATCGACAGACGATACAATTCCCATGGGCCTTGCAGCTAAGCGTGCAATGTGAGTATTGTGTTTTTTATTTGCCATTAGATGCCTGCCCGTCCGTTAGAGCTCCGATGACGAGGATACCGCGCGTCCAAGCAAACCCAAAAGGCCTTCTGCAGCAACCTACGCACGTGCGCCCTCCTCTCTGTTCAGTGGCATTAGTCCGTCACGTCCAGGACCATCAACAAGCAACCGTAAGTATGGATTTCATACTACCCCTATTAAACAGTAATCGCGCCACCGGTTATTGCTTACGTCCCACCAAGCAATCTGGATGTGCTGCACGAACTGCAGGCCATAAAATGTAAGACGCCACAGATGTATTGCATTGCACTCAGCCTTATTTTTAGATGAGTTGTGTCTCATTCGATCAGAATTGGTCGGCCATCGTCGCATGTCCGAAGCGATGTTACAAATGCTACAACGAAAATCCCAAAGTGTTGCGCCGGGACTATCTCTGCTATTCATCTCTCTCACTGAGCTTAAGAGATTTGATGGACGGCTGAAGGACCCGGATTGCAAAATCAGAGTCGTAAGTTCGTCTTATTATTCAAATACTTTAGGTCAACCATTTATGTGCTGTGCAAGGTGATAACATACAACTCATCGTCCGGGGTACCATGGAGCGGCTAATGACAAGATCAGTTGCCGCGGAGATAAATTACTCCGGCGTTAGAGGTTGCTTTGCATTCAGGCGAACAAATATGAACGGCCTTGTACAAGGTAGGTTGAAATGCAGTAATCCATAAAAACTACCAAGGCATCATTCGGCAACGCATGAGTGATGCAGCCTCGGATGCTGACATTACACGGCACATCAAAACGTGGTTGCATTCTGCACGGCCCAAAAGACCGCCGGTTGAGCAAACTAAAGAATGCAGTGCGAAGGAGGTGAGTCCCCTGCTTCCTCAGGCACATCTTTAGCCTCCTACGTTGACACTCGCGGAAGCAGATTAAGAATATTGACTATGCCGCTTTCTGCTACTAACGTTCTTTGTACTGCACCCCTTCATGTATATATAGCATTCCTATACCTCGGATTTAATTTTCTTTCGCTTTTTGATGTCAGGTGCGCGGTAAGAGCGGTTTCCTTTTCCGACCAACGGCTTTGAGTCGCCGCCTAGGTGGGTTCCCAAATCCAGAAACTACCGCAACTGGTACCGGGTGAACACTAGGTCCAAGTCGTCCATATATTCGTTAGGCGCATAGTGCGTTCAAGTGTGTTGTCTGTATTCGGATACCCATGGGAGGCAATGACGGGATCTGGACCAGCCGGATTGTCACGCATAGTGGTGAATTTCTATTGGTCAACGCTAGCATCATCTTCATTGGTCCAACGTAAACTGGACAGGAACCCTTTTTAGCCGTCTCACGGTAATACTTCCTGTCCAGTTTAGCCTAATGCTCTCTTAGGAACGTTTAGGATGCTGAACTGGACAGGACCTGGACATGTGCTACCAGGGGCACGCTATAAAAGCTCATTCCGCCGTTGCCAGCATTAAGGCACCACATATTGACCAGCGAACGACATGCATATCGACTTCCCATTCAGCTTAGATAACGTAACTTACTGTTCCCCAGGCATTCCGACATGCAACTGACGCTTTCGCGTTACTTTTCCTTTAGAAATAGGCATTCCGTAAGAAGTCCCTTACGTAAATATGTATGCGCATATCGCGGGGTTACTTGTCCTTTTTGCCACATCCGTTTATCCCGTTAGTTAAATATTATTCTCAGAGCCAAATCCGTTCTTTCTTACCTATTTCCAGGAGTACGCTAACATTTCTGCCTAGTAGCTACGACAAAACGAAGTCACGATAAAACAAGTGAGGTAAGCAAAATGCGCATTTCCCGTTCACTTTACGTGTATTGCTCTTCATATACTCCATTAGAAAGGCTTTTCTTCATTTTCTGATTAACCGAATGCACTAGTTACTTATCCAATAACACAGGTCCACTTTAGATCCATTTATGCAATTGGAATTGTCGGGCAACTGCTACCAAGGTTACAGTAAACTATGGCACTAAAAGGCAACAGGACACCGATTCCTTTATACATCTGCTACTGATTTATTTATACTAGTTGCAGATTAATTTACTGCATAGCAATTTCCTACGCTACCATTATACTCCTGGCGGTGCCGGTTAATTTTGGCCCGCAAACCCGTTCCCGCCGTATATGAGAGTCCAGGTCCCGAGCAGTCGCGAGTTGCAATCGAAACGAGCGCCAAGAAAAATTGGCGATGAGCAACTCAAGCATTCGAACTCAACAATCTGTTCAGCAAACGACACCGGTGGCTTAGGCGTTCAATGGAATAATTTTCGTTAGAATTTTACACAGGCATTCTGGGAATCTCCAGACTGCTACAATGTTAGCCATTGCAGCAAGTCTGAAACAACGCCTGCGCACTAACACAAACACCCTTCCATACATCGTAAGCAGTGTTCCACCATTTCTAGTTCCTCTAAACCCATATACATTTACTAAAACCCTAGCAAGCCTTAACAACGTATTTCATAACATTCCTCTGTGAGAGCGACGTCCTCTTGAGTGTTACGTTCCACGGAGGTCTTCTGGGCGAAGAAAAGAGAATAAAGATGGTTTCTGGAGGATCATCTAGTGCATATTTGGACTTCATCTTCCATGGCGTCCAAATGCTTGTCCTGTAGTAAAGGTGTCACCACACGTTCCAAAGCAGTGCAGTGCTCTGAATGTGATGGGTGGAAGCACGTCGCCTGCTGCGGCATCTGTCCCGATCAATATGTGCTCTTGCAGCGATTCGCCACGTCAGCCATTAACTTCTTTTGCGACAACTGCCGTGCTTCACTGAATTGCAGGCATCTTCTCGCCGGACTATCTGCGTTGAGCCTTGATTCTTCTTCTCCGACGAATCCTGATACTATTCACGATTCATCTGCTCCACCGTGCTCACCATCACCATCTACCTCCGATTGGATCACACCCATGGGTTAGCGAAGCGGAACCACGCCTACTACGCATACGCATCCATCTACACAGGTCCTGTCCGTTGATCCCACCACGAGATCTTATGCGGCAGTTGTGAGGGCAAGCGCGGTCTTCGTTCCTATTCGCAAAAGCCCGACTACAAGTGGCACCAAGGCTAGGCCTAAGCCCGTCGAGAAACCCAAACCTAAGCTCTCATCTCAGTCTCAAATGAAGCACCTTCTCGACAGACTGTCTGAGCTTGAGAAAGTTGTCAAGGAAAATCCGCCCCGTAGCAAGCCACATGTTCCTGAGCGTACTCAGCCCTCTCGTGACCGTTGTCTAATCATCATGAACGCAGCGGAATCAGAAAAAGCAACCCTTGCGGAAAGAATACTAGATGACCAAACACTGCTTGAGAGGTTGCTCTCTTTGTTATTTGATGAAGGCGAACGGGAAATCAATATTGTATCTGCCTTCCGTCTTGGTAAAAACAAGAAGATATCTCGAGAAATCGCCCCCTTAAAATAAATAAATAAACTTTTATTCTCGACCATGCGAGACACACCATTACAGGCATGATCATGTTTAGCTAACAGTGGGATGAATAACGTTTGGCATAACAATATATGTAAGTGTATGGGTGTGTATGCGTATGTAATTGTGTATGAATGTAGCTTGTGTCTTTGAATGTGCAGCAACATTTTTGAATGTTTGTTGTCGTCAGGAATGTGAGCATAAGCGATTGATGTCCTTGGGTTGGATAGCACTTTCCGTATATCCACGGGCCAGTGACTTCATTTTGTGGCGAGTCACATTCGCCACGTCACAGTGTTGATAAACGGACATTTGTGGCCTTTTATAGGGAGAACACTTGCCAGGCGAAAAGCCACCGCGCTCTGGAACACTGCCGCCGAAGTATTTCCTGGAAAGGGTTGCACCCGAACCACCCAGATGGCACCACGAGGAGATTGCTCAGCTAGCCAGCAGATATTTAGACTTCTCTTCACCTCCCATATCCGTCCCATTATTGAATTCGGACTTCCGGCCATAGCCCCGGTGAAAACTCGGTCCTTCAGGGACAAAACGTATATTCTGCAAACAACAGGACCAGGTGAAAACGGTGACAGAGGGCGAGTGAAACATATCGGTATATACAGCTGGTTGGATCCATAATTAACGACCTTTATTGATGCATGACATTTTTCCTTTGATTCAGTCAAACAAACTCACTCCAATGCGTCCACTGTTGGCCAATCAGCGTGCATGCGAGAAACGTGTGAACGTCCAATCGGTTGCCGCCTTTGCTTGCGGCAGCCTAACGGCTTCCTTGCTGGGCTGGCACCGCACGTTCGTTCGAGCGTATACTCCCATCACATCCTCCCTTTTTCATGTTCTTGCTGCTGTACTTTGCTAAATAGTCCATACACTTTACCACTTCGCGTCCTCTTTGTTGGATCTGCCGATGTCGCCTCATTGCCGCACGCAGTATAACGCTCTCTCCCTGATTCATGCTGTCGCCTCGGACATCTCCTCAGCTGTACTCGGTTTCTTCTCAGCTTCCTCCTTCCAACATTTACTTCGTATGACCTTTCACCGACTTTCGCAGCCACTACTGCTTTTCTCCACCGCTCCTGTCCATCGGGAATTGGTTCAACCCATACTTCTTCCCCCACTGTCAGCTCAGGTAATTCCCGTGCGCCGTTGTCGTAGTACCGTTTCTGAGTAGCCATTCGCCTTTTCAAACTGTTCTGTACTTTCTCCAGTTGTGGCGTGACAGGGCGCAGAAGTGTTGAGGATGCAGGCATCACAGTTCTGGTCCTTCGACTGTATAGGCGCTGCACTGGGCTCAGGCCGATATCCGTTGAAGGAGTGTTGCAACTCTCCAGTAGCATGAGGTATGGGTCCTCCCGAGTATCTCTAGCCTTCGCTAATAGTCGCTTGGCTTGCTTCACTGCCGACTCTGCCTTCCCATTTGATTGACTGTGATAGGGACTGGTTTGCCGGTGTGCGAATTCCCATTTGGTTTGCCAAAACCTAGAATGCCATGCTGCTGAACTGGGGACCGTTTTCCGAGACTAGCTCCTCCGGTGTCCCGTGCCGTGCGAATTGACATCTGAGTTTGTCGATTACTGCCTCCGTGGTCGTGGTGGTGAGTAAATCGATTTCAAAGTAATCACCATAGTAGTCCACCGTGAGTAAGTAATCCTTTCCGTTGTCCCAGAATAGATCCACTGCTACCTTTTGCCACGGTCGGTCCGGAACATCATGCAGCATCATCGGTTCCTTCGTTTGCCGAATGTCGTGTGAACGGCACGCCTCACAGTTAGACACATGATCCTTGATCTGACCTGTCATTCCTGGCCAGAACATCAGTTCTCTTGCTCGATTAACAGTGTAATTTGCACCCATGTGAGCGCGATGGACATGCTCCAGCATCTCCTTTCGGAGAGAAGAAGGGATTAGGATTCGACTTCCCTTGAACAACAGACCGTCACAGACAGTGAGTTCGTCCCGAAAATTGAAGTAGGGTGTTAATTCCTTCGGGAGCTGCTTCTTTGTTTCTGGCCACCCATTGAGGATAACGTCTCGCAAAGCTGCAAAAGTTTGGTCTTCCTCTGTGAAACGCCTTATGTCTTTCAAACGGTTTTCTGTCACTGCCAGATGCTGCACCATGTTAACTGTCTCGATCTCTTCTAGATGATGTTCGGCCACTGGCGGATGTGCTCTCGACAGGGTGTCCGCGATGAACACCTGTGTGCCAGGTGTGTACACAATGTCAATGTCATACTTCTGGAGCCGGATAAGCATACGCTGCAGACGACGAGGAACGTTATTCAGTGGTTTAGTGGCTATCGACACCAGCGGCTTATGATCAGTGTACACGGTTGTCTTTCTTCCAAAAGTATAATCATTGAAACGCTCCATGGCATAGACCACTGCCAGCATCTCTTTCTCGATCTGTACGTACCGCTTCTCGGTCTCTGTGAGTGCTCGACTGCGGAAATCCAAAGGTCTTCCGTTCTGCAACAGAACAGCACCTATTCCACTCTGGCTACCATCACACTGTACCTCCAATGGTTGTGCTGGATAGTAATATCCGAGTACGGGCGCATTACCCATAAGGTTCTTAATGGTTTCGAAAGCCAAATCCTGTTCCTTCCCCCAGCTCCAATTTACTCCTTTGTGAGTTAACTGCCTAATCGGAGTCAGGACATCAGTGAGTCCTGGTAGGAACCGGCTTAAATAGTTCACCATACCGTTTAGGCGATGGACTGCCTTCACGTCGTTAGGGGACGGCATCTATTGTATCGCCTTAATTTTCCCTGGGT
Source organism: Dicrocoelium dendriticum (assembly GCA_944474145.2). Lineage (NCBI taxonomy): Eukaryota > Metazoa > Platyhelminthes > Trematoda > Plagiorchiida > Dicrocoeliidae > Dicrocoelium > Dicrocoelium dendriticum. Next base: position 59,591,682 of record OX104070.1, on the reverse strand, counting down.
CAACTCTGATTCCGTCGGATGTTAACACATGCCCATGGAAAATTACCTCCTCTTTCCGCAGCTCTACTTTCTCGCGTTTTAGCTTGATGTTCTTTCGCACGCAACGCCTCAGGAACTGGTGTATCTTAGTGTCATGCTCTTCTTCGGTTGAACCGTAAATCAGAACGTCATCTGCCACACAGGTTACGCCATCTAAATCATCTATTGCTTGCACCAACCGCTTTTGGAAAATTTCGCTGGACACCTTCAGGCCAAACGGTAATCGCAGCCAACGATAAAGTCCGAACGGTGTAGCAAATGCGGTGAGGAAACTGGATTCGTCGTCTAGAACAACGTGCCAGAATGCGGAAGAAAGGTCTACTTTCGTGAAAAAC
>OX104070.1:59559213-59591019 GCA_944474145.2 Dicrocoelium dendriticum | reverse complement strand
AGCTACATGAACACTTAGAAAGCTGCTGGCTCTGACAATGCGCATCTCGCCATAGTTAAGCCACTGACGATTAGCCATCAGTATCCTATCACGGAATTATTTAACCAAGCTCTTAAGGTAGGCAAGCTACCACCTGATTGGAAGGCGACCATTGTTACAACCCACAAGGGGATGCCAAGTCGGCGACTCTTAACTACGTACTTGTTTGTTTGGCCAGCATAAAGCTCATAAGAAAAAGGATCTGCGAACACTTGACTGAGCACAGTCTCATTAGATCAGGATAGCATGATTTTCTCAAAGAGCTGTCGTGTCCTACTAATATACTGTGCTTTATAGGGGAGGCTACCGGATGTTTTGATGATAGTGGGGTGTTGGTGTATGTGTGCAACTCTGACTTTAGTAAAGCGTTTGACTCAGTGCATCATCGATTTTTCATCGAGAAGCTGCCATGGTTTAGATTGCTTCCTCAATTTTAATATTGCTTTCTGCATTCTTACGTGGAAGGACATTCAGAGGCAGAGTTGGGTAAGCGATTTCTAATGTGAGCTTTGCCTAAAGTGGTGTCCCCAATGTTCGGTAATGAGTCCATTATGGTTTCGTATGTTTATAAACGACCTGGTTCAGGTTTTTGTGGTTCCCTGCTACAGCTTCACAGGTGAGTTGAAGCTAGACGGTTGGGGGAAATCAAATAACATTGACGAAGGATAACACCGCTGTGGTGCTTTGGTCGAGCTAATGGGATTTACCGCTGAATACCAATAAATGTCCGTTATTGATCAATAGTGGCCGTGTAATTGCAGTGCAGTCCCCTGCGGAGTCTCTATTTTGGCAGTGCACTGATGAAGCCCACGATTTAAGTGTCATCATGGTAAAAGGTTTTAGCCTTCTACACAATGTCGCCGTGCTGCAAATAAAGTGCGACAAAAATTCTGCAAACTCTGATAAAAAGCCGTTGTTATAGTAGTTTGGTAACGTTTCGCTCTGGACACAAGTGCTTTGTCAGACCAGGTGAATCAGTGTGCAGTTAGAGCTGTGATTGCATTGACACATTGGCTGAAGTCATTGGTAACGCGGTTATCGTCCCTGTTGGCTACTCCAACTGCACACTGCTTTGCTTGGTCTGCCCAAGCGGAAGGTTAGCAAGCAATTATGCCAACCGATTGTTACCAAACGTCTCTGAACTTATGACCACTCTATCGGTTCCAAGTATCTTTTAATAATTTGGAACCAAGCGCGGACCCGTGTTCAAAAACTATCACGTGAATTAGTTCGGTTGCCGGGTCTTGAAGCGAAGTGAGCGAACCATCACGTTTTCAACATAAGATGTCTTAAATGTAATCTTCTCCCATAATGTAACACAGCGAAAACTTCGGACATCAATACATTACTGCAAGGATAGCATTAAATGTTTCCAATGGCGTTTCGAGACAGCGGATTTGCTTAGTGACCAAACGTTTGAGCGAGATCCGCATCGATGCGGATCGGCTAAGCCTGGAGTTACAGACCGCCGTAACGCCTCTCGACTAGAACCGAATTTTTCAAATGGCTTTAGACGTCAAAGGGAAACAAGAACAGGACTGCAAAAAGGGACAAATTCGTAAGTTCGAAAGCTTACTACCTGCGCATCCCAAAGCCGGCGGTTATACTGACAGTTCCGGGTCTATTTGTAGCAATTTTAATGTATTTACTATGCCAGATGGGGTTTCGAATGAACCGGAATATAGAGTGTTGCAGCAGGTTTTGTCCTTTGTCAGCAGCAAGATTAAGGTTTATGCGGAAGAGATTATTCCAAGCATTCAGTGTGACAAGGTTGCCCGCTGCGTGGCCAGGGGATATTCGTGCAGTTGGTAAATATTGTTAAGTTTCCGCAACCCGGTGCGCGAAATCTTCTGAATGCTGTTGTATGGCATTAAATCTTTTGAAGGAAGATCGCAGCAGTGCAACGCGCATTTCCAGCACTGATCAAGACTGACGGATGCAGGCAATCAGAAAAGGCAGCAACCATTTTGTTTACAGTTCCATTACTCACCAACGTTCCAGAGAGTAACGGGCCCAACGGTTTTCCCTGTTCATATTATTTTACCATCAGCCCTATCCAATATTACTTTTACTGCAGAAAGTATGTCAAAGCAACTGTTACCTCTGCCTATCCACGGCTCTCCTGGTGTCGATGACATCCGACCAAACGCATTACGGGCAACAGCCAGTGATGAGGCGGAACCTCTGGCTATATTCCATCAGCGCTCTATGGAGGAGAACCATATTCCAACAATAAGAAAGCGAAGGTTCGTAACTCCTCTACATAAGAGAGGTAATCGCACTGACCTATAAGGTAACTCCCTGTGCTTTTCAAGGTTATGGAGTTCACCATAGCTGATGCACTCATGGAGTACCTGAAAAATCACATAACATCAGAGCAAGGTGGCTTCCTAGTAAAGCACTCGTATACTGCGAACCTGTTAACAACACACAACAGCTGGACTAAAGCAGTTGCTGCTGGAGCAGGAGTTGATGTCATTTACTAGAATTTCTCCAAAGCGTGCAATAGCTTATTACATCAAATGCTCCTTCATAAGCTTCAGCTCTATAGTGTTGGTGACGCACACCAGTGTTGGATGGGAAATTTCCTGCCCGTATCTCGGTTTGTAGTAAAAGTACGTGACAATGTCCGAAACAACTGAGGTGGAGTGCGGTGTATCATAAGGCTCGGTGCTTGGGCCCCGTCTGTACTTGATTTTCCTACGCGATCTGACGAGCGAAGTTACTTCCGATTTCCAAATCTTCGCCGATGATATCATGTTATGGCCAGCGATCAAAAACCTAACGACAACGAAAAGCTCCAACGTGACCTCAACACGATTTCAAACCGGTCAGTACTGAATACACTACCATTCAATGTGAAAAATGGTTACACTGTTCAATTGCCCCATAGACACGACTACGTGTAAATGCTTGGGTCACAAGTATTGCAAACGACTTCCCAGGAAGGCGATGGTGTGCTCATTCAAAGTGAGTTTACCTGTACAAAGCAGTCACAGGCAGCTACGAAGTGAGCAAACCAGCACGTTGGCTTTCTGCGGACTGCATTCAGAAGATTTGACCTATCTAGCTTCCCCATGTTGCACTAATGTTACATGCACCCTCGAGCTGAATACGCTATCCAAGCTTAATAAACTTGGTTGAAGCACGACTTAGAAGTACTAGAGAAGCACCAACGCAGGGCCACAAAGAACGTCAAGGTCGTACGAAATGTGTCTTACCATCAAAGGCTGAAGTCATTGGGAGTTTTCATTAGCCGCAGCCGATGGTGAAGCTCAGCCTCAAGGATAGTATAAACGTCCACAACAACTCTGTGCATCTATTCATTTATATGTTCTTGTGGTTCAGGATACATTGGTCATACGACTAAGTGGTTATCCGTGAGAGTGAAAGAACACCGTCCGTCATGGCTAGTGACCGGATGCAGAAGGATATGTAATTCAACCATAGGTGCCCATCTTGCTGACACAGGCCCCAAACTAAGGTAAGCCGAAGCATTCCAAATTATATATAAGGTCTTGGAGAATCGATCGAGATATGTGCGCAGGCCGATACTAGAAGCCGCTTAAGCTATAGCAATCCGGTTGTACGAACCAAAGCCGTGCGCTCACACGCAATTTGTTCAGGCCTTACAACTGCCCTGGCTCGATCGGGTAGTGATCTTTTGTTAGTTGGATTGTAAGAAGACTCCGACATTGGCCTGTTTATTGACAATAGTTGAACTCATGTAAACTGACTTTACCCTGTTTTAACGACTCATTAGTCTGTCTAATCGAGGTACTTGGTATTTAATTGTAGTAGATTGAAAAATAATTATCCGAAACATATGTTTGCTAACCTTGACTTTTCTGTGCATGTCAAATTTGTCTAGTGCTCTGGCTCAGCGTTTGCAGTTAAGGGACGGGAAGACAGTAAAACTTTATTGCGGTTGGGACCATCCCACTTGCATCATCCGTACTAAAAGTTTCCGTGTACGCTGCCGCCATTAACCTCCTAAGTTGCCTCCATAACATAGATGCATAAGGCACGACACTTGTGCAAGTGCGATAAGTAACTCGGCTAGATAAGATATGATAAGTATTGATGTAAGAAATTACATAAAGAACTTACCTACCGGACGTAAAGCGTGGCAATTGAGGATCAATATGGACGTCCAATCTACGCAATTTCTAGTGCTGTAGCAGCTACACCTCCACCTTTATATTTACTGCGTGCCTGACTGTTTAACGTAAATGCTGACCAATATGTACTTATACCGATAATAACAATGTACACATCAAAAAGTTCAATACCGCTTACTCTGAGATCAGTGTCCGTGACAGTAACAAAGGACAATGTGAAAACAAGAAACAACCCCACAGCAAGGATTACGCAAGCGGGGCATCACAACCAAAGGTCCGATAACATGCTTAGGTAGAAGTAAAACAAAGGTGAACGTTTGACGTTTTGCATAAATGAGCAGCTTTTATAACCGAAATAAAGAAGTAACAATAAAATACAAATGAAAATATTGGAAATGGAAAGTCTTTAGTAAGTAGTCTTGTGCGCAACATCAAACGGCAATCGTAAACTATTTACGTTGTTTCAAAAACGGTTTATGGATTGTCGTAAAGTTTGTTAGCAGGGCCTGTACAATGTCCTCAGATTGAGTCCGAATTGACAGCGAAACAAACTAAACTTTTGTGCCTCAGAGAGAGCAGTGTGATACTGATCCGATAAATGTCATTCATTTTGGTACAAATAGTAACTATTCGTTACAAGCACTTAAATGCATTAAACCACGGATGTTAAGGAAAAGCAGACCATTTCACGCTATTCTAAGTACTTCTATGTAACCAATGGGCCTGCGTTGCCAGCTTGAACTCTTACAGTTTTCACTATCTCTACTGGACACCGTCACACTGCTTACTTAATCCCGGACACGAAATGCGACGTGCGTCAGTTTGGTACCCCCTGGCAAGGTGGATCACGCATACACCTTAGATTGACGCTAAAAAGGGATCAGCTTAAGTATGGAGAAATATCGAGATACCTGCTTATGTAAATAAGAGTGGACATTCAACACGTCTAGCCCACCGACTAAGTGGCGTTTAATCGTTGCACTTCAACGCCGGATGACTGTAACACCTGTGAGCAGTGACCGAGGTCGACATCAAAGTGAACGTGGTTCTCAATAGGGGCTACGTGTCGCAATCCAATAACACGGTGGATGCAGCGAATCCAATTTTGCATTCAAATTGTAATCAACGCTGTGTCCAGGGGTCATCTCAACTTTGACTGCAACCATTGCAAAAAGCACCATCAGACAGCGGGGACAGCTTTTTGTCCTTTGGGGACGCCCGAAACAGTTTTGTCAGACAATGGACCATACCTCATCTCGGTGGAATTCGAGGCATTCGCTTACTTCCCCATGGTGTATGGAATCTCTCCACATCCTGCGTGTAATAGGTCACCGTCAGAAATGTTGTTAGGCTATGCCAAGCGTTGCTCACGAAGCTTAGAGGCACGTTGATCAAGGCGTCAGCCTTTAAACACTAGCCCGCGAGTTCCATCCCAGCTCCGAACCTACACGGTTTCCTGCCATGTATAATTGTGAACGTTAAGATTTGCTACGTTGGTTGCGACTATTGAACTGGCGTGTAGGATACGCCAGTAGGATACGCTCCTGAAAGAAGTCCCTAAAATACAGTTAACTGACCGTGCCTCATTCTGCAAAGCAAATACAACTTAAATTTCTCTGTCACCAATCATGCGGAAACGAAGATTCGATGGAAATTGATCACAAACAGCGCAGCTGCAACCGAAGAATTCCCATCTTTTTCTGGTCGACCAAGGTAATCCATTCTCCCGAGACTAGGAGAGCGAAGGTAAAGGAGCCACCGGCGACTGTGATTACTGGTGTAAACAGGCGGTTCGTACGCTACTAAATTTAGACCATAGTATATGTTTCGCATTTGTGAATATGCCCTATGGCAATGCAACACTAACTTCCTGAGACCATTTTAATAGCCCAGCAAGTGAAGAACATAATCACAGTTCAAGATATCACAAAAATTCCAGAATATTTCAAATTGCTTTGCTTTGATAAATTAAATTATAATAGACGCCAGTTCGTTTGTACGTGGTAGATCATTCCTACTTGGGTGCTCACCATGTACATTCGAGAATAAACCTATCTTATAACCATCTGATGAGACACAACGAGGACGAAACCGGTTCTGTAGTGCGACTGTTGGAGGAGAAACAGCGAAACATCTCCATTTCGTATACGATCCTTGTGATCGTAATGCCCGAGGTCTTCTTCACGGTGAACTGAGGTGACAATATAGGTTGCTTGGCACCATCCGACCACGCGGCGGTTAATGCAAATTTAACTTTTGAACTTTCGCAATAGACGAGTGCGGCTATACAAACCTCTGCCAGAATCGTTCAAGTATTAAGTATTGTAGCAGTCTGGAGATTCCCGGGTTTGCCTGTGTAAAATGCTAACTAAAATTCTTTCATTCTGCACCTAGGCAACCGGTATGGTTTGTTTAACTGATTGCTGAGTTCGAATGCTTGACATGCTCATCACCATTTTTGCTTGGCGCTAGTTTCGGTTGCAACATGCGACTGCCCTATGTGCTGTTTATCCTCCGTTTCCCTAGCTAGGTCATCATCGGTGTCGTGTTTTTATAGCTAGATAACAGGGAATCTTTTACTGTACCAATAAAAGTTTCCTGCAACCTGATCTGCCTTTTCGAATCGCTCTCCGGGCTCCAGGTAAAGGCAACTCTCTAAAGTATATGAACTTGGTCATTATGGGCATTTGTATGGCCACATTTAAGGAAAAATAACATAATTGAACTGTTCGAATGCCTTATTTTGGTTTTGTGCAACCCCGTCAGCATGTGCTCGCGAACGCTGTGTGAAAGAGGTTTGGTAGCGCGGCCTAAGTATCGTACGTCACAGCAGCACGTAATCCGCCAAACGTGTACTATAGTGGTCAGCTAATGCCCTAAATAACTTAAGAGTTTTTGAAGCAATACTTAGTTGTGGTAAACAATTTTCAAGCAGCCTGTTCAATACGTTGTCGGATTAGCATATTGCAAGCGTCCAGATGAACTAATAGCTGCAATCTCGCTCTTAAATAGGAAACGTATTAAAGTTTACCTTGGAAACAATACTCCTAAGTAGTTTTCAATCTTTTTTCTTTAAATGTTTCATGTTAAATTTGCAAGGGTACCTATTTTATGCAAAAGTATCAATGATTCGCTGTACTTCGTCGTTTACTGTATCGGTAGTGCAAATACTGCGCGCCCTGAAGGTAAGCGCATTGCTTTAACTACTATCATGCTGTTAAAATATTGTGGTTTGCAACTTAGTGCACTGCCCAGTCCCTGCCAACCTAAAGTCTGTATGCACCGATCGAGTTACGGGTACACCATACATCAAGAAAAGGTTATTGGTTTCGGAATCCTTGTTAATAGCTGAAGCGTGCATACTCACGTGCGTCATTAAAGCCGCAACAAATCGCAGTTAAATATCAGACATGGCTAACTCTTGCGATATCCATGGTTCTACGTACTGAATACTGTATTATAGAGCAAGTAGAAATGAATTCTGTACAAATATTTTGAAATGTGGTGATACAGGTTATAAAAATTAGCGGCTGCCTAAGTCGCTGTGTGCTAAGGGTAATATCGTGGGTACGAATCCAACAGGCTACGGCAATTGCGCGTTACCAACGAGTCCCAATAGAGCGAAAAGGCCGTCTAACACTTTGCTGGATGTGTGGTGGCTGTGTACCTAAGTGTAACTGCGACGAAACTTAACCAAATACCAAACGAAACCCCTTACTGTACACTAATTTTTAGTAATCATTTTAGTAGCTTTCATGCTATTACGATTACTGGCAGCATGCAAGATGTTGCACTACTAAATACTAGTCCGAGGCGGTGCGCGAAAGTAAGCGCGGATATCAGAAGGTGATTGGAGTCGGACACAGCGGACTGTATCCGATAGGTTACAAGTAGACGCAGACTGATGAAACAAGACAAGCGGTACACGTTAGCGCGGGAACTTACAAGGCACTGTAGTGTCTAGTCGGTTGTAAGGAAGATTAAAACAAGGAAGAGTAATGTACAATTGGTCAATAATTAAATAGTACCTAAAAGATAGCAGTTATCTTTTTGGGCGCTACAGAGCTCCCCCCCTAGAAGGCTGCACATAGAAAGCCTTTGATAGCAAGCATGACTGGTGAATCGAAGCTCATAGGGCAAAATCGTGCCGAGTAACTAGGAGCGAGCATCTGTGTCAAATGGAGATTCGCCGGAAGTCAGAGTCTGCTGTGCCGTTTGTGCTATATTATTTATTGACTGCAGGCAATGGGCATTTCGACAAACCGTTGGAGCCGGCTTGTCAGACTACAAAAATCTGGTTAGCCCAGAAAAAGGCTGACAGGACCTCAAACTCCGCCACTTCTAAACGGTGCGCTTGGGAGCGATCTCTCCTCAAGCCGCACCCCGCCCAGCGTCAAAACAACCCTTGTCCCACGGAGAAACGACCATAGTTCCACGAAGAAACGGCCGTAGTCCCACGAAGAAGCGACCGTCGTTCCTCGAAGAAGAGGCACCCGTCCCGGGCTGAAACGACCGGTGTTGGCGTCAGGGTCCTCGATAACATTGCTCAATTGGGCCAGTCAATCGAAGGGGAGGGTTTGAGCGTGTTGAGACGAGAAAATAGCAATACAAGCAGAAAACGCTAGAAAGAAGGAAGGAACGAGCTGCGAGTTTAGAGTTTTTGGTTTGTTAAATACTTTTTAGGACAGGTATTTCAGAAGATTTTGACTTTGTTGTTTTCAGTACGTCATTAGACCAAAAATGGGTCGGACATATGCAATATCTACAATGCTGCACGTATTTACACTGTCCATAGTCGGAAAAACGAACCGGCTTACGCACCTCCCAACCACGGCGATTGGTCGTGGGAGGCGACAGGCTAGATTCGGGAGATGTCGGAACGGTTAATACTTTTGGACCGAGATCTTGGTCTAGTTGAATTGCACCATGATGCTGAAAGCTGGTGCGGTTAGTTGTGACTTCGCTCGTAGCACTACTAGACGAAGAAGACAAAGTGGTTTCTTCCATAAAGACAAACTTTAGACGGTCCATGGTGAAAACTTCGCGTCGGCCACCGCGGTCACTAGTGTAGGTTTTATTCGCGCGTTGTAGCATTTTGGAAGGTCCTATGTATGGTGACTGAAGAGGCTGTCGAACACCGTCTGTGCGACGAAGGACGTGTGAACAAGTAGACAGCTTCTCGGGCACGTACACTGGTGTCTTCTGTGATCGAGGAGCGGTTGGACCTAGCTAACGCATCTGATATGCCAATCGACCGGTGTAACTTCCGTAGTCAAAAGAGGAAGTAGACGGGCAAGCGCAGTGTGCGACCGTAGACTAGCTACGCTGGTGTTGTGTCGAAATCGGTTCTAACCGTGTTTCTTAAGCCTAGAAGGACGAGGGGAAGTGTTTCAGACCATGAAGGATCTGCGTGCGCACGTAGCACTGCCTTCAACTGGCGGTGAAAACGCTCCCCCATGCCGTTAGCAGCCACATGATACGCCGTCGTTTGGACGTGGCGGCAACCTAAGTCATTAAGTAAAGTAACAAACGTGGAGGAAAGCTGTGACCCACGGTCAGTGGTCCTTATGGCAGGGCAGCCATTCTGTAAAATCCAGGGTATTAAAAAAACTTTCGCGACTGCTTCTGAAGAGCAATTTGGGATGAAGACGGCCGCAAGCTATTTAGTAACTCGTTCGATAGAAGTAAGTAGCTACACAGAGCCTTTCAAAGGCAGCAGAGGATCTACGAGGTAGACTTGCAGTGATGAAAACGTGCGTCTGGTGTCAAAAACGTGCCTAATGGGCTCCTCGTGTGCTTACGCACCTTCGCGGGTTGACACGGAAGGCAAGCAGCTGCCCAAGTACGTACGTCCCGATTAACATTGCGTCAAACGAATCGTGCGGTTATGAGTTTAACCGATGCACGAAGGCCTGGATGAGACAAGATGTGCAACGTGTCGAACACGGTCTGCCGGAACCCGCGTGGGAGAACTGGGCTCAGAGATAGATCACAAAGTGTAATTCCGTTTGATGATGGCAGCGGAACGGGTCGTATATCCAGTGAGGGAGACCTGCGTAGTAGATCAACCTCAGGATCGTTGAGTTGCGCTGTGGCCATGGCTACCAACTCGATAGCGGTCCTGGAGATAGCTTGGATGCGGGAAAGTGCATCGGCGACGGTGTCGTGACACCTGAGGTTTGCCGTATAACGGTCGTAAACTGAGCTTGCTAGTCAAAGTGGCACGACTCTCAAGGAGAGTATCGGTCGGTAGTCGAGCCGAGCACGTAAGTCAGGGGTTTGTGTTTGGTGAAGACGCCAAAGGAGCGGCCTTCTAAAACGTGTCGAAGTGATGTATCGCTAGATATATGGCTAGTGGCTCTCTACCGAACGTGCTGTAGCGAGATTCCGTCGGTTGTAGGCGTTTGGAGAAAAACGCTAAGGGCTGCTACGTGTTGGCTACTCGTTGCTGCAAAACAGCGCCGACTGCCACGTCCGAGGCGTCAGTACTGAGGGACAGTGGGGCTGCCGGATCGTGATGTGCTATAGCAACTATGTTGAGGATAGCCTCTTTCAGTGACTTAAGAGCAGCTCGTGCTGCCGCAGGAAATTCGAATTGCTTGAGCTTCCCTCAGAGAAGGTCCGTGGGGGTCGCATCAGCGAGGCGCAGTTTGGTATGGACCGTCGGTAAAATTTGACAAATCCATCAAAATGCCTAAGCTGTTTGAAAGCATGTGGCTCAGGTTATATATATATTTGCAAAAGTCTACGAATAGACATAATGCCATCAGAAACCACGGGATTCAAAAGAAGGTACAGAAATAGTAAAATAGAACACAACACAACAATGTCCATGGCTCAGGTTAGTCTATGTTGGCTTGAATTTTATCCTGCAGTGCCACGCGCCTGCAGAGGCGATACGATGGCAGAGGAAGTTGACTGATTCGACACCAAAGGAACACTTTTTTGCCTTGCTCGTCACCCCTTGTTGAGATAAACCATCAAACAGTGTTCCTACGTAGCGCATGTGCTCTTCTCGTGAAGAGCTCCTGATTTAAATGTCGTCGAGATAAGCGTAAGCAAAGTCTAAGCCGCGACCAACTTTGTGGATGAAGCGACGAAAAGTATGCGCGGCATTGTTTAGATCAAATGACATGCGCATGAATTCGAACAAAGCAAATGGAGTTGTCACGGCAGTTTTAGCTGTCTGTTTTGGTTACCGGAATTTGGTTGTATGCACGTATCAAGTCGATTTTTCGGAAGATATTTTTACCCGCCAGACTGGCGTTGAAATCCGCTATGTGTGGGATCGGGTAGCGATCGGGCGCGGTAACCGTATTTAATGTTCGATAGTCTGCACAAGGACGCCAGTCGCCCATGAACTTCATCGGGACCATGTGGAAAGGCGACGCCAATGGGCTGTTGGACGGTCTGGCGATACCGAGCTGAAGCATGTGGTCGAATTCAGCTCGTGCAGTACTTAGTTTCTCCCGAGCAAGCCGTCTTGGTCTTGCGCTAACTGGTTGACCGCGCATGACTATGCCGTGAGCGACCATTGTCGTGAATGGTGGAAGCTCTACAGCCGGTCGAACCAGTCGCGGGTATACGGAGTGGAGGCTCAAATAGTCGAACGGTGCGCCTGGGATCCGGAAAACACGGCTGCTTATCGAGGCATTTTAAACGACGTCATCAATATATAGTTTAGTACGGTCGTATAAAAGTCTGTGGCGACCAGCATCAATCAGTTGTAGGACTAGTAAATACTACTCCGAGACACTGCGCGAAAATAAGCGCGGATATCAGAAGGTGATTGGAGTCGGACACAGCGGACTGTATCCGATGGGCTTCAAAAAGACGCGGGCGGATGAAGCAAGGCACGAGGTACGCGTTAGCGCGGTCGAGTGTCAAGCCGTTTGTAAGAAAGATTAAAGCAAGAGAATAATGTAAATTGGTCAACAATTAAATAGTACCTAAAAGATAGCAGTTATCTTTTTGGGCGCTACAAATTGACATCGTTTATCTGAGGGACAGCCTTGTTTTCTGCACGTTCATAACATACATCAGGGTGGAGGACGAGCCGATCTAAATAGCAGTTACTTGTCGGTCATGACGGTCTGCTTCTGTCACCTGTGTCACAGTTGTATATGCTTCTCTGTCGTAAGACTTAGGTCATTGGTTCGAATCCAACGGGATTTGGTAGTTGTGCGGTACTGTCGATAGGAAGCAACGGCCGTTTAGCTCTTTGCTGGATGTGGGGTGACTGTGTGCCTGAGTGTAGCTACCAAAAACGTTCAACCCGTTCATTAAAGCTCTTCTACCAATTAATCGCCTACTTTTTGGATTTAAAAGCTGAAAGGATTTCGTTAACTTAACCTACACACATATAAGACTTGTCCATGTTGTCCAGTAGCCCTCCGGGAAACAAGAAAGCTGGTCCACGATAACGAAGTCCTTTATTAAGGTTACGCGTGTATGTTTATACAGCATATACACTATTTGCAACAGTCCGTATCGCCAGCTCATCCTTATTATTTGTATTCTATAGCTGGTTCCGTCTTAAATTACCTTGAGCTGCTTGGTGGACTGTATGGTTGACTCGATTGAGCAATCGTCCATTGGGCCGCGCGCTTGTTCCCTCGATCCAATACCACCAACCTTGGCTCAAGTGCGCACCAGTCTGCTCCTGAAGAGTATGCGCTTCTTCGTCTGTGATTTTGTAATCTGGTGTCGCCTGATTGTATTATTGCTGGCTTTGCTTCCAGAGCTCGACCCGGCTGTGCGTCAACCATTTGCCGCTCGGCTGACCAAACTGCTTCCGACGAAATACTCACTCTCTATCGGGCTGCACTGCACCCGTCTGGTATTGCGCGAGATGCCCGGTGACGTTCGCTCGGCCATCTGTCTATGGGTACCACAGCATTTCCAGTCAGCATCATTTCTAGTCTCCATCACACATGTGCTTCCTAAGTTGGTTATGTTGTAACTTTACCATGAAGATATCATCCAGCAAAGGTCGCAAATGAGACTTCCAGTTCCGCTTTATCGATCCGATGGCATGTTTCACCACCGAAGGTTAACTGGACGTCTATGGTGAAGCTAACCAGTAGCTACTTTATCAAATCCTCCGAAAATTTTATTGATATTGGCATGTTCTTAGTCAGCTAGTGCACATGATAGACAGTTACGAGCAGTATAAATTTTGCGACAGCGTCTTAGCAGCAAATGGTCAGTGAACAATGAATAATGATTTTATACCAGTTTAGAAGCCGTGCTGTAAAAGCCCCGTTGGAAAGTCTGGTGGGTTAACGCAAACGTTAATGAAAAAGGCAGTTAATAGTTGTACTGTCAAAAGAAAGAACTTATCGTTTGTAATGCAGTAGCCACGCATTCCGGGTGCTTACACCGCTTCAGTTGGTGGAAAAATTAAATCCAAATTATTTCTCCGGAGTAGGATTTCTAGTAGCGTCAATCAATAAAATGTTGGTGGCGGTGTGTCATTCAACCGAATTTTAAGTATGGCTTTCTTGAGTGCCGAAACAACCAATTCGGAGAGAGCATTCCATGGTTAATACACACGAATAGAAAAATATGTTTACGGCACGCCATACGGCGGTACTGTTCTGCGAATTTCAAGTAGTGACCTCTAAGTTTGGTGTTACCGCTGAGTTGCAGTAAAGTGCCGCACACACGATTTAGACTGTGTAAAAGTAAATACGCCATATTCAACTAGCCTCGCAGTCATCGAAACTCCCCACTGAACACTCCCAAACGTTTCAGCCTCTGCTCCTATGTAAGGTGGCGCATTACAATGATGTAGTTAGAAGCCCGACGTTGAGGTCGATCCAATGCAGTAAGGTCGTGCTTCAGCCATAGCTGCGAGACTTAAATTGTGTATTCGACATGGGGGCGAACAGACGCATCCAGTATCTGTCTGAAATATTAGTGTCTAGTTTTCCGAACGCCCGTCGTAGCATGTCCACATGCTGGTTACCGGTTTTCGATGCCTTTGCGGATTGCTTGGAACAACCAAAGTTATCCCGAACAAGTGAGCTAAAGGCGCGTTCGGCGGATGATCGCTGCAGTACTTGCGTTCCCGGATTGCAGGCTTAAGTACGCTGGTGTCGTACCCAGTTAGCAAGTCTGAATTCATTCATCCTCCCAAAGAACTTATAATTGATTCAAACGCAGATAGTGCAAACCATCCTAATAACTGCTACAAACTACACATCAGCCATTGAACCAAAGATGCTAAGCAGCAGCCGCATGTCTACCATTGAACACAATGGAGCGCCTTCATTGGGAACCTTAGTAAGGCCATCTGGTCACTGTGTGTGATCACCCGATGGCATCAATTTTGAGAATTCGAACTAGGTGATGCATTTTTGAATGCATCGTTTGCCTGTGGTAACAAGTACTGTTTCTCTAAGTTCCTAGAGCCGATGTTCATGATACGAGCAGTTGGAACTGCTTAACGTCAGTAAGAATATATTGCAATTTACCAAGGCAAAAGATGGAAAGCTCCTTCGAGCAGGAGCATTTGTGGTGGCGATGAATTTGACGATAGCGAGGAATACTGAAAACTCACATGAACAAGCGAGGACAGAAACAGACACAGACACCTTGAAATCGAAGAACAGCGCAACGCAAGACCTACAGAATAGGTGGAAAAAGGATCGCTTGTGACGAACTGTGGTGGATCTGGATCAAGTGGAACAGTGATGGAATTTGTCAGCAGACTAAGCGAGAAACAGCTTTGTCGGTGCATCCGGAAGTAACCGCGATACAGTAAAGCAAGTAGAGACATAGAGTTATATATATATATATATATATATATATATATATATATATATATATATATATATATATATATATATATATATATATATATATATATAGTCTGTAGCTAGAATCTTTGTGATCAAGCAAATCAGGGGTTTTGGAACAACTCAATGCCGGTCTGAATGCTAGTCCCAGAAGCGAAGATACGTAATCAGCCAAGAAACCAAGACCAACCAAGTAGCTGAACGGTAACGCACGAATGTGACGGGAAGTAAGTTCATAGAAATGGCGCGTTATGGGCTGAAAACAAGACCGATATATGCGTGCGCACGTGACAGCATCTTCAACCGTGGTTGCGTGCAATAGTGAAGGTGCTTCTATTCCACTTCATTTTGTCACGATAATAAAGTAGCCAAAATTTTATCTTGAAACTGCATATTACAATACTTCCTGAGATTTTATTTTTGTATCTCATCGTCTTTAGGTTTTGTTTGTAGCAGTTTCGTGGTCACCATCAATTAGGTTACAATCTGCGTCTCCTTCCTGTAATGCATACTTAGTACCTGTTGCTAACACGTCCAGCCATTTCTGGCTTTGTACAATACTGTAAACGGTAACTGCGTGTCATTCCTTGTTATTTGGAAAAGTCAAGTACGTAACCTCGTTATTAAGCCTATTAAATAAGTGGCTTCGTTTACTTGCTCATATTATTTCACCAGTTCTACCTATGCCTACAAACACTCTCTTTGATTTTCAGGCAAGCCTAACTACGTTGCAATTGTTGCAACGTTTATCTCCCCAGTCCCGGCAGTTTAACGGATGTCGTATTTACATTAGAAAGGGCATATCTGTTCAAGGTTGTTACTTTCTGCTTAGTGGTTACACCACCAGGTTTAACTTCAAAAGTTTTCAAGCTAACAGCTGGCTGGCACACGCAGTTGGGAATTTCAATTCTAACCTATGCTCATCCAACCTAGGAACAAACGGACTTATTCAAACTTATTTCTTTGACAATTTTACGATAATAACGGGCAACGCTGCTGTCAAGCAAAGCAAATAGTTCCAATTAGTATTATTGTTTTATGACATTAGCAAAACTTTCCATAGCTCCGCAGTCGTATAATGAATTAACTCATCTTTCCCGTGAACTTATGCAGCATTACCAGTCTGAAAGACCAACCGTGCGCTAACGGACCTGACCATCCATAAGCGAATGACTTAGTTGACGGCACCGAACCACAAGTAACTAGGATTTACTAAGTTTAAATAACCTTATAACCTTCGCCTTCTCAGTCCTATTCCACCCGCCAAATGACGACACTCGCACTACTGGGACTAGACCATATCAGGGTCACCAGGTTCCTGAATCCGTTCTCATGATCTACTGCATCAGGTAGTCAGCCGCAAGTTAACGCTACATTTGTTCCTATGTTGATTAGCCTTACAGTACTTTGGTACAATGCCGGCGCCTGAAATTAAACTTGGCTATCGACTCCCCAAATAAGATCACTGCGTTTAATTTTTGTATGACTAGCTTACGTTGAGGTTTGTTTGATTCAAAACTTCTGGTACATCCTCTTATTAATTTCAAGAAACTAGGGCTTCTAAACTTAGCCTCCTTCGACCTATCAAACATAAGACACCCTTCATGTTTTGGCGGAGGTCTTTCAATATTCTGTCTTTACTTAACTTATTCCACATTTTGTATAGCATTTTTAACAATTTAAAATAACCGGTTTTCATAGTGGACATAGCTCTCAACATCTTGAAATGCCTCCTGCTTAACCTGTCTTACACCAATCAACTTTGGCTCCGCACTGACACCAAGTTGCATTACCAACCTCTTGACACTAGGGCTTCTGAAGTGTTTAACCCTCTCGAAGATTCAAATCTACACTAATTCATCTAATGCAGCAGCCTCTCAGCCTACAGAAATCACAACACAGGTTCCCGTTTTGATTACCTTTCCCTAACATTTTGCACAACTGCGGCTACTGAAATTAACTTGGATTTCTACTCACCTATCATGTTCCTTCCTTTCCTTGTTCTTATGACGGTTAAATGTTGGTCAGCGAAGGATTAATTACCACAAGCTTCACAACCTTACTAGTTCTGGACTCCTGCGTCTTCTGAGTTCACCCTTCATTTCGACATACCAAACAAAGGTCCCCAACCATCGATTTACAGGGTCTTCCCTTATTTAATGCCTGTCTGAGCTATTCCGTATATTGACTAGGCTTTGTAAGCATGGGGAAAACCATCGGCTCTTACAGTGAACATGGAGCTCATTTCCATAAATAACGCCTCCAAATTAATGTAGCATTTTCCTCTTGACTTATGGGCCATAACTGCCTCCACCCATTATAATTAACTGTCTCTTTGGCTTCCAAAGGTATCAAATATCACCACTTTCCAAACTGGGTCTTGTTTATCTAGTGCTTTAGCCACACAGCCAGAACTGTTCCCCATATTGCTTAGCCCTCCCAAACTTTTGGTACAGTTCCGTCTTGTGTAATGGACTTGGCCCTCGACTGTGCTAACTAGTACCTTGCTTGCATCATTTGTATTCCTTCTTGAATGTTGGTCATCGACTGACGCGTCACCTCATTCTCCAATATCTCATCACTGCTACTCTACTACGGCTTCTGAAAATGCCCAGTTATTCGGCCAACCGAACAAAGATTTCCCCCATGGTATGCAATGTCTTCCAATTTTCAGATCTAGCTTAACACAGTCCTTATTTTGAGTAGGCTTTCTAACATTAGAAGAAAATTCCGGCTCCCTGAAGTGTACACATCTCTCGACACCTTACAAGGCCACCTATTTAATTTATCTTATTTCTATTAAAGTTTCCTTCACTCCGATACTTTAACTTCTGGGTAACCCCCTCATTGGACCTCTACGGCTTCTGATGTGGCCAATTTTCACCAACTTCCAAACAAGGGCTCCTTTATCTATTGCATAAACTGCTCAGCGTTCAGATCCCGCAACATCTGCTCTTCATTTTGACTAACCATTCCACACTTTTGGGACATCCCAGACACCCCAACCATTTTTACCTTATTTATATTTTGAATGTTATATGTTAATTTGTGCCCGATTCACTACCAACCTCATTCCGTCATTCCTTCTAAACTGCGATGGCATCAGAAGTGGCTCTGTTCATGACCTATAAAACATAGGTTTCGCTCCATCGTTCATTCTTCAGTACTTGCTATTGCTTTCAATAATCTTACTAACTCCGTCTTGCAACTCCGGTTTCAGAAGTAGGCCTAGCGCTCAACCTCCGATTAGGTGCTCTAATTTTAACTATCTTATGCCACTGGACTGAGTCCACTACTGCTTATGCTTAGTGGTCCTCTCTTCCACTCTCCAAATTCCGAAATTTTATCGGATCTTCCTGGCGTTTCCCCGTTGAGCTGAGGAACCGAATTTTTGTCTTAGATAAGACGTATTTAGCCAAGAAGTTACTTGCGAAACCCACTTGGTTCGAGACTCACACATCTAAACCAAATTCTATCACAGACACTTCATATTTGAAATTCGACCGGCTTCTGTGACTAATGGCATCCCTGACTAAACCATCCGTCATCCAACGGAAAAGTTGTGACCTGATCCGACTGCACATAACCGTGAATACGATCGGTCTGCAAGAAACATTGACAGTCATACATTATCGTTCAAACGGGTCGACGGTAATGTTCCATGAGGCGGTGCGCTTTCGCCTCACAACGGTTCTCCAAATAAAAAGCCACAAATGTCCGTTTAACGACCCTGCGACTTGATGCATGCGACTGGCCACCAAATCAAGTTACAGCCCACGCCTTTACACTGGCAAGCTGAGCAGTGACACCAACCGCTATTTTTGTTATGTACAGTACATAGATACTTCTTTATCCGCTAATTCCGTCACCATTTTTTACGCCTTTAATGCTGATCCATACTTTAAGCTCACATGATCCCAGACTTTCTTCACCATTAACGATGTTGTGCCGCGCCCGTAGATTCCCGTTTCTGCAACTTCTACCAATTACAGCAACGCTACATACATATTGCGAAATATTTTTGCTGTAAAAGTATGATCATGCAGGGTAGGATGTGCCTCGACGCATTCCAGAATACAATGTTTACTTATTTTGGTAGTTTTCTTAATCTCGTCTTTGGACCTTGCGGATTCCGAAGTGGTCATCTCCCTTGATGTTCCAAACATTGTCCCCCATATCTATTGTATCAGCCTATACATGGTTTTCTGCTGTGTATAGTAGTGCATGGATCAAGAACGTTATATCAAGTAGCAGTGCCGGAGGCGTTCTCCGCTTATCAGCAAAAGAAACGGGAAGCTGGTTAAGCGGAAGTTTGTTTCGTCCTTAGATCCTGTCCTGTACTGTCCTGTCCTAGTATTGCCAGAACTGTACGCCCTTTTTAATAGCCTTCCCAGAATTTTGGGACGACTTCGGCTTCTGAAATCGACTTGGCTGCCGATTCCTCTACCATGTTCCCTGCTTTCTTTTATGGTTTGATATGTAGATGTTCTTCCGCGACCGATTTACGACCTTTAGTTCGTTACACTCAATCCTTCTGAACCACTGAGGTATCCGAGGTACCCTCTCCTTCAACCTATCAAACACTTGTCCCCTCTATCGTTTAGTAAACGTCTTTCAATCTACAGCACTGGCTTGACCTAATACTTATTTTGACAAAACTTTATAATCATGTGAGACAACACCCGTTTTCCGAAATTCGTACAGCTTTCGATTCCCCCACTAAGAGCTTTCGCCGCTTGAATTCTGGTCTATGACTGCCTCCTACTCTTCCGCTTAACCCTATTATTACCGATTCGTTTTCCGAAGTGATCAACTCTCTCCATCTTCCAAACAGGAGCTCCTTACTCTATTACCTCCGTCGGTAGTCATCGCTAAACATCTTCTCTATTTTGCTTTACCCCGCACGACTTTAGTGATACCTCCGCTCTCTAAAATGAAGTTGGCTCCCAACTCTCCTACCAGGTTCCCTACGTTTAGTTTTCGTATGCCACTTACATTTTGTTCCTCGACGGATACACTAACTCTTACTTCACTTTCCTGTTCCTTCTGGACTACTACTGCATCTGAGTTGGTTCACTCTTTTAACCTACTAAAAGTAATTCCCCTTCATTGTTTAGCCAATGCATTTTAATCTTCAGAACTTTCTTGTCCTATTTCCTAAGTTACTGAACATTCTAGTCTTTTGTGACAACTGCGGCTTCTGAAGTAGACTTGGCTATCGACTACCTCAGAGAGATCACAAAAGTAACGTATTTCTTTT
Source organism: Dicrocoelium dendriticum (assembly GCA_944474145.2). Classification (NCBI taxonomy): domain Eukaryota; kingdom Metazoa; phylum Platyhelminthes; class Trematoda; order Plagiorchiida; family Dicrocoeliidae; genus Dicrocoelium; species Dicrocoelium dendriticum. The sequence goes on along the minus strand of OX104070.1, from coordinate 59,570,797 downwards.
ACCTTTTTACTTTAGGTACGCGACTGTCTTCCTAAATCCTTTTTAACACGCTTTCTAGACGATTATCGCTTTCAGCGTGATAACCCCTACCACATTTCAAACCAGACCATTGTTCAGCTATCGCACCAGCCCTTCAGACCAGAGTTATCTCAAGACCAGTTCTTTATTTTGATTAACCTCTAATTTTTGGACAGCTCCGGCTTTTAAAATTTAGTTGACTGTAGACTCTTCTACCAAGTTTTTTCCCTGTATTTTTCGTTTGACCGTGACATGTTGGACCTCGACGGATTCATTACCACAGGTCTCATCTTATTACTTCTGGACTACTGCGGCTTCTGTAGTGACCCTTTATTTTGACATAACAAACGTGGATGGCCCTCCATCTTTTAGCAAGTGCCCTTCTTTCTTTGTCCTCCCTTAACCAATGTCCTATTTTTACAAATTTTGCTTACCGTTCGGGACACCTTTGTCTCCTTAGGTGGATATGACTGTTGACACTTTTTCTAAAGCCTCTAATTTATTTTATCTTTTGCCTCAAATTTGGGTCTGCGTCTGGCCCAATTCCTCATGCTTAACCCTCTTTTCGTACTACTACGGCTTCAGAATTGATAATCTATCTCCACCTTCCAAACAGGATCTCCTCTATCCAAGGCACCAGCCTTTGGTTATTGCCAGACCTGTTCCGCATTTTGACTAGCCAACCCAAAGTTTTAGGACATACTCGGCTTCTGAAAAGATCTTGGCTAACGAGTCCGCTAACTCATACACTGATTTTCTTTTCGTATGCCTTTTAGAAATGGTCACGGACTGCTTCACTACCTCAAGTTTCGCTCCCACGATGCTTTTGGACAACTGCGATTTCTGAACGAGCCTTGTCCTTCTACCTAACAAACGTGTCTCCATCCATTGTTTTGCATGTGCCTCCCATGCTTCAGTCCTCATTTGACATATTCCCTATTCTGACTAACCTGAATATTTTGGGACAACTGCGGCATCCGAATTTTACACGGCTTTCCATTCCCCTAACAAGACCTCCAATTTAACTGGGTTTGCAACAGACACCCACCCTTTGCTTAACCCTTTTTTGGATGAATACGGCTTCTGAAGTGACCATCTTTCTCCATCTTCTAAACAGGGTCACATGTGTCTATTGCGTAAGCTTCTCTACCCCTATCTCCAGAAGTGTTCACCACTTTTATTAGCCTACCCAAACTTTTGGGACCAGTCCAAGAGCTGAAATCGGCTCGGCCGTCGACTCGCGTACAAAATTCCTTACAGTCGTTTTTCGTACGCGTTTCGCATTTCGGTCTTCGGGTGAATACTCACCTCAGGCTTCACTTTCTGATTCTTTTTGGAGCTGCCCTGTAGTTAAACATCCATTAGCTGCCTTTTTCTAACAATCTGGATCGACTGAATTGCCCTGCTCGACATAGCATCTTAGCCTTCTATTTGCCGATGTGCACATACGCTCTACCTCTTGAAATTCTTTTGTTACGTTTGCTATAAACGGGCATCTAAGTCGCTCTTCGTGGCCTTCGATGGCTCATCCTGTATTCGTTCTCTGATAGCAAGACAGGATGTCTAAGTTATCCGACACGACCGCAAAACCTTAGGTCTAATAAGTAGTGATGTCTACTTGCGCTTTACTTTTTACTTTCGTTGGTCAGGTCGCTGTAAACAGAGTCCATTCTTGCCTCTTGTTTTACTTATGCTACCTATATTAGTGCTCATCTTGCATCCTGGTAGGGCCTTATGTTTTCATCTTGCTAACTTAGACTGATGCCCTCAATGTATTGCACTAAGTGGTAGTCTCTTCCGAGTGGGGTTGCCTGATAGTACTGCTTCAAGACTACTGAGGATTAAGCACTCTAAGGTTGACAGATGCACTACTCCATCATTTTCTTCCATAGACTTGTGTGTCTTATTCACACTTTACCAGTATGTACTGCTTCAACGTAAAATATCCTTTGCTGCTGCGGCTTTCTTTGCATTCCCCCTTCCAGTAGACAGCTACCCACAAGGCGCCACACCTGATCTAGTCTTGTCCTGACCTGCTTTCTGCTTCTGACTACTCCTCAGACTACTAGAGATTTAACGCTGCAGTCTCGGCCAATCCTTCAATCTCGCTTTCTTACTTCATGAATATCGCCTCTAAGTTCTTCACCAATGAGTCCGTAAATTCCTTTCATCTCGAACAACCGAGCGAATAACTAGTGCATCTAACTCATATACTAAGTTCACACAGTAGTTGGCAAATCATTAATCAAAGCACTATCGTAAGTAGTTCATATTTTCTTTGTTTTTTCCGTCGCGTTTCTCCGGCTGTTTGGGCTACTTGTTTTGTTGCTCGACGCCACCAGGTTTATACAGGAATGTCATGGCATCCCTTGAGAGGATCCTTTCGCTGGCACCAGGTTGAGCCAGCAGCGAAACTCATCTATACTCTTACCCTCTTGGGACGCTCGATAAAAACTGATTTTCCCATTGGCGTTGCATTTAGTTTCTCGGGTGATTTTCTATTCGCTAACTTGTACGTTGCCACTTTCTTGAGGGTTGTACATTATTCACCTGGAATTATTCCATGATGTCGCATAGAGCACAAATTTAACCACGCACGGGGAATTACCAAATCATTTTCTTTGACTGCTTTGCTGTTCTAGACCTGAGGCTTGTGAAACTGAATTCGGCCTCTGTGATCGTTACAAGGAATGTTAGTAACATATTATTTTCTTGCAATTATTCAGAAGACTTTACGCGGATCGTTCAATTAACCATGGATATCTGGTTTCACCTACTGATGTTATAATTTACTTCAGAAGGAAGTTCGCTTCTTATCTTAGGACAACTTGTTGCTCCCATTTCGAAGCATCCATCACCTGCTTCTCCTCCCTCTCTTTGTACAAGAAGTATTCCACCTGCTATACTCCCGGATCTCTCTTTCTAATCTTACCTGGCTCCACAAACGGGAGGATCTCTAACATTCCCAACAGCCTAATCCTCAACCTTCACTTGTAACTATTGCAATCCATTTCCTTTAAATGAAAAATTTAACCGATTTTGTGCTGAAGGCATAAATTGTGCATCTTGATTCGTCAAAGGCCAATCCTCGAGGCCTTTATGGAGCCGCGAAGATTCAAAAGGCTTATTCAGGAACTTATCTGTAACTATCTTTTCCTTTGATTCTGTACTTATGGAACCGATGGATTCAACATGGGCGAATACATACCGGGCTTCGCCTTTTGCCACCACCGGTTATAAATTTGACTTTCCGCGCACCATCGCCATCACCCATTTCTGTCCATAAATAAACGACAAATACTTAAAAAGAACAAGCTAAATTGTCCCATCCTGCTTTCTCAATCATTCTGGTATTATTCCAGTGCAGATATGTTTGCTGCACTTCGTTGATATCTGCTTACTGGGTTGTCTCCGTCTAACTAGAAAACATAACATAATGGCCTTGCTGTAGAACGACTTATAAAGTTACGGGGTTAGCGTTTGCCAGTATTAATAACAAATATGTGTGATCTGTGTGTTATTCACTGCAAGAACGCAGCATCTAGAAGGTGTAGTAGTTTCGGCTGAAAATACACACGTTGTGCTTAAAATGAAGGTATGCTCGATTCTATCCTCATCAAAAGGAACGGTAAGGCCCACTGGATGAAGTATGATCACAGGTAGAACGAGTATTTAACGTTGCAAACTTACACTGGTAACCCTTAATGCAGTCTGGAAGGTACCAGTGTATAAACGTGATATTTATGGGATTGGTGTGAAGGGTTCACAACTGGCTCAAAAGGGGACCCTTTATGCGAGTCAATTCATTAAGGTGTGAGTAGGATTATAAAGAACTTTTGGGATTCCGGTGTAGGGGTGCTGCAGAAACGGGAAACATAGGTCGCACACTGGATGATATACATGTTGATTCCAGCTGCGGTGAAACTTTAAATTTCGGTTGCATGTATATCAATAAATAGATGGGTCATCCTCGATATGCGGACATGCCTGCAGAAGCATGATTATTGAAATACAAAAACCCATAATCGGTGATTGCACAATGATGTTATCAAATAAAACTCATGCTGAGGTGGATGTTGCATATCCGACGCTTCTTCATCGAAATTGAGCTACAGATATTTACGATTAAACTCACTTCTAATCTTGGTACAAAACTTGCCATGATTTTGCTTTGCTCAGTTTGGTTATTAGTGTTGCAAATTCGCGTCAGTTAAGCCAGGTTTATCTTCCTTCAAATAAGTATTGGTTTTTTTATATCCCTGGAGTGACTAAGTTGGATGTGAATGAGGACAAGTTTCCTGCCTATCCAACACTCAACACCTCGATACTGGCTCCAGTAGAGTGCATAATCGGTGCGGGCGAAAGGGTATATGGCCGCCGTAGCCGTGCTTGGCTCAAAGAGTAGTTCCCTCTCGTGTGTACGGGATACTGCTTAACCACTGCGTTGTTAACTTTGTATGCAGGAATACCAAATAAGATAGGCATAATGCTGATGATATGCATGTTGGGATGAGAGCTGACTGGCTCCGTTGATGAAACGTGCCTCCAGCCACAAGGCCTACCTTTCTTCGCGTTTACACTGGATATGGATTGTGTGGATGGAGCAGTTTGTGGCGCAGTGTAAGCCATTCATAGTCTCTCCGTAGGCGCTGCTGTCCTGTAGCTGTCCTCTGTGGGCCACGGTGACACGCAAAAGGGTAACCGGATGTTGTCACCCAGGTGTTGTAAGGAGCCTTTTTGAGTGAATTTGCTAATGTAACTTTGAATTTTGTTTTTGCTCGCTGGGTTCTTACTATGGCGGAATCAAAGGGGAATTCGTTTTAATTGTGATGACATTCATGAACATGGGTAAGATCCTTCGAAAAGGTAAGATGTACTGGCTATACTTCATTGCGATAACACATCCTCCGCGTCCGCATGCTTTTAAACAGAACTTTGTGGCGTTACCTTGGGAGAACGTTTGTCAGGCGAAAACCCACCACTTCCTGAAACGCTACCACCGAAACATTCGTTGGAATGGAATTAACCAATACCACCAAGCAGGCACGTAGGGTGTTGTTTGGCTAACACCCATGACATATATACTGATCTATATATATATATCCTTCATCTTCATAACACACCTTCTTATAAATATTTTACGTTAACATAATTAGAGCTAATTCTAAACGTACCTCTCTATATGCCTAAATTTTTGTGTCATTGCAAACATTACATATTTAACATGGTTGGCGGCATCCGAGTCCACATTTGCCTGTCACTGCGGTCTCCACGGGACAGTCGCATGATATGTGCGCCTACACAGAGGCCACGGGTTGGCTTGCGCTGCCACTACCCACAGCTCCATCCGCGCACGCCCATATCCAGTGTACGCCTGAAGGAATAAGACCGGGAGCATGCGGATGGGAGCCAAGTTTCATCAACGAATCCTGCCACACTTCTACACAGGTAAACACAAGCGTGCTGTATTTTGGGAGCAAAACTTATACAAGGCGGTGGTTAGACTTAGCCAGCTCCACACACAAACCATGGGCATCTAACCACCCATTGAACCCAACACGATCACGAGCACTGTGCACTCTGTCCGCTCTAGCAACGACCAACTGCGTCTTAGATCCAGTATGGACGTGGTGGGTGATAGAGAGGTTAGTACATTGTCAACATGCACTCCAAGCGCAGCCACACAGGGAATATCAAGTAACAGCCGGTCAACTGAAATGACGGTACCAAATAAAATAAATCAAAAAGACGTACGGATATGCCGACAAAACCTTTCACAGCATTACCATATGAAGTGAGTGGGTTTTCCACATGTCCGCGATAAAATCAAGGTAGCAGAAAAAGCGCTCAAACTAAACATATGCAAAAACCGCGAATAACATTTAAAAATACACCTTTCCTTTAAGCGGCGCGTATAAGTAAATAGAAGATTATTCGGACACATATTAAAATGTGGTAAAAAAGTAAGTATTAAAAAAATATAACCGACGGGCCACCCGAAAGAAACTACTCAGTACGCAAGCACGTGGTTTGTAATTTGAATGCAACGTACATTCCAACGTTTCGCCGCTTCTGCTTACATTCTTAGCACCACTTCTCGTCGTTTAGATGCTGGTGCCGAGTGTCCTCGCTCGTGCCTCAGTAGGTCTGCCTGACTCAGACGCTCGCGGCCGCATATGCTACAGCACCGTGCGCCCGACGTCGTAGCAGTACTCACCATCGGCGCCCATCGTTTCCGCACCTGCCGCTTCTTCTCCGCATGCACGAGGGCTTTCACCGGCACCTCGGCAACTGCCTCCGGGATCAGATCGCGTCATGCACGCCGATCAACCGCCCTCGATTCCAAGCACATGAAATCCACATTAGAAATTGAGAGGCTCACCTTGAGCTTATCCTGCTAACGTAACCGGTTTTCCCACGTGTCGCTTCCTTGCACGCAATTGACCATAAAACAGCTACTTCCGTATATGGGTCGAACCCATTCGGCGACTATGCCTGCGTCACCTCAAGTGTCTCAGCAAAAGTATACAGTCCACTGCACACATGCCACTGCGTCGGTGCAACTCCGTGTCTGCAACTCTGTCACTCCAGACAGCGTGCACAATAGGTCGCAAACACTGTTGATGTAAGCGCTGCAGATAACGGACCTTCTTCCGATAAAGCATCTTAGGTTTCGCTGCCGTATAGAAGAACGGACAAAAAAGTAGACTTTTACACCAACAGCTTCATCCCGACAGTGAGCCGGTGAAGGTTCCATACACGATATTCCAGTTTGCAAAACGCAGCAGCCGCCTACGACATGCGGCTGCGCAGCTAGTTGGTCATCTGCAGGTCGGTTATTATTACGCTCCCAAGTTAGCATAATCTCGGAGTGGTTTCAAACACATCGTTGGCAATCTGGATTTTGGCAAGCCCTACGGACATCCATTCCGGGTGAAGGCTGGAAAAGACAAACAGTCTTGCTTGTGTTGATGGTGAGCCCAAATTTGGCCGCTGTCGAAGCCAGAGCACTAGTCATGAGCTGCAGCTTATCCGCGCTGTGTGCAGACAACGCACAGTCGTCAGCAAACAGCAACATACGTATATTTTGTCGCCCAGACTAGCGTTCTTGAACCAAAACGACGGATGTTTAGCAATCCCACCATCAATACAGTGCTACAGAGGAACAACCGTAAGTACAAGCAGCAGCAAAAGCACCTCATGGCATGAAGATAAATATTAAACAGAGCAGGAGCTATGACACAGTCTCTAACTTCACACCCAGAAGACAACATGCAAAGTCATCCGAGGTCAGTCCACTCAGCTGCACCATAGCCCACAAACAACTGTGCAGATATTAAATTAAGCTAACAAAATAACTCGGACAACCAAATTTATCGAACACCAGCCATCGTGCCTCGGGGTTCACCGTATCAAATAGTTTTGTGAAATAAAAAGACAGTGAATACGATGGTGGTGTCAATTACTGCACTTTTCCTGCAACTGCCTAGCAGCAAACACCATATCGATGGGGCTGCTTCTCAAACGGAATTCCACTTTGCTCTTCTGCCACTTTCGGCTCCACAACCTGACTGACCGAGGCGGTTGAGTAGGCATCGGGCAGTCACCTTACCCATAAACTCAACAAGTCAATTACCATGATAATTCGTGCAACATTGCTTGCACAATGGTAGCATAAGGAACATCCTTTAGCTCATCAGGCACCTCTTCCTCAATTCACACACGTTGTATCAACTGGTGCAGCCTTCACCAACGCAGGGTCCGCCCTGATTCAATACTTCAAGCGGGATCCCGTCGGCAACCTGCACATTGGCCGTTTTCGCAGTTAAGCATGTGCTCTACGAATCTCATCCAGTATCGGGATGTCGTCAAGATACGTCTTCATCTCTTGTTGTTGCAGCTTGCGCAAAACAGTTCAGTGCATCTCTGGGCAGTTGTTTAAGAGAACAATAATTTTCGCCAGATCTGCATTACGTCTGCACTCTGTGTGCAGGCAGCACCTAAATTATCATAGAGCATGGTTCTCAGTGGCTCCAATCTCGGTCCATACACTGCATTCAAGGAATCAAAGTATTCCTTGTGTTGGCGGAGTTCGGCGTAGTATTCTTTGTTGCTCTTCCTTCTGTGTCCTTTTATGCATTTTCAATCGACGGAACTCTCGAGAGGAATCGCTGTCGACTTCTGCGAAACTGACCCTTCTTCCCAAAGTCACTGGGATCTGCCACTGTGCAGCCAAATGCTGCATTCTGCTCAGATACCAATGCACCAGTCGTCGCATTGTTCTCATCCCAACCTATTGGGCCGCTTACAGTTTGCGCGCCCGATGGTATTTTTGGCAGCAGTTTTCACTGTGCTCTTGGATTCGGTGCCACAAGTCATTTACGTGGCAATACTTTCACAACACAGGCGTGCAGCCATCGCTTTCTTCGGCTTAATATATCTCTCCGCAGTACAGAGGGATAGGATTTAAGTGTACGCCTCCGATTAACGACAGGCACACAGTCCGTACTTTTTCGCACGTAGATGTACAATTTCGTCCCCACTAATTTGTTGTGCCGTGCCACACTCAGCTCCACGCAGTACACATGTCATGCGCACTCCACGCATATCACGCTTACGTACGGTGACATAGTCGAGCAGGTGAGTGTGACCACTCCATGAGTGTGTCCAAGTTTTTATATCATTCGCAATCAGGGCAAACCGAGTGTTCGCGATCGTCAGACCGTGAGTGGCCCACCATGAGAGCAGTCTGGTACTGTTCGCATTCAGTGAACCAATGCTATGAGGATCGATGACATTTGTCCACACCGATGCATCACGCCCAACACGCGCGTTGAAATTACATAGCAAAAATAGTCGGTCGCTCCTAGGCACAGGCAGAATCACGGGAGGACAACTAAGTGTTTATTTAGGACTGATCCACATGTGTTATAGGATAACACTGGGGTGAGCCTCTTCAGAGTCATAGGCGAACAGTCCCCTCCGCCGTGCGCTGATACATTGGTCTTGCCAATCAGTTGATCATTTAGGCGAGTAGATAGTGCAAATCCGACCACTTGTTCACGTGTGCTGGCGTGACTTTCCCCACTCGGTAGAACATTTATCTAGCACCAGCTGCAAGCAACTTATCTTGCGCTGCTGCCGGGTCTCGCTGTGCGCCGCAATCTCGAGGTTGTAGCGCTCTGGGAAGCTAGCAGGACGCTTTTAACACCACACTGACAGTAAGGGTTTACATCCTTTATGGACACGACACTCCAGTATTGCCAATCTGCCTCACAGATGGGCTACGATAATGGATATTTTTCTGGTCTTACTTCGATTGGATTTTGACGCGCCGTCCCCCATTTCCTATGTCTCAAGCCAATCATCCCGAAAAAAAAAAAGAAGGTTTATTATTCCTGGGTTATGTACACTCAAGGTCAGTTGCATCGAGGGCTTGCCAGAAGGTCTGCTAACGCAAGAAGATTTGGCCGCGAGCACCGGGAATGTGTGAGATAACTCATGTGCGAGCAGCTGGAAAAGATATCATAGAAGTCAACTTGCACGGACTGTGATCTTTGTGCGATTCGGATATTTAAGGATCTCGCCTTTATCAGTCCATTTGAACAAAGATTTTAGACCACATTGAGCGCCGAAGTGCTACTTGTACCGTCCTACTACATAGTGGCCAGCGATGGATTCAAACAATATCACGTCCGTGATAAGATTTCAGGTTGACGCATTTTGCATTCCTGCATTATCTTTTGTACTGCAGGAGGTCACTGAAAGCCACCAATAGGTCGGTGATCATGTTACAATCTACGCTGAAAAACATCCCCAGCTGCTTCTGAGTACAACTTGGAACGTATCTATGTGTCGCAAGTGTGCTAGAAAGTCAAGGCTGTTTTGTCAAAAATAGGATATGGCTGCAGGCAGTCCTGATCCCTAAGAAAATGTAGGAGGATTTGTATGCGCTAGGCAATTTATCCCAAGAACTTCCGCAGTGATTTGCACCCGATATAGTACTAAATAATCTAGGCATCAGCGAGGACACATACAACAAAACGGTCGCTAGACGCCAGTGTCGTTTGAAACAAGGAATTTCATCGTGACCTCGTCATGTGGAACAATTTTGACTGAAATTTCATCTGACCTCCTTCATCTTGACCTATCCCTACTCGGCTGTGCCGCAGCTCAAGCTGAGAGAATAGCAGATTTATTATAGGGCAATACACCCACAGACTGGGGTCCGTAAACGAAATCGCAGCCTGTAATCACGTTTACGTTGGTAGTCGGAGTTACTCACTACAGCAAGCTAACTTACGGGTGATGGTGGTGAGGTCTTCTGCAAAACAATTGACCTCCCTTTTCGATACAGGTCTGGAAGGATAGAGAACTATCGCAAGCTAACTCTGGCCGGTTGCCGATTTGAGGTTGCACTCCTGGCTTGCAAGCATAAGGTTGCCGGTTCGAAACAGGCGTGGGGGCCGGGCGCCGTATACTCAGCCCACGCCGCGACGGTGGGAGGTCGCGCGGCAGCGATGCGCCCATGTTACAAAGTCCAGGTTCCCACATTATTATTGAAATATTATTCTTATTTATTATCTTTTTATGCAGGAATAGCCACGCACCTGTGACGCCCGGCGGCCCCGCCGCCCGGTGGCGGGCCTCTGATAACCCCAAAGAGGTATTGAGTCTCATGTCCCATGGTGACAAGCTTATTGTCCCATTCCTTGTTTGTGGGCATCTCTGCGAAAGTTGTGAGTAGTAACCCCCGGATTGAATAAATTCAAGCGGGGGTAACATCCAGGATTGACCTTGTGTAAAATAACATTTTAAGCCAGCGACACTTGCTAGAGCTACGTCACACTGTACAATCGACATTACGAATAGCTGGGTTCCTTGAAAGTTCCAGCGTGCGCATCTTAGTCCAATCGATCACAAATTTCCTCGCGCGGAAAGGTTGTTCTCTCACGAAACAGTGAATCATTTTTAAGTGTGAGCCACTACTCGATTACCAACTGGCCGCCCTTGCTCATAATTGGGTCCTGCCGGTTAACCTTAACCTACTTGGAGTAGTATGTACGTCAGTGGTAGTTCAATTTCCCCGCAGTTTTTTTCGATTGAGCATCGTGGACTGCCATTTATATGGGTGTTCTCTTGCGGGTCTCTCTTATAATGCTGGGATTCGTTAAGGATGCTGAGCCTGCATAATGAAATGTTCAACTTGATCTTTATCTTGTGTATCTACTAGGTTTTTGCTGTGTTTAAGGCGGCGGGTGGTATATGAAGAGAAGGTGCAGTCAACCGTTGGAATAAACCTCTTATCCCGTTATATTGGCATACACTGCGCACGTTTCTCGAGCGGTGCGTGCAGAAGCGCACTGGTGCCGCAGGACAACCAATCACTTAAAAGATCGCTAGGGACCTCTTGGTAACGGGAAAACTCAAGGGAAGTAGCTCAATTCACTTATCATGGTAGTTGCTTCTAGCAAATGATGGACGCATAAGCATTGCATAATCTAAAACGGGCTCTTCTGACGATATATGCAGGGCTCTGGTGCGTCAAAACTGGCCCTGTCCGTAC
>OX104070.1:59538083-59558713 GCA_944474145.2 Dicrocoelium dendriticum | reverse complement strand
CATACACTGATTTTCTTTTCGTATGCCTTTTAGAAATGGTCACGGACTGCTTCACTACCTCAAGTTTCGCTCCCACGATGCTTTTGGACAACTGCGATTTCTGAACGAGCCTTGTCCTTCTACCTAACAAACGTGTCTCCATCCATTGTTTTGCATGTGCCTCCCATGCTTCAGTCCTCATTTGACATATTCCCTATTCTGACTAACCTGAATATTTTGGGACAACTGCGGCATCCGAATTTTACACGGCTTTCCATTCCCCTAACAAGACCTCCAATTTAACTTGGTTTGCAACAGACACCCACCCTTTGCTTAACCCTTTTTTGGATGAATACGGCTTCTGAAGTGACCATCTTTCTCCATCTTCTAAACAGGGTCACATGTGTCTATTGCGTAAGCTTCTCTACCCCTATCTCCAGAAGTGTTCACCACTTTTATTAGCCTACCCAAACTTTTGGGACCAGTCCAAGAGCTGAAATCGGCTCGGCCGTCGACTCGCGTACAAAATTCCTTACAGTCGTTTTTCGTACGCGTTTCGCATTTCGGTCTTCGGGTGAATACTCACCTCAGGCTTCACTTTCTGATTCTTTTTGGAGCTGCCCTGTAGTTAAACATCCATTAGCTGCCTTTTTCTAACAATCTGGATCGACTGAATTGCCCTGCTCGACATAGCATCTTAGCCTTCTATTTGCCGATGTGCACATACGCTCTACCTCTTGAAATTCTTTTGTTACGTTGCTATAAACGGGCATCAAGTCGCTCTTCGTGCCTTCGATGGCTCATCCTGTATTCGTTCTCTGATAGCAAGACAGGATGTCTAAGTTATCCGACACGACGCAAAACCTTAGTCTAATAAGTAGTGATGTCTACTTGCGCTTTACTTTTTACTTTCGTTGGTCAGGTCGCTGTAAACAGGAGTCCATTCTTGCCTCTTGTTTTTACTTATGCAACCTATATTAGTGCTCATCTTGCATCCTGGTAGGGCCTTTATGTTTTCATCTTGCTAACTTAGACTGATGCCCTCAATGTATTGCACTAATGTAGTCTCTTCCGAGTGTTGCCTGATAGTACTGCTTCAAGGCTACTGAGGATTAAGCACTCTAAGGTTGACAGATGCACTACTCCATCAATTTTCTTCCATAGACTTGTGTGTCTTATTCACACTTTACCAGTATGTACTGCTTCAACGTAAAAATATCCTTTGCTGCTGGCGGCTTTCTTTTTGCATTCCCCCTTCAGGTAGACAGCTTACCCACAAGGCGCCACACTGATCTAGTCTTGTCTGACCTGCTTTCTGCTTTCTGACTACTCTCAGACTACTAAGATTTAAACGCTGCAGTCTCGGCCAATCCTTCAATCTCGCTTTCTTACTTCATGAATATCCTCTAATTCTTCACCAATTATCCGTAAATTCCTTTTCATCTCGAACACCGAGCGAAGAACAAGTGCATCTAACTCATATACTAAGTTCACACAGTATTTGGCAAATCATTAATCAAAGCACTATCGTAAGTAGTTCATATTTTCTTTTGTTTTTCCGTCGCGTTTCTCCGGCTGTTTGGCTACTTGTTTGTTGCTCGTCGCCACCAGGTTTATACAGGAATGTCATGCATCACTTGAAGGATCCTTCGCTGGCACCAGGTTAGCCAGCAGCGAAACTCATCTATACTCTTACCCTCTTGGGACGCTCGGATAAAAACTGATTTTCCCATTGGCGTTGCATTTAGTTTCTCGGGTGGATTTTCTATTCGCTAACTTGTACGGTTGCCACTTTCTTGAGGGTTGTACATTATTCACCTGGAATTATTCCCATGATGTCGCATAGAGCACAAATTTAACCACGCACGGGAATTACCAAATCATTTTCTTTGACAGCTTTGCTGTTCTAACCTGAGGCTTGTGAAACTGAATTCGGCCTCTGTGATCGTTACAAGAATGTTATTAACATATTATTTTCTTGCAATTATTCAGAAGACCTTACGTGGATCGTTCAATTAACCATGGATATCTGTTTCACCTACTGATGTTATAATTTACTTCAGAAGGAATTTCGCTTCTTATCTTAGACAACTTGTTGCTCCCTTTCGAAGCATCATCACCTGCTTCTCCTCCCTCTCTTTTGTACAAGAATATTCCACCTGCTATACTCCCGGATCTCCTCTTATAATCTTACCTGGCGCCACAAACGGAGGATCTCTAACATTCCCAACAGCCTAATCCTCAACCTTCCACTTGTAACTATTGCAATCCATTTCCTTTAATGAAAAATTTAACCGATTTTGTGCTGAAGGCAGAAATTGTGCATCTTGATCGTCAAAGCCAATCCTGAGGCCTTTATGGAGCCGCGAAGATTCAAAAGGCTTATTCAGGAACTTATCTGTAACTATCTTTTCCTTTGGATTCTGTACTTATGGAACCATGGATTTCAACATGGCGAATACATACCGGGCTTCGCCTTTTGCCACCACCGGTTATAACTTTGAACTTTCCGCGCACCATCGCCATCACCCATTTCTGTCCCATAAATAAACGACAAATACTTAAAAAGAACAAGCTGAAAATTTCCCATCCTGCTTTCTCAATCATTTCTTGGTATTATTCCAGTGCAGATATGTTTGCTGCACTTCGTTGATTCTGCCTTACTGGGTTGTCTCCTTCTAACTAGAAAACATAACATAATGGCCTTGCTGTAGAACGACTTATAAAGTTACGGGGTTAGCGTTTGCCAGTATTAATAACAAATATGTGTGATCTGTGTGTTATTCACTGCAAGAACGCAGCATCTAGAAGGTGTAGTAGTTTCGGCTGAAAATACACACGTTGTGCTTAAAATGAAGGTATGCTCGATTCTATCCTCATCAAAAGGAACGGTAAGGCCCACTGGATGAAGTATGATCACAGGTAGAACGAGTATTTAACGTTGCAAACTTACACTGGTAACCCTTAATGCAGTCTGGAAGGTACCAGTGCATAAACGTGATATTTATGGGATTGGTGTGAAGGGTTCACAACTGGCTCAAAAGGGGACCCTTTATGCGAGTCAATTCATTAAGGTGTGAGTAGGATTATAAAGAACTTTTGGGATTCCGGTGTAGGGGTGCTGCAGAAACGGGAAACATAGGTCGCACACTGGATGATATACATGTTGATTCCAGCTGCGGTGAAACTTTAAATTTCGGTTGGCATGTAAATCAATAAATAGATGGTTCATCCTCGATATTGCGGACATGCCTGCAGAAGCATGATTATTGAAATACAAAAACCCATAATCGGTGATTGCACAATGATGTTATCAATAAAACTCATGCTGAGGTGGATGTTGCATATACCACGCTTCTTCATCGAAATTGAGCTACAAATATTTACGATTAAACTCACTTCTTAATCTTGGTACAAAACTTGCCATGATGTTTGCTTTGCTCAGTTTGGTTATTATGTTGCAAATTCTGCGTCAGTTAAGCCAGTTTATCTTCCTTCAAATTAAGTATTGGTTTTTTATATCCCTGGAGTGACTAAGTTGGATGTGAATGATGACAAGTTTCCTGCCTATCCAACACTCAACACCTCGATTACTGGCTCCAGTAGAGTGCAAATCGTTGCGGGCGAAAGGTATATGGCCGCCGTAGCCGTGCTTGGCTCAAAGAGTAGTTCCCTCTCGTGTGTAGCGGGATACTGCTTAACCACTGCGTTGTGTAACTTTGGTATGCAGGAATACCAAATAAGATAGGCAGTAATGCTGATGATATGCATGTTGGATGAGAGCTGACTGGCTCCGTTGATGAAACGTGCCTCCCAGCCACAAGCCTACCTTCCTTCGCGTTTACAATGGATATGGAGTGTGTGGATGGAGCAGTTTGTGGCGCAGAGTAAGGCACCCATAGTCTCTCTTTAGGGGCTGCTGCCATGTAGCTTTCCTCTGTGGGCCACGGTGACAGGCAAAAGGGGAACCGGCTGTTGTCGTCCAGGTATTGTAAGAAGCATTTTTGAGTGAATTTGCTAATATGACTTTGAATTTGTGCTTTTGCTCGCTGGGTTCTTACTAAGGCAGAATCAAAGGAATTCGTTTAATTGGATGACATTCATGAACATGGTAAGATCCTTCGAAAAGGTAAGATGTACTGGCTATACTTCATTGCGATACACATCCTCCGCGTCGCATGGCTTTTAAACAGAACTTTGTGGCGTTACCTTGGGAGAACGCTTGTCAGGCGAAAACCCATTACTTCCTGGAACGTTACCACGGAAACATTCGGTGGAACGGAATTAACCAGTACCACCAAGCAGGCACGTAGGGTGTTGTTTGGCTAGACACCCATGACATATATACAGATATATATATATATATCCTTCATCTTCATAACACACCTTCTTATAAATATTTACGTTAACATAATTAGAGCTAATTATAAACGTACCTCTCTATATGCCTAATTTTTGTGTCATTGCAAACATACATATTTTAACATGGTTGGCGGCATCCGAGTCCACATTTGCCTGTCACTGCGGTCTCCACGGGACAGTCGCATGATATGTGCGCCTACACAGAGGCCACGGTTGGCTTGCGCTGCACTACCCACAGCTCCATCCGCGCACCCCATATCCAGTGTACGCCTGAAGGAATAAGACCGGGAGGCATGCGGATGGGAGCCAAGTTTCATCAACGAATCCTGCCCACACTTCTACACAGGTAAACACAAGCGTGCTGTATTTTGGGAGCAAAACTTATACAAGGCGGTGGTTAGACTTAGCCAGCTCCACACACAAACCATGGGCATCTAACCACCCATTGAACCCAACACGATCACGAGCACTGTGCACTCTGTCCGCTCTAGCAACGACCAACTGCGTCTTAGATCCAGTATGGACGTGGTGGGTGATAGAGAGGTTAGTACATTGTCAACATGCACTCCAAGCGCAGCCACACAGGGAATATCAAGTAACAGCCGGTCAACTGAAATGACGGTACCAAATAAAATAAATCAAAAAGACGTACGGATATGCCGACAAAACCTTTCACAGCATTACCATATGAAGTGAGTGGGTTTTCCACATGTCCGCGATAAAATCAAGGTAGCAGAAAAAGCGCTCAAACTAAACATATGCAAAAACCGCGAATAACATTTAAAAATACACCTTTCCTTTAAGCGGCGCGTATAAGTAAATAGGAGATTATTCGGACACATGTTCAAATGTGGTAAAAAAGTAAGTATTAAAAAAATATAACCAACGGGCCACCCGAAAGAAAGTCCTCAGTACGCAAGCATGTGGTTTGTAATTTGAATGCAACGTACCTTCCAACGTTTCGCCGCTTCTGCTTACATTCTTAGCACCACTTCTCGTCGTTTAGATGCTGGTGCCGAGTGTCCTCGCTCGTGCCTCAGTAGGTCTGCCTGACTCAGACGCTCGCGGCCGCATATGCTACAGCACCGTGCGCCCGACGTCGTAGCAGTACTCACCATCGGCGCCCATCGTTTCCGCACCTGCCGCTTCTTCTCCGCATGCACGAGGGCTTTCACCGGCACCTCGGCAACTGCCTCCGGGATCAGATCGCGTCATGCACGCCGATCAACCGCCCTCGATTCCAAGCACATGAAATCCACATTAGAAATTGAGAGGCTCACCTTGAGCTTATCCTGCTAACGTAACCGGTTTTCCCACGTGTCGCTTCCTTGCACGCAATTGACCATAAAACAGCTACTTCCGTATATGGGTCGAACCCATTCGGCGACTATGCCTGCGTCACCTCAAGTGTCTCAGCAAAAGTATACAGTCCACTGCACACATGCCACTGCGTCGGTGCAACTCCGTGTCTGCAACTCTGTCACTCCAGAGTGTGTGCACAATAGGTCGCAAACACTGTTGATGTAAGCGCTCCAGATAACGGACCTTTTTCCGATAAAGCATCTAGGTATCGCTGCCGTATAGAAGAACGGACAAAAACGTAGCCTTTTACACCAGCAGCTTCATTCCGACAGTGAGCCGGTGATTGTTCCATACACGACATTCCAGTTCGCAAAACGCAGCAGCCGCCTACGACATGCGGCTGCGCAGCTAGTTGGTCATCTGCAGGTCGGTTATTATTACGCTCCCAAGTTAGCATAATCTCGGAGTGGTTTCAAACATATCGTTGGTAATCTGGATTTTGGCAAGCCCACGGACTCCATTCCGGGTGAAGGCTGGAAAAGACAAACAGTCGTGCTTGTGTTGATGGTGAGCCCAAATTTGGCCGCTGTCGAAGCCAGAGCACTAGTCATGAGCTGCAGCTTATCCGCGCTGTGTGCAGACAACGCACAGTCGTCAGCAAACAGCAACATACGGATATTTGTCGCCCAGACTAGCGTTCTTGAACCAAAACGACGGATGTTTAGCAACCCACCATCAATACAGTGCTACAGAGGAACACCGTAAGTACAAGCTGCATCAAAAGCACCTCATGGCATGAAGATAAATATTAAACAGAGCAGGAGCTATGACACAGTCTAACTTCACACCAGAGACAACTGCAAAGTCATCCGAGGTCAGTCCACTCAGCTGCACCATAGCCCACAAACAACTGTGCAGATATTAAATTAAGCTAACAAAATAACTCGGACAACCAAATTTATCCAACACCAGCCATCGTGCCTCGCGGTTCACCGTATCAAATAGTTTTGTGAAATAAAAAGACAGTGAATACGATGGTTGGTGTCATTATCTGCACTTTTCCTGCAACTGCCTAGCAGCAAACACCATATCGATGGGGCTGCTTCTCAAACGGAATCCACTTTGCTCTTCTGCCACTTTCGGCTCCACAACCTGACTGACGAGGCGGTTGAGTAGGCATCGGGCAGTCACCTTACCCATAAACTCAACAAGTCAATACCATGATAATTCGTGCAACATTGCTTGCACAATGGTAGCATAAGGACATCCTTTAGCTCATCAGGCACCTCTTCCTCAATTCACACACGTTGTATCAACTGGTGCAGCCTTCACCAACGCAGGTCCGCCCTGTTTCAATACTTCAAGCGGGATCCCGTCGGCACCTGCACATTGGCCGTTTCGCAGTTAAGCATGTGCTCTACGAATCTCATCCAGTATCGGTATGTCGTCAAGATACGTCTTCATCTCTTGTTGTTGCAGCTTGCGCAAAACAGTTCAGTGCATCTCTGGGCAGTTGTTTAAGAGAACAATAATTTTCGCCAGATCTGCATTACGTCTGCACTCTGTGTGCAGGCAGCACCTAAATAATCATAGAGCATGGTTCTCAGTGGCTCCAATCTCGGTCCATACACTGCATTCAAGGAATCAAAGTATTCCTTGTGTTGGCGGAGTTCGGCGTAGTATTCTTTGTGCTCTTCCTTCTGTGTCTTTTATGCATTTTCAATTCGACGGAACTCTCGAGAGAATCGCTGTCGACTTCTGCGAAACTGACCCTTCTTCCCAAAGTCACTGGGATCTGCCACCTGTGCAGCAAATGCTGCATTCTGCTCAGATACCAATGCACCAGTCGTCGCATTGTTCTCATCCAACCTATTGGGCCGCTTACAGTTTGCGCGCCCGATGGTATTTTTGGCAGCAGTTTTCACTTGCTCTTGGATTCGGTGCCACAAGTCATTTACTGTGGCAATACGTTTCACAACACAGGCGTGCAGCCATCGCTTTCTTCGGCTTAATATATCTCTCCGCAGTACAGAGGGATAGGATGTTAAGTGTACGCCTCCGATTAACGTCAGGCACACAGTACGTACTTTTTCATGTAGATGTACAATTTCGTCCGCACCAACTTGTGTGCCGTGCCACACTCAGCTCCACGCAGTACACATGTCATGCGCACTCCACGCATATCACGCTTACGTACGGTGACATAGTCGAGCAGGTGAGTGTGACCACTCCATGAGTGCGTCCAAGTTTTTATATCATTCGCAATCAGGGCAAACCGAGTGTTCGCGATCGTCAGACCGTGAGTGGCCCACAATGAGAGCAGTCTGGTACTGTTCGCATTCAGTGAACCAATGCTATGAGGATCGATGACATTTGTCCACACCGATGCATCACGCCCAACACGCGCGTTGAAATTACATAGCAAAAATAGTCGGTCGCTCCTAGGCACAGGCAGAATCACGGAGGACAACTAAGTGTTTATTTAGGACTGATCACATGTGTTATCAGGATAACACTTGGTGAGGCCTCTTCAGAGTCATAGGCGAACAGTCCTCCGCCGTGCGCTGATACCATTGGTCTTGCCAATCAGTTGATCATTTAGGCGAGTAGATAGTGCAAATCCGACCACTTGTTCACGTGGTGCTGGCGTGACTTTCCCACTCGGTAGAACATTTATCTAGCACCAGCTGCAAGCAACTTATCTTGCGCTGCCAGCCGGGTCTCGCTGTGCGCCGCAATCTCGAGGTTGTAGCGCTCTGGGAAGCTAGCAGGACGCTTTTACACCACACTGACAGTAAGGGTTTACATCCTTTATGGACACGACACTCCAGTATTGCCAATCTGCCTTCACAGATGGGCACGATAATGGATATCTTCTGGTCTTACTTCGATTGGATTTTGACGCCGTCCCCATTCCTTGTCTCAAGCCAATCATCCCGAGAAGGTTATTATTCTGGGTTATGAACCTCAAGGTCAGATGCATCGAGGGCTGGCCAGAAGGCTGCTAAAGCAAGAAGATTTGGCCGCAGCACCGGGGAATGTGTGAGAAACTCATGTTGCGAGCACTGGAAGATATCATAGAAGTCAACTTGCCGGACTTGATCTTGCGATTCGGATATATAAGGATTCGCCTTTATCAGTCCTTTGAACAAAGATTTTAGACACATTGAGCGCCGAAGTGCTACTTGTCGTCCTACTATATATGGCCAGCGATGGATTCAAACAAATCACGTCGTTATAAGTTACAGGTGACGCATTTGCATCCTGAATTATCTTTTGTACTGCAGGAGGCACTGAAGCACCAATAGGTCGGTGATCATGTTACAATCTAGCTGAAAACACCCAGCTGCTTCTGAGTACAACTAGACGTACTATGAGACGCAAGCAAAAGTCAAGGCTGTTTGTCAAAAATAAGATTGGTGCAGCAGTCAGTCCCTAGAAATGTAGGAGGTTTGTGCGCTAGGCAATTATCCCAAGAACTTCCAGCTGATTTGCACCGATAGTACTAAAAATCTAGGCATCAGCGAGACAATACAAAACGACGCTAGCGCAGTGCTTTGAAACAAGGAGTTTCACGTGACTCGTCATGTGGAACAATTTTGACTGAAATTCATCTGACCTCCTACATCTTGACCTATCCCTACTCGGATGGCGCAAGCTGAAGAATAGCAGATTATTATAGCAATACAACCAAAGACTGGGGTCCGAAACGAAATCGCAGCCTGTAATCACTTTTACGTTGGTAGTCCGGAGTTACTCACTACAGCACTACTTACGGATGGTGGTGAGGTCTTCTGCAAAACATTGACCTCCCTTTTCGAACAGGTCTGGAAGGAAGAGACTATCGCAGCTAACTCGGCCGGTTGCCGATTGAGGTGCACTCCTGGCTTGCAAGCATAAGGTTGCCGGTTCGAAACAGCGTGGGGGCGGGCGCCGTATACTCAGCCCACGCGCGACGTGGTGGTCGCGCGGCAGCGAAGCGCCGTTACAAAGTCCAGGTTCCACATTATTATTAATATTATTCTTATTATTATTTTTATGCAGGAAGAGCCATCGCACCGCCTCTGATAACCAAAGAGGTATTAGTCTAATGTCCATGGTGACAAGCTTATTGTCCCCATTCCTTGTTTGTGGCATCTCTGCGAAGTGAGTAACCCCGATTGAATAAAATCAAGCGGGTTACATCCCAGGATTGACCTTTGTAAATAACATTAAGCCAGCGACACTTGCTAGAGCTACGTCACACGTACAATCGACATACGATAGCTGTGTTCCTTGAAGTCCAGCGTGCGCTCAAGTCAATCGATCCAAATACTCGCGCGGAAATGTGTTCTCACGAAACAGTGAACATTTTAAGTGTTCCATACTCGAATA
The DNA here is from genome assembly GCA_944474145.2 of Dicrocoelium dendriticum. NCBI lineage: Eukaryota > Metazoa > Platyhelminthes > Trematoda > Plagiorchiida > Dicrocoeliidae > Dicrocoelium > Dicrocoelium dendriticum. The sequence goes on along the minus strand of OX104070.1, from coordinate 59,548,696 downwards.
CAACAGGCCGCCCTTGCTCATAATTGACCTGCCGGATAACTTACCAACAAGGAGTAGTGTACGTCAGGGTAGTTCAATTTCCGCATTTTTGTTCAATTGCATCGTGGACTCCATTATATGGTGTTCTCTTGCGGAATCTTATAATGCTGGTGTTAAGGTGCTGCCTAATGAAATGTTAATTGATCTTTATTTTTGTAATCTATGTTTTTGCTGTTTAACGGTTATGAAGAGGAGCAGTCAACCTTGAATAACCTCTTCCATTATTTGGCATACACTTCGCACGTTCGAAGTGCAAAGCGCTGTTGCAGGACAACCAATCATTAAAAGACGCTAGACTCTTGGTAACGGAAAACTCAAGGACGTGCTCAATTCACTTATCATGGTAGTTGCTTCAGCAATGATGGACGCATAAGCATTGCAAATCTAAAACGGCTTTCTGAAATATATGCTCTCTGGTGCGTCAAAACTGGCCCTGTCCGTACAGAGGGACGGCCAGCCGTCCTGTTTGTGCGTATATTTGGTTACCTGCAGAGGCATAGAGTAAGTGAGAAAACAAATGGCGTAATATATCTAGATATGTTGTCAAATATAATCATACCTCTTAAACATCGCCGTTATTTTTCCAAAATTCATTAGCTTAACAAAAACTTACTTTCATTTAGCTTGAGTGACCGTTTCAGTGCTTAGAGTGACCGCTTCATACCCCATGTCCTTTCCATTTGAACCCATTTGGGTGAGTTCCGATCACACACAAAATACCGTTTTAGCGCAAATACTATTTGGAAACCGATTTCCGCTTAATGTTGACGGTAGTTGCAACCGGAAAAATGCATTCCCATTACAAGTTAAGCGTGTGAGGGAAAAATTCGTAAGATTGGTCAAAAGTAGTCCAAGCTGCGTCCAAGTGCAACAGCCAGGGGTGTAAAACGGTAGCTCAGAGAGCTCTAACGGTCAATTCCGTGGACATATTTTGGTCTCTCGTGTTATTGTGGCAGGTTACTCTTAGTCGTAGAGGACGGGTTTATGAGGCCAGATTGACTGCCATGCTACTATTTGGGAGGGAGACGAACTCGTGCATCTGAGGATTAGTGGCGCTTTCAAGTCATTGCTCGTGACTGCCAGCGAAGCGTCGCTGGTGTTGGTTGGCACCAGCATGTTCACAAAGATGAGGTGCTTAGACGAATGTTAAGCAGTGGTAATTAGGTTAGTTCCTTCTCACTACTAATAACACCGAATAAGTTACACTGGGTTAGGCAAGAAACATGCACGCCCAGCCTCCGCTTGTCAAGGAGGGCCTTGTTTTGCATGCTTGATGTGGGGTGAAGCAAGGATCGAGGTGGGGAAATATTAACCTGACATCTGGAAATGGATTTTCTGACGAGCAAATTGGGTGTAGTTTGTTCTTCTCGTCTTCCAAGCTTTGTGCATGGCCCGAGACGTTACACTACATGGCTGGCAGTCGTTACCAGTGACGTTTCTCCTGCCGCTTCTTAGTCGGCCTGTGTGTTCAAAGTTTGTTTAGTGCTGAATTATTTGCGGAGTAATGGCTACTTTCGATGTAAGGCAGTGAAAGTCGCAAGAAAACTGTCTAGCCGTTGCCGCTTTATCCTTGCATGATGGCCAACTTTTTGTAACGGTATTATTTTGGCTAGGTGCAAGCGCATTGACATAAAGGTTCTACTCTAGGTCTTCCTTATTCCATTGCTATTCATCATTCCGTAGGTCGTTGCAGTTTTACGGCAGCGAAGCATCAGTTAATATGACAGATGTACTGCTGTTTCTGCTTATGTTGATGATTGTTTATTACCTCGGCATGTATTCGCGCTGTCCTCGACTTCGAATTGCGTTTGTCTGTTTCCGTGTTGTTACCTACTCGACTAGGTTCTCAAAACTTTCATGGTGCGTCAGCGTCGTCTTAGCCTAAAGGTAGTAAGGAATTCAGGCAAAGCACGCGCCCAGACCGCAGTTAGGCGAGACCAAGACAAAATACGAAGCAAAGTGTATCGGACAAAGCAGTGCGTCATGGCTCACATGACACACGAGTCGAAGCATACGTGAGGAACTATTGATTGGTCAATGGGAGAAATACCAATAAGAACGCCATGTGGCTGAAGTAACTAATCAATATCAATGACGGATGTAACATCCCTTCCTCTCTTGGAGAAAGTCATACAACGGAAACGAAATGTTCGACAGGTTTAGGTACACGTTGAGATCTGCGAAGTGTTGGGCAGTTTGGTGTTTGCGCAGTACCCTGCGTGGTTTGTTCTACCGTCGGCTGGACTGAGTCAGATATGTTTGTCTCATTTTCTCGTGTTCCTAAACAACGCGGACGTATGTGATCTGAATGACGCCTCAAGACGCAACCATTTACCTCTAGGTCAGCCTGGGTACCATCACTTGTGACCACGGTTGCGGGCTGCCATGACTGTTCATGGGGAAGTCGTGTTTAGCCAGGATCTCCCGGTTGGAAAACAAAAGCGTGCTCGCTGTCTAAGGGAGTTGCCTTGCTTTGTTTCTGTTCTATTTGCGTTTGACGATTAGGAAATATTAGGTGTAATCTAGTACGCAGTGTTCTACCGAACATTAGTTCTGCGGGGGATTTACCCGTGGCTTCTATCGCAGTGGTTCTGTAGGCAAAAGGTAGCCGAACTAATCGCGTTTGTACGGTTCCCGATAACTGATGTAACAGGCCTCATTTTACCGTCTGTATCACCCTTTTGGCTAATCCATTAGAAGCAGGATGATATGGGGCGGTACGCACATGTTGAATGTCATTGCTCTGCATTAAGCTCTCAAACATCTTGCTCGTAAAAGAGGACCCATTATCTGTAAAAACAGTTTCAGGTATTCTGAAAACGATAATCGCATCTTTGAAATGGTTGTTTCAGCCGTGGGGTGCGACACTGGATAATAATTGATTCATTTTGTCCACACGTCAAATAACAACAAGGAAAATGTTCCGTTCAAAGTACCAAAATAATCTGCATGGTTATGCTGCCATGGCCTTTCAGGCCAAAGCCAAGAGCGGATTAAACCTGGAAGCTTATTTGACTTATATTGTGGGCAGAGATCACACGTTTTCAGGTACTTTTCAATCTCGGCATCTAAGCCGGGCCACCTGCAATAGCCGCGCGCAAGGGGCTGCATTCGGGCAACACCTGATGTGCATTGTGAAGTGCATTTAGAAAAAACGAGCGCGCTTTCGACGGTGGAATTAAACGGGAGCCTCAAAACAAGTAAACATCGTGCATATTCAGCTCATATTTTCGAAGCCCAAAGGGCTTCAACTCAGCCGGAATTCTACTAGGCCAGCGCAGTTTCGTGAAACTTATCATGGAGGCTAGTGTGGGATCTCGATCGGTCCATCTACGTCTGACTTCACTTGTCAAAGGGGTAGTGTCGGGGTACTGCATCAAATGAACTAACTCCACCGGTTCATCTATTGGCCCTGCGGGGGTCGCGTTCGGTAACCGACTCAGGGCATCCGTCGTATGGTTCTTAGAGTCTGGGATGTAAGAGATTTGTATTCATACGCACTGACGATTAGGGCCCATCGTTGCATTCTAGGTGACAACATTTGATCGATCTGCTTGGATCCACCCAGTTAGGATGTTAACGATTTGTGAACAGTTTGCATCTCAAAATGACTGCCCCAAATATACTTGTGAAATTTCTTGTGACCAAAGGTAACTGACAGTGCATCTCGATCAAGCTGTGAGTAATTTTTTCAGCAGGTTGTAGGGCAAGCGTAGCAAAAACAATCGGATGAATTGCATAATTCGGAATCTTATGACACGAAACTGCTCCAACTCCATATGGAGAAGCATTACATTGAATGATCAAAGGTTTTTTCTATCGTACTGAACTAAAACTGGCACTAATTCTAAACAGTTTTTAGTACGAATGGAAGCGGACTGATGCTCATCATTCCACATATACCGGGTGCTTTTTTGTAGCAGTGCGTTCAAAGGAGCTAAAGTAGTTGATGCCCCGGGTAAAAGACGACCAAAGTGTTATAACATTCCTAAAAATGATGGGTGTTCATCAACATTCTTAGGCTGCGGTGCCTGTATAATTGGCGATACTTTATCCTGCAAAACCTGTAGACATTCTTTTAGCAAATTTGTAGCCAATATACCAAACAAATTCAGACAAAAGCTCACATTTAGATTTCTTCAGTTTCAATCCATTCGATTCCAAAAGTTCCAACCCGTCCGAAGTGTCTTTGCATGTTCAGCACCACTTCGGCCAGAAACCAGGATTTCATCCAAATAAGAACAAGTAAAGGGTATATCCTTCAGGATGTCATCCACAATCCGCTGGAAGATGCTGCGGACGGAGCTTATTCCGAAAGGAAGACGGGTATACTGAAATCGCCCAGAATATGTAGTTATGGTGATTAATTCGCGTGAGTTCTCATCAAGTTCAACTTCAGAATATGCGTGACTAAGATCAAGCTTAGAAAATTTTGACCACCGGATTACGAGGGTACAAATCTTCGATACAGGGCCAAGGATACCTTTTCACCTTGGTAGCTTGATTGACCTTTAACTTACAGTCTCCACAGATACGAACCTTACCACCGGCTTTGAGTAAAGGAACATTTAAGGTACTCCAATCCGAGTGTTGTAGGGGCATAATTACGCCTTCGGATTGTAGCCGTTGTAGTTCTACTTCAAATTTTGGACGCACAGCGTACAGTAAGGTTCGTACTTTGTAAAATTTGGCATTGGTTTTCACCCGTAGATTGATAGAAGCTTTGCAACGTTTCAGCTTTCCCAACTTAGTTGCGAATAAATAAGAAACGTGGTTCAACAGATTGTTTAGACCGCTGTCATGTATCACGACCTCATTAATCTGCATCGTTTCTGGGAAGTATCGGAGCCAATTTCTGACCGAGAGCTTTGGTCTTTTCTCAGGTACCACGATCAAAGGTAGAATTAATGCCCGCTTGCCTTGCGTGACTTTAACCATACACTTTCCCAAAACCCTAATCGGATCTCCCGTGTAGGTTTGCAATTTGGCGTCACAGGGTTGTAAGGGCAGTAGACTATTAATTGAACCACTGTTTATAATGGTAACTGCAGCCCCTGTATCCGATCGGTTCCTTCTCGTTCATCACATGAATGGTATATGGAGGGCACTTGTTGGGTGATACAGTACTCAAGTAGGCGGAATCCGGAGCGTTGTCGGGGTCTTCCGGAACTCTTTTTCTTCATAAGCGGTTGGTTATTATGGCGCCTCGATTGAGTGAGATTGGTTGATGGGGCGAGTTCCGAACTGATTACGCGAGCTAGGTGGTCTAGTGTTGCACATTTTCAGCAGATGCTTTCTTTGTGGCGACACTCAGAACACGAGCATGCTCTGTTCTGCAACGATAGCACACGAACTGTTTTCGAAATTCACCTTGGGTCCGTGGTTTAGCAACCACGTGCACAGCATCGACGAGTGGATGGGCGGTGAATTCACGTAGCTGACGCGAGATATTCTCCATTTGTCGAACGACTAGACAAGCACTCTCAAACGTGGTATCTGATTCGTTCAGAGATAACAATTTTACCCTGCGATTTCATACAGATTCCCCCAAATCAAGCACTGTATTTTCATTTCTGCTTCAAATTTCTAGGCGGAATTTCATTGTTTTTACACTCGGATAGAAACTGTTAGATGTGTGCAATGAAGTTGCTGACGCTCTCGTTCGGTTGCTGTAAGAGTTTTAAAAAGCAGTATCTCACAGTATACACATTATGTTTCAATCCACACACAGTGTGCTATGTTCATCCATGTAATAGTGTCAAAATTTTCTGCATGTAGTGCAGCACATTGTCGCTGACCTTCATTTCCCAACACTTGTCTGAGTAGTCGTATTTTGTGGAACTCCGGAAGTGAAATCATAGGATTCGAAATAGACAGTAGTTCCAGGTAGTTAATAAATGAGTTCTTTCGCTTCCTCCAGTTTGATAAGATCGGTTTGTCCTCAGAAGAAGACCAAAAGTTAATAGGAAGATTAATGATAGGGTTCCTCTGGATCCCGTCACCGGTAACGTGTAGTAATTAATTCAGGCAAAGCACGCCCTCAGAGCACAGTTAGGCAAGAACAAGTCACAGTAGGAAACGAAGTGTATCGGGCGAAGCAGCACTACGTGGCTCACATGACACACGAGTTAAAGCATGCGTGAGGAACTATTGACTGGTCATTGGGGGAAAAACCAATAAGAGCTCGGTGTGGCTGAAGTAACTAATCGATATTAATGACGGATGTAACCTAGCCTTAGTTTAGACGCCTGGTATAGAAGGTTTCTAATGAAACTCAATTTGTACATACCATTTATTCTTTTGAGTTGTTAGCATGGTTGTGATCATTGCTTGTGTTCAGCTCTAGGTGTAACCGTATTTGACATTACACAACTACTAATAGGGTGGCCTTATTTCCTCTTATATGTCAGCAGGCTGGTTCCCATGAATCGGATTGTCAACGGAATTTTCTGATGGCGCTGGGTGATAATAGTAATCTGTGTTATTGCATATGAATAATGAATGATTTAGTACACCCGTGTACACGCCTCAAGGGACATAGGGCGGAAGAGAGCTACCAATGAGTAGTAGTTGTACGATATAAAGTAGTTATGCGCCACTCCAGGTGTATTTTGACCTCTTGATATTGCCTTTCTTGACGAATTTTCTCAAACCATCCAGCCATCGCTTTTTCTATTTTTCGTATTTTGGAAGATTGTGTAGCTAGGTCGGATCTGCTTGAAGGCCTAAATTTACAGCGTTTATCAAGTGCGATAGCCGTGTACGAAGTTTCAATCTGCAAACTCGAGTTCTAGGCGCCACAACCTACTTCAACCGAATGCTCATAGTTGGTCGCGTGACTTTCAGTTACCATCTATGTTTGCATCTCTAATAAGTGACTTGCGGATATCTTGTGTTATTCAGTCTTTAATTATCCAAGCAGTAGTCAATAATTACTCTGTATTCAAAGTGGATTTGGCTCCAACATCAGCCAGAATTATTTCACTTAAAGCATGCCAGGTCCAAATATTTTCCTTGCATTCGGACGAATTTAATGCAACAAATAAAGTAGTTAATAAACATATTGTGTATTCAGGCAGAATAAGCCATTAGAATAATATCAATAGGGTAGAGAACAGAGTCCCAGCCAATGGAACTTCAGAGAGGACCAAATATAGCCGAAATCATATGCACGCACATAAACTATGCCCATCCATGTCTGTCACCAGTCACGCGCCCTAGCACCTGTATTTTAAGGAGCTGATGCAAACTTCTGCGACAGTGATACAAGCGCTTAATCCCAAACAGTTTGTTGTGCTAACCAGACTTAGCGAAATTATGTAGTTTCTGGAAATTGGGTGCCACCCGCCCGAAAACGCTGCACAATTACTACGCGCCCAATTTACAACCGCTTTGCGTACGGTCCCAGTGATCACAGTGACTAAGATTCACTCCAGTGTGAATCACGGTCCATTACATTGAGATTGCACATCGCAATCCAATCACACAACGTGTAGTCCGTACTTGACCCTCCAATCAGTCATTTACCGTTGTGCCAAGCATTACCCACCGTTACCCGGTAACCAAAGGGGTAGAGGTTTCGGCTACTATTCCAATGGTCGCGGGATTGAGGCATGCTGTCCACACCTGATGAGATGAAATTACATCGAAACGCCTCGTGGTTGTGCAATGTTTTAAGGCGGACAACACCCAATTTTCTTCTGCTAGAATGCATACACTTTTCGCGGAATGCGGCACAGAGGCAATGCGTAATTATCCATGCTAGTGTTCAGGAATTGAACCTGGGTTATGAAAACGCCGCATTTCAAGCACTCCTTAGTTTAACTATTCCGTCTGCTGGTTAAATTGGCAAGGAATAATTGGTACATGAACTCAAATTATGGCTGTTTCACATGTGTCCTTCGCATTCCTCTAGCCTTCCTGAATCTCTGTTTGCTTTCACTCACAAGTCTACTTTTCGCTCCTGCTTATTCTTCTTCATACAGACTCTTTCTGGTCGTCCATTTAACCTCTGCCGGTAAACTACCAGCTGTCAGTCGGGACCAAGGTATCCTTCCATAAAGATTAGATGCCACAAAATCTACCACGGTGGTTATTAACACAAATGTGCTCTATCTTGGCTTGCCAATAGGTCCTCTGCAGATTGTTGTAATTCTCTGCACTTTATACAAATATGTCATTCATGTTATCTGTTGTTCGCACTCGCTGTTGCGATATTCTACTCCAAAGCCTATTTGGTTGAGGAAATCCATTCTTCCCACTGGTCTTTATTACTGGTTTCGTTTCTCACCTGTATTGTGGTTTGCAATAGCGGTTACCAATCTGAAGCAATGCATTCTGAATCTGTGGTGAACACGCCATTTAAGGTTCTACAGAACACAACATATACTTTACTCGGCGAGAAGTGTTAGCTCCAACGATGGACAAAATATTTCAGTAACCATGAGCACCTATATTTGTGCTTGTGAAATCAACAATACTCGTTCTCACCCCACATTCCATTTGTAATTGAAGAGTTGGAAGCTAGTTCTTATTTTTACGGAAAATGGCTGTAAAAATACAGGCACTGTGAAACGTTGTCAAGTGCATTCTTTTAAGTCTCAAGGTTGATCCTAGTATTCATTTATGAAAGGGTTTTATGTATTTCCCTAGTGTCCACAAACAAGTTGAAGTATTTGCATTGGTCGCACTGCTGCAGTTCTTGAACGAACACAACAATGAACTAAAGTAGCATTGCTAGTTATTGGAGTGTGATGTTTGGAGGGAGCAGGTGCGAAACAATAACATTTTTATTAATAATTGGGTCACACAATTTTTGAACTAGACGGAACTTGTTCAAACTTTCACACAACGGCCTATCCACAAAACCCTCACGTGTCATAATAAAATTCCAGCTAAATCTACTGCTTTCCACCACTTTACCTACAGTTAACCTCTTCTAACTAAAACGACTGAATCACTCTCAACGACGCAGCGCCTTAGCTTCGTATGTGTTCTTAATTACGTAGGCAACTACTCAATTCAATCATGTTTGACGCTTCGCTGTAAACTGGTGTCTATCGCTACCATCAGATTCCCATCACTTAACTTGTATTAATTTTCGTCTCTTAGCAAGACAGGACGACTAACTCACCCTGCAAGATGCAGTTCCTTAACCTGGTATCTTATAGACTCAACATATGTTTAACATCGTTAAATGCTTATTCAATTTGCTGTAAACGGGTTTCCAGTCACACCACGCTTTCATTATTCAGCCTGTAAGCACTCGCTTCTCCTTGCGACCTAGAATGACTGAATCGTAATACACGACTCAACCGCTTTGGCCTCGTATATACTGACTTTTATGTACCCTTTACTCTCTACAACGTTCGACTTCACCCTGTAATCGGGCTTTCAGCCCCACCTATTGATTTCCATGACTCTATTTGAATTGGCTCTTTGCTGGCAATTTATGACGACTTAATAACCCTGCGGGACGCAGTGAATTTGCTTTGTGTGCACTTTTTACGCAGTCTTTGCTCCATGAAATGACTTTGGCTCTTTGCCGTAGACAAGCGTCCACTCTTTCCTCTCACGTTTTTGTGTTTTACTGCTTCCTATCTTTTTGTAAGCAATTGTATAAAAAACATAAATGGCTGCAACTTGACACAGTACACAACATTTCAACGATTAATGCTGTGTGGCAGGTCGTGCCCCTTTTTGTGTGCGTTATTCTCTGCATTGCACTTTGGCTGTCTTTCCGAGTTTTTCAGAGATATGTTGGCTAGCACCTGTTGAATGTTGGTATAACTCTAGATGGTCCATAATCAGTGGTTCTGATCCTCACTGGCATGAGTCTCATGATTTTCACACCTGGATATGCAAATATGTAGTGTGCGTCCGGTCGAGGATTCTGAGTTCTTCTGTGTCCAGTAAGTGTGTAGGTCGTAATAGACCGGTGGGGTTGCATTGCAAAACAGCTACCTCATCGTTGGTTCGATACGGTTATCACAACCATCTAGTAAGAGACCACACTGAGTGTAACGTGCGACTAGCTAACACCTCGCGGCCAGCCAGATACCGTTATCAGAGCTGCTGAGGGACTCGAGCCTGTGCTGAGTGGATGGTGAATACAAGCATGCTTGATGGCTGTAAGCGAAACTAGGTGGAAAGTAGAGGACAACAAGGGACGTCTAATGGAGTTTCAGCAATTCTCGTACCTTATGGATTGCTACACGTTAACACTCGGACTTTCTACATAGGAATTCAATGTGGCCCAAGTAGATCCGAATCCACAGTATATGGCGAACGAACGGCAGCTGGACGACAGGTAACTGCGGATGAAAGTGCAAGTAATCGGTTTGACAGCAAATCAATTTAAATGACCAAAGAACAATTTAAGCCACCGCAACCACGTTCACATTGATAAAAGTTTGTATCATCATCCCTACTTATCGGCCCCTTTACATTCGCAAACCCATTTGCCATTTCAGCACGGAAACAATTCATGACGCCGAATAGTTATCCCAGCTATATGTATTGGAACTCGGGAATCTACGCACTTATTTTGTCGAGACTAATCTTTGAGCAAAGTA
>OX104070.1:59504088-59537785 GCA_944474145.2 Dicrocoelium dendriticum | reverse complement strand
CTGTAGCAGCGCATTGCACTGCCAGCCAGCAGTACAAAGCTTTGGATCCGTTATGTGGACGACACATTTGTCATCATAAAATGCAGCAGAGTACAAACGACGCACGAGTTACGCAACATCATATTCGATGATACCAATTTTACAAATGAATTGGAGAACGACAACGAGTTCTTATTTTTGGACGTAACGGTCGAAAAGAACACGGATGGGACACTGTAAACATGCGTATATCAGAGGAAAAGGCATGCAGATCAGATATGAAACTAACACAGTAATCACCCAATGAACTACAAAAAGAGCTGCGTTTAAAGCCCATTCAGAAGAACAGAAACACAGTGCGGTATAACTGAATTGGGAAGGTTAGAACCAAAGCACATATACCGAGTATTTCAAGACAACCGTTATTCGAGAAACTTCATTGGAAGAAGCATAAAGAAACGGACGCTTCAGCAACAGCAGAAGCCACGAGAGCAGACAAACAAACGAATAGTGCTCCCGTACATCAAGAACGTTTCGGAACTGACAGGAAAGTTACTACAGTCACATGGAATTGCGGTGGCCCAGAAACCAATTACCAACTTAAGGAAACTGACTTCGAAGCCTAGGGATAAAGTCAATCAGAGCAACCAAAACAATGTAATATACCAGATAAGGTGCAGTGAATTTGCAGCGAATGTGACAAGAACTACGTTGGATAGACTGGAATGAAGATTCGTACACGAATCCCCGCTCAAGAAGCCGCTGTAAGAAGAACTCGCTGCTTTCCGCACATGAAGATCAAGAAGGTCACCAGTTGGATCTCGAAAACGTGAAGATTCTGACGCGTGGTAGTATAAAACATACGAGGAGATTTCTGGAATCATGACACTCCGCGGTAATTTCAAGCAACCGATATATTGAACTGGATGCAGCATACACTACCCTAAGCTTGAGGGACCGCCAACCCAATCAATTAACTCCAGTGGATAAGGACGCCAGACCGACGGAACGGACGATATAATTGAGCACTGTTGTAACCAGAATACGTTCACAATGCACAAGTCGGGGACCACAAGGTCAAAGGCCAACTACCTGTCCAAAAAGCTGAACACGGACAGATGTCTCATCCAATAGGATTGCTCGTCTCTGCGACTAAACACGGACACATATAAAAGCGCGAGCGCACTAGATCCGACGCAGCCTCATCGAGGCCTCGCCATGTTACTCTATTTGCTACAGGCTACTCAACAATGCACTGCTGATGTCATCTCGAGTAGTGACGAAACGTTTGAAACAAACTTGTCAAGTTCAGGGAACGGTTCGACTATCATCAGAACAACCTGTGATACCAATTTTCGCTCTTATTCCAAAACAGTACATCTTTATATCATTATAAAAGTCAGCTGCAGATGGAAAACACCCCAGCTATTGTGCCGCCATAAAAACAAGAAAAGGAAAACAAACAGTGGCACGCCGGCTGAGTCCCCAGTAACGGATGGACATCGTTCCGAAGAGCTAACAGCTTGCTATCGTGCCGTAAAAAGAGAGTTATATTATGCCTAACGAGTGAGATGGTGATTGAAGCGGGATGCTAAGCATGAAGGGGATGGACAAAGAAACTCACAACACAAACGCCATTGGGGCCGGCTCCGAGTCATATCAGCAAGTGTGTCCAAACAAACCTGTTCACCGTCCTTAGGACCCCAGCCAGGCAGTCGGGATGTACCAACCGATACCAACTTCGAAGTGAGGGTTTTCATCTCTCTCGACCATGTCCTCGCTTGGTCTTCCATCCTCCTCTTCCAACCGCACCCACAACGCGCAAACAATGCACGTCGCGGAAGTCGGTGTGCTGGCATGCGCAACAAGTGGCCCAACCATCGGAGCCTGGTGCGTGATATAATGGTGCTGAGCGGTTCATTAAACTACCTGCACCAAATACGCGACGTCGAACACGCTCATTGCTTACGCGGTGCTCCCACCAGACATGAGCTACGCTGCGAAGGCAGCGATGATCGAACATGACGAGCCACTTTATGTCTGTCGACCTGATGGGTCAGGTTTCCCAACCATATGGGAGACTTGAACGGACGGCTGCATTGTAAACTCTGCCCTTGAGGGCGAGAGTAATGTCGCGTCTGCGCCACAGGTGGCGGAGATTGGCAAAAGCACCTCGAGTTTTTGCTATACGGTTCGTAACCTCATCTTTAATCCCACGGGTGCTAATATAGCTGCCCAGGTACTTGAATTCCTGAATGACTTCTAGCAGACCACCACAAAGCGTTAGCGCTGGGTTGGGTCCCTTCCAATCTTAGAGAAGTACTTTACCTTTCAATGGAGCAAAGCATAGCCCAAAACGATTGACAGCCAGCACTAATCGGTCCAGTGCTGTTTGGCATGTTTGGGAGCTGTCACAGATTAGGGCCATATCGTCCGCATACTCGAAGTCAAGAAGACGCTGACGACGAAGTAGCTCCACACCTTCTAGATCGTGCCCAGTGAAGGTTGTTTCCATGACTTCGTCAATGGAGAAAGTAAAAGAGGAAAGGTGACAGCTGACAACCTTGTCTCACGTCGCTTGTGATACTGAAGGGTGGCGACAGTTTGCCATATACCCTCACTCTGCCCGAACTACGCGTGTACAGCGCTTTGATAAAGTTTACATATTTATCAAGCACAGCTTTCCTCAGCAGACAGTCCCAACGGGCACGTCGATCGACTGAATCGAGGCAACTTTTATGTCAAGAAACACGACAACTGTGGGTCGCCAATAAACATGGCGGTGCTCCAACAATTGACGCAAGGTGAAGATATCATCTATGCAGCCCCAACCACGACAAAATCCGGCTTGCTGTTCACGAATCTAGCTTTCCCGAGTGCCACTCTGTCTGTGGAGAATGACAGAGGCAAGGAAGTTAGAGGCAATCGAAATCAGACTGATCCCTCTATGATTCCCTCATTTCAAACGGGGGTTTCCCTTGAACATTGGGACAACGACGGAGCGGTTCCGGTCTGTCGGGACAGTCTCCTGCTCCCAAAGTTTCACTAGCAACCCGTGCAAATCATCTGTTAGAGCAGGTCCCCCGAATTTGAAGAGGGCTGGGGGAATCCTATCTGCCCCTGCGGCCTTATGCAATGTCAACAGTTTGATCTTACGTTCGACTTCGGCGCGTGAGTGCGGATGCAAGGAGACGGCCCAGGTAGAAAGGCGCTCAATGCCCGAAAAAGAAACTGATAATTAAGGTTGATTAAGTTGTCTTGCAAATTGTTCAGCCCGACGCTCCAAGCTTTTCTACAGGCTGTGGATCGGCTTCCCACTCTCGTCGCGTATGGTCTCGCTAACACCAGGTCTCCTGCTGCCGAGGATTGCCAACTGTAGCGGCTGTTTCTATCTCAGAGGCACAATGAGATCACCAACATTCGCGGTCTTTCTTCAGGCTAGCACGTAGTCTTGCCCCGAGATTTTTGCGAACCTCATTGTATTCGCTTCCAGCCAGAATACGTCGGCGAGCATCCATAAGTTCCAGAGATTGTGTAGAGACCCAATGTCCGGTTTGGCAATTGGCTTTGCCACAGAAAAAGGTGCCTGTTAACAGTAACGTTTGACGAACATGCGACCAGTGAGCTTCGACGGTGTTTAGTGGGCGCTTACTCAGCACAGATATCAGCACACTTTGATACACATTCAGAACAACTGGCTTTGCCAGCTGACTGGTGTCAATTTGTTCACATCGACGTTGCAGACGTCCACCGAAAAGCACCAGGAGGTCGGCGCAGATAAGTGCGTGGTTAGAGTCCGAGCTCATGCTCCAAATCGAGCAACAGTTTTGGACACAACCTTTTCAGAGGTAACTGATCGCGTCCATGGCTGGCGCGAGGATGGTGGCCGCCAAGTCACCCTGCTGCGGGTGCTGTATTGTAAGTTAGTGCTTGCGGGAAAGAGGCGAGCGTCTTCACACAGCTGTAGTAATCGCTCACCGTTATCATCATGGGAGCCTACAACATGTTGGCCGCCCAGATGAAACTCATCGGTGGACCATTTTCCGATTTGGGCGTTTAAATCGCCAGTCAACACCGCAGTATCCATGCTTCTTCTGTAACGAAGGAGCTCGTGAAGTTGCTGATAGAAAGCATCTTTTACCGAATCAGTGCTACAGTATGCAGGAGCGTAGGCCGCAGTGACAAACAGGCACCAGTTGTGCCCGAGCGACTTCGTAGCACGGAACGAACCAGCTAATCTAATGGCGCACATCCTACTGTTTACTGGGATCCAATCGATCAGGGCAACTTCAGCCCGGGGACTCAAAACAATGCCAAGGCCAGCTTGACCGGCATTTGAAGCTGCATCATCGCCAGACAGGCGCAATGAGAATTTGCCGCCAGTGTTGCATGTGTGGGATCGCAAGGTAGCCACGGAGCTCGAACCTTGCAGGCGGGTTTCTGATAAACAGCAAATATCTATCGATAGGGTCTCTAGTGTGCGAGCAAATGCAGCCTGTTGGCCAATCTGTAGCAAATTGCCCACGTTGAGGCATGCCACACTTGGCGAGACGCGAGGACTCCAAAGGGAAACGGAGGAATTGGCGTTGTCCGCTTGGTTCAACACGGAATTGTCGATTGGATTGGAGCGATGCCCTGTGCTGTGCGTGCTTTTGTACTAGAAGACAATCGACTATTGAAGCAAGGCGGGGGAAGGCCAAGAATTGGGGGCTGAAAATGGGGGATAAAAGTAAAGTTGGAGCGGGACGGTAAGGATGAAGAAGCGCAACAAGGGGTATGAGAAGACTGGAAGACCTGAGCAGTAGCATCCATACTCCTATCCACCCTGCTCGATGCAGCAGATAGAGAGCTGTTTATTATTTTCCGCGACGGCCAGAACATCAAGAAATTGTTTGTTTAAGGGTTCATGGTATTGCCTGGGCAGAATACTGTCAAGTTGCCCAAGCCTAGACAGGAGAATGATTAGGGTTCCCAACCGAAGCCTTTGGTTCAAAAACCTTACCACGGGTTTTGACACTGGACTACAGAGCCCGTTTTATGAAATAAGGAGCCATCCTCATTCCAACCCTCAACCTTGAGGATCAGGAGGCTCAATTTGTCTAGTCTCTAACCATTGACCAATCTGGTATAAGTGGCTCTGAAGGTGCAAAAAAGCACCACCCAGCGTAGCTCAATGGATCTCAGAGGCACGCAAACCATCGCACCATGGTAAGGTCCAGCCTCGTTGCGATGGTCCAAAACTGTACAGCAAATCACAAAGCCCAGTTTCCGTGAGCGGATTCCCAGAGCTATTTTATTGAGTTATATAACCCTACCCAATGCATTTGCTGTACGCGCATTGAAGAATACGAGGCGTTGGGTTCTTACTGTGGTTTCAAGGGAGTTGGGAATAATGTATCTCAGAGAAAAGGAAAAGAAAGGACGGGCCGTTAATGAAGCAACGTCAGCACGCGAGGGTGACTTCTGGACCAGTTGCACAATGTGAGAGGGCGCAACCGTAATAGCTGGGGTTGGAATGAAACCAGTAGGGCATGGGATAAAGAACTACTGGAGTAAGACAAAAAGTTAGTATAAGAGGTTAGCAAAGGGCGCAGGTATCAGCTGTGGTTATTTAGCTTGAGATTTCGTTATCCAGCTTGTGAATTGCATATGTAACTTTACGGTCAAAATCCAGTGGATCATCTTCGACTCAGTATGCGGTCAAATTTATAGTACTCATGAGTGGGGCAATTTATATTTTCTCGTCGGAACTCTGGTTTATTTGAATGATAATTAAAGGAAATAAGCAAATTAGGTTATTTTACTGCAAGGTACGCTTTAAACCAGCAGTGTTGATATTTTCTGTCTTTTTGGAGTTTTTATTCTCAAGTGAGCCAAATTTGAGTCATTCCCAGTGACCCTATAAAAAATAGGCTATTCCTTAGTTCTTTCTTTTTTAGTATATCTGTGATGGTTACATTAATTTTACAACCCAAGTCCTACTTTTAGGGTTTCAGAAACCTATGGACAGCGACATCCGAAGCATCTGTCCAGTAGGTAACTTTTAAGTTAGCGTAGCTATGTCTAAAATTTATTTGGACTAAAAATTTACGTTTGACACAATACAGCAAGTGCTGATGGCTAGACAACTGTTTAGTCTCTCAAATGTTTAAGAGTTGTTACGAACACATGAGCGTGCACCACTTTGTTTCCAGTCTTTATGTAAGGTTTGGGCGTGGTTCTAAAATTCGCAAATCAATAGGTAGGTACTCACACGATCAATAAGGGCGTAGTATTCAAACATTTTGGTGTCGTCATAGATCAAGAGTTTGTAAAGTGGATGAGTTCAGTTCACGCTGACTGGGCTTATGGCTTGGTGCTTTATTAAACACTGTGAGAAACTAATATCCGTAAACTTTACCGTTGCATTCATAATAGCAGCCGCCTAAACTGCCAACTTCACGTGTGCACAAAGATGACATGCTATGTGTTGGCGTAAAGAGATGCATTTTGATTTTATACTATCCAGCTCTGGACCAACTATCCAAGCAAGATCCTTCATAGGTTTTGGGATGTATGTGTACGGTGCTAGCGAATACATCGGTTGAGTCTTCTATGGATAATGTGAAACTTCCTCAGTCTCTTTGAACCACTGTGTCAAGTTGACTTCAAGTGGGACTGGAACGATAGGATTATCCTGTGAGTGTTCCTTCTTCATCTGGTCGTGGAACCAGGAGTTGACGTACTTCGAAATACAGTTGGACCTAAAACGAAGACCGCATCACACCCAGCTCACCCAATTACTGCCCACGTTTCTTACACTAGCTGTCCCTCCTAGGTCGATTACCTGAAATAAGAAAGAAGCAACAGTAAACACAGAGGGCAAGAAGCGAGAGAAGAGAGAGGTAAACATGTAGAATACTGATATTTGAGTCAGTAAGAAGGGACTGACGACTGAAGATGGGTAAGTTTGGAAAAAGGCAAAGTTTGGCGTTACCATCCAAGAACACTGATTTGAAGGGTAAAACTCCTAACTGTAGATTCATCAGCAAAATTATTTGTGAGCCCATTTCAGTGCTCTATAACTCGGTGCGAAAAACGAGTTTCCGTCCTAGTCTGATCAGACCATGATTTATGCAGCTTCAATGGTTGACAGCGGAGGTTAGTTAACTTATCGAGACAAAATAGCCCAGACAAGTCTGCGCCGATCTTACCCATCAAAAGACCGTAAGCGAGAAGCAAGACCAATCTTATCCTCTGGTAGTGCATGGAGTATATCCCCAAACTAAGCTAGAGTTTAGGAAACGTTTGTATCCACAGACCCTGCACTAACCTAGTACTCACATTTAACAACCTCTCTAAGTCTATTTGGTCTCCGATAAGACACGTTGGACAAGCCTGGATACAATATTCCAAGTGGAGTCGCACGAAAAGGGAGAATAGCTTCACAAACATATTAGTGGTTAGGACCTCTAAAGAGCGATGAACAAAGCACATCATACGAACCCCCCAGACAAGCGGCCTTCTTCCAGTTGTCGCCAGAGTGAAGAACTGATGAGCGAACAATACCTAAATCAACCTGCTGAATAACAACAGTAGTTTCGCCACAGCCGAATACCTATTTGTTGGGAGGACTAGCAGCCCCAGTTCGGAGAACGGAGGATTTAGCCCGATTTATGGGCATACACCATAAGGTAGAACATTCCCAAAGTTTATCCAAGCCACAATGAATTGCCTCAGAACCTCCAGGGATATTCACAATACTCCAGAGCTTAAGGTCATCAGTAAACATTAGTGAAGACACTTCTAGCTCACCGGGCAAGTCATTTGCTTGCACCGCGAACAACAGTGATTCAAATACTAAACCATGTGAGGAGCCACTAAGCATAGCTTGCCTAAGCGAAATGATGTGCCTTAGCAACACCACAAGGAAATCAGACAACCATTTAAAGGTGTGACCAGATAACCCGTAAGAACACAAGTTTATTGACAGTCTAAGGTGAGAAACAGTGTCAAAGGCTTTAGAAAAGTCCACGAATAGCACGTCTACATCGTAGCCACCATGTAGCGCTTCTGCCCATCTTTCAAGCGCTGCAAGCAGATTAATCTGACACGAAAATCCTCTACGGAATCCAATTTGCGCGACTATGATAAGGATAAATATTTTCAGGCGGTTCTCCACCGAATCCCTTATCAGCCTTTCAAACTTGTCTACTACACTTGTCAAACTGCAGGCGGATTGCTATCACCGCTTTGAAAGACGCAGCTGTCAAGTGTTTTGAAAACCCGCAACTGAGGGTACCATTCAACACAGCAGCCAATTCCAGCAACAGGACCGGAAGCGTTAGAGCGATTAATGCCCTGCAGTTGCTCGAAGACCTGAGGCTCCGTCATGTTAACCACAGCTAAGCAAGAATCAGATGAAACTTTTGAAACCAATTCAACCCATGGTAAAGATGTTTCCCGAGCAAAGTCTCCAGTGTACTTTCACTAAGTATACAAGCATTATCATAGTCGGGTTGGCGCACTGGTCCCGTCTGCTCGCAATACCGCTGGTATACACAGTTTTGCCCGGCCGCGTCTTTTGGCGCAAGAAAAGAACTTCTTGGGATTATCTGTGGCCATGTCTGCTAAACCCTACTCGTATTGGTGACGAACAGTCCCGAGATGTTTCTTAAAAGTATTTCTAATCTCTAGATAACTGTCGTAGGTGTTGGCAGATGAAGCTGCATGGTAGATTCGCCAGCATCTGGACCTTTACTTGAGCAGGTATTTGCCTGTAGCATCGATCCATGGAAGCTGTGTCCTTAATCCTAGTTTCCTCATGCGCGGAATATAGGGAGTAGAAAACTCCGTAAGATATGCCTTAAATCTATTCCAAGCTAACTAAACAAAGTTGGCCCTCGATATCTCACAGTACAGAATCGAAGCCTTTGATAGCATTGCACTAAAGTCCGGCCGCTGAATATTCGGAATTAATTCACCGGAGGTCTGTTGGTGCCTTGAAAGATCGGACCAAAAGAAAGTGCGTGCGTGATCATTGGACCCTAGGGGTGTACCGTAACAAACGTCTGATACGAAGTTGAGGAACTTAGCGAAAACCAGATCTAAACTGTGTGGTATTCGGTTGCCCATATAACTAACGGGGAATCCACGAACTGGTGCAAAGGCACTTAGAAATTCAGTTAGAGGAAGTCCGCACCGAACGTTCCTTACGTCGCGTTGCAAAAAAGATCGGGGCAACAAACTTCTGCGTTGAAATCCCCTACAATTAGACACGTATTCTTTGACTGAGTGTGAATAAAGTCAATTGACCCCCAGGAGGAAATTCCAGGACTCCTGTATTTCACTACAACTGTAAACTGGCTACAGCAAGTGTATCTAATAGCTGATAGGGCTTCAGCCGTCTGATCCGATGACTGCAATATGCAGGTCCTAACACATCTAAGGTACAGCTCACATAGAGTACAACGCCTCCGCCTTGGCGACCAACGGAGCGATCAAATCTAAGCGGTGCTTAGATAGGTGAACATACCTGGCCGTCCGTGAAATCCGGAGACTAACACATTTCAATGAAAGTAAGTATATCGGGACGAGATTTGTCTACAAGCAGAACCAACTCGTGCACCTCCGTACCTTAGGCTACTCACACTGTTAAGTACTACCTTATGGAACTCGGCACGATCAACCCTGGATCGTTCGCCATCAGCATGGGTTCTAATAGGGCCGACAACTTGAATACCCACAAGACGGAGGACTTACTCACGAGATGCTCGCCTATTTTTGATGTCGTTGATATCCTCCTTCAACTTCAGCCTATCTGCCAATGGATGGTTTGGCTGAACGCTGGCACCACTACCCTTAAGTTCGAATACGAACCGCAGTAATGATTTGCGCTCATCTGGGGTAGCAAGAACCACGCAAACTAGTCGGGGTCGCGGATTTGCCGTACCGATAGGGACGTTCCCAAATTTTACCAGTTTTCTGAAAATGACACCAGGGAAGCCAGGTGGAAGCGGCTTTGTGACTCACAGTTTGAGACACGATGTCATCCAAAATGCACTCCCTGGGAAAAGCAGCTGCAGATTCAGTAACGTTACGGAACATAGCTTTACTATACGTGAAAGAGCTACCGCGATGAGGTGTGTTTATCTCATATGCCTTGGACTCGATACTTGTAGCAGGTGTTTTCACCAATGGCGATGAGTCTGCCCTGTCTCCTCGGAGGCTGTCGAACGCACTGTAGCTTAGAATCTCTGCTCCACTGCCGGTGTCTTACTATTTGCTAGGTCTTTGAGCCCACGGGCAGTCCTAGTCCCCTTCTTCTTCTTCTGACTGCCGTGAACAGGGGCCTTTTAAATGGGGTCGTATTGAGCAGTAACCAACACGTAATCAGAACGGGCCGCGTCAATGGCAGCCGGGACACTCAGTGCGTTCGACTGACAACTAGTACGTATCGGAATGTTCTCCTGTGTACAACAGTCAGAGGACATTACGAGCGACGAAAACGGCATCTTCGTTGATGCCGTGAAAAATAAATTCTCTGGATTTAGTAGCGGGCCTACGGCATTTCTGCACCCTATTTCGCTTCACACTAATATGCTCAGGAGGGGAGTCAAAAATGTCACATGTAGTACCCGGTAGGATGTGCGACTCCTTGGCCGAGTAACAGATACCAACGGATGCATCGTCAGCGCAGTAAGTTTAGCACCGGTTGAACCCGGGCTGTTCAACTTCTGAGCGCCGCATTCATTACAGCTGTAAAGGAAGTTCTTTCTTTTTAATTCACCATGAGATCACTGAATATACTCACTTCCACTGGGTTTGTGTAATGCTGAAAGTTTTCGTACTGTTGTTTGAATATTAGGAATCGCGTTGTGTGCGTTTTAAGTACACACTCTTGGTTGGGATTATAATTCACCAGGAGACAAGCCTCTACCATTCAGCGCATTGAAACTGCTGAATTATCACTTCACTTTGTCCAGTTGTACTGAACTAGCCGGAAGTATGTTGTCAGATGATGCAACATGGTGCACAGTAATATCACAGAATAATCTCGGAAAGTTGTATATTAGGCTGATCAAATATAATCGGCTTAGTAAAAGCGTGACCATAAAACGTCGGAATTAAACTTGAATTGTCAGAGATCACGGGGTGTTGGAGATGTTATTTTATTGATGCCTGTTGTAACTCGGTCATCAGTAGAAGTAGGGCTGAGAAAGGACTGCGATCACAGCAAGAAAAGTAATCGCAGTTGACCATCTTTTGAATTTTGCTGTCGGATACGGATGTCTCGGACTAAATCATTAACAGCAGCAGCAGCAACAACAACCACAACAACCACCACAACAACAACAACCACAACAACCACAACTACCACAACTACCACAACAACAACCACAACAACACAGAACCGACTCTATGTGTTTCGACCCTCTTCCCTTCCACTGACCTAATACCTTCAGTCTTGGTACATATTGTTGCGTTTAGATCTGTCCTATCGTGTTTGCCAGTGCTGTTCAAGCGATGTACAATTAATGTATTTTCTACCATGCAACATCCTTCCACTGGTTATTGCAATTCTAGTAAGATTTTCGTCCAAACCCACTTCCACGCTGACCTTACTTTTCGTGTGTATAGATTTACCGTTAGTTGAGAGAAGGTTCATAATAATTCATAACGGTTTACATACTACCAGAATCCAGTACTCTGTTTAATAACTGAAGTTCATATAGCAGTCATCACTTGACAAACTAGTGTGATTGTAAACACGCTCGTCAGCACCCAACAACTTCCTTAGAAGCCGATTCCCGGCTTGATCGATGGCCATACGTCTACAGCCTAGGACAACGAAATGGTGTGATGTCCTCCATGGGCTTCGATCACATCTAAAGTTCGACGCGTAGGATAATGACTATTGATATCGTTTGCTTTTACAGAAATGCGCGGTGTGCCAAACACTAGTGAGTAAAGTACGAACGGCGTCTATGCACGTGACTGATGCCAGGCAATAACAAGTTGCACAACACTTCGGCCAATGTTGTTAGCCCGCCCCACAAGGGTCAGCGCAAAATCGCAGTAACTATTTGCGTGATCAGCTAAGCTTCCAGCATTCGTTGCTTTCATTTTTTTGTATACGAAAGTACAAAGGTTTCTCAACATCTTGGTCGATCTTCCATCTCGTCAAGTTTCAATCTACTTAGAGCTCATCAAGATAACCCGGACACGGTCAAACGCCTTGATTATCGGCACTAAGATAACACTACGTGACATGTTACCCTTGCCAAACAATGGACCCAATAAGGAATGTGACGCACTACGTTCCTATCGTTCCGACTTACATACCGACCGCATTAATGATCCAGTTATTTAAGCCACAGATTCGTTATAGTGTTGCCTACAGATAAGGCAGGGTAAGATGTTTTTAGTGACCATTGTATAATACCTACAAAAGTCCACTTAAGAAATATACAACCTTCAAGCTTTCGCTATAAGGAACCTATTAACACGGTCTTACAGCCACGTTTGCTCTGGAACGGACCTGGGCCTGCAAGCCTCATAAGCCCCCTCTAACTCGCAGAGAAAAATGCAAGCTAGAAATGTAAGAGATAATCGCCGGGTTAGCACCGTACAATTATGTCAATAATCCCATGCATTTTAGAAGAGGAAATAAGCATACACTCTTGGGCTTGTTATGCACTAATGAAGAACTCACGCTAAACACGGTAACAACGGGCACAACTTTGTGTCGCATCGATCGCGAAACATCAGTTTTCCGCTAGGTATGCTAACCAGAATATCCCGAAGATTGCACCGGAGAATCTCACATCCTAACCACTTATGAACATCTGTCAGACCTCAGCTAGCTGACTTTCCTTTGCTGAACGACCTCCGAGGTGGTCAAGGGAGAATATCAACAACCTACTGGTAAGCATATCAGAAACCAACTGTAACAACATAAAAAAGATAAGGCCGTACCTAAGTAGCAGGACTAGGAAATGTATGGCTTTGAGGGACCTTTCTTCTTGCGCAGGCATGGTTTCCCCGACCGTGGACCCCACAGCTGTCCGTACAATACAGAAAGGCAATACCATAACCTCGTCTGCGAGTATAAAATATGGTGCTACCGGGACATTATAATAAGACTTTGTTCTAACCCCAAGCCACACTACAGACGCATAAGCAATCTTCGTAGAGTCGAGCCAGAAAACCCTGTTCCGCCCCAGCATGTGTTGGCGTACATGGCACGAGAAGCGGCTTGACAACCCACGAGATTGTTCCGTCATCTTACATCGCACATCCGCATATTATACCGCGAGCACGTACCACAATATATGTGCTGAAATTACTGATGCCGTTGCGCGGACGCAAATGTCCTTATGCAGAGAGGATTCATTCGAAAAGTGCTGCAAAGTGTTGCCAAGAGCATAGCTGTACAAGTAACTATATTCTTACAACTCTATCTTAAAAAGTTGCAACTGGTACGATGCGGAAAAACGGGGACGTCGCTGCAACCCACAAGAGTGGCCGCAGGACAGAGCCAGCAAACTACTGACCAGTAACACTACTTCCGGTGCTCTCCAGGATACTTGAATTCATTTCCGCTGAGACATTCAAGGGGTACCTGGTGGGTAACAAAATTGTCACTCCGGAGCAGCACAGTTTCAGCAAAATCGGGTCTGCACTACCAACATATTGAGAGATCTTGCATGCTGTACAAAATCAGTGGATGCTGATGTAGCATTATTTGCCGTCTTTCTTGATTTCTCACGAGCACTTGATAGCCTAGATCATCGGGTTAAACTTAGCAGAATTCAAAATGTTACAATAGACGATCCCGTACTGGGTTGGACAAGTAACTTCCTCGTTCAACCTTATCTGAGTGTGAGCGATCGCAAAATATAATGGACCCGATCGAATCGCAGTGCGAAGTATCTCAAAGCTCGGTAATCGAGTTGCACCTGCACCTGTTCTTCATAAATGAACTCACGTGAGTGCTTTTTTCACATTTTCAAGTAAGTACCGCTGACCTGAAAATATGGTGTGCTATCACAACAATGGACTAGCACACAATCCCACAACGTGATCTCGATAATGCGTACTTGTGACCTACCGAGAACCTGCTCCAATGCAACTCCATCATGTGCGAAATTCTGAGCACACGCTAACAGGGCACTTCGACTATGGAGAAGGGCCACAAAATCTACTGTAAGACTCGATGAGATGGAGTTCTGCCTATTAGTGCAAGGTAACCTTAGTTGTTTGAGGCAAGACTGAAAAGCATCAAGGAAAGCAAATCGGCACCTCGGCGTTCTGTGTAGGTCATTAGGACAGTTCCATCTCTCTATCTTTCCACAAATGCATGGTATGTACGTACGATTACACCTAAAATACGCCAGCCAAGCGTGGCAGCCGTAGCAGAAGCTACAACTCCCCGAGCTTGAAAATGCACGACGCTGGACAACGAAGAACTTTGTAGGTATGTCCACCAATCCGTAGTAACTCAGGCTGTAAACTCTAAAAGTGCGCAGTAAGGGCGATCGGCTTCTAAGGGACGATTTCATGATGGTCTATCAGATGATAAAATCTCCAAATACACTTGCGCCCATTTTGTTACTGAGTCAAAACAAATGTGTGTGAAGTTATTGATCTAAGCTGGCCACTTAGTACGGCCGGCTGGAATGTCAACGGAGTGTTTTCCCCATCCCGTATTCACGGCCATGGAACTCCCTAGCAGTGCATAAATGTAATGCCTCGATATTCACTATTCAAAAGACAAGTTGTTGACGTACTTATATACGCACTACACACTGTAGCCTTTTGCTATCAAATAAAGCATTGTGGGAAAGAAAAAATCAACTGTATCCACCACGTCAAAACCCAGGAGGGAATACTAACATTTGTGTTACTGGAAGCCTCTCGTTGGGTCACATAATATGCGCTTTCTGTTATCGATAACATGTTTATTATTGTAAGTTGCAACCTAACATTCTACAGCACTTCTCAAACAGTTACTAGTATAGCAGTTATAAACCAGTACTCATTTGCAAACTCATAAATTGCATGCAGCAGTCAGAGAGGATATGACTCGTACTTAGCACTCTGGTGCACCGTACTGTGAGGTTATCCGGCATAAATGTTTACAGCCCCTTAACCTAGAATAGTTTGAAATTTGCAGCAAATTGTTGCCAGTTTGAAAAGGTAAAGCGTAAACGTTTTAAGAAGCCTATTTCTATTAGTAACCATACGAAATCTACTAATCAGCACAACGGTTAATACCGTTTACAATTCAGAACGGATTGTTCCAGGCGATCCTCCACATTGAATTTGCTCAGTGGGGTGAGTAACTGTGGAATAAAAATACGAGGATGTGAAATCTCCCGGTTTGTGCAGTTTTCAGTGAGAGCATCTCCGGATCTCTCAGTTTGCGACCGTAAACAATTGGTCAAATCCACTGTCTTTCCTTTCCCTCCGCTGCTTTTAGGGACGGGGCATTCAAATTTGGCCGTGCTCTACGTTCCTCTGTCGAAGAACTACCAACGCACGCGCCTTTAACGGTAACTTTTATGAAACTACTGTTTTACTCACTTACTGCTCTATCTACGATTAGAGTCATGATTCTTTACATTGGTGAAATGTTGAAATCGGTAGGCGTTTCCGCGAAAGTGACAGACACAATTTGATTTATTTGAAGCAAAATGAGAAAAGTCCACAAAAACGTAACAAAGTTACAAAGAAGTATCGTGCTGGGTGGAGGGCTATTCTGTGGAATAAAAATTTATACAGTATGAGCATACACGTTTTTCTCAGCACGAACGTCCGCACAACACTTTGAAAAATCGAAGACCTAAAAAAGAATATCTGATGTTGCGAATACGCGTAGCTAGGAGTAATTATGCAACAGGAAACTTGGTTTCACAAAGATGATGAAGACGCTGTTGTAGCAGTTGACGGTTTTCTTATTCACCGTGCTGATGGCCCATGCACGTTCCGCAACCGGGGTGGTGGTGTTATCACCTTTATTAACGCTTCCTGGTAATCCTCAGTGCAGAAAATTTTCTACTGTTCGTCGCAACCTATCGACTGCATAGTTCTAAAGTACACGACAAAATATCTGAGTGGATACAGCTCAATCTTGCTAGCCAACATTTAGATATCCCCAGTTGTCCAAGCTCAGAAGCAGACGAATTTTACAATGACTTCCCGGCTGCTGCCATTGTATACCTAGACCATTCCCTATGCATATTTGCTGGTGATTTCAATAGGTTTGACACCACATGCCTAACAACACTTGGACTAAACAACATGGCGAAATGTCTCAGCAGGTTAGAAGCAACCTGGACTTAGTGTTTGTTAACAACTTGCAAATATTTTCAGTTAGTATTCGGGCCCCACTTGGAAGATCTGATCATTCGAGAGTCAAGCTATCTCATGTCATCTACAGTAAGGCGAACCACATGCAAGTCACCCGCTGCAAGCAACGTAAAATTAAGCGGAGACGAACTTATCCCCAAAAACATAGCAAAACTGAAATAAATGATTGCCTCTAGAGATTTCAGTTTGTTTTTCGATGCAGATGTGTCAAGATATTGTGACCGGATAACAAGTTATCTAAACTTCTGTTTTGATCTCTGCTGTGCGATGGAAACTATTCTCATTCGTACTGACCGATTCTCCTCACCACAACTTCACCAGCTGCGTCGGCTTAAGGAGAGAACCTAAAAGGTTACTAATCGAGCCACATTAAAGTTTCCTTCGCGACGCATCAGAGAAGAAATTCACAACCTCAGTTATGCTTACATCCAGACAACTCTGAGGAACGGTAATTGCCGTGACATTTGGCAGAGGATGAAACAATTTAGTGAACTCGCCCGTCAAAGTAACAACTTTGACATAGACGTAGAAGAATTAAACCGCAACTTCTGCTGCTGCAACAGTGCCTCCCTCCCCAACTCCTCAACTGCACAGATACAGTGGCCTACAGACTCGTCGCTAGTGGTTGATGTTGCATTACTTCACAGAAAGCTTACCCAGCTAAACTCAAACTAATCAAGCGGACCCGATCGGTTGTCTCCCTTAGTCCTTAAGGATTGTGCAGATTCACTAGCCCAACCGCTAGCAGTATTGTTAATCATGTGCTTAAACCATGGCAAAATCACAGACTGTTGGAGAACTTCGAGGATAACACCAATACCGAAGAAAGCGATAGGTCAATATCGACCCATTGCCTGCACTTTGGTGGCTGTAATGCTCATCGAAAAATTTATTCTTGAAACATTGTTAATTCAATCCTGTCTGAATGACGCACATCAACTTGCACACGGAAGTTTGAGGTCGACACAAGAAGCAGTGGCTTGTCTAGTGCACTCAACGTCATCATCACTTGACGGCGAGATCAAAGCAACACATGCAGGTTTTGTTGACTACAACAACGCTTTCGGTTGTATTAACCCTGAAATCTTGTTGCAAAATCTGCTGACTTCTGGCGTCCAACCATCCATAGCCTTCTTACTACAGAATTATTTTACCAAACGTACACGGATTACCATGTTCGACGACAGGAGCTCCTTGCCTCTTACGACTGTTTCCGGTGTCCTTCAAGGAGCCATTTGTCGCTATTCGTTTTATCTATCTACATTGGCTCCATTCCTGTCTCTGAAGAAGCCATAATGCCAAATTACGCTGATCACGTATTAATCGACGCAAACCATATAACTTCAGTCTTTTCGACCATGCTACAATGTTGTTTGGATAAAATCGTGCATCGGTCAAACTCTTGCGGCTTACCGCGGAATGTTTCCAAGTGCCATGATGTGCTGTTTTTGCTGCATAAGGCAGCTGTTTACCAGAAACTCGTCGCCGCCTTTCCCCAAACTCTTATCAGCAACGAAACCTTGATCGTTTTGACGTCAGACTTTCCGTATCCGCTCCTGCCGGAAAACAGCTTCTGCTGCTAACTGCATGGTGGTGTTGATGAAAGGAGACTTCAGTCAAATTGACCCTAGCAATTTCCGCTTCCTCCTCAACGCTTTTCTTCGACCCCACTTGGAGTTTGCTATTCGGACTCGGAGCACCTGGTTACTGAAGGAGCAACGTTTACTTGAAACCCCACAATCTCGACAAACAAAACTGGTCCGAGGTCCCAAACACCCAGGTTATCCACAACGACTTTACTGCCTGGGCCTCTACTCGCTTAAGTACCGACGTCTCCGGGTCGACCTGATCCTTGTAGTTATGATCTTATCCAAGCTTGTACAACTCTGTCGCCACCTACTCACACTGTACCAATTGTGCTCTCCCCTACGTGGCCACACACTGAGGCTCACACATCAGAACAGTCGACTGAAATACAGACGACACAACTTCACTTTACGAATCTGCAGACCGTGGAATGCTCTGCTTGCCGATTTGGTCTAGGCACCTACTGTGGCGGATTTTAAGACCCGTCTGGACTGTCATCTGGCCGAGCTACATCGCGATATGCCCTGAGAAAATTCGCTCCTACTTAATAGCATTTCGCTTTTTTTCTCTTCTCCCTGATTCCTTTCCATAGCCGTTTCGGAGGGCGTGGTGGGATGTCACGCTTTGAGCCGGCCTGCATTCTGTTTAAATGCCGCATAGGCTCGATGAAGATGCGGCTAGCACGCAAGTTCAACCCGCTATTAGGTTGCTTGGCCGTTCATCAGAACCAACCCGAACTCATTTTACCTTATGGGTCATGTAATGCTCGTGCTGTCAACCCCAATAAATACAATGTACAATGTTCCAATATCCTGGTCAATTCACACGAATGAAAGATTCACCAAAGTTAGACTATTGTCTATTTATATCTCACCTCTTCGTTCGTCCTCCGTCTCCCACCAGTTGTTCCTTCGATTCTTCATTGTGTGTTCTACCACACTGGACCTACTGTACTCCTGTGATCATTCCGAGCCTATTGGTTAATCATTTCAAACAAATTCATAGGTTTAGTGGCGATCTCACAATGGTGTACCATATCCTGAGAAACCCCAACCATCCATGCCATTCCCTTCTAATACTCAATCAAAACACCTCGCTAAGAGGTCACCAGTTTAAGTTAGTCACGCAGTACAACAACCTGGAATGCCGGCGAAACTATTTCCCCCTTCGAGTGGCACAGCCTTTAAACGCCCTCCCGGAACATGTAATTAATGCACCCACCCTATCCCTTTTCAAAAAACGTTTTGACCATACCCTGTCACATTTACACTACGTGCTATAGCTCATGACCACCAGATGCTGGCACTAATGCACAACAGACACTGGATAGTGCCGAAACCCTACTCGAGAATGCGTCATTCCAAACGCTTTGCACGAAATTTGATCAACGCTACTACCATAGAAACTGGATTTCTGTATCCTGTCGACCCAATATAGTTGCACGCGAGTAAGCGTTGTCCTTGCTATCTTTTTTATTTTTCTCGCCTATGATGTGAACAATAACCACTCCCCTGTTGCTTTGTGTGCGTACAGTCTCATTTCAAACTCCCTTTATACGACAGTGCAGTTGCATCTGCAAGCGCCCGAACTGAAGACTCCATTATCCCTTCGCTATCTTTTTTGTCACGCTAAACACCCTAGGGGACATGTCAAACCCCTGCTTTTTTACCCGTTATAAATCATTGTTCATTGTTCATGAAACACATAGCTCGATGCAGTGACATCTCTAAACCAACCTTAGTTTAACCTTGGTTCACGTTTATTCGTGCGCAAAACTCATTGAGATCAACCATCCTATAGATGGCATTTTATCCAACTGCAAATCTAATTCCTCAGCGCGACGAAACAACAGAACCATAAATACCCGCAAGCGGGACTACGGTTCATCTGTCATACCTTCTCTAGCTAGACTGCTGCGTGATCCGAATATAATTGTACAAGAATTAAACAGCAACTTATGTTAATAATACTGTACCACACGTGTAACCTTGTTTTAGCCGCCGTATTTTTACTGTTATTGCCTATATCTTATTGTCTTTCATTACTGTTTCGATCGCTTGGGCATTACAGCGAATCCTTGACTTCAGTTGAGTTGAGTTGATTTTAGTTAGCACACTTAGAGTGGTGACATTACATTATGGACCCAGAAGTTGTCTTACACGTATATCTACTCGAAAGCACAGTGTAAAGTCAGATTAAGTGGTAACCAATGCCACGAACACCTATTTACTTATCATTAGCTTACAGCTGGGCTCCGTCCTCCTAATAGACTCGATAGCTGCAGTATGTTTCCAGCGTCTGGTTCACCACCTCTATTCTTTAAAATCACAAGTTCGTTGACAGCAAACATCTAGGTCGTGCGCATATCCACTTGCCCATGCAGAAGGTTATGAAGGTGGTGCCCTACTTCATAGTGGTCCGTTCTACTAACTTGGTCCACATACCAAACTACTACTTTAACAAGGTGGGCCACTATGCGTTTTTTTAGATGTAAGCCGGATAACCAACAAACTGATTAGCACGGGTTGCATACTATTTCACAAGTATGAAAACTCTGTGAAAAAGACAAGCGCGACAAATTGTGTCTACTTTTTTCAAAGTAGCCGTGGTAGAAGGTAAACCAAACCGAATCTGAACAAGAACGATGCATTGAAAAAGAGATCCAAGTGAAATCCTGTTAAAGCGTAAGAAATTAAAAACAGCGTCAGCTGTGCACCGTGACGACGCTACTCAACCTCGCGACCACCAGCAGTCGCGCACGTGCTGACTAGCCCGCGCGGACCCCCTCCCCTACGCGGAGTCGAACAGGTGACCTGATAGTTACAATCCAGGCTTGCAGAAAACTCGGGCACCGGCCGACGATCAGAAATAAAGAAGACTCGAGCTTTGGTAGATCTAAGATTTGTCTAAGTTGCATCTAACGTGCATAGGCCCATTGGATTGTTTTACGTATAACCTAAAGAATATATATATATATATATATATATTTGTATATTTGTAAGCGGTTGTTCTATGTTGGGCGACAGTGACAGATACATGTGAACGCTCCTTCCTTCAACCATGCAGAAGTTTCAAAGCGGAAACAAAGTTCAAACATGGCATTTCCACTGGGACCAAAAGAGTAAAATGGTTACAATTGAATACTGGTACCATTAACCTGCAATGAACAATTAAAATTTCAGAATCTTGACGATTCGCGCTTCCAGGCCTATGCCTTAGCAACAATGTGTAACTCATGCCAAAAAGCTAACAAATTTGGCTTCAAACTGACAAATCTACGAATTAATGACGTCTTGAAACGCGGTTTTATATGACAAATGCATCAAGGCAGGTAACGGAACCTAAATGTTAGCAGAGGTATGAGGTAAACAGAACTACAGTAGGGTGCACGGATGAATGATTTTCATCGCATTATCACTTGCATCGACTTTCCAACGCTGTCATTCCACTGCTGTTACGCTTATACGGTGTCACAGTTAACAAACATGAGCTAGCTAACACAAGCTCTTCTACAGCGTATGGCCACCGACATGCAGTGTGAAACGTGAACGGCATCACAGCCTCTTGTGCCAGATCCAGACTGCAGTCAGTAGCTTGGTGACGTTTGTTTAGAAGATAAAAGAACTATCAGAATGCCATCCTCCAAACTATCGAGCGAATTCGTAAGGAATGTGTATATGTGATCTAGGCTCTGCACCGAGGACCAGTTACAGGACCACCTTCCAGTTCGTTACTGTCACAATTTCCGATTCTTATATTTTAGCTCACATTAGATCATTCACACAAACAGCTTTTGGCTTAGTGATATTTAAAACGCCGACAGTAACAGTGTTGTTAAATCAGCCCCGACATAATTTTTGAGAACATTAATTGGGCAACAACTAGCCAATTTCGGTGAAATTAATTTGCAATCGCCTGTCGGCTGAGTTCACACGCACTCATCGACGCGTCAGCTGATTTTACCATTTGACCAATCACCTCCGCTCACTGGATGGAACTGGTCGCAGTCATGTGTCAGCAACAGATAGGTCGATGAACCGCACACACTTATTTCGCCTAAACCGCTAGGCGACGACTAGCGTGAGCACAGGACAATACCGTATTAATAAGACGTAAAGCAGAAATCAATACTGTGAATGTGCTCACACAGCTGGCGGGGAGGTTGTGACATAGTGTTGGAGATCCATCACTGGAGTGGCGCAAGTAGTTGTAACCAAAACTCCACTAAACTGAAGAAATTAAAAGTGAGTAGTATTTTTTTCAACCGGTGGTGTTGACGTGACATGCGGCATAAACGAGAGAACATGATGAATAGGAAAATATACAACTCATCATCAGGGCTGACCTCTGTCACTCAGTAATAGTAACCGTGTAATGAATAAAAAAAAAGACAAACTCAAGATAACAGTACCATAAATTTGCTTACTTTGTATTCCGTTTTCTGGTTATTTATGTCTTTCAGAAGTAGCAGTAGTCTGCATTTCAGTCGCATTTAAAGTTAAATGAACTTTCAATATAACGTTTAGTCAGCGCGTATCTTATCTGTTGATCTTAACCGAGTAACGGCAGATTGGTTCTTACTTAAAGGTTAATAATTACACCGAAATGCATTAATAGAAGTATCCTGGTTGTCGGCGTACTAGTGATGAAATCATTCAGGCAGAGCAGACGAAACCGCCGCAACACTGTTATATATGTTGATCTTACATGCGAACGGATGACCATCCTCTAGTTGAGTGCTTGAATCACGATCAGTTGTTCGAATACCCACCAATAGAAATTTCAGACACTATGAGTATCACGGTGCCTTCATGCCATGTGTTCATTCTTTTTCCCCAATTTTTCAACTACCCAGGCTAACCAAGAATTGAAATAACGGGAACGCTTTCCGTAGTCTTTAGGCGCGCTGCTATGGCATAACTGTGGTTGATAACAACAATGTACAGTCTAACCTCGGTCATCCATATATACCTGATCAAGCGGTGAGATGTAGCAACTTATGAACAAGACTCTAGGATCATTTATATAAGCTTGTGCAGTAAAACGCGTAAGACAAGTTTCATGAAACAGTTCCTTGGGCCGTAAGAAATACCCGTAGGTAGGAATGCATGTGTACTTCGAAGGTAACTCATGCAAAACCAAGCAGCTTGTCTAGACTGTCAGCACGTGCTCACTTTAGTTAATTACCAGCGAGGGATAATACAACATGTTGAAACGAGTTCTGAGATACTGAAGCGCACAAAGTACCCGGTATATACGTACGTATATAAATATGAACAGTTGCTGACTGTATGATGCCAACCCTGCTATTGGTCTTTCCTCCTGAACTCATTGTTGATAATCACCAGCAAATTGAAATTCAAGGCATCATTATTGCTTTTCATTTTACCTTTTTCTGGAAAAGTCGCACATCTCAATGAGAAAACGATGAAGCCTCTTGTACCCAGGAAAATTAAACCCAAACCTGCCGACTTTTGTATAGTCTCACGCGAACTTGTAGAGAAGAGTTTCTGGAGCTTATCGTTGTCCTTCTGGAAGTGAAAGATCAACATCGTTGTGAAGATCACAAGAACCAGCTTAACTCAAGTGGAAAAATGAAAAATATGAACGGGTCGTGCTCCAGTATCGCATTTAACCGCACTTTCTCGCTTATTGAACAACAATGTACTAATTCGAACGAGTACAATGCATCAAGTGATAACGAGAAACCGTTACCAAGACTTCACTGCAGTGATACGATGAGTTATCTAGCCGAGCCAGAAGTGTTAGGAACATAGGCTGTCTCAATTTTATGAGGTTGCTTCTTGCGATGCTTATGGTAGTGGTCAACTGAAGGGTCCCAGGTCGAAGTTCCACAAGGTGTAGACGAAACAGTTTCCGCAACACATCATATTAATGTATCACTGCAGCGTGTATTTTGCCTTAGTTGTCGTGGTGCTCAAACAAGGTACTATTGCGACCGGCCGGTGGCCGAGCGGTCTGCACGTTTGGTTTGCAACCATAAGGTCACCGGTTCGAATCCGCGTAGGGGTGGGCGTCCTCGCGGTATACTCAGCCCGCGCGCGGCTGGTGGTGGTCGCGTGGCAGCGAAGCGCCGTTACGGCGTATAAGCTGACACCTTTCTTTTTTCTTTTTCTTTACTATTGCGAATGCAGCGCTGAGTTAGGATACCATGGAACGTCACCCAGTGCAGAATAAGTCGTTCTGGAATGTGTGTATTAAAATCGAGTAGTGTTATAAAGCGGTTGTTAAGGTACATTAAAAGATCACGAAGTTATGGTAAGTCATTTTATCGATCAAGGAAAAAGTCGCACGTCTAAACAACTATGGAGCATTTAGTACACTCCACACATCTCGGTAACGGCGCAACATTGCACGGTTTGTGACGCGCGTGTTGAATGATGGGCGACGTAATGAATTAGCACTTCACTATAGTAAATTATGTGAGCTTTCAACCTAATTGATGAAAGTGGTAATTGCTGCAAGCTCAGCTCAGAATTACCATGTGTTGCATCGCCTCAGACAGTAACGTTTTCTTAGCACCTAATTAGAAAATTGAGTTAAAGTGCTGTGTGGAAAACGCATTTCTCTACGCTATCCTCTTTGTACCAAATTTAACACCTTAAATGACACCTTAGAAGTAAGCGTGTGGCATCAAGCTTATGCCAAATGAAAAGGAGGCGACTTCGATGGGATTGTTGCTTTGCATCTCAATTTGAAGACTTAGATCTTTACAGTCAGTTGCCTGTGCAGTGGCAGTCGCCCATATGGGGAACACTGGCTTAAGTATGTGTATACTGAATGACCAGGCTGTCATCCAACGTGTATCTGATTAACTGGATATTTTGCACCCGCTTTAATGGACTGAATTGCGAACGGATTGACTTATAGTGACAACTTGTGCTCACCATTGGCATTTTATCTAACCTTCAACATTCCTACGCGTCCGCGAACTTATTCTTAGAACTTGTTTGGAAAGATTTTTTTGGAAGTCATGTCAAGCGGTGTTTCGGCGTTTATTTCGAGCCACAACTCTCTACCGCCTCCGAGCATTGACCTAGTGTTGAGATGTCGGTTTCGTCCGTTTTCGTCTCTTTAACATCCAGTTCATTTGGTACCCAGTTGCTGTTGATTCCCATGGCAGTAACAAGTGCTTTTAACTCACCACAAACTGCATCGACATTTCAGTCAAGAAACCAAGAGAATGGTGTCGGGTTCCGAGAAACCAGTGCTGTGTGTCCGATCCACCTTCGTTTTGATTGTAGGTTCTATTTACATTTACCTTATTAGTTTCATGGAATTCCGATTTCAGAAACCGTTCATTGACACCGTGTGTATGAGTAACGCACAGTTAACCGAATTCGAGACCAAGTCGCAAAAGACATTCTGACTAACACATTCACTTTCCATGTTTCTAAAAGAACAGCACTGTCACCCGATAATGTAACAAAGGTGTCACAGCAACATTATGCTTCATAGCTCGACAAAAGTTGGTTTACATCTTTCCTCTCATGGCTTGGCAGTGGGACTTGGCTTAAACGTGTAAAGTTGCAAGCAACATCTAAACACATCAAAGTTTAGCACTTCATGAAAGTTGTTAGGAATAAAACCCACTGTGTTGCCACAATTCAACTGGAACAAGAAAATGAATTGACAATGAACCTAATAAAAGAAATTTGGTTCATAATATAAAAACATTGCTCTTCAAGTAGGCAAGCCCATCCTAAAGAAACCATAAAGTCGGCCAACATTGGCGGTTTATCGTACTTAATATAGACCACCGGCCTTGCTGGCAACAGTAACTGCATCATCTTCTGTAGTGAAACGATTCACCAAGGTATATTTTGTGACCTTTCTCCACATTCTAAACCGAGCGTCAACTGCCAGTCTGAGTCAACTGTGCTTCCATGTTAATTCTATGGAAGATCGATAGGATTTCAGAGAGAAAGAGGAAGATTAAACATCAAACCTTCCGAATAAACACGCGTTTATCTTTCTCGTTAGGCTGATAAGATAGAATCTGCATCTGCATTCTGTACTTCCTCGCTATGACTGTGGTCAAGGAAGTCGACTGATACGTATAGGAAGTCGAGAAAATCCAACTACTTGGATTTATTGCATCGAAGAGCAAGATGGTCAAACAATGGGGTTATGGTGTCCTCCCATGACAGCACATTAGTTTGATCGGAATGACAGGCGTTATACTATGTAAAGGCCCACTTAGTTTCATTGTTTGTCAGCCACCTTTAGCTCCAATTACACTGTCCTTTTTAATTGTAGCTGCATCAGTTGAATCACCTAACCTCATACTACAGCCTAATATTTTAGCACAACAGTATTTAACTAAGGACTTGCTATTTGTTAGCAAACTTTACATAGTGTAGACGACTAAATTGTGACGAAGGGGGCTCCAGTTGTGTGAGTATCGGAAAGTTAGCATTGCACAGTACAACAAGCTCAAACAAAAATGGTGAGTTTGAACGACACCAACAAATATTAGCTACCAATCTGAAGTCATTTAGAAACTCCATGCTGGCCCAAGTGGATTGATCAAGGAGGATGAAGAATGCAGTGATTCTGCATTCCACAAGGGTACCGATTGACACATCTTGCCTCTGAGTGTACTACTTGGTTTGGTAATCATGGCAACAATAATCCGACAACTCACAGGAAACCGTTTTACTCAACTGCGCACGGCAAGCTTATAGTGCATTTTAACATAGCAAGACCGATTACACGTCAATTCGCCACTTAACTCGGAATATCCATCATGCACTATTTTGGCAGGGAAGAGTACAATCAATGTGTTTTGTCTCGCTTAAACAAGACCGCATATTCTAGTCCATCTTCACCTGAAGGCCTGCGTAAGATCACGGGTGCCGAAGCATGCAAAAGCTCATCGCTGCCTGTGTGACTTTCAGCCGGATAGGGTGGAGGGAAAAGTATTAGATTTGTAGCTTTTCTCTACAAACGAACATTCTAATTTTAGCGATTACGTTTCTGATGTACCAAGTGTCCAAAAAATGAAACAGAATAGATATTTCAACTAACTTCTTGCTGCACTGATATTTCCACTAGATTTATTCGTATTGTGGAAGACGGCCAGATTAGTCCCTGTTTCTTATTGGATACCAGATCGACGCCATGTATAAACTACGTAGCAATTGCTAATATTAAAGTTC
Source organism: Dicrocoelium dendriticum (assembly GCA_944474145.2). Lineage (NCBI taxonomy): Eukaryota > Metazoa > Platyhelminthes > Trematoda > Plagiorchiida > Dicrocoeliidae > Dicrocoelium > Dicrocoelium dendriticum. The sequence goes on along the minus strand of OX104070.1, from coordinate 59,510,684 downwards.
CATTGTCGTCGTCTATTCTGACTTTTCTTACTTGACACATAAGGCGTGAACTGGCGAATCACAAGTTGTCTAACCAAATGACCAATAATACCAAACGATTAGCCTCAAAAACCTTTAGTATAGATGTTGTGTGTTGAATAACCTAAGCCTCTGCTACATAGAATAGTTGGTTGAGTATGCTGAAAGCAGACGCCTGATAGTTCATGCATACGGAATAGTGTCCTAATTGGAAAGTGGTCAATAGTGACTCGGGGCCTTTCTGGCAAGGTAGTTCTCTTCTATACACCCTCGGTACTAGGGAGTTACAATTCACCAAATGCAGGCATTCTGCAACAGTCATATTAAGATTATTTGTAGAAATGCTGGTTCGCTGAATGAGTGTTATATCTTTCAATATTCAGCGAAATAGTGAAGCGCTTCAAATTACTTGACGTCGGATAGTCCACAACTGTAGCAAAAGAGCGCGCATAGTTTGGCGCTAGTCTGGTTGGACAATGCTTTTTCATTGAGTTCTAACTCGTGTATGGTTGTCGAACTTAGGTTTTGGTTTCCACAGCTTAAACTCGCGGTCATCTTGGAATGAAACAAGGTAATCTTCTTGTGTAGGTATACATTAGCTTTCAACACATCACAATTTTCACATGCTTATAATCGATTGCCAGATAATGACTGCCTAATATGATTAGTTGGATCCTGCTGCATCGGTAAAATGCATACTTACAAACTGCAAATTGGAGAAGAATTTCTCCCTACAACTTGGCTACACCAAGTCGGTATTGAGCAGCAAATATATGTGCCCTGGTTTAGCACGTTGAATAAAAACCTTGCTTTCCATTTGAAAATTTGCCGCTTTTGACGTCATCGCGGAGATATGTGTGATTTTTAATAATGGTCTGATGGCTACACTATCCGTGGATACGTGACTGGCACACCCCCGTAAGTCTTACGACGCACATACATCTTATTGTAGCAAGAAAGACACGGCAGTGAAACGTTCTTTAATGGCGTGATTACAAGCTATCACACCCCTCACGTGGGAGTGGGTTAGTGATTAACGTTTCCTCCCCACGACGCACCATGCTTCCTAGCTTCCGCTCGCGACACATCCAAGTACTTTCGGGACCTCGTGGTGGTATATTCCCTGCTCATTTCACCCCCGTGTTTCTGCTTCTACGCGTCCCATTCTGATCCTCCCAGAGTTATTTTTAGTTCTTGAGTTGCTTGACTGTGGATGTATCACTCTACTTGGGGTCGGTCCGGGAGGCTGAAATAACGGCGCTTTTGTCTGATTTATTGCGTTTTCGACGAATAACCTCTCTGTTCTTTGTGGCTCAGACTCTCTACCGGGCGCCGCTTTTGACCCATTCTCGTCTCTTTGCTTCACGCCAGAGTCTCTCCTGTCTTTCACCATTGCGCTTGTACTCGCTTCGGTCCGCCCCCGTTTTTGTGGTCATTCTGTCATCCAAGCAAACACTGCCTTCCGCCTCCCTACATTATCACTTAGTACATTGTTCATGATTAAAGTTTGGTAGTACAATTATAGAAAAAGCAGAAAATCCGGTTGGGCGGCAGCTTTAGCCTATGTGTCGAAGCAGTTGGTGAGGTATACAAGCGGGCAACAGCTGATTAGCTGCTGGTCTCGATCAAATACCGCACTTCCGTTACCATCACAAACTAAGCATTACGGCGAGGATATGAAAGCTGAGTCCTTAAATGCAACGCATTCTAGCATGCGGGGGTGCAGTTGAATTTAGGGCGGAGTTCAACGAACACAATCGGCACGATCGCCGAGTTTAGCACTGTTTTCAGTAGCTATTCACCAAGAGACGTGATTCTGTGGGCCTGCATCAGTACAGTTCTCCATAGATTCTGCGGCTTCGTTAAAACTCCAAAAGCAATGTCCTGGAATGTTCAGACGGTTGTATCGTCTTTAGTCGTTTACGAAGTTCGACGCGCAATTTTCCTTGAACCAGTACAATTTGAAGCCAGATAATTATGAAACTAAAAGGAATTTAAGCAATACAATTATTACTTTGACTTTGATTTGAGTCACAGTTTTGTATTTGACAGAAAATAATAGGAACCAGTGAGTGCAACCGAGGATTGCAGTGCAAAAGTCCAGTTAATGGAAATCATTCTTTTTACCGGGAGGCTTTTAATTACTCTTTAAACTGTTTGGTAGCGGTTGGAGACATGATAGTTATGTACATAGCGTCAGGCATTCAGGCATTTCAAACGGCAGAGTCCGAAACCTCCCGAATTGATGGTTTTTTCTGGAACACAGTTGACTACTTTAGAAACTGAAACGTACGTAGTATTCAGTATATCAACGATAGAATGTGTTTGGTTGATCTCAGTAAATTAACCAGTCTATCAAGGATATCCCGGTAACCTCCCAAACTCTAGATCATTTTTACCTTAAAACGTAATCAGAGTTAAATACTTTCAGAGCAACACAAGTTTTAGTGAAGGAAACACTCTTAATCTTCTGGTGTTCTGCTTGAATTTATTGACAGTAATTGATGAATTGCAAGCATTTTGCCTATCACACAAATCCGAAAAGGTTTTATGTAGGAGTCGATTGCCCACCAGTTAACTACAAGAAGGTCTCATAGTGGATCACGAAGGCAAGCCTTGCATTCTCCAGAATGAAGTATCTATGGCGTTGTCGGGATGTCAATTTCAGTCTAGAGGGTAGGGTGTACAGTGTCTTCGTTTGTGCGATCCTCTTATCCGGCTGTGTGACCCGGCCTACTCTCTCAAAATACATGAAAAGTTTGTCTGTGAAGTGGTGTTTGTGTGTGGTAACACCAAGTAAGCGAACAAAAGTCTGAGTCCAAGTGATCTGAGAGAAATACCCCTGTCTCTAAAAGGTTATTCTCCGACACCACATGCGTTGACTCGGCGAACCATTGCGTATGTTAGCATATATCTTCGCTGTCGAGCATTAGTTGCATTTCTCGGTGACGACTGGCAGGTGTTGCAGTGGACAATCAAGCAGATGAAGAAAAAGGATGTAGTACACTATTTCATGATTGGCAAGCATCAGACCGACCCGTCTTCTAGGCTAGGGACCACGTGGCAATGACTCCAGTAGTTGGAAACTTTGGATATTATGACCCGCAACATATTAATGATGTCAGCGTTATTTCTCCCCATCATAAAGTAGTTAGTGGATAATCAATCACATAAGGTTCAAAAACAATAAAATAACTCTAAATGACGTGTGCAAAACTCAAACAATTCGTTGTATTTTTTCATTTTGCGTGAATTTCTTTTCTGTTTCTGCCAGTTTAATGCTAGCGCAATTTCTGTAACCGAACTGTACATATATTTGTAAAATAACTTGGATATCTACTTCAACCGTTAGAAGCCTCAGCACAAATCTTTGACACTCCGACAGCCATCCGAACAGAGCCCGAATGATCAGGAAAAAGAATGATTTGTAAAGTATTATCACAAATACATTGCGAAGATTGTTACTGGTGGAGAGGGGCATCCGTCATCTGCACTCGAGCATTTGAATGTCAAAAAAGGCAATCAAACATGGCTCGCTTTGTCCGCCGGACAAAATATGACGACATAAACTAACTGCAAACAGACATTCAAAAGAACTGCCGTGCGATGTGAGAAAATTTCTACTGTTAGAATACAGTGCCAATTTACACAAGCACAGGGGAAGTTGCTTTATGATCTGCGAGCTGCCGTACCTATTACGGCGCCGTGCTTGTTATTATATTTGGTAGAAATCTGGATTTTTGGACACTTTAGTTCCTAAACCTGCCCTTAATCCATTGCTGTCTCAGCCAAACACATTGATCAGCTAGCAAGTAGCTAGTTATCGACAAGCTTTCTGGTACATTCACAGATGTGAAACGTAAATTTTAGTAAGAGGCTATCTTCTCTCACAAAATTGGTTAGTTCTTCCTTGTATTGCTGTTCAAATTATATCGCGGCGAAGGTTTGTGAAGTTGCAACTCAGCGAAAAGATAGCGGCGTGATGATTTTCGGAAGTAACCATTACGTTTCTCGTACAATGTTCCAGGGAGGATTGTTCCAGTGTTAGGATGTGTTTCGTAGGCTAAAGACACAAATCGCAGGGGCATAAGTGTAATTCGATAGCTTCCCTTTTAACTAGATCGAGTCATGCTTTGCGCGGCGCGTATTTGCGCCTACTTCCAGCTTACAGTATGCAGAATCAATACGCTTTCATGGGGTTCTAATGTCTATGGTGTTGCGTTTGAACACTTCACACTACTAGTTTCGCACTTTTTAAGTGCTCTAATGACTGCTTTAGCACTCCATTGATCTGTCGTAAGTCATTTGCATATAGAAGGTCTTCATTATTCCCCGGGATAACTTGTGTATGAAGTTTAAGTGCACTGAAATGCATGCATTAGAGTTAGGACTTGCTAGTAAGAGCTGTAACTGTAGCGCACACCTCCTTAAAAATCCTCCGTGATCCGGCTGACCAGATGGTTCGATAAGGCATCTGCAAGGTTCATCGATCATAGCCAGAAAAAGAGTAGCTTACACCAGTTGAAAACAGTGTTCGCTACTCTAGAATGATCATCTTGATTGTTGTGAATATCCAAAGTTCTTATGTGCGCAGAACCACAGACAACATCTTGATTGACCCCAGCCAAGCGTGTGTGCACTAAATCTAACGGGGTCACTCAAGTTCAAGCTATCGATCGTTTTGTGGAAGGATATAGCTGTATCGAGGCTGCCTACACATACACTTACTACTGAGCCAGTTAGCATAGAAAATGAAATGGTCTGATACAACTGCAAGCAAAAGGAATACCTTGTAATTATGGAACGCTCAGGCCATACCTAGGCTGGCTTTTGAATTCCGGTTTTACAAGGAAGTTTATGTAGATGGTTAGATATAATACGTTCGTTTCGCCTATGGGGTGAATGAAAATGTCTATAACGTGTTCAATAGGAAGGGTAAAATTGCTGAACTCTATGCCACGTCTACTGGCTCTTGGTAGCAAATATGGAATTAGCGTTTGTTTTCTGTGTGTACCCTGAGAAGGTCTTGTTGAGTGTGGCAGCGGCTTCCATTTTTAACTGTCTCCATGACCGAAGGAAAGAGCATAAATCCTGCGTTGACGTCATTGATCTACACTGTACCAGTCGTATTTTTCCGCCCACATAGTAAACACCAGATTGTTTAAGAGCAGAATTGTCTAGCTGCTAGGAATTATGAATTTTTCAGAATCGACTCATTCTGCGTTCGCCTACATATAGGCAGGTGGAGAGAAGGTAGTTTTTCTGGAGGCATGACAGCTGCCCGAGGTAGTAAACGTACTGTGCACCCTGAGATCAATAGGTCCCTTTTTTTGAGAAATTGGCCTGTACTTTATAACTGACAAGTATTAAGTTACTCATTTAGAACTAGTGAATCACATGTACCTGGAGTAAAAGGGCGATGATTGATCCGTAACTAGTTTACTGATGAAACCCCTTCTATAAAAGTAGCACGTCTCGTGAACCATTGAAAGAAGCAGTAAGACTTTGGAGACAGTTTGCTGCGACACTGATATCAACCGACTGGTTCTAATATTGGCATTTGCACCAAGAACGACTGTACGGGTCTGTAACACATTGAAAAGGCCTAGAAAGCAAATATGTGTTTGGTCATCGACTACTGCTTAGTGTTATCGGTGACCTGGCACAGTGGACCTCAAAAGTACACGCAACAGCGATTATGCTGTCGACAGCCATGTGTCTATGCACCCACCGTGTGTTCAACCTCCACATCAGTATTGACTTTATATCTCAAACGAAAAGGATCAAAACAAAGTATGTCACTCCCTACTACGTCAATTTACCTTTAGATTTGTTGCACGCTTTTGTTGTATCAGTAACTGTGGTCCGACCAACAGACTGTAAAGGAGTGAATCCGTCCACTGATTATGTGTAAGCGTCTTGTCGCATGTGTGACAAACTATGTTAGGTTTAGCCAGCGTCTCTAGTATCAACCGTGATTTAATTTCGACGAAATCTGATATGGTTGGTTGGTGAGCAGCATGATCTGCAACACTGTCTCATGTGGAGCTGGATAGAAACAGGCACATGAATAGTTTACTTCAGTTTAAACTTTCCGAGCTATTTCGCATGTGATTAGCAGGCCGTCGTTACAGTAACCGTTCTCGCAGCAATTTCCGCACGTGTTACTATTAAAAACAAGGGTCGCAAAGAGACAGCGGATACCGATTAGTCTGCTCAACATGAGAGTCCATCCTAACACGCCAAGATTGTTGACGTAATGACGCGGAAGTGTAATCAAGTGCCATTATCACACAAGCAAGCAGCGGTTAATATAGTTAATCCTATGGAATAAATAGCGCTGACTTTGGTTTCGAGACTTAACATGAGGTCTAAATTCAATAAATAACAGAGAGGAAAGCATTTATTTGCAGCACACTACATAAGGTATCTACGCTAGATATCTTAAGCTTGAGGGTTTAATAACCTGCGCGATTTATTCCTGTCCATCAGTTCGGTACTTACGTGAGAGGGTCTCACATCGCTAACTGATGATCTGGCACCGAGGGTACTAACTATCCTCCCAGTCACTTTCCAGT
>OX104070.1:59470572-59503661 GCA_944474145.2 Dicrocoelium dendriticum | reverse complement strand
GGTTGCTTCTTGCGATGCTTATGGTAGTGGTCAACTGTAGGGTCCCAGGTCCAAGTTCCACAAGGTGTAGACGAAACAGTTTCCGCACCACATCACAGTAATGTGTCACTGCAGCGTGTATTTTGCCTTAGTTGTCGTGGTCGCTCAAACAAGGTACTACTGCGACCGGCCGGTGGCCGAGCGGTCTGCACGTTTGGTTTTGCAACCATAAGGTCACCGGTTCGAATCCGCGTAGGGGTGGGCGTCCTCGCGGTATACTCAGCCCGCGCGCGGCTGGTGGTGGTCGCGCTGGCAGCGAAGCGCCGTTACGGCGTATAAGCTGACACCCTTCTTTTTTCTTTTTCTTTACTATTGCGAATGCAGCGCTGAGTTAGGATACCATGGGAACGTCACTCTGTGCAGAGTAAGTCGTTCTGGAATGTATGCATTAAAAACCGAGTAGTGTTATAAAGCGGTCGTTAAGGGTTACATTAAAAGAGCACGAGGTTATGGTAAGCCATTTTATCGATCAGAAAAATGTTGCACGTCTAAACAAATATGGAGCGTTTAGTACACACCACACATCTCTGTGACGGTGTAACATTGTACGCTTTGTGACGCGCGTGTTGAATGATGGGTGAGGTATTGAATTAGGGACTTCACTATAGTAAACTATGTGAGCTTTCAACCTAATTGATGAAAGTGGCAAACTGCTGCAAGCTCAGCTCAGAATTACCATGTGCTGCATCGCCTCAGACAGTAACGTTTTCTTTGCACACAATTGCAAACTTGAGTTAAAGTGCTGTGTGGAAAACGCATTTCTCTACGCTATCCTCCTTATACCAATGTAGCACCTTAAGTGACAACTTAGAAGTAAGCGTGTGGCATTAAGCTTATGCCAAATAAAAAGGAGGTGACTTCCGACAGGATTATTGATTTTCGTCTCAATTTGAAGGACTTAGATCTTTACGGTCAGTTGCCTGTGCAGTGGCAGTCGACCATATGGGGAACACTGGCTTAAGTATGTGTATACTGAATGACCAGGCTGTCATCCAACGTGTATCGGATTAACTGGATATTTTGCACCCGCTTTAATGGACTGAAGTGCGAACGGATTGACTTATAGTGACCAACTTGTGCTCACCATAGGCATTTTATCTAATCTTCAACATTCCTACGCGTCCGCGAACTTCTTCTTGGAACTTGATTGGAAAGCTTTGTTCGAAGTCATGTCAAGCGGTGTTTCGGTGTTTATTATCGGGCCACACCTCTCTACCGCCTCCAAGCATTGACCTAGTGTTGAGATGTCGGTTTCGTCGGTTTCGTCCGTTTTCCCTCTCTTAATATCCAGTTCACTTGATACCCATTTACTACTGATTCCCATGGCAGTAACAAGTGCTTTTAACTCACCAGAAACTGCATCGACATTTCAGTCAAGAAACCAAGAGAATGGTGTCGGGTTCCGAGAAACCAGTGCTGTGTGTCCGATCCACCTTCGTTTTGATTGTAGGTTCTATTTACATTTATCTTATTAGTTTCATGGAATCCCGATTTCTGAAACCGCTTATTGACACCGTGTGTATGAGTAACGCACAGTTAACCGAATTCGAGACCAAGTCGCAAAAAACATTCTGACTAACACATTCACTTTCCATGTTTCTGAAAGAACAGCAATGTCACCCGATAATGTCACAAAGGTGTCACAGCATCATATGCTTCATACATCGACAAATGTTGGTTTACATCTTTCCTCCTATGGCTTGGCAGTTGGGACTTGGCTTAAACGTGTAACGTTGCAAGCAACATGTAAACACATCCAAGTTTAGCACTTCATGAAAGTTGTCAGGAATAAAACCCACTGTGTTGCCACAAATCAACTGAAAAAGACAATGAATTGACATGGAACCAAATAAAAAAGTTTGGTTCATAATCTAAAAACATTGCTGTTCAAGTAGGCAAGCCCATCCTAAAGAAACCATAAAGTCGGCCAAGGTTGGCGGTTTATCGTACTTAATGTAGACCACCGGCCTTGCTGGCAACAGTAACTGCATCATCTTCTGTAGTGAGACGATTCACCAAGGCATGTTTTGTGACCTTTCTCCACATTCGAAATCGAGTGTCAACTGCCAGTCTGACTCAACTGTCCTTCCATGTTAATTCTATGGAAGATCGATAGGCTTTCAGAGAGCAAGAGAAAGATTACACATCAAAACTTCCGAATAAACACGTGTTTATCTTTCTTGTGCTTCCTCGCTATGTCTGTGGTCAAGAAAGTCGATTGATACATATAGGAAGTCGAAAACACCCAACTACTTGGATTTATTGCATCGAAGAGCAAGATGGTCGAACAATGGGGTCATGGTGTCCTCTCATGACAGCACATTAGTTTGATCGGAATGGCAGGCGTTATACTATGTAAAGGCCCACCTAGTTTCATTGTTTGTCATCCATCTTTAGCTTCAAGTACACAGTCTTTTTTAATTGTAGCTGCATCAGTTGAACCACTTAACCTCATACAATAGCGTAATATTTTAACACAACAGTATGTAACTAAGGACCAGCTATTTCTTAGCAAACTTTACATAGTGTTGGCGACTAAATTATGCTGAAGACATCTCCCATTGTGTGGGTATCGGAAAGTTAGTACTGCACAATACAACAAGCTCAAACAAAAATGGTGAGTTTGAACGACACCAACAAATATTAGCTACCAATCTGAAGACATTCAGAAACTCCATGTTGGCCTAAGTGGATTGATCAAGGAGGATGAAGAATGCAGTGAGTTTGCATTCCACTAGGGTACCGATTGACACATCTTGCCTCTGAGTGTACCACTTGGCTTGGTAATCATGACAACAATAATCCGACAACTCACAGGAAACCGTTTTACTCAGCTGCGTAGGGTAAGCTTATAGTGCATTTGCACACAGCAAGATCGATGACACGTCCATTCGCTACTTAACTCGGAATGTCCATCATGCGCTATTAGCAGGGAAGTGTACAAACATTGTGTTTTGTCTCGCTTAAACAAGACCGCATATTCTATTCCATCACCACCTGAAGCCTTGCGTAAGATCACGGGTGCTGAAGCATGCAAAAACTCATCACTGCCTGTGTAAATTTTAGCCGAATTGGGTGGAGGGAAAAGTAATAGATTTGTAGCTTTTCTCCACAAATGAACATTCTAATTTTAGCGATTACGTTTCTGATGTATTAAGTGTCCAAAAAACGAAAGAGAATAGATATTTCAACTAACCACTTGCTGCACTGATAGTTCCACAAGATTTATTCTTATTGTCGAAAACGGCCAGATTAGTCCCTGCTTCTTATTGGATACCAGATCGACACCACGTATAAACTACGTGGAAATTGCTAATATTAAAGTTCCATTGTCGTCGTCTATTCTGACTTTTCTTACTTGACACCTCAGGCGTCAACTGGCGAATCACAAGTTGTCTAACCAAATGACCAAGGATACCAAACAATTAACCTCAAAACCCTTTAGTATAGATGTTGTGTGTTGAATAACGTAAGAATAGTTGGTTGAGTATGCTGAAAGCAGATGCTTGATAGTTCATGCATACGGAATAGTGTCCTAATTGGAAAATGGTCAAAAGTGACTCGGGGCCTTTCTGGCAAGGTAGTCCTCTTCTATACATCCTCGGTACTAGAGAGTTACAATTCACCAAATGCAGGCATTCTGCAACAGTCATATTAAGGTTATCTGTAGAAATGCTGGTTCGCTGAATGAGTGTTATATCCTTCAATATTCAGCGAAATAGCGAAGTGCTTCAAATTAGTTGACGTCGGATAGTCCACAACTGTAGCAAAAGAGCGCGCACAGTTTAACGCTAGTCTGGTTGGACAATGATTTTTCATTGAGTTCTAACTCGTGTATGGTTGTCGAACTTAGGTTTCGGTTTCCATGGCGTAAACTCACGGTCATCTTGGAATGAAACAGGGTAATCTTTTTGTGTAGGTATATATTAGCTTTCAACACATCACAATTTTTACATGCTTATAATCGATTGCCAGATAATGACTGCCTAATAAGATTAGTTGGATTATTCTGCATCGGTAAAATGCATACTTACAAACCGCAGATTGGAGAAGAATTGCTCCCTACAACTTAGCTACACCAAGTCGGTTTTGAGCAGCAGAAATACGTGCCCTGGTTAAGCGTGTTGAATAAAAACATTGCTTTGCATCTGCAAATTTGCCGCTTTTGACGTCACCGCCGAGATATTTGTGGGTTTTAATAATGGTCTGATGGCTACACTATCCATGGATACGTGACTGGCACACCCCCATAAGTCATACGACGCACATACATCTTATTGTAGCAAGAACGACACGGCAGTGAAACACATTCTTTAATGGCGCGATCACAGGCTATCACACCACTCAAACGTCCGTAGATTAGTGAGTCACGTTTCCTCCCCACGACGCACCATGTTTTCTAGCTTCCGCTCGTGACCCACCCAAAGATGTTCGGGACCTCCTGGTGGCATATTCCCTGCTCATTTCACCCCAGTGTTTTTGCTTCTACGCGGCCCATTCTGATCCTCCCGGAGTTATTTTTAGCTCGTGAGTTGCTTGACTGTGAATGTATCACTCTACTTGTGGTCGGTTCGGGAGGCTGCAATAACGGAGCTTTTGTCTGATTTATTGCTTTTTCGACGAATAATCTCTCTGTTCTTCCTGGCTCAGACTCTCTCCCGGGAGCCGCTTTTGACCCATTCTCGTCTCGTTCCGTCAGGTCAGAGTGTCTCCGTCTGTCCTTCACCATTGCGCCTGTACCCGCTTCGCTCCGCCCCCGTTTTTGTGGTCATTCTGTCCTCCGGGCAATCACTGGCTTCTGCCTCCCTACATTATAACTTAGTACATTGTTCATGCTTAAAGTTTGGTAGTACAATATTAGAAAAAGCAGAAAATCTGGTAGGACGGCAGCTTTAGCTTACGTGTCGTAGCAGTTGGTGAGGTACACAAGCGGTTAACAGCTGATTAGCTAGTCTCGATCAAATACCGCACTTCCTTTGCCATCACGAACTCCGCATTACGGCGGGGATATGAAAGCCGGGTCCTTAAATGCAACGCATTCTAGCATGCGGGGGTGCAGTGTAGTTTAGTGCGGAGTTCAACGAGCACAATCGGCACGATCGCCGAGCTTTGCACTGTTTTCAGTAGCTATTCACCAAGAGATGTGATTCTGTGGGCCTGCAACAGTACAGTTCTCCCTAGATTCTGCGGCTTCGTTAAAACTCCAAGAGCAATGTCCTCGAATGTTCAGACGGTTGTATCGTCTTTAATCGTTTACGAAATTCGACGTGCAATTTTCATTGAAACAGTACAATTTGAAGCCAGGTACTTATGAAACTAAAAAGAATTTAAGCAATCCAATTACTATTTTGACTGTGATTTGAGTCACACTTTTGTATTTGACAGGAAATAATGGGAATCATTGCGTGCAACCGAGGATTGCAGTGCAAAAGTTCAGTTAATGTAAATCCTTCTTTTCGCCGGGACGCGTTTGATTACTCTTCAAACTGTTTGGTAGCGGTTGGAGACATGCTAGTTATGTACATAGCGTCAGGCTTTCAGGCATTTCAAACGGCAGAGTCCGAAACCTCCCGAACTGATGGTTTTTTCTGGAACACAGTTGACTACTTTAGAAAAGGAAACGTACGTAGTATTCAGTATATCAACGATAGAATGCGCTTGGTTGATTTCGGTAAATTATGCAGTCCATCAAGAATATCCTGGTAATCTCCCAAACTCTAGATCATTTTTACCTTAAAACTTAATCAGAGTTAAATAGTTTCAGAGCAACACGAGTTTTAGTGAATGAAACACTCTTGATCTCCTGGTGTTCTGCTTGAGTTGACTGACAGTAATTGATGAATTACGAGCATTTTGCCTATTACACAAATCCGAAAAGGTGTTATGAAGTAGTTGATTGCCCACCAGTTAGCTACAAGAAGGTCTCATAGTGGATCACGAAGGCAAGCCTTGCATTCTCCAGAATGAATTATCTATGGCGTTGTCGGGCTGTCCGTTTCAGTCTAGAGGGTAAGGTGTGCAGGGTCTTTGTTCCTGCCATCCTCTTTTCCGGCTGTGACCCGGCCTACTCTCTCAAAAGACATGAAATGTTTGTCTGTGAAGTGTTGTTTGTGTATGGTAACGCCAAGTACCCGAACATAAGTCTGGGTCCAAGTGATCTGATGGAAATGCCTCTGTCTCAAAAATGTCATTCTCCGACACCACATGCGTTGACTCGGCGAACTATTGCGTGCGCTAGCATATTGTTTTCGCTGTCGAGCTTCAGTTGTGTTTCTCGGAAGCTACTGGAAGTTGTTGCAGTGGAAAATCGATGAGGTGAAGGAAAAGGATATAATACCCAACCTCAGGATTAGCATCCATCAGACCGACCCGCCTTCCAGGCTAGGGACCACGTGGCAATGACTCCCCGTCTTTGGAAACGTTGGATGTTATGACCCGCAACAAAAAGTTAATGATGTCAGCGTTATTTCTCCCTATCATAAAGTAGTTAGTGGGCAGTCAATCACATAAGGCCCAAAAACAATAAAATAACTCATAGTGACGTGTGTAAAACTCAAACAATTCGTTGTATTTTTCCATTTTGCTTGGATTTCTTTTCTTTTTTCTGCCAGTTTAATGATAGCGCGAAATCTTTAACCGAACTGTACATACATTGGTAATATAACGTAGATATATACCTCAACAGTTAGAACCCCCAGCACAAATCTTTGACACTCCGACAGCCATCCGAACAGAGCCCGAATGATCAGGAAAAAGAATGATTTGTAAAGTATTATCACAAATCCATTGCAAAAACTGTTACTGGTGAAGAGTGGCACCCGTCACCTGCACTCAAGCATTTGAACGTCAAAAAAGACATAAACAAACATGACCCGCTTTGTCCACCGGAAAAAAATATGACGACATAAACTAACTGCAAACAGACATTCAAAGGAACTGCCGTGCGATGTGAGAAAATTTCTACTGTTAGAATACAGTGCCAATTTATACAAGCACAGGGGAAGTTGCTTTATGATCTGCGAGCTGCCGTACCTATTACGGCGCCGTGCTTGTTATTATATTTGGGAGAAATCTGGATTTTTTGACATTTTAGTTCCTAAACCTGCCCTTAATCCATTGCTGTCTCAGCCAAACACATTGATCAGCTAGCAAGTAGCTAGTTATCGACAAGCTTTCTGGTACATTCACAGATGTAAAACGTAAATTTTAGTAAGAGGCTATCTTCTCTCACAAAACTGGTTAGTTCACCCTTGTATTGCTGTTCAAATTATATCGCGGCGAAGGTTTGTGAAGTTGCCACTCAGCGAATAGATAGCGGCCTGATGGTTTTCGGAAGTAACCATTACGTTTCTCGTGCAATGTTTCAGGGAGGATTGTTCCAATGTCAGGATGTTTCGTAGGCCAAAGACACAAATCGCAGGGGCATAAGTGTAATTCGATAGCTTACCTTTTAACTAGTCCGAGTCATGCTTTGAGCGTATTTGCGCCTACTTCCAGCTTACAGTATGCAAAATCCATACGCTTTCATGGGGTTCTAATGTCTATGGTGTTGCGTTTGAACACTTCACACTACTAGTTCCGCACTTTTTAAGTGTTCTAATGACTGCTTTAGCACTCCATTGATCTGTCGTAACTCATTTGCATATAGAAGGTCTTCATTATTCCCCGGGATAACTTGTGTATGAAGTTTAAGTGCACTGAAATGCATGCATTAGAGTTAGGACTTGCTAGTAAGAGCTGTAACTGTAGCGCACACCTCTTTAAAAATCCTCCGTGATCCGGCTGACCAGATGGTTCGATAAAGCATCTGCAAGGTTCATCGATCATAGCCAGAAAAAGAGTAGCTTACACCAGTTGAAAACAGTGTTTGCTACTCTAGAATGATCACCTTGATTGTTGTGAATATCCAAAGTTCTTATGTGTGCTGAACCACAGACAACATCTTGATTGACACCAGCCACGTGTGTGTGTGCACTAAATCTAACGGGGTCACTCAAGTTCAAGCTATCGATCGTTTTGTGGAAGGATATAGCTGTATCGAGGCTGCCTACACATACATTTACTACTGAGCCAGTTAATATAGAAAACGAAATGGTCTGATACAACTGCAAACAAAAGGAATACCTTTGTAATTATGGAACACTCAGGCCATAACTAGGCTGGCTTTTGAATTCCGGTTTTACAAGGAAGTTTATGTAGATGGTTAGATATAATACGTTCGTTTCGCCTATGGGGTGAATGAAAATGTCTATATCGTGTTCAATAAGAAGGGTAAAATTGCTGAACTCTATGCCACGTCTAATGGCTCTTGGTTGCAAATACGGACTTGTCGTTTGTTTTCTGTGTGTACCCTGAGAAGGTCTTGTTGAGTGTGGCAGCAGCTTCCATTTTTAATTGTCTCCATGACCGAAGGAAAGAGCATAAATTCTGCGTTGACGTCATTGATCTGCACTGTACCAGTCGTATCTTTTCACCTACATAGTAAACACCAGATTGATTAAGAGCAGAATTGTTTAGCTGCTAGGAATTATGAATTTTCCAGAATCGACTCATTCTGCGTTCGCCTACATATAGGCAGGTGGAGAGAAGGTAGTTTTCTTAGAGGCATAACAGCTGCCCGAGGTAGTAAACGTACTGTGCACCCTGAGATAAATAGGTCCCTTTTTTCGAGAAATTGGCCCGTACTTTACAACTGACAAGTATTAAGTTACTCATTTGGAACTAGTGAATCACATGTACCTGGAGTAACAGGGCGATGATTGATCCGTAACTAGTTCACTGATGAAACCCCTTCTATAAAAGTAGCACACCTCGTGAACCATTGAAAGAAGCAGTAAGACTTTGGAGACAGTTTGCTGCGGCACTGATGTCAACCGACTGGTTCTAATATTGGCATTTGCACCAAGAACGACTGTACGGGTCTGTAACACATTGAAAAGGCCTAGAAAGCAAATATGTGTTTGGTCATCGACTACTGCTTAGTGTTATCGGTAACCTGGCACAGTGGACCTCAAAAGTACACGCAACAGCGATTATGCTGTTGACTGCCGTGTCTATGCACCCACCGTGTGTTCAACCACCACATCAGTATTGACTTTATATCTCAAACGAAAAAGATCAAAACTCAAAGTATGTCACTCCCTACCACGTCAATTTAGCTTTAGATTTGTTGCACGCTTTTGTTTTATCAGTAACTGTGGTCCGACCAACAGACTGTAAAGGAGTGAATCCGTCCACTGATTATGTGTAAGCGTCTTGTCACATGTGTGACAAACTATGTTAGGTTTAGCCAGCGTCTCTAGTATCAACCGTGATTTAATTTCGACGAAATCTGACATGGTTGGTTGGTGAGCAGCATGATCTGCAACACTATCTCATGTGGAGCTGGATAGAAACAGGCACATGAATAGTTTACTTCAGTTTAAACTTTTCGAGCTATTTCGCATGTGATTAGCAGGCCGTCGTTACAGTAACCCTTCTCGCAGCAATGTACGCACGTGTTACTATTAAAAACAAGGGTCGCAAAGAGACAGCAGATACCGATTAGTTCTGCTCCACATGAGAGTCCATCCTACACGCCAAGATTGTTGACGTAATGACGCGGAAGTGTACTCAAGTGCCATTATCACACAAGCAAGCAGCGGTTAATATAGTTAATCCTATGGAATAAATAGCGCTGACTTTGGTTTCGATACCTAACGTGAGGTCTAAATTCAGCAACCAACAGAGAGGAAAGCATTTATTTGCAGCACACTACATCAGGTATCTACGCTAGATATCTCAAGCTTGAGAGTTTAATAACCTGCGCGTTTTATTCCGGTCCATCAAAGTTCCGCACTTACGTGAGTGGTCTCCTATCGCCAACTGATGATCTGGCACCGAGGGTTCTAACTATCCTCCCAGTCACTTTCCAGCAGTCCGTGACAAATAAAAAACACGTGAAAAATTACATACAGTGGGTAGCTAAATAAAGCCCAACATAATAAAGGATACATAAAAGAAAAATAGAAGGAGTTAAAATCCGGGGATAAAAAAGACGTTCAGTAGATTTGGGATAGTTTAAACAACTATAATATCGATTCTTCTTTGCTACAGCCCGCATTTGGCGTAGACGGGAGGAACACGCACTAATCAGAAAGAGAATGTGAATAAAATCAAAAAAGCAGTTTGCGATGCGAAGTCGGCTAAGATATTTGACGGAAATAGGCGCGTACAAAAAGCGTGCATTTAGGAGATACCCATGGAAATTAAGTGTCAATGTGGCAGTAAGTTCAGCTCGGAAAGGGAAATGGCAGTTGTATGGTGAACGCAATATAGCCATATCACGAGTACGGTTATCCTTCTACACAAAAAAGTTTTAATAATACTGGAATCGCACACGGCGTGTCAGCGGCACTACCCTATTGCTAGTCCAGTTGTAGAATACGTGGGGTTTACTCTGCTTCAGACGGATTGTACTGGGACTGCATTCATGTAGACAACAAGAGATAAAGTAGACAGATATAACGTAATAACCTAAGCTGGACTAACAGAAGTAATTTTCAAGTTGAAGCCATATACCCGACTTTTGTACTTCAACTAATAACAAGACAACAGTTCAGCAAAAGTAGGGTTCAGGTTCAGCAGATCCTTCACGATGGCCAGGAAAGGCTCAGAAATGGATGGATGTCTTAAGAAACCAATCGTCTTCTCATGGAACCCACCACAGTTCTAATAGTAAATGTTTTATTCCTGCTCAGGGAAAGGTAGATCGGCCTCTTGTTACATCACATCAAATTCTCTCCAGTGAAACACCAGATGTATCAAGTAAAGCGGCGAAGTTTGCTTACACTTAAACGCCGTTTCAAAACTAAAAACCGTGAGGTAGTGAATATACGATTTAGGAACCGTCCCAATGTCGACATGGCAGAAAATAGAAACCTTCTTGGCAAACTTCCAAATAGGAAGAAATTCATCACCTCTAGGCTCACTCAGACAGCCGTCACACGCCCGGAAAAGCACTGTACGCGCGTTTCATCCTTACGGGAATCGTCAGCAGTGCGCATTCCATCGGGACCTGGTTGGGCTCGAACCCGCAACTCAACTGTTGCCAGTCCGTGGTTCAGACCACTGAGCTACGGGGGACGGCAACGACCATCGTGAATAAGTTACTAGATATGATATAACATTCAACTCTCCCTACTACTCTTCTGCAAACTTCCAAATAGCCATACTGTGTGATTAACTCTACCGGAGAACCAAGGAACTTTCAGGTGTGAAAACGTTTCAGAGCGTGACGAGTGGTTGGGGTAATTGTGAACTTGGAATGCGGTTATAAAACCATTTATAGTATCTAATACTGTATTCTGAAGAATCTCAGGTCTTACAGTCCAAGATAAAAGTGAAGAGATACGGATTATTGGACATTCAGCTCATCAATATATCAGGATCAGAAAAATCATGTCTAAAATATGGCTGCCAGGTATAGAAAAGGAAAACAAAATTAGACCAGAAGTAAGCGTCTCATTATGTAAAAAGATAAAATTACTAAAAAATATATGGAGCATTACGAAAAAAAGGACGTTAATAAAATCGACAATCTCACGATCAATTCCAGACTTGACGCAAATTGTCTTAACATTCACTCATCAGCTTTCTTCCGTAATGCAGAAAATTTAATCAAACACCCATCTAACTTTAATCCAGACTGTGCTTGGGAGTCAGCCGCAGGCCTCGCATGAGAGACGTTACGCACATGTGCGCATGTGTGGCATGCGTAAGTGGTGTAAACATCTCCAGGTCATTACGCCCAACGGCCTAAGCGCGACAACGTGATAGCCAAACTGCGGACATCACACCTGCTTGACATACGGGGCCCTAAGGTTAGTTCCGAAACGTCAAGGTGATTTCAAGTGTCTGACTTCTAGGTGCAAACGATCATACGGTTCCCATAATCCGTCTCTGGTCAGCGGGATTGTCACTTCCGCTTTCTCCCAGTTTGGTTGCACTGGAACCGCACACAGCGGGCAAGGCGGAAGGAACCCTTCCGCATAGTTCACCTACCAAATTTGTCTTTACTTTGAGTGATATGGTTTTTTAACCTTTAGATAATAGTACGCGCGACGAGAAGAAAAGAAACGAACGCCCGTCATCCGTCTGGTGTAGAAGCTCTTATCCTGAAGACACGAAGAGGTCCCTGACTGGAAGTGTATTGCATCTCTGTTACAGGTAAATGTGAAGACATGTGGAAGCTGGATTAGAACATTAGAATTGTATGAGCCGAGAAGAGATGGCAGCGTGTCGCGTCGAAAGTATCCGTCAGCTAGTCACGTGGATTGTCTGATGGAATTGTTGGAATCGGACTCTACGGTTATCTTGGAAACTCTTCGGTTACGACTGAAGGGGAGTTCGATGTGGACCTGAGTGTCAGCACTATCACTCGCTACCTAGACGGTCACCCTATGATAGTGAAGAAATAATATGCAATATCGGAATTCATGAATACGATGAATAGCTATAGGCTGAGGAAGGCGTACATGTTGAAGTGGATAAACTTGGTAGCAGAATGAGGGCGAGCAGTATGGGTAGAGGAGACGAACTTTAATTTGTTCTGCGCTCGCACAAGAGGACGTTTAGCACGTGGCACTTGAGGACGAAATATGCACCTGGTTAGCGTGATGAATGAGGATGGATTGCTCGGATATGTTGTTCTAAAAGCTAGTTATAATAACGAGAGATGTGCGTGGTGATTGCGTCTACTGCTTAATACCAATGGCATCCATTTCGCCGCAAGCTGTCTCCTTATTTGTGATAACGCATCCTGTCACACCGATCTGGAGCGTTCCTTCCAAAAGGAGCCTTACGGCTCAGGAAGACTTCTACAACCGGCACAGTATTCTCCGCAACTGAACCCACTCGAAGGAATTTGGAGTATCATTCAGACTCGCATTAAACGAAGCATGAGAGGCCAATATTGCGAAATGCTCCGAAAGTACCCGGATGGCGTACTGAGCCAGACTGAATGGAGGACGCGGTTCTTGGAGCAGGTCGTTGCAGAAGCACGTGTCTGCGTGACGCTGCACCACTGTCAAAAAATGGCGTAGTATGTGTGAAGTAACTATACACGTGCTTTGCATCTAATCGATCTGTAACCCGTTCAACACCACAGATATATTTCTTGTTAACGCTCACGGATGCTTTTCTTTAAAAGCAATGTGGGGCTACCCCGAGTGGGGTACACCGTGGCTTTCAGTTGGAATTGACTCTGGCTCTGCGAACATTCACTCAGGATAGCAATAGTTACTGTAAACTACCATTACAGTGGGTACTCGATACAGAGCTAGACCACTTGTTGTTAACCGGTCGTTATGT
Organism: Dicrocoelium dendriticum; assembly: GCA_944474145.2. Taxonomy (NCBI): domain Eukaryota; kingdom Metazoa; phylum Platyhelminthes; class Trematoda; order Plagiorchiida; family Dicrocoeliidae; genus Dicrocoelium; species Dicrocoelium dendriticum. The sequence continues at coordinate 59,490,272 of OX104070.1, read as the reverse complement.
AGTACATTAAGAGCTACCGATAATACGTAGACGTGTCACATGCCGTTCCAAATAAATTAGGCAAACTTGTACACGTTCCTGGGCGTATATCATAGATACCGGTTACCATAGGCGTCAGTGATTTGCTATATGATCAATGCATACAACCCGAACGAGATTCCCTCCATCAAAGTGGGCTATGGTCAAAGTTCATCTGATGCTGTGCGGCACCCCGACTAGAGGAATGTGGGAACCAGCCTCACCAACGCAGGACGAGACTGGCGACAGTCTGTTTATACAATCTCTGTTTATACAAACTGGACTTCAGCCGCCTAATTGTCGCGGTCTCAGTGAACTGAAGCAGGCGGACGACGCTCTGTTGGTTGATTGTGCTAAATGATTTACGAGGGTTTTCACACATGGATCAGTCAAGCATGTGTCGGAAGATCCAACTGGCAGGCAGCGTTTGACCATCCACGACCAGGTTTCGAGGAATATGCTCTGAACTCCTTGTGGACAGTGTTCGTTCAGTTCGGCCAACGTACTCGTTACCGCAAGTACAGTGAAACAGGTAAATGATTGAGGCGGTAACTCGAGAGTCTGGCCTCTCCAGGTTGCATTTCAACAGCAAATTGCTACCTTGTTACGAAAGCATAAGCTTGGCGACATAGTAACACATTTTCATAGATTGAGTGTGACGGTATCAACATCTCCTGTCATTTTTGGTCGCCTTTGAATGACAGCGTTAGGAACACCTTTTTTAAGGACGTCGGGCACCGTTCGTTCCTAGTACTCGCGTTCGCCTTTGAGTGCCGTGCTGTGAACGTCTCTGGACATCCGTTTGCATGTAATGTCGAGGAAACTCGTTGCAACCACAAAACTCCCGCCCCCTAGAGCTTGAGTCAAGAAAATGAACGCTCGATGTGCCATCTGACGTGAGTGGCTAGTTTGGAAAGAAGAATACCTGAACGTCCAAAACGTGTACTCGTGTGTGTGCATGCGTTTGTGACAAGTGTTGGTTGGGATGGAGAGGGAACACTGGAGCGCACATCGGTTGGGTGGATGGATTGCTCTGTGGCGGAGTTTGTTCATCGTCAGTGTCAGGAGTCTGTTGCGGTGATTGGAATTCCACATAGGTTGGTTTCAAACGAACCATACTGGTAGAGTCTTGAGAAACAATTCTGTCCAGTACGAAATACGTCTCTTTGCGAGCGATGACTTTGAATGGGCCTTCGTAACGCGGAGTCAGGTGTTTGCTAACTGCCACGATGTGTACGAAAACTAAGGGGCACGTTTGCAAGTCGGGTGAATGTGTTAGCTTCGACAAGTGAATCGCGGTGGCGTTGGACGAATGGTGCTGAAGTATTGTTCCTGTCGTGCAACACATGTTGTATGATCAACTTCGTCCGTAACCCTTTAAGCTAGTAATAATTCTCCAAGAACTCTCAGCGTCGTACCGAAGACTAATGCTGTGAGACAACTACCGACATCTTCCTTCATAGTGTTGGGAATACCGAGCAGAATGATCGACAAACGCTCCGGACAATTCTTCGACTACAACACTGTGAGCTGCATCAAGGTGTCGAATATCCATGTCTAAATGTGATATGTAATCTAACTAACGAGGAGAGAGGCGATCAGAGGAAGCTTGAAAAACGAAAGTAGGGGGTTTATGAAACATAAGTATGCTAAATGCAAGTATGTTAACGAGTCAGTTGATTGGAGTTGGGTAAGCTCAGGATCACTGGATTGTGCGGCAGATATTCTCTCCAGGTCGATGGGTGTTGGTGACACTTGATGCAGATGAGCACGCGACAATGTATCAGCATCAACGTTACTTGGACCATCAATGTAACGAAGGTCCACACAGTTGGGTATGAATCTGCCGTGGTAGTTGACTATGCCGAGGAATCGGCGTACGCTTCTGAGAGACGGTGGCATGGGATAGTCTGGGATCGCTTGGATCTCATCCGAAATAGTTTTGATGCCAGCACCGTGGATCCTGTGACTCAAAATTGCGCTGCTTAGTTCACCGAGTTTGTCACAGTTTTCACGTCATTCATTCCAATCTTCATCAGCTGTTTCAACACGCGTATTAGCGATTTCTCTACTTGTTCACTTCTGTCACAAAGTGTCGCATTGCAAACGAAGTGGCTCGTGTCATCTGGAACTATGTGCATTTTTCTAACATGATCATATTTATTCATCATGGCTACTGCTTTTCCATTATCCGGTCCCAGTATTACCACACTCGCAATTCGCTGTAATGCCGTTCAGGACTCCCAGTGGTGTTTTCTCTATATACCGCACTTTTCCGTTTAGGTAACAGAAAATTTATTGGTCGGGTTCATTGCCTTAACCGTACACCAACCGCTTGCATCATCAGTGGCAGGTGTAAGAGTGGATAATTGCTCGTATAGATTTTCAAACTTAACTTCAATTTCTATTCTGTCACCTTTGCACGATGGTACTGAGAAATCATAACCAACTGATAGCGCCTTAAGTGGTGGACAACTTAGTGAAACAGAGGACCAATTAATCACGTACCTGTCAGGTTCATTTGGCATATGACCACTGATGTGCTCCACTGAGCTCCAGTTCAGTTGTTGATTTGTTGACATTAGTGTTTTTAAGCACATCACGGTTAAAGTTGAAGAAGTTTACTTCGCACACAATATGCAAAATGTCTAGGGCATGGTCGACACATAATATTCTGACATTTGGCTTAACAGATGGAATGTGAGCTCCGCCAGATCATTATACGTCTGCTGTACTTATTCGACTTTTCAACCAAACTTTACTTCTTGGTTACAACTGGTGCAGAAATCAACGTTCTACCACGTTCTCTGGAAAAACGCCCCATGCAACCTGCTGGTCCAATGCTACGGGCCGCCAAACAAACTAAACCCGCAACTTGCGGCCAGAAACTAATTACCTTATGACTAGGACGACGACTTGTCTCTCTTTATTTGCACCATCGCCAATGGATATGCATCCGGTTCTCCGTAGCTTAGACCTTGTCTACGTTTACATAAACTATCTTTTGATAACAAGAGAGAAACTTGCTCAGCATACATCACACACACACACACCAATGATTTTCGTACGAATTGCACATCACCGAATAACCAATAACCCAGAAAAGCCCAAAGATGGTGAGCTCAAGGTTGAGTTCGGTGACACAGGGTCCATAGGGATGATATCAAACCTATTTCGGATGAGATCCAAGCGATCCTAGAATCCACCATCTCTCAGAAGTGCACGCCGATTCCTCGGCATAGTCAACTACCACGGCAGATTCATACCCAACTGTGTGGACCTTCGTTACATTGATGGTCCAAGTAACATTGATGCTGATACATTATCGTGTGCTCATCTGCATCAAGTGTCACCAACACCCATCGACCTGGAGAGAATATCTACCGCACACTCCAGTGATCCTGAGCTTATCCAACTCCAATCAACTGACTGGTTAACATACTTGCATTTAGCATACTTATGTTTCATAAACCCCCTACTTTCGCTTTTCAAGCTTCCTCTGATCGCCTCTCTCCTCGTTAGTTAGATTACATATCACATTTAGACATGGATATTCGACACCTTGATGCAGCTCACAGTGTTGTAGTCGAAGAATTGTCCGGAGCGTTTGTCGATCATTTTGCTCGGTATCCCCAACACTATGAAGGAAGATGTCGGTAGTTGTCCCACAGCATTAGTCTTCGGTACGACGCTGAGAGTTCTTGGAGAATTATTACTAGCTTAAAGGGTCACGGACGAAGTTGATCATACAACATGTGTTGCACGACAGGAACAATACTTCAGCACCATTCGTCCAACTCCACCGCGATTCACTTGTCGAAGCTAACACATTCACCTGACTTCCAAACGTGCCCCTTGGTTTTCGTACACATCGTGGCAGTTATCAAACACCTGACTCCGCGTTACGAAGGCCCATTCAAAGTCATCGCTCGCAAAGAGACGTATTTCGTACTGGACAGAATTATTTCTCAAGACTCTGCCAGTATGGTTCGTTTGAAACCAACCTATGTGGAATTCCAATCACCGCAACAGAATCCTGACACTGACGATGAACAACCTCCGCCACAGAGCAATCCATCCACCCAACCGATGTGCGCTCCAGTGTTCCCTCTCCATCCCAACCAACACTTGTCACAAACGCATGCACACACACGAGTACACGTTTTGGACGTTCAGGTATTCTTCTTTCCAAACTAGCCACTCACGTCAGATGGCACATCGAGCGTTCATTTTCTTGACTCAAGCTCTAGGGGGCGGGAGTTCTGTGGTTGCAACGAGTTTCCTCGACATTACATGCAAACGGATGTCCAGAGACGTTCACAGCACGGCACCCAAAGGCGAACGCGAGTACTAGGAACGAACGGTGCCCGACGTCCTTAAAAAAGGTGTTCATAACGCTGTCATTCAAAGGCGACCAAAAATGACAGCAGATGCCGATACCTTCACACTCAATCTATGAAAATGTGTTACTAGGTCGCCAAGCTTATGCTTTCGTAACAAGGTAACAATTTGCTGTTTAAATGCAACCTGAAGAGGCCAGACTCTCGAGTTACCGCCTCAATCATTTATCTGTTTCACTGTACTTGCGGTAGCGAGTACGTTGGCTGAACTGAACGAACACTGTCCACAAGGAGTTCAGAGCATATTCCTCGAAACCTGGTTGTGGATGGTCAAACGCTGCCAGCCAGTTGGATCTTCCGACACATGCTTGACTGATCCATGTGTGGAAACCCTTGTAAATCATTTAGCACAATCAACCAACAGAGCATCGTCCGCCTGCTTCAGTTCACTGAGACCGCGACAATTAGGCGGCTGAAATCCAGTTTGTATAAACAGAGTTTGTATAAACAGACTTTGTCGCCAGTTTCGTCCTGCGTTAGTGAGGCTGGTGCCCACATTCCTCTAGTCGGAGTGCCGGTCAGCATCAGATGAACTTTGACCGTAGCCCACTTTGATGGAGGGAATCTCGTTCGGGTTGTATGCATTGATCATATAGCAAATCACTGACGCCTATGGTAACCGGTATCTATGATATACGCCCAGGAACGTGTACAAGTTTGCCTAATTTATTTGGAACTGCATGTGACATGTCTACTTACTATCGGTAGCTCTTAATGTACTACATAACGACCGGTTAAAAACAAGTGGTCCAGCTCTGTATCGAGTACCCACTGTAATGGTAGTTTACAGTAACTATTGCTATCCCAAGTAAATCTTCGCGGAGCCTGAGTCAATTCCAACTGAAAGCCACGGTGTAACCCACTCGGGGTGGCCCCACATTGCTTTTAAAGAAAAGCATCCGTGAGTGTTAACAAGAAATATAACTGTGGTGTTGAACGGGTTACAGATCGATTAGATGCAAAACACGTGTATAGTTACTTCACACATACTACACCATTTTTGACAGTGGTGCAGCGTCACGCAGACACGTGTTTCTGCAACGACCTGCTCCAAGAACTGCACCCTCCATTCAGTCTGGCTCAGTACGCCATCCGGGTACTTTCGGAGCATTTCGCAATATTGCCACCTCATGGTTCGTTTAATGCGAGTCTGAATGATACTCCAAATTCCTTCGAGTGGGTTCAGTTGCGGAGAATACTGTGCCGGTTGTAGAAGTCTTCCTGAGACGTAAGGCTCCTTTTGGAAGGAACGCTCCAGATCGGTGTGACAGGATGCGTTATCACAAATAAGGAGACAGCTTGCGGCGAAATGGATGCCATTGGTATTAAGCAGTAGACGCAATCACCTAGCACATCTCTCTTTATTATAACTGGCTCTTAAAACAATATATCCGAGCAATCCATCCTCATTCATCACGCTAACCAGGTGCATATTTCGTCCCCAAGTGCCACGTGCTAAACATCCTCTTGTGCGAGCGCAGAACAAATTAAAGTTAGTCTCCTCTACCCATACTGCTCGCCCTCATTCTGCTACCAAGTTTATCCACTTCAACATGTACGCCTTCCTCAGCCTATTGCTATTCATCGTATTCATGAATTCCGATATTGCATATTATTTCTTCACTATCATGGGGCGACCATCTAGGTAGCGAGTGATAGTGCTGACGCTCAAGTCCGCATCGAACTCCACCTTCAGTCGTAACTGAACAGTTTCCAAGATAACCGTAGAGTCCGATTCCAACAATTCCATCAGACAATCCACGTGACTAGCTGACGGATACTTTCGACGCGACACGCTACCATCTCTTCTCGGCTCATACAATTCTAATGTTCTAATCCAGCTTCCACATGCCTTCACATTTACCTGTAACAGAGATGCTATACACTTCCAGTCAGTGACCTCTTCGTGTCTTCAGGATAAGAGCTTTTACACCAGACGGATGACGGGCGTTCGTTTCTTTTCTTCTCGTCGCGCGTACTATTATCTAAAGGTTAAAAAACCATATCACTCAAAGTAAAGACAAATTTGGTACGTGAACTATGCGGAATGATTCCTTCCGCCTTGCCCGCTGTGTGCGGTTCCAGTGCAACCAAACTGGGAGAAAGCGGAAGTGACAATCGCGCTGACCAGAGACGGATTATGGGAGCCGTATGAACGTTTGCACCTAGAAGTCAGACACTTGAAATCACCTTGACGTTTCGGAACTAACCTTAGGGCCCCGTATGTCAAGCAGGTGGGATGTCCGCAGTTTGGCTATCACGTTGTCGCGCTTAGGCCGTTGGGCGTAATGACCTGGAGATGTTTACACCACTTACGCATGCCACATGTGCGCACATGTGCGTAACGTCTCTCATGCGAGGCCTGCGGCTGACTCCCAAGCACAGTCTGGCTTAAAGTTAGATGGGTGTTTGATTAAATTTTCTGCATTACGGAAGAAAGCTGATGAGTGAATTTTAAGACAATTTGTGTCAATGCTGAAATTATCTTTTATTTGTATCGTCTTCTTAGTTCTTCGTTGGTATATTGTCAGCTGATATTGGTGTTTATGGGGACGTACTTTGCGGTTCTTAATGCTCAGTTAAACTACCTTAATCTATTGTGCTCCTTTTTTATCTCCGGATTTCATCTCTTTCTATTTTTCTTTTATGTATCCCTTACTATGTTGGGCTTTATTTAGCTCCCCTCTGTATGTAATTTTCTACGTATTTTTTATTTGGCACGGAGGTTTGGAAAGTAACTGGGAGGATAGTTAGAACCCTCGGTGCCAGGTCATCAGTTGTTGATATGAGACCACTCACGTAAGTGCGGAACTTTGATGGACAGGAATAAAGCGCGCAGGTTACTAAACTCTCAAGCTTGAGATATCTAGCGTAGATACCTGATGTAGTGTGCTGCAAATAAATGCTTTCCTCTCTGTTGGTTGCTGAATTTAAACCTCATGTTAGGTCTCGAAACCAAAGTCAGCGCTATTTATTCTATAGGATTAACTATATTAACCGCTGCTTGCTTGGGTGATAATGGCACTTGAGTACACTTCCGCGTCATTACGTCAACAATCTTGGCGTGTAGGATGGACTCTCATGTTGAGCAGAACTAATCGGTATCCGCTGTCTCTTTGCGACCCTTGTTTTTAATAGTAACACGTGCGTACATTGCTGCGAGAACGGTTACTGTAACGACGGCCTGCTAATCACATGCGAAATAGCTCGAAAAGTTTAAACCGAAGTAAACTATTCATGTGCCTGTTTCTATCCAGCTCCACATGAGACAGTGTTGCAGATCATGCTGATCACCAACCAACCATGTCAGATTTCGTCGAAATTAAATCACGGTTGGTACTAGAGACGCTGGCTATACCTAACATAGTTTGTCACACGTGCGACAAGACGCTTACACATAATCAGTGGACTGATTCACTCCTTTACAGTCTGTTGGTCGGACCACAGTTACTGATAAAACAAAAGCGTGCAACAAATCTAAAGGTAAATTGACGTGGTAGGGAGTGACATACTTTGAGTTTTGATCCTTTTCGTTTGAGATATAAAGTCATTACTGATGTGGAGGTTGAACACACGGTGGGTGCATAGACACATGGCTGTCAACAGCATAATCGCTGTTGCGTGTACTTTTGAGGTCCACTGTGCCAGGTTACCGATAACACTAAGCAGTAGTCGATGACCAAACACATATTTGCTTTCTAGGCCTTTTCAACGTGTTACAGATCCGTACAGTCGTTCTTGGTGCAAATGCGAATATTAGAACCAGTCGGTTGACATCAGTGCCGCAGCAAACTGTCTCCAAAGTCTTACTGCTTCTTTCAATGGTTCACGAGGTGTGCTACGTTTATAGAAGGGGTTTCATCAGTAAACTAGTTACGGATCAATCATCGCCCTGTTACCCCAGGTACATGTGATTCACTAGTTCTAAATGAGTAACTTAATACTTGTCAGTTGTAAAGTACAGGCCAATTTCTCGAAAAAAGGGACCTATTTATCTCAGGGTGCACAGTACTTTTACTACCTCGGGCAGCTGTTATGCCTCTAAGAAAACTACCTTCTCGCCACCTGCCTATATGTAGACGAACGCAGAATGAGTCGATTCTGGAAAATTCATAATTCCTAGCAGCTAAATAATTCTGCTCTTAATCAATCTGGTGTTTACTGTGTGGGTGAAAAGATACGACTGGTACAGTGCAGATCAATGACGTCAACGCAGAATTTATGCTCTTTCCTTCGGTCATGGAGACAATCAAAAATGGAAGCTGCTGCCACACTCAACAAGACCTTCTCAGGGTACACACAGAAAACAAACTACAAGTCCGTATTTGCTACCAAGAGCCATTAGACGTGGCAAAGAGTTCAGAAATTTTACTGTTCTTATTGAACACGTTATAGACATTTTCATTCACCCCATAGGCGAAACGAACGTATTATATCTAACGATTTACATAAACTTCCTTGTAAAACCGGAATTCAAAAGCCAGCCTAATTATGGCCTGAGCGTTCCATAATTACAAAGGTATTCCTTTTGTTTGCAGTTGTATCAGACCATTTCATTTTCTATATTAACTGGCTCAGTAGTAAATGTATGTGTAGGCAGCCTCGATACAGCTATTTCCTTCCACAAAAGATCGATAGCTTGAACTTGAGTGACCCCGTTAGATTTAGTGCACACACACACTTGGCTGATGTCAATCAAGATGTTGTCTGTGGTTCAGCACACATAAGAACTTTGGATATTCACAACAATCAAGGTGATCATTCTAGAGTAGCGAACACTGTTTTCAACTGGTGTAAGCCACTATTTTTCTGGATATGATCGATGAACCTTGCAGATGCCTTATCGAACCATCTGGTCGGCCGGATCACGGAGGATTTTAAGGAGGTGCGCGCTACAGTTACAGCTCTTACTAGCAAGTCCTAACTCTAATGCATGCGTTTCAGTGCACTTAAACTTCATTCACAAGCTATCCCGGGGAATAATGAAGACCTTCAATGTGCAAATGAGTTACGACGGATCAGTGGAGTGCTAACGCAGTCATTAGAGCACTTAAAAAGTGTGAAACTAACGTGCGCAGTGTTCAAACGCAACACTATAGGCATTAGCACCCCATGAAAGCGTATTGATTCTGAATACTGTAAGCTGGAAGCAGGCGCAAATACGCGCCGCGCAAAGCATGACTCGATCTAGTTAAAAGGGAAGCCATCGAATTACACTTGTGCCCCTGCGATTTGTGTCTTTAGCCTACGAAACACATCCTAACACTGGAACAATTCTCCCTGAAACATTGCACGCGAAACGTGATGGTTACTTCCGAAAACCATCAGGCCGCTATCTATTCGCTGATTTGCAACTTCACAAACCTTCGCCGCGATATAATTTGAACAGCAATACAAGGCAGAAGTAACCAATTTTGTGAGAGAAGGTAGCCTCTTCCTAAAATTTACGTTTCACAGCTATGAATGTACCAGAAAGCTTGTCGATAAATCGCTACTTGCTAACTGATCAATGTGTTTAGCTGAGACAGCAATGGATTAAGGGCAGGTTTAGGAACTAAAATGTCCAAAAATCCAGATTTCTGCCAAATGTAATAAAAAGCACCGCGCCGTAGTAGGTACGGCAGCTCGCACAGCATAAAACAACTTCCCCTATGCTTGAGTAAATTGGCACTGTATTCTAACAGTAGCAATTTTCTCGCATGGCATGGCAGTTCTTCTGCATGTCTGTCTGCAGTTAGTTTATGTCGTCATATTCTGTCCGGCGGACAAAGCGGGTCATGTTCGTTTATGTCTTTTTTGACGTTCAAATGCTTGAGTGCAGGTGACGGGTGCCACTCTTCACCAGTAACAATTTTCGCAATGTATTTGTGATAATACTTTACAAATCATTATTTTCCTGATCATTTGGGCTCTGTTCGGAAAGCTGTCGGACTGTCAAAGATTTGTGCTGGGGGTTCTAACGGTTGAGGTATATATATACGTTATTTTACAAATATTTGAACAGTTCGGTTACAGACATTGCGCTAGCATTAAACTGGCAGAAAAAAGAAAAGAAATCCAAGCAAAATGGAAAAATACAACGAATTGTTTGAGTTTTACACATGTCATTATGAGTTAAATTATTGTTTTTATGTCTTATGCGCCCGATTGTCCATTAACTACTTTATGTTGGAGAAATAATGCTGACATTATTAATTTGTTTGCGAGTCATAACATCCAACGTTTACAAAGACTGGGAGTCATTGCCACGTGGTCCCTAGCCTGGAAGGCGGGTCTGTCTGATGAATGCTAATCCTTAGGTTGGGTATTATATCCTTTTCCTTCACCTCATTGATTGTCCACTGCAACACCTTCCAGTAGCTTCCGAGAAACACAACTGAAGCTCGACAGCGAAAACAATATGTTAGCACACGCAATAGTTCGCCGAGTCAACGCATGTGGTGTCGGAGAATGACATTTTCGGAGACAGGGGCATTTCCCTCAGATCACTTGGACTCAGACTTATGTTCGCGTACTTGGCGTTACCATACATAAACAACACTTCACAGACAAACATTTCATGTATTTTGAGAGAGTAGACCGGGTCACACAGCCGGATAAGAGGATCGCACGAACGAAGACACTGTACACCCTACCCTCTAGACTGAAACTGACATCCCGACAACGCCATAGATGATTCATTTTGGAGAATGCAAGGCTTGCCTTCGTGATCCACTATGAGACCTTCTTGTAGTTAACTGGTGGGCAATCGACTCCTTAGTAAAACCTTTTAGAATTTGTGTGATAGGCAAAATGCTTGCAATTCGTCAATTGGTGTCAATCAAATCAATCAGAACACCAGAAGATTAAGTGTTTCATTCAAAAAGACTCGTGTTGTTCTGAAAGTATTTAACTCTGATTAAGTTTTAAGGTAAAAATGATCTAGAGTTTGGGAGATTACCGGGATATTCTTGATGTACTGCAAAATTTACTGAGATCAACCAAACACATTCTATAGTTGATATACTGAATACTACGTACGTTTCATTTTCTAAAGCAGTCAACTGTGTTCCAGAAAATACCATCAGTTCGGGAGGTTTCGGACTCTGCCGTTTGAAATACCTGAACGCCTGACGCTACGTACATAACTAGCATGTCTCCAACCGCTACCAAACAGTTTGTAGGGTAATTAAACGCCTCCCGGCGAAAAGAATGATTTACATTAACTGAACTTTTGCACTGCAATCCTCGGTTGCATGCAGTGGTTCCTATTATTTCCTGTCAAATACAAAACTGTGGTTCAAATCACAGTCAAAATAGTAATTGCATTGCTTAAATTCCGTTTAGTTACATAATTATCTGGATTCAAGTTGTACTGTTTCAAAGAAAATTGCGCGTCGAATTTCGTAAACGACTAAAGACTATACAACCGTCTGAACATTCGAGGATATTGCTCTTAGAGTTTTAACGAAGCCGTAGAATCTAGAGAGAACTGTACTTATGCAGGCCCACAGAATCACATCTCTTGTTGAATAGCTATTGAAAACAGTGCTAAGCTCGGGGATCGTGCCAATTGTGCTCGTTGAACTCCGCACTATACTCAACTGCACCCCGCATGATGGAATGCGTTGTATTTAAGGCCTCGGCTTTCATATTCTCGCCGTAATAGTGAGTTTGTGATGGTAACTTAAGTGCGGTATTTGATCGAGACTAGCTAAACAGCTGTTACCCTCTTGTGTACCTCACCAACTGCTTCGACATATAGGCTAAAGCTGCCGCCCAACCGGATTATCTGCTTTTTCTAAAATTGTACTACAAAACTTTAATCATGAACAATGTATTAAGTTATAATGTAGGGAGGCGGAACGTAGTGGTTGCCCAGAGGACAGAATGACCATAAAAACGGGGGCGGACCGAAGCGAGTACAGGCGCAATGGTGAAAGACAGGAGACACTCTTGCGTGACGGAACGAGACGAGAATGGGTCAAAAGTGGCGCCCGGTAGAGAGTCTGAGCCAGGAAGAACAGAGAGGTTATTCGTCAAAAACGCAATAAATCAGCCGAAAGCGCCGTTATTGCAGCCTCCCGAACCGACCCCAAGTAGAGTGATACATCCACAGTCAAGCAACTCAAGAGCTACAAATAACTCCGGGAGGATCAGAATGAGACGCGTAGAAGCAAAAACACGGGGGTGAAATGAGCAGGGAATATATCACCACGAGGTCCCGAAAGTCCTTGGGTGGGTAACGAGCGGAAGCTAGGAAGGATGGTGCGTCGTGGGGAGGGAACGTGACACACTAATCTACGCCCGCGTGAGTGGTGTGATAGCTTGTGATCGTGACATTAAAGAATGTGTTTCATTGCCGTGTCGTTCTTGCTACAATAAGATGTATGTACGTCGTATGACTTACGGGGGTGTGCCAGTCACGTATCCACGGATAGTGTAGCCATCAGAACATTATTAAAATGCACACAGATCTCCGCGATGACGTCAAAATCGGCAAATTTGCAAATGCAAAGCAAGGCTTTTATTCAACATGCTAAACCAGGTCACATATATTTGCTACTCAATACCGACTTGGTGTAGCCAAGTTGTAGGGAGAAATTCTTCTCCAATCTGCGGTTTGTAAGTATGCATTTTACCGATGCAGCATAATCCAACTAATCTTATTAGGCAGTCATTAGCTGGCAATCGATTATAAGCATGTGAAAATTGTAATGTGTTGAAAGCTAATATATACCTACACAAAAAGGTTGCCCTGTTTCACTCCAAGATGACCGCGAGTTTACGCTGTGGAAACCGAAACCTAAGTTCGACAACCATACACGAGTTAGAACTCAATGAAAAATCATTGTCCAACCAGACTAGCGTTAAACTGTGCGCGCTCTTTTGCTACAGTTGTGGACTATCCGACGTCAACTAATTTGAAGCACTTCGCTATTTCGCTGAATATTGAAGGATATAACACTCATTCAGCGAACCAGCATTTCTACAAATAATCTTAATATGACTGTTGCAGAATGCCTGCATTTGGTGAATTGTAACTCTCCAGTACCGAGGGTGTATAGAAGAGAACTACCTTGCCAGAAAGGCCCCGAGTCACTTTTTACCTTTTTCCAATTAGGACACTATTCCGTATGCATGAACTATCAAGCATCTGCTTTCAGCATAGTCAACCAACTATTCTATGTAGCAGAGGCTTATGTTATTCAACACACAACATCTATACTAAAGGTTTTCGAGGTTACTCGTTTGGTATCCTTGATCATTTGGTTAGACAACTTGTGATTCGCCAGTTGACGCCTGAGGTGTCAAGTAAGAAAAGTCAGAATAGACGACGACAATGGAACTGTAATATTAGCAATTTCCACGTAGTTTATACGTGGTGTCGATCTGGTATCCAATAAGAAGCAGGGACTAATCTGGCCGTTTTCGACAATAAGAATAAATCTAGTGGAACTATCGGTGCAGCAAGTGGTTAGTTGAAATATTTATTCTCTTTCATTTTTTGGACACTTAGTACATCAGAAACGTAATCGCTAAAGTTAGAATGTTCGTTTGTAGAGAAAAGCTACAAATCTATTACTTTTCCCTCCACCCAATTCGGCTAAAATTTACGCAGGCAGTGATGAGTTTTTGCATGCTTCAGCACCCGTGATCTTACGCAAGGCTTCAGGTGGTGATGGAATAGAATATGCGGTCTTGTTTAAGCGAGACAAAACACAATGTTTGTACACTTCCCTGCTAATAGCGCATGATGGACATTCCGAGTTAAGTGGCGAATGGACGTGTCATCGATCTTGCTGTGTGCAAATGCACTATAAGCTTACCTTACGCAGCTGAGTAAAACGGTTTCCTGTGAGTTGTCGGATTATTGTTGTCATGATTACCAAGCCAAGTGGTACACTCAGAGGCAAGATGTATCAATCGGTACCCTAGTGGAATGCAAACTCACTGCATTCTTCATCCTCCTTGATCAATCCACTTGGGCCAACATGGAGTTTCTGAATGTCTTCAGATTGGTAGCTAATATTTGTTGGTGTCGTTCAAACTCACCATTTTTGTTTGAGCTTGTTGTATTGTGCGGTACTAACTTTCCGATACCCACACAATGGGAGATGTCTTCAGCATAATTTAGTCGCCAACACTATGTAAAGTTTGCTAAGAAATAGCTGGTCCTTAGTTACATACTGTTGTGTTAAAATATTACGCTATTGTATTAGGTTAAGTGGTTCAACTGATGCAGCTACAATTAAAAAAGACTGTGTACTTGAAGCTAAAGATGGATGACAAACAATGAAACTAGGTGGGCCTTTACATAGGATAACGCCTGCCATTCCGATCAAACTAATGTGCTGTCATGGGAGGACACCATGACCCCATTGTTCGACCATCTTGCTCTTTGATGCAATAAATCCAAGTAGTTGGATGTTTTCGACTTCCTATATGTATCAATCGACTTTCTTGACCACAGACATAGCGAGGAAAAACAAGAAAGATAAACACGTGTTTATTCGGAAGTTTTGATGTGTAATCTTTCTCTTGCTCTCTGAAAGCCTATCGATCTTCCATAGAATTAACAAGGAAGGACAGTTGAGTCAGACTGGCAGTTGACACTCGATTTCGAATGTGGAGAAAGGTCACAAAACATGCCTTGGTGAATCGTCTCACTACAGAAGATGATGCAGTTACTGTTGCCAGCAAGGCCGGTGGTCTACATTAAGTACGATAAACCGCCAACCTTGGCCGACTTTATGGTTTCTTTAGGATGGGCTTGCCTACTTGAACAGCAATGTTTTTAGATTATGAACCAAACTTTTTTATTTGGTTCCATGTCAATTCATTGTCTTTTTCAGTTGATTTGTGGCAACACAGTGGGTTTTATTCCTGACAACTTTCATGAAGTGCTAAACTTGGATGTGTTTACATGTTGCTTGCAACGTTACACGTTTAAGCCAAGTCCAACTGCCAAGCCATAGGAGGAAAGATGTAAACCAACATTTGTCGATGTATGAAGCATAATGATGCTGTGACACCTTTGTGACATTATCGGGTGACATTGCTGTTCTTTCAGAAACATGGAAAGTGAATGTGTTAGTCAGAATGTTTTTTGCGACTTGGTCTCGAATTCGGTTAACTGTGCGTTACTCATACACACGGTGTCAATAAGCGGTTTCAGAAATCAGGATTCCATGAAACTAATAAGATAAATGTAAATAGAACCTACAATCAAAACGAAGGTGGATCGGACACACAGCACTGGTTTCTCGGAACCCGACACCATTCTCTTGGTTTCTTGACTGAAATGTCGATGCAGTTTCTGGTGAGTTAAAAGCACTTGTTACTGCCATGGGAATCAGTAGTAAATGGGTATCAAGTGAACTGGATATTAGAGAGAGGAAAACGGACGAAACCGACGAAACCGACATCTCAACACTAGGTCAATGCTTGGAGGCGGTAGAGAGGTGTGGCCCGAAATAAACACCGAAACACCGCTTGACATGACTTCGAACAAAAGCTTTCCAATCAAGTTCCAAGAAGAAGTTCGCGGACGCGTAGGAATGTTGAAGATTAGATAAAATGCCTATGGTGAGCACAAGTTGTCAAGATAAGTCAATCCGTTCACATTTCAGTCCATTAAAGCGGTTACAAAATATCCAGTTAATCAGATACACGTTGGATGACAGCCTGGTCATTCAGTATACACATACTTAAGCCAGTGTTCCCCATATGGTCGACTGCCACTGCACAGGCAACTGACCGTAAAGATCTAAGTCTTCAAATTGAGACGAAAAGCAATAATCCCGTCGAAGTCACCTCCTTTTTATTTGGCATAAGCTTAATGCCACACGCTTACTTCTAAGTTGTCACTTAAGGTGCTACATTGGTATAAGGAGGATAGCGTAGAGAAATGCGTTTTCCACACAGCACTTTAACTCAAGTTTGCAATTGTGTGCAAAGAAAACGTTACTGTCTGAGGCGATGCAGCACATGGTAATTCTGAGCTGAGCTTGCAGCAGTTGCCACTTTCATCAATTAGGTTGAAAGCTCACATAATTTACTATAGTGAAGTCCTAATTCATTACCTCACCCATCATTCAACACGCGCGTCACAAAGCGTACAATGTTACACCGTCACAGAGATGTGTGGTGTGTACTAAACGCTCCATATTTGTTTAGACGTGCAACATTTTTCTTGATCGATAAAATGGCTTACCATAACCTCGTGCTCTTTTAATGTACCTTAACGACCGCTTTATAACACTACTCGGTTTTAATGCATACATTCCAGAACGACTTACTCTGCACAGAGTGACGTTCCATGGTATCCTAACTCAGCGCTGCATTCGCAGTAGTAAAGAAAAAGAAAAAAGAAAGGTGTCAGCTTATACGCCGTAACGGCGCTTCGCTGCCGCGCGACCACCACCAGTCGCGCGCGGGCTGAGTATACCGCGAGGACGCCCACCCCTACGCGGATTCGAACCGGTGACCTTATGGTTGCAAACCAAACGTGCAGACCGCTCGGCCACCGGCCGGTCGCAGTAGTACCTTGTTTGAGCACCACGACAACTAAGGCAAAATACACGCTGCAGTGACACATTACTGTGATGTGGTGCGGAAACTGTTTCGTCTACACCTTGTGGAACTTCGACCTGGGACCCGTCAGTTGACCACTACCATAAGCATCGCAAGAAGCAACCTCATAAAATTGAGACAGCCTATGTTCCTAACACTTCTGGCTCGGCTAGCTAACTCATCGTATCACTGCAGTGAAGTCTTGGTAACGGTTTCTCGTTGTCACTTGATGCATTGTACTCGTTCGAATTAGTACATTGTTGTTCAATAAGCGAGAAAGTGCGGTTAAATGCGATACTGGAGCACGACCCGTTCATATTTTTCATTTTTCCACTTGAGTTAAGCTGGTTCTTGTGATCTTCACAACAAGGTTGATCTTTCCCATCCAGAAGGACAAGGATAAGCTCCAGAAACTCTTCTCTACAAGCTCGCGTGAGGCTATACAAAAGTCAACAGGTTTGGGTTCAATTTTCCTGGGTACAAGAGGCTTCTTCGTTTTCTCATTGAGATGCACGATTTTTCCAGAAATAGATAAAATGAAAAGCAATAATGCTGACTTGAATTTGAATTTGCTGGTGATTATCAACAATGTGTTCGGGAGGAAAGACCAATAGCAGGGTTGGCATCATACAGTGAGCAACTGTTCATTTTATATACGCACGTATATACCGGGTACTTTGTGCGCTTCAATATCTCAGAACTCGTTTCAACATGTTGTATTATCCCTCGCTGGTAATTAACTAAAGTGAGCACGTGTTGACAGTCTAGAAAAGCTGCTTGGTTTTGCATGAGTGACCTTCGAATTACACATGCATTCCTACCTACGGGTATTTCTTACGGCCCAAGGAACTGTTTCATGAAACTTGTCTTACGCGTTTTACTGCACAAGCTTATATAAATGATCCTAGAGTCTTGTTCATAAGTTGCCACATCTCACCGCTTGATCAGGTATATATGGATGACCGAGGTTAGACTGTACATTGTTGTTATCAACCACAGTTATGCCATAGCAGCGCGCCTAAAGACTATGGAAAGCGTTCCCGTTATTTCAATTCTTGGTTAGCCTGGGTAGTTGAAAAATTGGGGAAAAAGAATGACCACATGGCATGAAGGCACCCTGATACTCATAGTGTCTGAAATTTCTATTGGTGGGGATTCGAACAACTGATCGTGATTCAAGCACTCAACTAGAGGATGGTCATCCGTTCGCATGTAAGATCAACATATATAACAGTGTTGCGGCGGTTTCGTCGGCTCTGCCTGACTGATTTCATCACTAGTACGCCAACAACCAGGATACTTCTATTAATGCATTTCGGTGTAATTACTAACCTTTAAGTAAGAACAAATCTGTCGTTACTCGGCTAAGATCAACAGATAAGATACGCGCTGACTAAACGTTATATTGAAAGTTCATTTAACTTTAAATGCGACTGAAATGCATACTGCTGCTACTTCTGAAAGACATAAATAACCAGAAAACAGAATACAAAGTAAGCAAATTTATGGTGCTGTTATCTTGAGTTTGCCTTGTTTTTGTTGATTGCGTGGTTATTATCACTGAGTGACAAAGGTCAGCCCTGATGATGAGTTATGTACTATCCTATTCATCATGTTCTCTCGCTTATGCCACATGTCACGTCAACACCAGCGGTTGAAAAAATATTACTCACTTTTAATTTCCTCAGTTTAGTGGAGTTTTGGTTGCAATTACTTGCGCTACTCCAGTGATGGATCTCCAACACTATGTCACAACCTCCCCGCCAGCTGTGTGAGCACATTCACAGTATTGATTTCTGCCTTACGTCTTATTAATACGGTATTGTCCTGTGCTCACGCTAGTCGTCGCCTAGCGGTTTAGGCGAAATAAGTGTGTGCGGTTCATCGACCTATCTGTTGCTGACACATGACTGCGACCAGTTCCATCCAGTGAGCAGAGGTGATTGGTCAAATGGTAAAATCAGCTGACGCGTCGATGAGTGCGTGTGAACTCAGCCGACAGGCGATTGTAAATTAATTTCACCGAAATTGGCTAGTTGTTGCCCACTTAATGTTCTCAAAAAGTATGAAAGTCTGTCGGGGCTGATTTAACAACACTGTTATTGTCGGCGTTTTATATATCACTAAGCCAAAAGCTGATTGTGTGAATGATCTAATGTGAGCTAGAATAAAAGAATCGGAAATTGTGACGGTAACGAACTGGAAGGTGGTCCTGTAATTGGTCCTCGGTGCAGAGCCTGGATCACATATACACATTCCTTACGAATTCGCTCGATAGTTTGGAGGATGGCATTCTGATAGTTATTTTATCTTCTAAGCAAACGTCACCAAGCTACTGACTGCAGGCCGAATCTGGCACAAGAGGTTGTGATGCCGTTTCACACTGCGTCTTACCGTCGGTGGCCATACACTGTAGAAGCGCTTGTGTTAGCTAGCTCATGTTTTTTAAATGTGACACCGTATAAGCGTAACAGCAGTGGAATGACAGCGTTGGAAAGTCGATGCAAGTGATAATGTGAGGAAAATCATTCATCCGTGTACCCTAATGTAGTTCTGTTTACCTTATACCTCTGCTAACATTCTGGTTCGGTTACCTGCCTTGATGCACTTTTCATATAAAAACGTGTTTCAAGACGTCGTTAATTCGTAGATTTGTCAGTTTGAAGCCAAGTTTGTTAGCTTTTTGGCATGAGTTATTCCTTGTTGTTAAGGTGTAGGCCTGGAAAC
>OX104070.1:59392617-59470141 GCA_944474145.2 Dicrocoelium dendriticum | reverse complement strand
CTGTGTCGGGAATTAGTGCTTGCAAGAAATAAGCGAGCATCTTCACACAAATGAAGTAACCGCTCACCCTTATCATTACGAGAGCCTACACCATGTTGGCCACCCAGATGCAGTTCATCAGTGGATAATATTCCAACTTGAGCGTTCAGATCCCCAGCCAGCACTACAGTGTCCGAGCTTCTTCTTCTGTGGCGAAGGAGCTTGTTCAATTGGCGATAGAAGTGGTCTTTTACCGAACCATCGCTACAGTTTGTGGGTGCATAGGCAGCGATGATGAATAGACACCTGTTAGTCCTGTGCGACTTCGAAGGTTTGATTGAGCCAGCCAATCGAACCGCACATATCCGGCTACTGATAAGAATCCAGTCAACCAGAGCAGCTTCAGCCCGGGGACTCAGAGCAATACCAACACCGGCTTGGCCGGTGCTCGAAACTGCATGGTCACCAGATATGCGCAATGAGAAAGTGCTGCTAGTGTCACCTGAAGGGGATCGCAGAGTGAGTACAGAGCTCGAGTCTTGCGGGCGGGTCTCCGATAAGCAGCAGATATAAATCGAGAGGGTCTCTATTGTTCGGGCAAGTGTTGCCTGTTGACCGATTTGTAGCAATGTGCGTACATCGAGGCATGCCAATCTGAAGGATGATTGAGGGTTCCAAATGGAAGTGGATGAACTGGGCTTGGCCGCTTGGTTGGACATAATCTTGTCGATAAGACAGGGGTGACGCTCCATGTTCACATGCGAGTTGAAACTAGAAGGTAAAAGCTTAACAAAGCAAGGTGGAGGAGGCCAAGAATTGGGGGGTTGAAAACGGGGGATAAAAGTGAAGCTGGAACGGGACGGTAAGAGAAAAAGCATAACAGAGGAATAAAAAGATGTGAAGGCTTGAGCAGTAGCATCCAAACCCCTATCCACCCTGCTCGATGCGACAAACAGAGCGCAGTTGATTATCCTCTGTGGTGACCAGAGCATCAAGAAACTGTTTGAAGAGCAATTCATTGTATTGCGTGGGCAGGTTAATATCAGGTTGCCCAGGCCTAGACATGAGAATGATTAGGGTTCTCAGGCAAAGCCTTTGGTTCAAAAACCTAACCGCAAGTGGGCGGGTTTCTCGTTGGGCTACAAGGAGTCCGTTTTAAGTAATAAGGAGCTACTTCATTCCAACCCCCAACTTGGGGGACCAGGAGGCTGAGTTTGTCTGGCCTCCAACCATTGACCAATCGTGTATAAGTGACTCTGAAGGTGCAAAAATGCACCACCCACCATAGCTCAATGGATCACTGAGGCACACAAACCATCGCACCACGATAAGGTCCAGTCTCATTGCGATGGGGCCAACGACCTTATACCAAAATCGGTTGTAATTTCCAGAATTCAGTGGTATTCCCTACAATTCTTACACAGCTTACCACCAGCTACCACCAGAAATTAGCCACATCTCATTTACTGACGCGGACCTGCTGCAGCGACTGATGTCACAGTTCTCCAGATGCTGACAATTTGCATCCAAGCCTATTGAAAGTGGCGGCCAGCAGCCTGGCTGAACAGTTGTCCAGTTTTCTTTCCAACATTGTCTAGACAACATGCCGGTCCCGGCCATGTGGAAGCATGTAGTATCCACTGAAATTTACAAGAAGCTAACCGCGCCGAACCGGAAATCTACCACCCGATAACTATTCTGCCAATTCTTTCTAAGTCAATAAAATCCGATATGGCAGTGGCCCTCACGGAATGCTTGAAAAATGCAATATCAAAGTACCACAACGCCACGGTTTCCGCCGAAACCGGTCATTTAGCACGGATCTGTTGTTAGCTCAGTCCAGCTGCACGAAATCTGCAGACGCTAAGGAGAGAGCTGGCGATGAGTACATCGCTTTCTCGAAAGCGTTTGACCGTCTTTATAACAACGTCCTCCTTTTCAAGCGTCGGAGCTGTGGAATCGACGACCCCATGCTGGGTTGGATACGCGCATTACTACTTTAACGTCGCCTAAATGTGTGAGTTTGTAGCGCCTTAACTGACTCAACAGAGGAGCTATGTGACGTCCCACAAGGCTCGTTTCTAGGTCAAGGTTTTTCTCGTCTTCCTTAACTACCTCTTGAGAGTGATAGATTCAACGTTTTACACTTCGCATACGATCTCAAAAGTTGGCGGGATATTAGGACGGCAAACGATCACATTATATGACATTACAAAGTGATCGCTATAGGGCTCTTGATCGGTCAGTTCAGATCATGCTGCAGTTCAACGCTGCTAAATGTAGAGTATTATGTATATTCCACCAGAGAACATGCAAACACCATCCAGGAGAACACTTATTGCTACGCGTCTGTCAAGAAAATGATCTTGAAATGCTCGTGCAGACAAATCATGTTTGTTCAAGACAAGCAGAAAGAGCAGCAAGTAAAAACAAACTGCACTTCCGTCTGTTGCGGAGTGCATTTAGTGGACTTGATCCCATCTTCTTTCCACAAGTGCTCAACGCTTACCTGAAGTCACGTTTTGAATACTTCATCTGGGTCTGGTACCCATGGCAAAAGCATTCTTCTTGCTACTGTTGAGGCTCCACAAAAAAGAGCAACAAATATGTTAAAGGGCTGACTCATTGCCCTAACCAGCATAGACTACATACCTTAGGATTTTTCGTTGGTCAATACCGTCAACTGCTTAGTGATCTTTTGGTGTTTCAGATCTTAAGTGATCCAAACCACATATATCAACATTTATTAGATTGTCACAATACCTCACTCCGAAGGCGTCATTTGAAGTTAGCTACACACTTCAGCCGACTGAAATGCTACGGGGAATTCTTCTCACCTCATGTGTCCCTGTGGGATAACGCTCTCTTATTTTCCATCACCGCTTCTAAACTGACTATATTCAACACTCAGCTTTATGAAAAATTACACCACATGTGTTACAAAACTTAGCTAATGTTACTGAGACACATCATGGCACAACCAAACTACCTGCACAAGTGAAGCTTCTGTGAGTACACCGATATGCGTTACTGTTGTGTTTGTTAATAGTTTCACATCTTGTTTTCACTTTGTACCTGCGGGAATTTTCAAGCTTTGCTTTTTTATGCGGGACAAATGTATTGATCCATTGAATACTCGGCTCATTGGGCGGCCGTTGTTGTGTCGCGGCCTCAGAAATTCTGGCGTGCGCGCAGTGTGGCCAAACAGGTGATGGTTGTCTTCGTGGCAAAGACCGGGCATGTGGCTATTGTACCGCTCATACTGGTATGACATCCACAGTCCGTAATATTTGGTGGAAGCTGTAGCCAGGCTTGCTGAACCATGACAGAGTACCTGTACGCAGATCCCGTGACGTTGAAGATTTTCAGGCCAGAGAACGCATCCAGGAAGTTGGTCATCAAGCTTACAGTTCAGACCTGGCTACGTGTGACAGTCGTGTTCCCAGCTGTCACGTGCATAGTGCGTGGAATCCGCCTCGAGTCTACAAAAACTGCAGTAGTGGCCTCTATTGAACTGTTTGAAGTTACCCGCTTCGGCATTGTCTAGCTGTTTCTCCAAATGGTTTGAACCTATGAAACTGTGGACAGTACTTGGACGTAGTGCAATCCTTTGTTTGGTATAAAAAACAAAACGTTTTTTGCACCCGATAAATTATTATTCTGCCATCATATATATATATATATATATATATATATATTTCATGCCCCGCAAACATTCCATGTGTCTAACTATGCCTCAAATGTATTACCTTCTACAGATATCTCTAAGATTTCATACAACCATTTCCCTTTAGGAGCTTTAAAAGTGCAAGAAGGGAAAACTTTTCATTTGGCAGAATCTACTGAATTCAGTATATTTCACGTATTCTCTTTCAGCCGCGTAGATACTAAAGTTTCATTATTGGTATGTGCACGACTGAACGGGAATACGCACAATACACTGAGTTCAGTAGATTCTGCCAACTGAAATATTTTTCCTTCTTGCACTTTTAAAACATCTGGGATTGAATAATATTGCTCTTGATTATAAACGAATTAAAATAGCTCTAATGAGAATATTTTCTAGGTGCCTCCAGCCCACTGAAAGAGTGCAATGATAATACTTGCTTAAACGGCGGAAGCTGCACCGGTCCACAGGATAAACCATCATGCTCCTGTCCTGAGGGGGTTACTGGCCCCAAATGCGAGAGACGTAAGTTATAATTACCTATTTCGTACCTATATTTTTCCTATCTTATAGCAAACAAGTTTTATGTGTACGCTAATTAGAAGATACATCCTTAGGCCTAATAGATTTGAATTGGTGGCACGTATGTTATGTTGCTCCTTGAAAAATATATTTTATTAAAATCCCGAAGCCTCTAAATGATAAGATTGTGTAGTATTCATTATTAGTTCTAATTACATTCTCATGTCAGCCTGTTCGACAAATTCGCAGACCGTCTTAACCTGTAAAATTAAGAGGATCAGCAATGTAGCAGCCTTTTCCACTGCTGTTAGCGCAAGCGCTCTACTGCAAGAATGTGTTGGCAGAAATAACTGACTAATGTTACAAGCCACAAATGTTCGTGGGTTCGATTTACTGATGGAAAATGAGCACCACTGATGAGGCAGAAAAGGGCGGGACGATCGCTTGATGTTACTCAAGCGTTGCAGTCGACCTCTGGCTTGTAGTCCGAACGCGATGATCCAAAAGATTCTTCATAAAGCCGTCTACTCATAAGTAGTTACATTAAAGCAAATAAGGTTTGTACGCTTGCTGTAACAGGTGTTCAACGTACTCAGGCAGGCTGTTTTTAATAGACTTCCCGCATGCATTGGGAAGACCGCTGAATTGTTTCCTCTGTTCACCGTGGGAGATAATATAGCAATTATGTCTATCCGCTTTGAGTGCATGTATCATGTTCAAATATTTGACATCTGAAGGTCATGATGTGTTTCCTCGTTGATGTTACAGTGCCGAACATCCCTTTATTTCCAGCTTGGTACTACTTCAAATCCTTAGTCGGGTCTCCTGATCTAGCCAGCAATTGCTGTGAGGTCATGCAACCAAGATATAAGCAAGAAAGCATGGCGGCTGGGACCTAGGTTTTCGTGAAATTTCTAATGTGTTTCGTGGCGTTCATTTTGATTGCATTTAGAATACTTCACTTCGCATTCGAATGTTCCCTTTGCACCGTGCTACGGCTTGGACATACGTCATATTCTTGCGAATGTGCTGCTGTACAGGCCAATACTATACTAGTGACTACAGGTTTGTTGGCTATTGGCTCTAGGATAATGGCAAGAAATTCGAATAGTGATTAGGCACCCGTTACTCATAAGTCGTCAAATAATCTGTAGCTGCTTTCACATTGCAACTTTTCGCTGCCACATTTCATGCCATCTATTTTAGCGCCCAACCGCATGCACCAATTATTTTCTCACTGTGCTAGACCCTGTTCCGCTTAGAGCTGCTTCCATGTGGATTCAAAGTGGATTGCCCATCTGGCTAACGCAATTGTAATCGGAGCTTATGAAATGCATTTGGTTCCTTTTCGTTAAATGGTTGCATTCAGGCAGTAGGATCTCTGCACTCGTGTCCCCTTCGTAATTCAGTGTGCATGAAGCGCCATAAAGTGAGACCACTCGGAGTCTCGAGAAAAGTCCATAAATTATATATACAAGCAGACGGGACTCGAATTATTTGTAGGCCACTAAAGCCTCAATCTTATGGGGACAAGTGTTGCAGTCACTACTAGCAAGTCATGGCCAATGAATTTGCTAGTCACTCTGTGTTTCACAAGAAAATCAATTGATAGTCCGTCTTCCGATTCATTCACTTTCAGGTATCCGTTTTTACAGCGTTGGTTTTTTGATGTTGAAGGGCACTAAGAATTTTCTCTGGGATATCGCACTGGCTGATAAGACCAGCACGAAATTTCAGAAGTATTCTAAAGTCGTCATCACAACGGTACGTTTTTTATGCTGCTACATATAATCTACCATATGCTTACACTCGCACACGAGGACCGGTTTCAGCAAGGCCACATTCATTTATGCAATCTTACATTTCTGCTTTATCCCTATAAACAATTCATTTTGGCTTGAGTACAGTACGTCCGATGGAATAGGGCCCATGAACGTTTTGCCACAACCTTCCGCGCACAGCATTCAGAGCGAGGTTAGCTGACAGCTAGCGACCGCCGGACAGTGTCATGTGGCTGTCTTTAGTTTTCTTGCTCGAACTGCCGTCGTGCCGGCATATACCTCACCAGTTTTACGCTTGCACTCAGCTGATGCCTGAACTAAACCACTTGTATGAGGAGGATGCTATATGTCCTCACCACTAAGGTTAGAGAGAAATTAATGTGTCTGCACTCGCGCACCCACGCCATTCCGCTAAGCATTTGATGGCGGGGACAACTATCGTAAA
This sequence comes from Dicrocoelium dendriticum, assembly GCA_944474145.2. Lineage (NCBI taxonomy): Eukaryota > Metazoa > Platyhelminthes > Trematoda > Plagiorchiida > Dicrocoeliidae > Dicrocoelium > Dicrocoelium dendriticum. Next base: position 59,463,747 of record OX104070.1, on the reverse strand, counting down.
TGACCGGCATTCACCATTAGCGAGCCGCGGTCGGTTCATGAACCGCCCTTCACATTCCGGAATACGTTCATCGGCCCTCTTCCATCGGACGTACTGTAGAGTAGCGTGATCAGATATTAATGACAGGCGTAAGTTTTACTGAATTGCCAGTACGCGTTCAACTAATTCTGCTTCACCCCTTCGTTGTTAAGATATGCTTGTTGTCACGACTACAGTGCTGAGAGATTTTGTTTGTCTGCATGGACCTTGAACTCCTGTCGCTTTTCTTTCAACATATTTTCCACGATTTTGTGTGTAGATTACCATGAATATCCAAAAAATCTCATGCACGGAAAGCAGTCCGTGATTGGGCCCATAGAGTTAGTATGAGGCGCTACGCAGCTGGTCATTGTTTGTCTAATAAATAATGACGATATTGCACTCTGTGCGTGTTAAGTCGGGCAACCTGCAAGCGCATGAACCTTCCCAAGTGCAATTTTAATATTCCGACTGCACAACTCAGTGCGATCCAATCGGCAGCAGTTTGTCGGTGTTGCACCTGAGCCCAAAGTCTAGATCGGAATGGCGTGCAAATTAACAAAGGGCACAAGATTGAGCTGACCATGTCTGATGAGTTGGAGAATGGCTACCACAGTGCCAGTACCGAAGTAAGAGGCGAGTATATCTATACCTTTTGGCATGCATCCAGGTGACTTTGTAGTAATTGTTGAGAAGAATATTCTTAAAAGAATGCTTGCTCAGTCCCTTTTGGATGACCTACTTCAGTTTGCTTATGAAAGCACAAAGTCCACACCAGATGCAATGGCTTTGCTAGTGTATTCACTGTTATCGTCGTTAAACAGTAAGTACAAGTCCACAAATGTCTGCTTCCTCGGGTACAGCGACTATTTTGGCTGTTTTAGCCGTAAAATGCTATCGCTAGTTGTTCAAACTTGTGGTATTCTATTTCCGCAAACGTAATCGGGTTGGCGGTTTTGATGTTACAAGCTCCTCACCACTTACCATAACTCCCGGTGTACTTCGAGGAGTTAATTTGTCACTATACTCGTTCTCTACATACGTTGGTTTTATACCAGTCTCAGGAGAAATCCTTTTGCCATTAGATGCCGATGACGTTATCATCGATGTGAATAAGCTAATCATGGCCTCCTCAGCCAAGCTGCGACGTTGTTTGGATGAAGTAGTGCATTGGTCCAACTCACGCTGCTTTGTTGCTGAAAACATCCCAGTGTAATGACGATCTATTATCACTTCGTAAACCAGCTGCTTGCCAGGTACTTGTTACGTAATATTCACGACTTCAGAGCAACAGTGAAAGTTTGAGCTTCTGAACGTCTATAAAGTTGCTTGGAGTTACAGTGAGCCATGCATTGTTATGTTCACTTCACGTGATCGTAATATTCACCAAACTCAGATGACGTCAACTTTACGTCACTTAATCGTAAGCATCACGCTTGGCCTACAATTTGCTAGCAAAGTTTACCACTGTGTGCGTTCTACCACACTGGACTTAGTACTGCTGTGAATTTTTCAAACTTACCGCGTAAGCAGTTCAAGCTGCTTTGCAAGGCACTAAAGCAGTTGTCGCGCTGCAGTGGCATTCTGAAGCCAACTTTGGCTCAACATATGACTATGCACGTTAATACACGTACAAAACTTGCTTCCAAAATAATCACTGAAACTAGCCACATTCCTCACAGTGTTCATCAATAGTATATCTACCTCGTCATCTGGACAAAAGTATAAATCAATATATGCCCGCACGAGTGCTTAAGTTTCGTCGGTCATTCCCTATCTAGCCAGTTGGCTGTCCAAACAAAACGCCATTACCCATGAACTGACCAGTGAAATTTATTCCACAGGTGATTTTTCAAGGAGTTTATTCTTTTCCTACTGTTCGGCCATTTTAACATGTGATAATTATGTCACGTCTGCAAATTCACCTGTCATTCTTGATTTGAATTGGTCCTACGTTTAGTACGAACCATGTTTCATATCGAACGTGCGGCAGATCCACATGATTAATACGAGGCGCATATGTAAATCATAATTACTGGGGTAGTATTTCTTCTTTTTGAATGCATACTCCTAGTGAAGACTAACTAAGCAAAGGATAATGGGGATATGATATCTGTTTAGAGCAAGTGAGAAATGGATAAAAACAGGCGACTATATCCAATGGTTCAAAACATTATTTGGAGTTGGCGTTGCTGCATTGCTACCAAAAGTGGAATATCCAACCCAATAACTCACAGCTTGGTTTAACTCAATTGCACTTGGTTTCGCCGAACATATAATGTAGTTTCGGAGGCGTAAGCCTCAATATTTTATCTGGTCAGTAGATCTGTTTTACTTTAATCCGATTACATAACTCGCTAAATGATCAGTACTCTTTATTTTATCAGCTTGAAATGGCTGCCAAATTGGGAAGCGATCCAACTTTGGTTCAATCGTTCGTTTCGTGTGAAAATGTGACCTTCACCCCGGGATCAGTCTGGGTGACAGTCACACTCAAGTTTGATTTCAATAATACAATGGCGGCCGTCTATTCAACCGCTCTTGTATTCCGACACTTGCAAATGGGCGGATTCAGACTGCTAGAAATCCTTCGTTCTGGGACCATATGGATCCCAACGGATTTTGGTCGCTTCAACTCAACCACCTTCTACGTAACAGGTAACTTGACATATCATTCTCTAAGATTCAGATACCATCAGGTGTTGTAAAAGCAACAAGCTCACAACAAATCGATTTACCAGATTCGGAAAGAAACCGAAGCCGCTTTTCACTGATTAAAACACACCTTTTCATTTCTACCAGCCAGGTTTATTTAAGTGATAACCTTTTGTACAAGTATTACTGAGGTTTTAACGGCTTTGGTCAACCTCGCAGGCGGCTGACCTTTAAAATGCCTTTAACTGACTAAGAGACCTGGTAGGATATTAACAGTATGATATGAGCAACTGCTGAAAATTACAGATTTAGAACACGAATGATTTCGAATTTCTTTTGTGTCCCTTGGAAATTCACGAAATTTCAACCTCAGGATTGTATCAATCACTTCAGTGGAAAAGAGTTGTTTTCACTGGCAATAAATCATTTTGGCCAAGTACTAAGAGCTTACAAAGCAAATACAACAAATACTGAAGAATATGCGAGGTGTGGATATTACCATTCTATCTGAGCAACTATATTTCCATCTGTTCATATCTGACGGTTTGGCTTTATCATCTTGGTTCATTCAGATGCTTGAAAAAGCGGTCCATTAGGCGCATTAAGTTAATTTGTTTGGTCAAGAAACCTTCCCATTCTAAGGTTCCGCTTAACTGCTGATTCTGAGTGTGTGATACATATTTAACGCTAAAGTTTAAATGAAGGAGTGGGTCATTGTTAGGTCCTGGTGTAACCGCCGCGTTGCTGGACTGCGACACGAAATAGCGACTGAGACCACCATTTGCTTTGAAGCAAATCTCTGTCATTTTGATCACTGGGACTGCAACCAAAGTGGCGAGCTTCAGGGCGACTTTCTCTTAACACTTTACATTCGGCCGGTTTCGTCCTGCTTTTAACTCGTTAGGTAGAGATAGCCTTAATTGAGAGTGGGACAGCTTAGGATTCAGCCATTCTGTATCGGGTTCTACCCTGAACTTAGGCTATCTCTAACTAACGCGTTATAATCAGGACCGAAACTGGTCCTGTGTGGAGTGCAGTGTTGGGACCGGGCAGTCCGAAACACCCCACTTCAGATGAAGAAGTGTGTATTTTGATGATTTCGGTACAAACGAGTAAAATGATGTGTGAAAGACCTGGAAGTAGCCTTACAAGTGTTACAGGAATGTGAGTGTTACTCAAATGCCATGAAATACGAGAGCAAAATGCGATTCTATGAAAAAAAACAAAAAGTAATTAGGCATAGCTTGTATTGCGACGCGCTACAAGGAATCGAAAGCGGATCAGTGAGGGTAGAGAGCAGCGCAGTGTACGATGGATTAAGGAAACGCTTTCTCGAGAATTCCAATCAGAAGGGTAAACGGACGGTTGAAAGGTACAAGGAAAATTGACATTGTAAACTGGTGAAAGATCAACGATATCAAATTCTCTAAAGAAGTTAATCACATGGCAACGTTGTATTTATGAAAAAGCAATCATAACTGCTTGCCTTATATATATATATATATTTATATTTATATATAAGGTTGCTCCCATTTTAAGTGCTCGAACATTGGCTAACTAGTACAAAATTCCGGCTACACGAAGAAGAATCATAAATCACATATCTATCAGCTCTTTATAATCTCCCTCCAACATTTCTTCAGAACTAATTGGTGTATATATATGTTTGGCGGCCTCCGGTTTCGGCTTTCCCTGTCACTGTAACCAGCCACAGGACGCCTGCGCCTACAGACGGACCATGGGTGGCTTGCGCTGCACCACCCACAGCTCCAACCACACAACCCATATCCAGTGTAAACCCGAAGGAATAAGACCGGGAGGCATGTGGATGGGAGCCACGTTTCATCACCAGAGCCGGCTCACAGTCCTTCACAGGCAAACACAATCACGCTGTATTTGGGGAATCAAGCGCACACAAGGCGGTGGCTGGACCGTAGTCCACTCCACACCGTGTGAATGGAAACACTCATCGAGCCTAGTACGATCACAAGGACCGTGCACTCCATCCCCTCCGAGAACAACCAACTGTCTCCTGGAGCCAGTATGAACCAGGTAGTAGGTAATAGACAGGTAGGCACCTGGTCAATATGCACATCAAGCGCAGCCACACTGGGGATATCAAGCAACAGCCAATCACTTGAAATGACAAGATGAACTAAAATAAATCGGATAATGCATACAGATACAGAGATATAACTCTTCACTAAATGAGCGTAGAAAAAAAATGATTACGGACGAATGCACGGTAACTTCAAGAGGTCAGAAAACATATTTTAAGAAAACTGCCACAAAGCCGAAAATGTTATGGAAATTAACTGCAGTTAGTTTCGACAGCGTGTGCAGGTTTATAGAAATTAGTGCAGGCAGCTAAAAATATAATAAAGGAAATCATTGGGAAAAACTTGAAAACCCACCACCTGAAATAAGGGGACTTAGCATGCAAGCACATGATTAGTAAAGTGTTATAATCTGCTCACTAGACGCAATCCCGCAAATAACAATTTACTACTCCATAAAACTTCTGGCCCAACCGAAGCAAAATGCAGAACGCCAAGGATCTTGACAAAATAACATATTACACGCCGCCAACAAACACTTTACAACTACTGTGGACCTTGGCTGTAATCATAGATCTCTTACTGACCTTCGACTTCTAGAATTGGAAGGCCAACCACCAAGGTTAGTGGTTCCCCATATCTTTTGCCGAGGTTTCAGGTGGCTTTTGGTCACGTGCAGAACTAGAACATTCCGGAACGTTCGAAGTTGATACGATAACAATTAATGATTGATTAATCGATAAAATAGTGGATTTCCTAGGCAATTCTTACTTTCTCCCGGACATGAAGCGAACTCAGTTTATCTACAAACACCACGCCGCTTCTGCCCACGTTCTATGCAGGACCCTTCGTCCCTTCTGTAGTGGTCCTGAGTGGCCTCGTTCAATTCTCACTAGACCTGCCTGACTCAGGCACTCACGACTGCACCTGATACAGCACCATGCGCTTGATATCGATGTAGTGCAACTCATCGGCGCTTGCCGCTTCGCACTTGCCGTTTCTTCTCTGCATGAATGAGGGTTTTCTTCCGCACTTCGGAAACTGCCTTCGTGATCAGATCGCGCCATGCACGCCGATCAACCGCCTTCGATTCAAATGATCTACAAGGGAGATTTGAATTTGAAAGGCTCAATGTGATCATGTCCTGTTAACGTAACTTTGATTTCCCCACATGCCGCTTCCCAAAGCTCAGCTGACCATATAATAGTGGTTTCGCTATCCGCGTCGAATCCATACGGCTCACATGACCTAGCCACCTCAGGTGTCTCAGCAAAACTATGCAGTCAACTGCATACATTGCACTTTGGCGCAACACTTCCATGTCTGCAACTCTGTCGCCCCATTCGACGCGCAAAATCCGCCGTAAACCCTGTTGATGGAACAGCTCGAGATATCGCAGATGGCGCCGGTATATCGTCCGCGTTTCACTGCCGTACAGAAGAACGGTCAGCCCCATGGATTTGTACACCATTAGCTTCGAGCCAATGGTAAGCTGATGGCTGTTCCACACTCGATATTTCCTGAATGTCGCCGCCGTCTTCTAGAAGAGGATAGTCAGCTCACTGTGTAGCGGCTGATCAGTCGACATCACACTCCCAAGGTAGCAGAAGCGAAAGTTGGTTTCCAATACTTCAGCACCAATGTTCATTCCAGGCAATATTGAAGATTGCACCTCCGGTAAAGGCTGAAACATACAGAGTTTTACTTTTGTTGATGGTGAGCCCGAATTAGGCCGCTGTCGAAGCTAGCACATTAGTCATATGCTGCAACTCATGCGCGCTGTGTGCAAACAACGCACAGTCGTCAACAAACAACAACCTACGGATAGTTGACTCAGACTAGAGTTCTCGCACCGAAAAGACGGATGTTCTGCAATCTACCATCAATACGGTGCTCAACACGAACACCGTAAGCACAAGCGGCATCCAAAGCACACTACATCATGGCATGAAGAGATATATTCAGCAGGGCAGAAGCGAAGACTCAGCCTTGCTTCATACCAGAGGCAACTGCAAAGTCATCCGAGGTCATTCCAATCAGCTGCACCCTCGCTCGCGTACCAATGTGAAGACATTCAGGTAAACTTGCAAACTTACGCGGGCAATCAAACTTACCCAACACCAACCCAAATGCCTGTTGGTTCACCTTATCAAATGCCTTGGTGAAATCAACAAAAAGCGAGTACAATGGCTGGTGTGGTTCTCTGCGCTTCTCCTGCAACTGACGAGCCCCAAACACCATATCTACAGTGTTGCGAACCGAACGGAATGCACACTGCTCTTCCGCCACGTTAGGTTTCACAATCTGACTGACGAGGCGGTTGAGCAGGATTCGGGCGATCAACTTGCCTACACAACTCAGCAAGTCGATACCACGATAATTCGTGCAACGTTGCTTGCTCCCTTTGCCCTTGTACAGTGGTAGCACAAGGACATCCTTCAGTTCAGGAGGAAACTCTTCCTCAATCCTTAAGCTTAGCACCAAGTGGTGTAGCGTAGTCACCAACGCGAGTCTATCGATTTTCAATACTTCAGGCGGGATCTCGTCTGCACCGACACACCTGCCGTTTCGCGGCTGAGCGAATGCTGTCTGCGTCTGATCCAGTGTCGGCGTGTCTACAAGAGTCGCCTTCACATCACACTGCTTAATTCCGTTCAATTTAGGTCAAAAGGTCTCTGAAAGGTAGTTCAAGAGACAGGCAAAGTGTTTCCGCCAGATCTGCATTATGTCTGCAGTCTGGGTGCAGGTAGTGCATGAACTAACATCGATCACCGTCCTCAGCGGCTCCAATCTCCGTCTACACACCGCCTTCAAGGAGTCCAAGGGTTCCCTGTGTTGGCGGCGTTCGGCGTAGCATTCCATCTGCTTCGCCTTTTCCGTCCACCATACATTTTTAATCCGACGGAGCTGGCGAGTCAGCCGCCGTCAGAGTTTGCGAAACTAACTCTTCTTCCCCAAGTCTCTGGGGTCTGCCACATGTGCAGCAAATACTACAATCTTTTCACACACCAATGCGCCAATCGTCGAATTGCTCTCATCAAACCAAGCAGGCCGTTTACATTTTGCGCGCCCGATGGTCTCCTCGGCATCAGCCGTCATCTGGTAGCGAATGTGGTGCCACAGGTCGCTCACTGTGGCTATGTAGTCCACATTAGACAGGCGTGCAGCCACCGCCGTCTCCAGCCCAATACGTATCGCCACAGTACCGAGGGAGAGAATGTTAAATTTACATTGATTCACGGCGGGATTGCCTTATATACCTATACGAAAATATGTATAATTTTATTCCGCACCAATTTGTGATCAGTACCACGCTCATCTCCCCGCAGTACACACGTCATGCGCACTTCACGCATATCACGCTGACGTACGATGACATAGTCGAGCAGGGAAGCGTGACCACACCGTGGGTGCGTCCATGTTGCCATATCACTCGCACTCAGTGCAAAGCGAGTGTTCGTTATCGTCAGACCGTGAGGGGCACGCCGTGAGAGCAGCTTGTCACCGTTCTTATTCGATGAACCAATGCCATGCGGACCGGTGACATCTGTCCACACCGGTGCATTACGCACAACGCGCGCATTGAAATCCCCTAGCAGAAACAGTCGCTCGCTCCTCCGCACAGACCGTATCACGGAGGATAGTTGAGTGTAGAAGTGCTCTCGTTTGTCATCAGGATAACACATAGTTAGACCATACGTGCTTATAAAAGTAGCAAACTTACCTCTTCCGAGTCGTAGGCGAACAGTCATCAGTCACGCGCTGATGCTTGTTAGTTCACCCACCAGCGGATCATGAAGGCGATCGGATATTGTAAATCCGACCCCATGATCACGTGATGCTGAGGCGGCGTTGCCCACCCAGTAGGATGTGTAGCCAGCACCTGCTTCATGCAACTTACCTTCCTCAGCGAGCCGGGTTTCATTGAACGCCGCAATATCGCTGTTGTAGCGCTCCAGTTCCGTCGCGACGAGTGCAGTGGGCCGCTCGGGGTGCTCACTGGAGTTCCGGTCCAGTAGTGTACGCACGTTCCAGCACCCGATGCTGAGTGCTTTGCGCGAGGGCACACGAGTACATTGCTGGGCAATCGCATGCGCGTGGCGGTTGTGCTTCGGAGGTTTGCTTGAGAGACTTAACGCCCAGTCTTTGGATCAATAGGCTGACACACAAGGCAGTGGAGAGCAGATCCAGCTCGGGAATGTGATTGCAGAGACAGATTGGGATCTGCTTGATGGCCGTCACACGCAGCCTTGAAGGTACTGGAACGATTTATATATGTTTTGCAACCGTAGTAGGATACACCTGCAACCACGGCCAGACGCAGATGGGTTTTGGTGGGTTTGCACCAATTTGTCCAGGGGCTGCCTGGTTTGAGTCAGGCAGTAGCAAACCAATGAACACCCTGAGGTGCTCTCCCACTGTCAGAGACAATGCGTGGCGCTTGTGCTCTACGCCAATCGAGCTGTAAGCTTATAACCCGTAGACCTGTTGTCTCCCATGGCTGGGTTTTACGGGAAGTGGGCCATCGACCACTTCCTAACCTCCGAAGAGGATGGACTAGGATACTGGCGGGGCGCCCACACCTGATGGGAGAACCACTCTGGTCCTTAACCAAAGCCTTCGATTAAATATACACCTGAAAGGCAGCGGGTCTAGCACATGGCCATTTCACTGACTCATGCTGATTGGTGTCCTGGACCTTAGGAGGAGATCGGACTAGCCCAACGCCCACCCAGCGGTCGCAACGAGGAGGCCTCCAGGACATAAGCCAATGGCACAACAGTAGCAGCCGTGGGTAGGTCAGCTGTCAGGAGCTAGCCACCACCAACCTCAGCGCAACAAAACCTCTCCCGCCGATATATATATATATACATATATATGCATATATATATATATATATATATATATATATATATATATATATATATATACGGAATTGCACACCATCTGGCCCTTGTAACATTTATTCGAGTACTTCAATTTGGGGCAACCAGGAATAGCAATGGAATGCGGGCCATAAGAAGCGATACTGTGACGACCAGATCTGGAGGAGAAATGGGTAGAATGAGTAACGAGTTTTGAATGGTGAATATGTGAAAGTTTGTCGTACTTCAGATTATTAATAATCCAAAACAACGCTGGTTACTTTCAGAAACAAATGTAGCGTGCACGCATGCTTTTAGCGGAATATTATCAGGTTATCGCAGCTACACGTGTGCAGACTAAAGTGCTAGCCTGTGGTCAAGGTAAAGAGAGAGCTGGAAGGAATCGTTTCTGCGCACATAGTTGCGGTTTGAAGAGCCGGATTTCGATCGCCTCTGATGTCAACAGCAGGCAATGATCCAGCCGAAATCTACCGTGACTCCGATGAGAATGTTGTGGTTTTGAACCTCTGGTAAGCGACCCGAAAAATACAGTAGTGCTGGTAGGTTGGATAATTGATGCTCACGCTTCTTGTTTGTTCGACACAGAGTTTACCACTACTTCTTTTGTGAAATAATACCCTAAGAAAACACTAGAAATAGGACGTAGCGAACATACTTGTTTTCAGTGGATCATCATCAGGCTAGTACAATCGCAGCTATGCAAATCAAAAATGAACACGTGAATTCCATGCGTTGATAAATCAAAATAGCTCATCAATAAGGTTGTGGTTAGCCGGACCTGTGTGGAGTCTTGGTGAGTGGTGGGATAGGCATGCTTACTTGTGTTAGTCTGGTGCCAGGGTAAACAGAACGTCTGCACAGAATGCTTCTTTGCGCACCACTCCAGGTTATGGAACGGAATTGTGATTGCCTCTGCTGTTGACAGTAGACGGCATCTGAAAGCTCTCGTGTGGCGTCCTGACCCACAGTAGATGGTTTCAAATGTATTTTTTGGAGTAATTTTATGGTTGGTATCCACTAAATGTGACAATACTGCGTTCGTCACATTCTTCCTCAAACCACTGGATAGCCAAGTGGCACCATGCTCTCGAGATGTTACGGACCATCGCCTAGTCGATTTTCCAATATAACACACGATACGAGCAAGAGAATTTGTACACACAAAAGGAGATTCGCGACCGGGGTCTCCTGTCTTTAAGCTACTGGCACAAAATTGGTGTTGAGGTGAAGCTTACACATAGGTCGGCCGTAAAGTACGTTTTGGCAGCGGCTAGGGTAAGCCTTCGGGTGGTTCGCTGCGCTATCACATCACTCTTAAACGGTAGTCATAAGCATATTAGACGCATCTCTGCGGAAGCAGGTTACATCTTCGGTACTTGCGGAGTTGGATTGGTTCAGAAGATCTCCAATACACAGCCCATCGTCCGTGTTCCAGGAGCCAAGTGATATCTTAGGAAGCTTGCATCATTCAAATATTATTATTATTGTTGCACTTTATATTTTGCCTTACTGTTCCAAAATGAGCAGCAGTCAAAGGTGAATAATATAGATAGGAACTTTGAAACTTAATTGCTGTGAAGGAAGCATTGCATAATTCTGAGTGCCAGATACCTCTCACCATGGAGATCTTTTCTTAGATGAGATCATCCTTAAGATTTAAAAATGCCGATTCCTACGAAGCTAAATCCTTGGTACTACAGTGTACTGCCATCATACAACACGTTTTGGCTCTTGAATTGAGTCTAGGTAGAATAAACAGCTCAAATGTCAGCTGTCCCAATTCGCTTATTCTTACCTTCCTGTATAACTGTTTGCGGTTCGTGCAGTATCGTTTCATTAAGTCCTGCTAACGCGTCACGTAGTACTCGCGGATCGATTTCACACATAATTTACGCTCTGCCACATATATAGTCCAGATGTCGGAATTCAGACAGTCCTTGTGAGCTCGTCATGCCAAATTCATCACGTATGTGTGTGCCGTATTGTTCCTTGGAAATGACTTGCTTTTGATTTGACAGTGGAACAAAACTGCTGTGAAAAGCGTATTTGTGAACCTTTCTCAGGTGACCTCTGGAAGTATACAGTTAAGAAAGCCTGAGATCTATCCTCAACAAGCAAGCCTAACTTTGTTACGATGTGTGATGGTAGATACTTCGTCGTCCTCCTCTTTGGAAAACTCCGCATACATATATACTCAAACATTTCTGCAAATTGGTCACTAGGACCAAGGGTGTGTTTGTAACTATTCCGTCTTCCTTAAAGTCTCCGTTCGCAAGCACAAAATAAACTATCGAAGGCTTGTTAGTAGTTAAATATCTGGTGTTTGAGGTGACGGATTTATAAAGAGGGTAGCTAGACGTTAGCTCTTGGAAACACGATTTAAATAGCGCACCATCGGTTGCTGGCATTTCTGTACCGTGCACACCAAACTCGCTAACGATAAAAATGTAACAGTATGACTTGTTTGAAGCAAACTAAGAAACCCGGTTCACGGTAATTTTCACTTCCGACCTAGGGTTTATCGAGTGGTAAATTGCGACTAGCAGACAAACATGGTTGTTCCGTAACCACAATGACGTCAAAACGAATCAGGGATGGTGATTTCTGGGTGATCAGTAACCTCACGTTGGAGGCTAGCAGCAATTAAAATGATTCCAGAACCAGTTAACTTACGCTGTAACTAGGTCTGTATAATTCTGAACAGGTCCCGCGATTGTGAGGCGTGGTGCTGCCTGAGCTCGTCCACCTTATTAAGAAGGCCTTGGACATTCGTGTTTTAGATGACAGCAGTGCGTTGTTGTATGTAAAACTCATGTTTGCTTTTAAGTCGTACGTCATTTGGTTTTCTGGTAATGGTTTTTTTGGCTGGTCGTCGGTTTTTGCGTTTCAAGCGGACTACATGGACTTACGGTATGTTCCAAATCATGTTATCCGCTGGTACTTTGCGCTGTATTCTGATGCATCGTGCGTGCTGTTGTGTCTGCCTCTTTGCGGGACTATGGAGACAAAGTATTTATTGAAGTTGTAAGCGTCGTCGAGCTGCTGACTACTAGTGGCAGTGAGCCCGCTGCCTTTAGCCGGAGCTCGGATGGCAACATGACGCGAAATTTTAACCTATCATTCAACAGAACTTGCGTCATTCCCTCAGAATGTGGCGTTACTTTCATTAAGCTTGAACAGCAGCCCTTGTAGTTAGGTATTGAAGGGAATCTTATCAACGAGTTAGCGATAACTTTGTCCAAAAAGTGTGCTTTGCGAATACAACACCACTGTTCTTAGTCCTATTTTCACGCGTTGTTTTCAGGAGAATCCGGAAAATGGGGAAGATCATGAACAAATAAATTCGACTGTCAGTCATGCAGGTCTGCGGCGGTCACCCACGATTAAGTGGCACAAGCTGCTGACATCAGAAATTCATGGGGCCGGAACCCTACAAGGGTCCGAGGATAGCTCACCACTGACGAGACCCAAAGGGTCGAAACAGAGCTGTCTGGCACTTTTCCAGATGCAGCAATACCTGCCGACTGAGAGTAGACTGTGATGAATTACCACAGAAATATGGTTTCCTTTTTCTCGCCTTTAAGAGCGCCGCATTAGTCATCCACTTACTTTGGGCCATTTATCTAAGGATGCTCTGGTAGTATGCGCACCCCGTTTGGTGAGTTGCGAAGACGAACTGCTGAGTGTAGGACAGTCACTATCTCCTCTGCTGAATACAGAATTACTCAAAGAATTCGAGATTCCTCATAGTGCACTGAGTTGGGGTGCAGTTTTACGCACCTCAGTATGATGGTCTCAACCTGTATACTGCTAGCGTAGCAGACGGAATGCCACAGGTTGCGATCATCGAGTAAATGGTTCTTTCTTGTGCCAGCTTTAGAATCGGGAACCTTAGTGCACACGAGCTTTGACGCACTGTGGTTCTGTCTAGCAAATGTCGGTTTGAGATTTGTTGCTGGCTATTTAGACGGTGTAGGAGGAGCCACTGGATGTGCCGGTGAAAGGTGCATCGCACTGATTGTGCTTGGTACTGAGGATGGACTTACGCGTATCACTTCCGGGGTTCTTATCGAGGTGATTGATACATACATTACCGGTTATTTGCTTTTCTAAATTACCGTTGGCTCTGAGTAGCCGGTGCGATATTCGAATCGTTACGTCTAGCTTACACAACCCGATAACCTCAGACAGGTCGGAGGTGATTTTCTTGATTTGTCGGTTAGGATGTGTCAAGTTTAGTGGGTCAGTTACGGTGGGACGGTTAGCAAGAATGACTTTACTCCCAGCCTTAGGGACAAATCTAGATGAGTTCGCTAAGGAAGATGACCGATTATCTTCAATTTCAACGACGAAGCACTGAGACCCACGACGTGTTCAATTGTGTCAATCAGTTTTTCACCCTTTTTCCATGAATAACTCCACACAAATAAAAAATAGAATTGCTCTGAAAATATTGCGAAACCAGAGTGCACCAGTCACATTGTTGGGACTATTTAAGTTTAGTCCAATGCGCCGGCGCACTTAACGTGGTATGTAATGGCACAGTTACAGTACGCCAGACAAGTTTTCATCACGCGGGTGCATTTCGATTCTACAGGTTTACCGCCAAGTAGGATCATTTACAGTCACAGGTGTTGTTTCAACCGATCACTGCACTTGTCCGGTCACGTGGGTTGGCAGAGGCGCACAGCTGACATTTGTTCTCGTAAGCGGGCTTGTCACGAGAGTGAAGTACACGCAGTGTCAATTTCGATTTTTTATCAACTGACCGTGGTTCGTGTTAGATTAAGCTAGTTTGTATTGGGTAGATACCGGAGGCTGTGTTACCGATGGACGAGTGTAATCAGAAGCCACAAACTGAGTCGTCGCTTCTTTTGAAATGGTCCTGTAGGGTTAAATTTTACTTAACCGTATGGCGCGGGGAATCTCTTACCAGATGTAAGCGGACCTGTTAAAATAGCAACAAAGTTGCACGCGTGAATCTGGGCTCGAAAGGTGTTAAAACATAATGTGTTGCGAGATTCACGATGCGCAGTGAACCATTCTGTAAAAATGTAACCAGTACATAGGGATTTTAATAAAGTCAACAAGTCAACAATGCCATTTATACACCAAAGAAGGGTGAATATTCAGCTACCTTTCGATTAGAGTGAGTGTATGATGACTTTGCTGGATGAATATGAAGCGGGAAATAACCTTGAGAGATAAGAGCGTACCAGTTATGCAACCGCGCAAATTAAATAATAACGGAGCATACCATCCAAAAGTGTCGAGTTTAACTCTAACTCATGTTAGCGTCAACGATACACAGTGAAGAAAACTTTGCTAGCTCCTTCTGCAGGTAGCATACATTAATGACCGGAAATTAAACTTGTATGAATGAAATCTAACTACTGTCACACGCAGTGAAGTAATGCTGAACGTCTATTGTGACTTAATATCTGAGTTAGTCTCTAGTGTTTTTTCACGAAATCCGGCTACTAGACTTATCCAGTTTCCATCAGTCAGCACGAGCGTATACATGGGATGATAGTTTCAATAGATCATTGATATTTGCCATACTTGCGTCATGTTTGACCGAAAGTAAACGTTGCACCTTACTCTGCTAACAAAAGTCAACAGAGGAGTCACCCATTAATCTCAACTAGGCGAATCATTTCAAAGTATGATTAAATGGGCACAAGTAAGCACAAGTTCCAACTAGATGAAACAAGGCAATACGTTAACGCCATTGCAGAGCTTATTTAATTGTATTGCTCCATCATACTTGACTGGTCTTTATATCCGAACTGTATCATTGAAAATGTTTATTCTTACTTTGAAGTAACGAAGCGGCATTTTCAAAAGATTTGTTCCACATAACGGATATGTACTGGGCATTAATACGCTATGTTAGCGGGCCGGCTTATGTCTATTATAGTTGTGTTCTATGAACTCCGGCTGTGGAAGTATAACAGAGTGATATCTGGTATGTTAGCCCTAGGCTACCGATTGGTATCCCATGGGATTTTCTTCTTCGGACGCACAGCATTTTCCTACTCCATTTTATCTGCAGTCTGTTGAGATTGTCATCCCCTGATTCATTTTGAGATGCAGTATTAGTGGCACTTTCGATTAACTGATTCTAGTGAAAACTGATGCAAAACGCCACAGAAGGAAACATTAATCTTTGGTTTTACGCATCACATTGCGACCTTTCAATAATCAATGACTAATCGGTATCATCTACAGCTCAATATTAAACATTATGTTATCCATACAATTCATCTACGGCTAGTAACGAGAAGGAGCTGTTATTACTACCGACATCCACACAGTCTTCCTTTGATGCACCGGACGACTTGATAGATACCGCTTAATTGGTTATGGCCTAGTTCGTAGATAAGTATAAGTAAAATCTGTTGGGTTATTCGGAGACTCACTAAAGAAATGCAAAATATGCACCATTTGCTCCAGTCTTATATGCTCAGTTTGAGAGCCAGCGCAAAATAAACTTGAAGTTACTATTATTGCTTAACTCACTGAAACGTTTCTTTTTCTTTCACGTGTGAGAAGATTAGCTTTCTGCATGTCTTCGATGGGATGAATATGTATCGACTGCTTGGTCACTGAAGCAATATTCACAAGTAATAGTTGACTGCGATTGATAAATTTTGTGCACTATCGTCCGTTAAGTACGTGCAATACGGGCAACCTACCAGAATTTCCGATAGGCCTTTCTATCTGACATTCAACGGCTACGTGCCTTAGCATGTAGGTGGGGGTACATGTGGTGGGATTTATGGAGTACCGCAGTCTTCATTCTGACGCTGTACTTAAGAAACATCCCACCTTTCTGTGTGTTAATCCCGTGTCCATAATAATGGATTTAGACCGTTTTTCTTTCCAGCTATCGATCCATGCGAGTCAAACAATCATGACTGCTCAAAAAACGCTATTTGCAAAACTATGTTCAACGGAGTATATGCTTGTGAATGCCACCCATTCACAATAGACGCCTCGTCTGACAGAAGATATCCAGGACGTCGTTGCGTATGTAAGTTCATGGACTGTTCGTTAGCGCGTCCCTATTTTAACTATTGTCAAGCATTATCTGTTCACCTTCCGAATGTCAGACAAACTGATTCCTTAGTACATAGTATCATCAGTTCCGCATATCCATGATGTCTGATTAATTCCACTGTATTCACTTACTGCGTATTGCGACACACAAACACAAACTTAGGCACAAACAATAAGAATTCGAAATCATGCAAGTTTACCGAAAGCTAGTTTGCAAGTAAGCAAACAAAATCACAACAAATACATATGACCCAAGAATTTTCCTTTTCCGAAAACTGTTCAAGACAAGCTTGGCAAGTGGTTGTCCGTCAGTAAAGATTACATCATGCAGCTGCGTGCGAGTTGTTAAACGAAAGCTTGCTCGCATCACCAGTTAGGTACGTGGTTACCATGCTCGCAAATGACCCGGCTTCGGAAAGTAACTTCTAATTAGAATACACCGCAGGCATTAAGTGTCCTTCCGGTATAGGTTGCCACGGGAAATCAAACCTAAAGGTACATGGTATCCGAATGTGTTAACCCATTTGTGAATGTAACTGCGCAGGCAAAGTCTCTTATCACTAACCCCACGTTTGGCTTTCAGTCAGTATCCGCCTATTAAGTTTAAGTACTGGATACAACGAACGGAATGCCACAACTTTACATAATATTATGCAATATGATTAGTTTGCGACTTACCTTGAATTAAAATATATATGACGCATCCTGCTAGCAATGAAAGGTATAATAATAACAAGACTAACAATAATAGTGATAATAATGTGTCAGCTGTACGCTGTAACGGCGCTTCGCTGCCGCGTGACCACCACCAGTCTCGCGTGGGCTGAGTGTGTCGCGAGGACACTCGACCCTCCGCGAATTCGAACCGTCGACCTTGTGCTTGCAATCTAGTCGTGCAGACCACCGAAGTTCAAACTATTTGCACTAAGGGGAAGATTACAATTTCGTCGGAAGTTTATCATTTACTCCAAAAGAAACCGGACATTCCGCGATTCATTGGCTTAAAATATGGAGCCTCGTTAAAAAATATTATAACCGAACAAAGTGTTGATTTTATCGCCAGAAGCGATGGGCCCGGCAACGGCTTGGGAAAATTGCAAAGATTAGCATGTAGGCCTGGGCATGGCGAAGGTATGCGTCTGACTGAGTGGGGCTTGTCCAGTTTGAAATTTTTCACTGATTGCCCGATCGACACTGGTCTGATATCACTTACTCAGAAGAAATAGTGGCCTTTCACCTGAGCTCACACTGTTAGCACTACTGTTAAAACTATACGAGTACGCAGAATCCGAAATCCCAAGTAATTGGATCGTGTCAGCACCAACTGAAAAGAAACCGTGGTCTGATTTTAGTCCAATTTAAGATTGTGATGAAGCACAATATAAACATGACATCAAGTGACATCAGGCAAAGGCAGCTGGAGGTCGGTTCTGCACATTACGGACATACGCAAGTTTAACAACCGTATTACATACAACGCATAAGCTGGAGTGGATCGATAGTCGCAGCTTCTCCGCACCCTCGTAACAGGGTGAGATGCACGAGTTGAGGGAATGGGTGGGGCCACACAGAGATCAGTTAATGCAAGGTAACATCAAGTTGAAAGGATTTCAAATTGACGCTGATGTTTGACGGTTTCTTGAGATCTGCAACCGGCAACGCCTCTTAGTAAGCAGTTGCTCGGATGTGTACGCATCTTGTACAAGTTCAACTAAATTGGCATCATTTCTAAGGCGAATCTATTAGAATATTTTGCCCGCGGTTTCTCGCTTCACCAAAAATTCAAATACTAATGAAATTGCTTTGTTTACAATCCGAATGACTTTTAATTCTATATGAAGGCAACATCGTACAAGAGGGACAAAATCGTTTCTTGTACTACGCATAATTCAACGGAAGATGATGAGTTATCCATCAACTTCGTTTTGAATATCTAACCAGAACTCTGACCGACGCTAGCACAAATGACACTTCATATATTTTGTAATCCGGAGAGCTCTTGCCGAATCGATTAACAATATCACACTTTGTCTATCAGATCGTCGGCTGGCGGACAGTCAATCAGACGGTTGAGTTCATTATCTAGCGAATCTTTCCAGTGTTGGTTGATCTAACTGTGTGGGTCGACGGCCTATACAGAAAATAACAAAATGCCAAACGGATCGTGTACAACGCACACTGAGATGTGTACCGTTTTATGCCATAATCACATAAGGTTTTTCCGATTTCTATCCTCCCACTCATCACCACGTCATTCTTTTTAGACGACGGATTAATCATCTTTACATTCGTCACCATCGGAATCATATTGAGCTCCATGGTCTTCATTCTCTGTGGATGCAGGCGCACCATATGGTACCGTCGTCGAAACAACACCCAGTTTGAGAATGTAACTTTGGTCAAGATGCCTTCAAATTACGACATATGACACACCGAAGCCAACAAATTACTGCACAACCATCGATGTGATATTCCTGAACATGTTTTATTGCTTCTTGATAAAATCCATTTTGCAGCCTTTTGTGAGCACATTTTTCTCCTTTTTCTGAGATGCGCTTTTGCAAATTTGTTTGATAAATCCCTCTTTCCAAAACAGCTGATAGTTCAAGTGGAGAAAGAGGAAACCGTTGTCTTTCAGCCTTCGAACTGTACAGTGAATGCCATAAATTGTGCCTTGGTGATTAATGTTGAAATAACCTTCACAATGGGCGTACGTGCGCATGTGTGCGTACTTGTGAAATGGAAACCTACAAACTTTATCTTTCACTCTTCAAATTTAGCTTTTATCGTACTAAGGAAGGGTATTATCCTTTTCTCAAAAATATGGTCGGGCTACTAACATGCAATAGAATTCGCAGATGGCATTAACATCTTACACGTAGCCTGCTGGCTTATGAGACTTTAACCTTGTCCTACAGACTAGCTCTGTTTTCCTCGTTACTTCGTTACCATGCTATTGCCGTTTTCAATCACATATATGAGCGCAAATGCCTCAATAGAGAAAAAGTGCTCTTGTGGTCTTTTCCGTAATAGGTGTTAGCTAATTTGGCTTTTGTGCTACTGAGGAGAACTAGTAACGTTACAAATGTCTTAAAAGTAAAACAGCGCTCACAGTTACACGGCGCAAATCTATAACAACTTTTGCATAATTTGGAGTAGAAAACACTAGGTGGCTTAAGGTCACTCTGCATGCAAATCGACTTTGTTGAGGTGGAAGAGAACATGGCACACCGATAGGTACAGTTACATAGAACGGCAAGAAAACCCGTTTTGCGAAATTGTGCTATATCCTACACACTACCCAGTTGAAGACAAGAGAAATATCGCTTCCTAACTCGGCAAAACTTTAAGCTTGAAATTGCCACGTCACTTGCAGGTGAAACTAAAAGCTTGCTAATTTATCGGGAGGTATCACGAACTCCAAGGGAGTCTGAGCGTGTCAGACGGTTGGTTTTGCTTTCCCAATGCTGGAAGACGGTTCCTTATAAAAGTACAGAAATGTGTCGTTCATGTTGTGATAGATGAAGGTACGTACCATGTTGTGATTGTCCTGATGACTTGTTTCAATTAAGTGTTTGGCGATCGAGCAGGTAGGTGCCTTGTTCATCGACATGGGCCTCTTTTGTGCTTAGTATGTCATGGTGTTAGATATTGAACGGTAGTTAATGACTGTACTGCTAAAATTCCTCATTGTTAATTAACGTTATGTACAACGCAAAATTTGTGGACAATACAGCACAACTATATTTGCCACAGCGGTGCATGTTAAAAGTGATGTGATTCTGTTTTTGAAATCAATTCAAAATTGCTTTCTAGTCTGTTCGTCATCGTCATCGTCATCAACGGCAGTATATCAGCCATTTGAACTGATGCTTCGCTGCCATACAACCATGAGGACCTATGAAATAAAGAAGAATAAGAGGGAGAGAGGGGAGACTTACCTGAAAAAGTTAGTGTCCTAAGCAAACATTCAGGGTCAAGACGCCTATACCTTGTGTAGAAAACATACCGTCACAAACAGCTGGCTATCGTGCAAACCTAAGGCGGAATCGGCGAGACAGCTTCCTTGCGGCTTTCACTGCCACGCGTCATAATCACCCATTACCCCGCAGATAACTCAGCACCAAACACACTTTAAACAGACAATCCAATTAGGAGACGGCAGCGAACGCGCCACTGGTGTCGGTTGCGAGCCATGTCCTGTAAAGTCTCGAGCCAAGCACAAGGCGAGTCACGTGGACTCCAGCCCGGAAGACGAGACGGAGCAACGGCACCCAGTTTGGTCGTCAGTGACTTCATTTCCCGCTGTCAAGTCAACTTTCCTCCACCTCGAGCCTTGCGCCACCCTACACCTGGCAGACTAAACAAGGCCCTCCTAGGTAAGCGGTGGCCAGGCGTGCGTAGTACGTGCCCGAGCCAAGGCAAATTATTTAGTGTTATATGTTGTTCTATGGAGCAAGCATGATTATCACCACCTAGTACTGGCCCACGCACATCATCGTTGCGGACACGCTGGTGGCATCCGACTCCAACAGTGCCTCGCAGACAACGATGATCAAAGACTTGAAGGCGTTTAGATCTTCAGACCGAAGGGGCCAAGTCTCACTGCCATAGAGCCGAACGGCCCTCACTGTGACCTTGTATATCCGGCCTTTCAGACGGAGAAAAACTTCCTTCTGTCGCCAAAGATTCTGTAGGTTCAAGAAGGTAGCTCTGGCTTTTGCATTGCGTGAGCTGACGTCAGTTTCTATGCGTCCATCATTGTTGACGCAGTTGCCAAGATAAGTGAAATGATCAACCACCTCGAGTTCCTCGTTAGCAAACGTCAAGCGGTCATCAACTGACTGGTGATCCTGCAGCAACACTTTACACTTTGAAGGTGCGAAGTGCATACCAAATAACGGGACCACTCTGGATAGGCTATTCAGGGTTGATTGTGCCGCTCCAACATCATCGAAAAGGAAGACCATATCGTCGGCATAATCTAGATCAACTAACCTTTCACCAAGGAGTACTCCAATGCCTACATCGTGACATTCCGCAAGGGAACACTTCATGATAGAATCCACGACGAAATTGAACAAGCATGAGGAAATCGCACAACCCTAACGAAAGCCACTTGTGTTGGGAAAGCTATCCGATTGGCCAGCGTAGACCCTGACGTGGCCTGTAGTGTTCGAGTATAGAGCACGAAGGATGTTCATATAATTCATAGGAACACCTTTCCGCGCAAGTATTTCGAACAGAATCGATCGATCGACTGAATCGAACGCACTCTTGAAATCGAGGAACACAGCTATTGTCGGGATGCGGTATGCGTGGCGCTACTCTAGCTTCTGCCGCTTCTCGTATATTGCCACTATAATCGACTCGCTCCAATTAGCCGGGACACTCTTTTCCTTCCATATACATGCGAACAAGGAGGTCAGTGATTTGCAGAGGACCTCACCTCCATCCTTAAATAACGCAGGTGGAAGGGAATCAGGGCCGGCGGCACGAAAACGATTATGGGCTGTGATCGCGATTCGGACCTCGGCCTCTGACGGAGGCTCTAAACCAACCGTCCATGGCTCGTACTGCATCACGTGAGTAGGAAGAGGTCCGGGAGCAGAGGGCCAGCTGAACTGATCTTGAATGTGTTCCACCCAAAGAGCCATACGGCGCTCCTTATTGTGTATCAGCGCACCCGTGCTGTCTCTGAGTGTCTCACTGACGCCAGGTTTCCTGGGACCAGTGGTGCGAATTAGCTGGAAGAGCTTGCAGTAATTGCCTACTGCCCCTGCCTCCTCCGTTTCTTGATCCTTACTGGTCCACCAGGCTTCCTTGTCAACACGTAGGCTCCGCTTTAGTTCAGGCCTAGTAGCTACTTTGGTCACATTGTGTTCAGAGCCAGCCGGGAGGTTTCTTATAGATTCCACCAGGTTCACCGACCTGTCCGGTATCCAGTGACTGTTGCGGTGACGACTGATAGTGCCACAAGCAGATGCACCTGCGTCGTGCATGGCGGCCGAGATCCTATTCCACTGAACTCAGGGTCATTAGGACAAGAGAGCAGAAGTTCGGTATGCAGTGCGTCTTGATAGGCTTGCCTGACCGAGGACTGAGACAATTTCTCCATTGCCAATCGTAGGGGACGCTTGGTGCGCCTCCAGGTAAAGTTCATGGAGAAACGACAACGTACCAAGGCATGATCAGGGTCGACACAGGCACTCCAGTACGAGCGGCAATCCAGGATGGAACCACGCCATCTGCAACTTATGGCCATGTGGTCAATTTGGATCCATCGCTGGCCAGCTACAGGAAGACGCCAAGTGGCACATCGGCGCCCACTGTGTCTAAAAGCAGTGCTACTAAGAAACAACTGGTGCTTCGCACACAGTTGCAGCAGACGCTCACCGTTGTCAGTCCGTTCGGAGTTAAGTCCATAGTTGCCACCCAGCTGAGCTTCTGAAGAGCTCAGACTTACTACTTGTGCGTTCAGATCCTCTGCAAGTAGTGCAATATCAGAACTAGTAGAACTGCGTAGTAGCGCGTTCAGTTCGTGATAGAATGTGTCCTTAACAGCATTAGAACTGCAGTCGGTGGGGAGCATAAGCGGAAATCGCGAACAAACGGCGCTTTGTACTACTTCGTGAATCAACCTTAACTGATGTCGCCAAACGGACTGCACACAAACGGCTGTTCACCGGAATCCACTCAACCAACGACGGCTCAGCCTCAGAGCTGAGAATGATACCTACACCAGCTTGACCCGTGAGTGCTGCATTGGCGTCTCGGGATGTGTGCAACAAATAACGAGAGGAAAAACCAGGTACAGTTAATTCAATAACCCCAATACGGTCATTGATCCTAGTTTCGGACACACAACACACATCAATGCCCAGTGTGTCCAAGGTGCGTGCGAGTGCAGCCTGTTGACCTGTTTCTCTTAGAGTGCGAACGGTGAATGTCGCCATGGAAACGGGATAGAGGGGCCTTATAAGGGACTTTTAGCGATAGGCGTCCGATAGTTGCTGTGGGATGGTGGCTGCAGATGGTTCTACTCCGGTGGTACTTCGGTTACTGTCAATCAAGTTGGAATTATAGAAGGAAGATTATTAATGGGGGTCGGGTTGGGAGTAAGAGAAACAGGTAGAAAAGAAAGAAGGGAAGCGCCAGCAGTAGTATGTTTTCGCTTATCCGCCCTGCTGCATGCAGCAGATAACGCGACCCTTGATAATCTGCGCGACGGCCGATGTTGGATGAAGTCTAGGTTTGAAGAAAATATCATGATTGTATGTGGGTTGAGATACTGCCAGCGCGCCCAAACCTAAACAGCACAACGATTAGGGTCCTCATCCAAAGCTTTTGGCTTAAAAGCCTGTCCGCAAGGCAGCTGGGAGGTGGCAATGACTTAGTTTTACAGAAATGGATGCCGTCCCATTTCAAAGCCCCAACCTGGAGGACCATGAGACTGAGTTTTTCTGACCTCTCACCATTGACCAACCTGGTAGGAGTAGCTCTCAAGGTGCCCGGAGGCATCACCCAGTATAGCTCAATGGGTCAATTAGGTACGCAAATCGTCGCACCACGTTACGGTCCAGTCTCGTTGCGACGGTTTCTAGTCAGTTACTTGGTTCAAGTTTTTTAAGCAGAAACTAACCTTAATGCTTTTGAAGAGATCGAGTGGCAAGAGTATCAATACTGAAAGAGACATTTCATGCAATATTAGAGTAAAACATTGGACGCGTATGTATTAGGAAAACTGTTTACAACTGCGGAAACAATTACTTCGACTGAGCGGATCGGTATCTGCGTGAGCGGGTCGGAGAACACATGCTGAATTAGGTTGACGCAGTTACCAGAGGTCAAACACAAGGAAAGACGTTGAGCTTTAAAATGCCGACCTCATCGATTTTTAACCACTTACTGAGCACACGCCATCAAGTTGACCCGGACTTGGCGTTTCCAAGTATCTACTGCAACATAAAGACCAAACTACTCGAGCTCGTTGAGGCCGCAGCCATTAATCACAACCGGCCTGACCTTTGTGTGCACAAACAGCTGACTGTCACACGCAAGCTTTCTTGGGGTCCGTAACACTCGTTTCACAACTTTTGATGCTGCTGTTGTCTATGACAGCATGTGCTCACTCATACAAATTTCAAACTTTGATTCCTTTTCGTCAGCGATCATTTCAAAAGGTTGCTCATTTGCATGTGATCTGTGTACGAAATGCTATGATCTTGCAACACCCCTCCTCTTATTGCATTCTATTGGAATAAATTCAAAGATAAGTGGAGAAAGAAAAAGTGCACGGGCTGTAGAAATTCGCTGGATTAAGCGCCACAATATAGAACATTTGTAGCGGACTCACCGAGGACTTTGTTCTTTGGGTTTCCAATATTTCCTAATAAATAGCAAGCAGAAAGGTGAAAAAGTCTTACCTTTCGGTAGGTGCATATACAAATTACGTTAATAAACTTAAGCGCCAATTGTGTCTTATAGTTTAGCGCGGATCAAACAGTTTATCGTCAAAGTAAGAAATGCAACAATGTTTTTTCAAGACTTGTCGAAAGCTAAAACATTGCACAACTATGAGAATTTGCACAAAAACAAAACCGACGTAATAGCATTTGTTAATTAAGAATGTACAGAGGGATAAACCGGGCTGTTATAAAATAAATCTTCTAGTGTGCTCAATCGAAAAACAGAAGAGAGGCCACTAGGTGTGAATCCGTTTTAAGTATTTTATGATATCGTAAATTTCAAAAGGATTTAAAGGAACCTTTGGGGTAACCAACATGTGTGATGGCCGCATTTTGTGTAGACGTGTGGTATGTGGCTTAGACGAAAAGGTCACCCGGTAAGATAACTAAGTAGACCTTGGGAAGTTGGATTTTATATTCCATCGCAAATTCCCAAATCTCAACTGGTTGGATGGCGGACAATGTGCTAAGAAACATGAAACGGACGACTACTTAGGGTATTTGGTCAAACACACATGTAAACAGAGGACTGTAGAATAAATTGGCATAAAGGTTACAAAGGTATAGGGTGGGCATTAAAGAAGTTACAGGTTTAAGTGGAAAAAAGAAGGCTTATGAGGTATTTAATCTCAGCAAAGTACCGACGTGTGTGTTAAGTCAATGAAGTGTAGTGTTGGATATCAATTTTTAGGTCACAAGTTGTCATCCGTTTTTGTTAACTTAGGTAGAAAATAATGGTTGGAGCAAGCATAACTGCAAAATACCATCCGTTTGAGTTTTTTCTAATTTCCTTGTGTCAGACAATTAGGTATGGCCGGGTAAAGTGATATATTCCAAAGAACGGCTGGTGGCACAGTAACGCAAACAAATTATGCATTTTGCATATATATACTAGATGCAATCTTAACTACCCTAACACACTTCTTAGTGCCAAGTACTTGGAGAACTGTTGGCCAACGGAAAGAGTAGTTTGGCAAACATCCGCTGCTTCACACTCCAATTTACGGTAATGCCCCATTTTGTAAGAGTATTTTAGTCAGATACCGTGGACCTTCGAAGCGGAACTAGTTTTGGAATAATTGTGTATTGAGAACAGAACGAAATGAAGTTCGACGCAGGCTAGACAATTTCGTTAACCAAGTTGCCGCTGACAATCTCACAAATTGCGCTTATTCCCAGTTGATTTTTGAGGTCTGTAGATGGCAACTCAGTTTATAATGAAATGCTATTCACTGACATGTCCATCTGTGAGACCATAAAATAATACTCGTGTCAAATTTTGAGAGGAGGATAGGAGAAGATGTATTCTCTCCACGTTAACCTTTGCAGGAGTTCATCAGATTTTCAATGTGAATAAGTGACATATTTTTCATAGTGACCGCCATCAATGTTCCCACTTGGGCGGAATGTGATACATTTGTGGAAAGTCTAGTCAGGTGACTTCCTAAATGCACAGTAGCTTTGATACATGAGTTCGATGATCTAGAGTGCACGGTGACTGTATAGAAACAATTACAATGAGAACAAGCTGGGCTTTTAGCCTACATGGTAGGTAAATATTTCACTTAAGTAATCGAGGCTAAAGCGGGCGATCTTGATAAACGGGCCCAACAGTTTCCACATTAACTCCTTAAAAGAAAGAGGCAGAAAAGCTCCTTCAACTTAAACACCAAAGGAAGGACAGTCTAAGCGGCTAATTTGATCTATTAACACCCCAGAGGACAGTGGGTAAATAGGTTGGTGCAAGGTTAAACTTCAATCATGAGCCTGTTATTAGCTCCAAGATACCCAGAAATGCATCACATACAACCCAAGTCACTTTCTTTTGGAGATTCTTTTTGGAGCAGCTGTGTGCCAGCAAACAGGAAAGATGAAGTGTTAGTCTTCTAAGTTAGGAACAAGCAAGGACTCGTGATACTTCGCACATCTACGCAAACACCTCCTTAGAATTAAAACCTAAGCAAATGGAAACATAGCTGTATACATCAGGGGTTTAAGGTCACCGTAGTCCGACGATTTGCCAAATAAAGAGCAAAGTTTCTCACCTCCCAAAGCGTTGTGACATTGCACTCGCACCTAGCGGTTGCATTGTAACACTTTCGCCAGTCAGCAACCAAGCGGTTAGGAGCAGTCAAATAATAGTACATGGGGGAAATTAAATTTGCAAAATTAAACTTATGAGTTTAAGCTACACTGATTAGTCAAATGAGTGAACAATTCAAAACACATGGCTTCAAGTTGGATTGCATCATGTGGAGGGCGCATTTCACTACAGGAAACTTAGTGATTCTGTTCTCCGTTGTTCCTCATGTAACCACAGGTTCAGTAGCACCTTCCCTAGCGCTACCCAGTCGATGGCGAAAACTCATGCTCCAGATGCACATGCATTGAACCCAACGTTGTATGCAAGTGTGTTCTAATTGTCTATCAAATAAGCGTTCCAAAGCATTACTCACCAGCAAGAAGTATTAATAATTACTAGGAACCTATACATCGCGCTGGACCTGTTATTTGGAAAATATCTATGGAAAGTGGTATTCCGTCCATGCAGAAAAGTTGAAACTTCTTGTTAGCGAATAAAATTAATATCACTAATTAAACAGTTTTAAATCGAAGTTTCTTAGGCAGATGAAATACAAGCTAAGTGATAGGAGCAACAAACCGTACTGTGGTTGCCAGACATGTGCTCAGTAAGCTACTTTTATGGTTAATTACGTTGAAATGGAAGGAAACTACTTCATTTTATCTTCTTCGTCCCATTGCCGCACCAGATGCTTCTCTAAACCATGCGGGGTGAATTCCAGTTATAACATTTACAAATATATATATGGTTGGCGGCATCCGGTTTCGGATTTGTCTGTCACTGTGGCAAGCCACAGGACGCCTGCGCCTACAGAGGGACCATGGATGGCTTGCGCTGCACCACTCACAGTTCCATCCACACACCCATCTTCAGTGTAAACCCGAAGGAATAAGACCGGGAGGCATGCGGATGGGAACCACGTTTCATCAACGGAGCCGGCCCACACTCCTTCACAGGCAAACACAAGCACGCTGTATTTGGAGAATCAAGCGCACACAAGGCGGTGGCTGGACCGTAGTCCGCTCCATACTGAGTGAATGGAACCACTCTTTGATCCTAACACGGCCACAAGGACGGTGCACCTGTCCCCTCCAGCAACGACCAACTGTCTCCTGGAGCCATTATGGACGAGGTAGTGGGTAATAGACAGGTAGGCACCTTGTCAACATGCACATCAAGCGCATCCACACCGGGGATTTCAAACAACAGCCAATCAGTTGAGAGAGAGCTACAAAGATAATAACTCGATTAATGCATAAGGAAATGGTGACATAAACCTTAACTTAATGAGCATATGTAATAAGTTGTTTACAAACGAATCCTAGGTAAGTTCGCGAGGTCAGAAAGTATACTTTACGGAATACCCCAACACAAAATGCTATGGAAATCGACTACAATT
The DNA here is from genome assembly GCA_944474145.2 of Dicrocoelium dendriticum. Classification (NCBI taxonomy): domain Eukaryota; kingdom Metazoa; phylum Platyhelminthes; class Trematoda; order Plagiorchiida; family Dicrocoeliidae; genus Dicrocoelium; species Dicrocoelium dendriticum. The sequence goes on along the minus strand of OX104070.1, from coordinate 59,435,119 downwards.
GGCTTAGGAGAAGTGTGCAAGTTACTGGAATAGAGTACAGGTAGACAGTTATATGAGAAAGAAAAACATTTAGGCAAAATTGAAAACCCACCACCTGAAATAAAGACTTAACATGCAAGCACGCGGTTAGTAAATCTAATGCCGCGTGACTACAAACGCTGCGCCGCTGCTGTCTACCTTCTCTGCATTACCCGTCGTCGCTTCTGTAGTGGTCCCGAGTGGCCTCGCTCATGGCTGACTAGGAAAGGGTGACATATATCTTAAAGTAGTGAGCATCTGAAGTAAGTTGTTTACAGAAGAATGCGAGATAAGTTCACGAGGTCAGAAGGCAAACTTTACGGAAGTGCCAAGAACACAAAAAATGTTTTCGGAAAGTACTAGAATTGGCTTAAGTGACGTGTGCAAGTTTATAGAAGAAAGTACGGGTAGACAGTTATATGAGAAAGCAAAGCATTGGGACAAAATTGAAAACCCACCACCTGAAATAAACAGACTTAGCACGCCAGCAAACAGTGACATAAATCTTAAATTAGTGAGCATATGAAATAAGTTGTTTACAAAAGAATATGTTTACAAAAGAATACGAGGTAAGTTCACGAGGTCAGGAGATTTATTTTACGGAAATGCTACAAACACGAAAATGTTAACGAAATAACTACAAGTGGCTTAAGCGATGTGTGTAAGTGTATAGAAGAGAGTATAACTAGGAATTTATATGGGAAAGAAAAGCATTAAGGCAAAATTGAAAACCCACCACCTGAAATAAAGAGACTTAGCACGCAAGCAGGCGGTTGGTAAATCGAATGCAGCGTACCTATAAACGCTGCGCCCGTTCTGCCTACGTTCTCTGCAGAACCCGTCGGCGCTTCGGTAATAGTCCCGAGTGGCCTCGCTCATGGCTTACTAGGCCTGCCTCACTCAGGCACCCGCGACCGCATGTGCTACAGCACAATGCACTCGATGTCGATGAACTACAATCCATCGGTGCTTGTCGCTTCTTCTCTGCATGCATGAGGTCTTTCTCCCGCACTTCAGCAACTGCCTTCGTGATGAGCTCGCGCCATACGCGCCGATCAACGGCTTTGGATTCCCATGACCTGCAATCAAGATAAGAACGTATGAGGCTCACTTTAATCATGCCCTGGTAACGTAACTTTCGTTTCCCCACATGGCGCTTCCCAATACTCAGCTGACCGTAAAAGAGTTGTTTCGGTATCCGAGTCGAATCCATGCGCCACACATGACCGAGCCATCTCAGGTGTCTCAGTAAAGTATGCAGTCCACTGCATACATCCCACTTCGGCGCAACACTTCCGTGTCCGCAACCCTGTCGCCCCAACCGATGCGTAAAATCTTTCGCAGACACTGCTGATGGAACCACTCGAGATATCGCACATCCCGACGGTACATCGTCCACGCTTCACTGCCGTATAGAAGAACGGACAGTACCATGGATTTGTACATCATCAGCTTTGTGCCAATGGTAAGCTGATGGTTGTTCCACACTCGGTACTCAAGCTTCCCGAATGCCGCTGCTGCCTTCGACACGCGATTACGCAACTCAACGTGTAGCTGCTGATCAGTCGACATTACGCTCCCAAGGTAGCAGAAGCGGGAGGTGGTTTCCAATAATTCAGCACCAATGCTGATTCGCGGCACTATTGAAGACTGCACCTCCAGGGAAGGCTGAAAGAGACAGACAGTTTTGCTAGTGTTGGTGGTGAGCCCGAATTTGGCCGCTGTGGAAGCCAGAGCACTAGTCATGTGCTGCAACTCATCCGCGCTGTGTGAAAACAACACAGAGTCGTCAGCAAACAGCAACATACGGATAGTTGTCTCACAGACTAGATTTTTCGCACCGAAACGACGGATGTTCAGCAACCCACCATCAATACGGTGCTCCACACGAACACCGTAAGCGCAAGCCGCATCAAAAGCACAAGATAACATTGCATGAAGATATATATTAAACAGGGCAGGAGCTAACACACAGCCTTGCTTCACACCAGAGACAACTGCAAAGTCATCCGAGGTCTCTCCACTCAGCTGCACCCTCGCTCGCCTACCAATGTGCAGACATTCAATTAAACTTACAAACTTACGCGGGCAAGCAAATTTACCCAACACCAGCCACAATGCCTCGTGGTTCACCGTATCAAATGTCTTGATACAATTAACAAAAAGCGAGTACAATGGCTGGTGTCGTTCTCTGCACTTCTCCTGCAACTGACGAGCCGCAAACACCATATTTATAGTGCTGCGGCCCGAACGGAATCCACACTGCTCCTCCGCCACGTTAAGTTCCACAACCTGACTGACGAGGTGGTTGAGCAGGATTCGGGCAATCACCTTGCCCACACAACTCAGCAAGTTGATGGCACGATAATTCGTGCAACCTTGCTTGCTCCCTTTGCCCTTGTACAATGGTAGCACAAGGGCATCCTTCAGCTCAGCAGGCACCTCTTCCTCAATCCACACGCGTTGCACCAAGTGGCGCAGCGCAGTCAACAACGCGGGTTCGCTGTGTTTCAATACTTTAGGCTGGATCCCGTCGTCTCCGGCACATTTGCCGTTTCGCAGCTGAGCAAATGCTCTCTGTGTCTCATCCAGTGTCGGCGTATCCGCCAGATCCGCCTTCACATCGTACTGCTTCAGGCCGTTCAATGTAGGCCAGTCGATCTCTGAACGGTTTTTCAAGAAACGTTCAAAGTGTTTCCGTCAGATCTGCATTATATCTGCAGTCTGGGTGCAGGTAGCGCCTGAACTACCATCGATCAGCGTCCTCAGAGGCTCCAATCTCGGTCCATACACCGATTTCAAGGAGTCACAGAATTCCTTGTGTTGTCGGCGTTCGGCGTAGCATTCCATCTGCTTCGCCTTCCCCGTCCACCATGCATTTTTTATGCGACGGAGCTCGTGAGGCAGTCACCGTCGAAGTTTGCGAAACTGACTACTCTTTCCCAAGTCACTGGGGTCGGCAACATGTGCAGCAAATGCTGCATTCTTCTCCGACACCAATGCGCCGATCGTCGCATTGTTCTCATCAAAACAATCAGGCCGTTTACAGTTTGTGCGCCTTTTGGTCTCCTCGGCAGCAGCTGTCACCTGATCGCGAATGTGGTGCCACAGGTCGCTTACTGTGGCTATGCAGTCCACATCACACAGGCGTGCAGCCATCGCCTTCTTCAGCTCAGTACGTTTCGCCACAGTACCGAGGGAGAGAATGTTAAATTTACGCCGATGCACTGCGGGTGTGCAATACATCGATTTACGAAAATATATGTACAGATTGGTCCGAACCAATTTGTGATCAGTGCCACACTCAGCACCACGCAGTACACGTGTCATGCGCACTTCACGCATATCAAGCTGACGTACGATGACATAGTCGAGCAGGTGAGCATGACCACTCCGTGGGTGCGTCCAAGTTGCCATATCACTCGCACTCAGTGCAAACCGAGTGTTCGTGATCGTCAGGCCGTGAGTGGCACACAGTGCGAGCAGCCTGTCACCGTTCGCATTCGCTGAACCAATGACATGCGCACCGATAACATCTGTCCACACCGATACATCACGCCCATCTCGCGCGTTGAAATCACCTAGCAAAAATAGTCGCTCGCTCCTCGGCACAGACCGTATCACGGAGGATAGCTCAGTGTAGAACTGATCACGCGTGTCATCAGGATAACACATAGTCGGACCGTACTTGCTTATAAAAGCAGCAAACTTATCTCTTCCGAGTCGTAGGCAAACAGTCATCATTCGCGCACTGATGCCCGTTGGTTCACCCACCAGCTAGCCATGGAGGCGATCGGATATTGTAAATTCGAAACCATGTTCACGTGGTGCCTAGGCGGCGTTGCCCACCCAGTATAATGTGTAGCCAGCACCTGCTTCATGCAACTTACCTTGCTTTGGGAGCCGAGTTTCGCTGAGCGCCGTAATATCGGTGTTGTAGCGCGCCAGCTCCATCGCGACCAGTGCAGTGCGTCGCTCCGGGCGCTCGCTCGAGTACCGGTCCAGTAGTGTGCGCAGGTCCCAGCACCCGATGCTGAGTGCTTTGAGCGCAGGCATACGATTGCATTGGTCGGCAATCGCACGCGAGGTGGTCGTTGTGCTTCGGAGGTTTGCTTGAGGGATTCCACCCGGAGCCTTTGGCTCAATAGCCTGACCCACAAGGCAGTGGGTGATTTGAAGGTTTGCTTGAGGGACTCCACCCGTAGCCTTTGGCTCAATAGCCTGACCCAGAAGGCAGTGGAGAGCAGATCCAGCTCGGGAATGTGATTGCAGATACAGATTGGGATCTGCTTGACGGCCGTCACACGCAGCCTTGGAGGTACTGGAACAATTATTATACGTTTTGCGACCGTAGTAAGATACGCACCTGCGACCACGGCCAGACGCAGTTGGGTTTTTGGCGGGTTTGCACCAATTTGACCAGGGGCTGCCTGGCTTGATGCGGGCAGTAGCAAACCATTGAACACCCGGAGCCGTCCTCCCACCGTCAGAGACAATGCGTGGCACTCGTGCTCTACGCCAATCGAGCTGTGAGCTTATAACCCGTAAACCTGTTGTCTCCCATGGTTAGGTTTTACGGGAAGAGGGCCATCGACCACTTCCTAACCTCCGAAGAGGATGGACTAGGATACTGCCAGGGCGCCCAATCCTGACAGGAGAACGACTCGGGTCCTCAGCCAAAGCCTTCGATTAAATATACACCCGAAAGGCAGCGGGTCTAGCACATGATCAGTTAGTGGACTCATGCGGATTGGTGTCCTGGATCTTAGCAGGGGAGAAGGGCGAAACCCAACTCCCACCCAGCGGTCGCCACGTGGAGGCGCCCAGGACATGAGACTATGGCGCAACAGTAGCAGCAGTGGGTAGACCATCTATCAGGATCTAGCCACCACCAGCCTCAGCGCACCATAGGCTCTCCCGCCTGGAAATACATGTATATATATATATATATATATATATATATATATACATTTGTGCTTAAACGTGTACCTATTTATAAGGTAGAACTGGAATATATACATGAAGTTATAGAATACGGATGGACTAAAATCTTGAAAATTGCGTGAGGCTGTCGAGTGGGAGTGTTTTGAAATGGTAAATAATACACTTCTCGTTTGAGTCACACTTGGTATTTTCAGTGTGCCAGAAATGTTGCGATAATTATATTCTTTCAAATATTGTCCATACAAATCTTCTACTGAACGCTTGCGAAGTACCTTAATATATCTCCAGTCAGTTTTCTTGCGGGCTTTTACGTTCCCAACCAGACATTGATGTTCGTTCAACTGTTACTGAACTTGAAATCAGTGATTTTATGTGTTAGCTTCAGGTTAAAGTTTGTCCCCACACACTCAACTACAGCCCGGTTCTGCGCCAGTGAACAAGATTCGGTTCGGTAGACCCTTGCTTATCTGGGTAGGACAAAGAAAGCAAAGGTATACTGATAATGGCTCTAGCTGCCAAACTCGATCTGCTGAGTTCCACTCTCAGATAATGCTATCCTATTTGATGAGGACAAACAGGGACAAAACACTACGTGGAGTGCTGCGAAACCAAAGATACTGTTCGGAAACATGAGAGCTACAGTCTCTCTGGTGAAAACAGTAGTGTTGACACTCGCGAAATAAATATTTAGAGATAGCATTTGTTTTCCCATTCCGTCGAATGGCGTTTGGCTCCAGTGGCTGTACCCAGGGTTGACAATGATTTATGATGTTGGTGGCACCTGTTTTTGGAAGATCAGAGGTTCAATGGTTCAGAGGTGTATGATGGGGTAAAAAGCATAACTTTACAAGAACCACAGAATGGATATGCAAACGAAAATTAAACTCAAAATGTTCCAACGTGGAACGTAAAGTATCCGTGGTTAAATCATTGCACCTTAAAAAATGTTTTGTATCGTTTATCGCTAAGATGAAAATCTAAGATTCTTTCAAATGTCGTCATGTCTGGTGCGTTCACCACATAGTTTGGTAATGCATTCCAGTGAGAACAGATTCTAAATGAGAAAGAATACTTTCTACAATTCAAACGGGAGTGTTGCGTCATTAGTTTCAGGTGGTTGCCTCGGTTTTGTTTGTATGGGGCTAGAGTTAACAGTGATGTACATGGATGCTCGCTTTCGGTTAGTATCCGGTATGCGAGAGAAAGATGTCCGCGAAGCCGTCGGTATTCTAATGAGAACACACCGAGTACACGAAGACGCATTTCGTAACTTATACTTATAGTCCACGCGTTGCCTTTGTGGCTTTTCTTTGGGGCTGTTCCAAGAGGCAGATGTTTCGTTTCAACCATGGACACCAGGCCTGAATTGCATATTCAACATGAGGACGAATGTAGGAGTTAATCAACAATGGTGCTAGCTGCCGCTCAAAAGTGCCGAGAGCTCGCCTCAAAAGTCGCAAGTTCAAGTTCGCCACACTTGCTGCTTTCCAACATTGGAGCGAATTTCCAAGACTCTCTTGCACTATTATACCTAAGTCGCATCCACTAGTCACGTGTTGCATGAAGTGTTGCCCCAAAAGGTATGTGTTGACGAAGCTGTTGTGCACCGTCAGCAGGTGGCACTTTGCAGCGTTCAGTGAGAGCTGGTTCTTTTCCGCCCATTCGTTAATCCGGGTCAGATCTTCCTGGAGGTAGACACGGACGGATGCTGAGGGAATTGCTCTCCATATTTTAGCATCATCTGCAAATATTTGCATTGGAGATAGAATGTCTGCTGGAAGGTCATTAATGTAGACTAAAAACAGTAGCGGGCCGAGGACGGATCCTTATGGTACAGCACTGGAGACGTAAATGCTTTCAGAATAGGTGTCGGCTACTCTAGCCTTGATTGCTGTGTCGTGTAAGTAGTCTTCCAACCAGTTGAGCAGGGGACCGTTGATACCGTAGGCAGCAAGCTTTTGGAGGAGAAAGAAGTGATTGACGCTGTCGAATGCTTTAGAAAAATCCAGATATATCACATCTATTGGCACTCCTTCATCAACCGCCCTGGTCCATAAGTCCCGAGTAATCAGCAAATTGGTGAGACAAGGTCGTCTGCGTCGGAAACCATGTTGGGCATTAGAAATTATCTGTTGATTTTCAAAGTATCGCGCCAGTTCATCTGCGATTACCGATTCCATAACGTTTGATAAAACAGGGAGGAGAGTAATAGGTCGGTAGTTAGCAGGATCCGAGCGCTTACTTCCTTTATATATTGGAGGGATAATTCCATTTTTCCACTCAGATGGGAGTGTATGGGAGTTAAGCAGACACTGGAAAAGGTTGCAAGTGGTGCTGCTATGGTGGGAGCAAGGACTTTTAGTATTTTGGGCACATCATGTCGATTCCAGGGGCACTGTACTCCCGGAGAGACTGTAGTTTATTTGTAACAGATGCTGGAGTAAAGGTGACGTTGGACAAGCCAACGACATTGGTTGGGAGTTGATAGGGCGAAGTTTCCATGACATTTGTAGCTACCGAGCCAAACTGCAAGAGTAGAGCGTTCGCGGCATCCACAGCAGTAGTTGTTAGGTCACTGGCCGTCCTGAGTTGTGGTATTCCGGGCTTAACCTTTCTTTTGCCATTCACATATCTGTATAGCAGTTTGGTGTTACTCGTAAATTTCAGCACCATATTCTCCTGCCATTCGTACTTATCGACTCTAATGAGTGACGTGCAGTTGTTTCTGATGACTTTGTAATCCTGCCATGTGATATCACATGGGCTTAGCAAATGTTGCCTCCAGATTTCATCTCTTCTGTTGATCCATTAGCGTGTTCTGCTCCGGATCCACGTATCGGTCCGGCGCAATGCTCGTAATGGTACAACCTTCGATGCTGATTGTATGACCCAGTTAATTTTGTCTTTCAATCCATTCCACGCGTCATTCGCTGAGCTGTGCGTCTGTTGGTCCCAGTCAACGATTGCTGCTAAGCTGCGCAGCTTATAATAGTCCGTAATAGTGCGTTGAGTCTCATCATCTTTGTTAATGACACAATTCAGATTGCGTAAGACGCCCACAACTGTTGCCTATACTTCTTATTTCATCTTTCAGACTTCAAAGAAACTACCTGCTTTAAACTACACAGTCAAAGGTTGTTGCCACCGAAAATGAATTTTCTGTCGATTCTTTAAACATAGTCTTACACAAGACGCTGAAGTGTAGGATGTAGGAAAGTTTTGCAGGCATTTTATCACGAGAGTACCTACGAGAGTATCTCTACAATTTAGGAGTTTCCGCTGCGTCAAGCAGAGGGTCTGTCGGGTAGTAAGAGACTCCACTTTCTACAGACCACTTGATGAGAAAAATCTACACACGCAGCTCTGTTCCATACTTCTCCAGATTTCGACCCACATTTTGCAAAGTAGTTGCCGTGAGCCTTGCGTTGCTTCCTTGGTATTTACTGCCTAAAACATTAGCTCATCTTTATTTAACTTATAGTTTGAATTTGCATCAGTCTGAGTTGTCAACAGAGATGGGCGATGTCAAGTGACTCCAATCATCACGCAACAAACAAAAGCAGTTTGGTGGCGAATACGGCTGTTCATGTTTTCATGAATTAATGAGTAATATAGGGGCAAAACCCTACGTAATTCATATACATTATGCGCATTTGATCAGGACTTACTCTTCCACTCACGTCACAAACGCTTAGGTACCAGAAAGTACAAATTTAAGATTGTTACGTTTGCGATTAGGCTTATATGTTGCTTTGTTAGTCGAATAACTGTAAGTAAACAGAGATTGAAAATCCAATTTGCCATTTTGACGGATATATATACCTGTTCTCCAGTGAGTTTAAAAAATGGAACGAAGGAACAATGGCATAAGATTAACATGTCCGATAGGTTGGTAAGGGAAGTAGTTGCCATTTCGAATACATCATAAAATAGAACAAAAGAGACGTGCACAGGTGCACGGATAGAATAATGCTATAAAAGTACTTGTTGTAGGGAATGATGGTGCCAATAAAAACGGATCAACAAGCTGTTGTGTCTAATGCTAAACATAAATAACAATCGGTTGGCTCCCTTGTTTTCACGGATTTACGTGCGTCACCGTGGGTTTTAACATCAAAGAAACCGGTTAGTCTAAGTATATCTAGAGTACCCCTTTATGTGACATGTTGTAGGGAGCTTAATGTGATATCCGGCCCATTTTGTGGTTTAACTGGGGCGCAAAAACGGAGTTCAGAAGAGCTTTTCAGGCTTGGCAGACAGAGAGAGCAGAAATTCCGAGGTTATAATACGTGCTAGATCGTTGATAAAAATAGGAATTTGCGAGGCACACTTCTCAAAATTTGTGGTACGCGGCACTTCACCTGAATCATGTTAGATTTTCGGACTCTAACCTCAATACACCGTATATGAAGTATGTTACCGATCCATCCTAATACTATAGATAACCGATGCCGTAGTACTGAATTTTGTGATGTAAGGTTTGCTAATACGAGAGATCAAAGGTTTTTGAAAACCCATATAGACAACATCAGTTTCTGCCCCCTCTTATACTGCTTACGTCCAGTTGACGCTTGCTATCAACAAATTCCTGGCACATGGTGGATGTTAACCAAACACGTGCTATTCTGACGCAGTGATTCCGTAACTGAAAAAGGGGCTGGCCATTGCATCTGCAATGATCGTTTGCGTGGACTTGGCAAGCACAGGGAGGCGCTTTACCGGGTGGTAATTGGCAACCTGAAATCAACTTCCTCCCTTGTACATAGGGGTGAAAATATTCGGTTTCCATGTGGACGGAATTATGTTTAATCTAGACAGGTCTGAATGAATCCAGCTAGTGGTTCAGCTAAATGTATGGCTGCTACCCTTAGTGTTTCAAATAACTTATTTCCGCTCCAGGTGAGTTGTGTGTTCTCAAACAGATTAGTTGTTCAGCATCCTTTGTGCAATGAATGTGACTGAATAAAACTGACGATGGAGTGCAAGAGACAGGAATAAGGTTTGAGGCTTGTACCCATGGCAAAATAGGTGCGTACTGGGTCTGAAAGGGGTTGGCCGGACAGTCTGATCAGAGTCAGTGCGCGGATCAGATTGGAAAGTGCAACTCGAATCCAATTGTCACCACTGTTGGCTTATGTGGTAATGTCATGACGCACAAAGGAATATCCGGACCATTCTCACTGTGTCTAAACTACTTGGTGCGACATCATGACCTGTGGTTGTGACAGAACCTTGATTCAGGTCCCAGTTCGTGATAAAATACCACTCTGATTGTAATCTGCTTCACCTGGCCTGAGAAAGCATCTGTGTCAAAAGCGAAACGTTGCCCAACAAACATCCCAACTGCCTGTTTCCAAACTACCCACTACTCTCGTGGGCCACCTCTTTCGCTGCATGTTTGTACCCATCAGCCGTAGTTTGTGGCTGGATTCCCTCGCTGTACCTTAAAAAGGTGTATTGACATGTTTATAAATACGTTTGGGCTTCGAACAGATCATTTCGTTGACTCCTGTTGATGTGGCGCCTTGCTCCCGCGAAGCAACTACACAGGGTAGTTGCGTCGAACCATTAATACGTACGCTGTATATTTTCGAGGCTGGAATTGATTTTGTGAGAGCGTCATATCATATCTCTCAAAACCATATATTTTCGTATTCTGACTCTCATAAAGGATTTTGGCTTCAGGGGACGGTGAAAAGCTCTTCGCTCTGATGGTTGTGTTGTCCTTGACGTGAAGGTTTTTACAAATGTTCTCGAGGTCCTTTCCGTAGTGCACTCAGTTATGAAAGTTTAACTAGCATTTCAACAAATTTAGACAATAGGTGCTAATGAGTAGAAGATTGCCTCCTTTCTTGTTTTGCCTCGGGATGTTTGGCTTAGCATATGTAATCATACAGTAGAGTTACTTGACCGCCAGTACCCAAAGGAATGCAGATATTTTGCTCACTAACCATATGCTCCTAGCTGGTGAGCACTAGATCTACCATTGATGGGTTATTCGCTGTTATGAATCTGGTGGCATTAGTGGCGTGGTTGTGCGGAGTGGTGCTAGGGATTGTCTCTTTCACATAAACTGAACTATTCTCTCTACTTTGCTGGAGTTTCAGATCACAGATGCTTGAAACTACTGCAATGAGTATATGGCTATATTTCTGAAAGATAGCTATATACATAGGCAATATTTTGGTCCGTTTTCGGATTTGGTTTGGGTTCTCGATAAACCACGGACACTAAGAGTATTCAGTCGTAGTCCTTCAAACATACTTTTTACCAGAGCATGTTATTGATGCGTTTGGGAATAATCTATGAGTGCACAGCAAAAGCTCGTTTTCTGTTGTACAATCACTGCCATTCCCATGCGCTGTCCATACTTTCGAAGAAGTGATATACCAGGTAGAGCGATCTTCATGTAGGCAGCCAACCATTTCAGCCACGCATCTGTGAAAATTATTGGGTTGTCCCATAATTACTTTTACGTTTCGACGCTTGTTAATTCAACTGTTATTTAGTTAAAATATTCAATTAATCAACCATTTAATTTCCATCATGATCAATGATATGCGGCCGTTTACTGGGCAAAGATTGGTTGCCCTCATCTCAAAAAGAATGAGGCTGGCGATGAAAGAAGTCGCAGAGGTCATTTTGGAGTTCGCTGTAACCTTTAAACTTTTTCTGTCACGGATGCTGCTTCAGGGAGCGGAAGAAATGAAAATCCGATGGAGCAATATCAGGACTGTATGGTGGATGTGGTACTGTGGTCCAGCCCAGTTTCTCCAAAATGTGGCGAGTAGACTTTGCAATGGGAGGTCGAGCGTTATGCTAGAGAATAGCTACAATGAGTGGTTTTGGACGCTTCCCTCGCACTACTGTGGGCAACTTCCGGAGATGCTCTCCGTAGACGTCGGCATTGATTGTCTGCTTGTTGTTGAGCAATTCTCAACACAGCATGCCCTGCCAATTCCAGCAAACTGCAAGCATAATATCCGAGCATGAAACTCGGGCTTTGGTTGAGCTGGTGGGTTTTCAGAGCGAGGCAGCCAATCGGCGTGGAGCTTGTGGTTCTCGCATCTAATCTAAGACTCATCTCCAGTGATGATCGACTGGAGAGGTCCTGCCTGTGCGATCGCTGCAGAACATTCGCAGATGGTCACACGTGCAGCGCGGTCGTGGTCGGTAACTGCATGCGGCGTCCAACGAGACCTCACTTTGCGGTAGCCCATCTCATTTAGATGGTGAGCGATGCTGATACGGCCGTATACAAATGTAGTACTAGCATCCGGATGCACTTCTAGCTAGTGACGCACAGCATCTTCGTCAACGGTGACTGGCCGGCCAGAATGAGGGTGATCTTCAAAGCTCGTATCGCCTTTGTCTAAGCGCTTGAACCAGTGGCTCCCGGTCATAGCCCAAACGCGGGGTTGATCTACTCGGCAGCCTTCCTTACACTGGTTCTTAACTTTTTTCATTAAGCATAATCGAGCGCAACTGCCTCTGATCCATTTTGATCCTCGGTTTATTAACCCCTTGGCGCGCGTGCGCTTTTATACCTTCCATGTAAAGCTTCCAGAACCTTCTCCAACATGCCACGGCCTTACGACAATAACTCGGTTTGAAATAGAAAAAAGCTGAAAAAACAAAAGTGAGAACGAAATTATGGAGCAACCCAATATTTCTCTAGGCTCTGATGGTCAACAATGAAGGAGTTTGGCCAACTTACTAAGAAGGCTTTGTGCATCAGTGTACAAGCGGGATGGTCCTCGGTATCAAAGGGTGAGCTAGTGTATGTTGATCTAAGCATGGACAGTGTGTATAGCTTTGAGGAGTCAATCACTAGCCGATGTTTGAGGAGTCGTTAGCCTTTGAAATTTGGTTGAGTTATAAGTCTATTCTGGGCTGGCCTTGCCTTGGTTGTCGTCGTGTTTATTCCTATTCTATCGGATGCTGGGGTTGTTATTAGATCACTCCCTTCCCAGAGCTGTACGAATGGAAGATAAACAAATCGAACCGTCTTCAGTAAGTATTTATCTATCCGCTGCAGTGTTCCAGCCGCTTCTAACTGAATTTCAGTAAGCAACTCCCTGCGAAAGTTAGACAGGCTTTCTCGGTTAGGCGTTGTCATTAGCTTAGACTTAAGCATTAGCTTTATCAGCCTAGGATCCTTTCGATATGGTCAGACGGAACGGAATTTCTTTCGACCGATTAGCAAGTATGGTGTCGAAAGAGTTCCTGACGGATGTAACTTCATTGCTCTCAGTCATTTACGCCAGCTTACTAAGAGGAGGTTGTTTAAGACTCAGGGACAGCGTAAACATTAATAGTCAGTTCTTCGCCAGAGTTGCGAAATTACTCACGTTTGCTATCCTTTTCATACATTCTTTCAACTGGATGTCAGGAAGTATGCGCACCTCAAGTGATGAGTTACGGGGCCGAATCAACGACAGTAGTACGGCCAACTTGTCGTCAGCAGAGGTCTAGATTACCCGAAGAAATCGAGGTTCACCGTAACGCATTGCATTTAGGTGAAGTGGGACCCCTCTCAGTGTAGTAGACTAGACCGAATTGCCAATCGCTCCACAAGTAGACATTCACTGGTCACGGTCGTCCGACAGCTTCACTTTTGCGCTGCTAATAATACTAATAGCATTAATAACGATGTGTCAGCTGTACGTCGTAACGGTGCTTCGCTGCTGCTCGACCACCACCAGTCGCGTGCGAGCTGAGTATCCCGCGAGGAGGCTAACCAATACGCGGATTCGAACCGGTGACCTTATGGTTGCAAACCAGGTGAGCAGACCACGCAGGCACCAACTGACTAATTTTTGTGATACTAGTCTGTGGTTATGGAACATTTGTGCACGCAAAATTTAAAGCACCCTGGCGTCTTCTGGCCGCAGAGTTGAGGGTATTAACTAATACCGTTTGGTTGGTTGTGGAAGCTGAATCAAACTAATTTCCTCAGTGACGCTAACGGATTTGTTGGTGTTCTTTCCGACGTTTGCATAGAGGCAACCGATGTGCACCTTGCCCGGCCTTTCACTATGGTGGACGAGCTTGCATTCGGAGCTGCCATACTTGCTAATGGGTTGATTTCGGCCGCACCTAAGGTAGGAGTGAAATCAGGCACGCTGATTGCGTGTCCGCCTAAGGGATAGAGATGAGTCAAAGCCTTTACAAACATAGACGTTTTAGCGATTTGGAGCGTCTGGCCCTCTGCTTCGGATTGGAGTCGCAGTTTAGTGTTTCTGATCGAAGTACGAGCGTGGCCACATAAACCCCCGACAGCGTGACCCAATGATTTACCGTATGTACAGTTATCTTAGGCAACATCAAGCACTACTTTATAAGCACAAAAAACAGTTGAACCTTGTATTGGCTAAAAGCAGTAGACAGTAGGCTAATTTGTTTATCCATCTCATCTTTTTGACGGACGTTCCGGTACACTTGATGAAAGACGCTATCACCAACATAAGGACAATGGAACCTTTCTCTAGAGGGCAGCCGGAAACCTGCATCATGTTGGAAATGCTGGCTGTACTTCTTTGGCCACCTGCATATATAGATTATGGGTGGTTTGTGAGTAGTGCAATATTGTAGAAAGTAGAATCCTTGCTTAAACTTTGCACAATAATCTGCCACGACGGGGAATGGAATCCCGGACATACGGTGTACCGGCCCGCTGCTCTACCAACAGTGGTACCAAGAACTGACGATCAGATGTGCAATTTAATACATGCATTCTACTTGGTTCGAGACGCATTGCCAATAAGCTCCCAGTATCTGTCCTGGTGTTGCAGATTGGCTCACTCACTCGTCACTTCCCAAAGAACCGAAGTATCTGTCCTTCAGAAGTTCAAAGGGCGGTGGTAAATTTAGATTATTGGTGGTTTCGCGAGTAGTGTAATATTGTAGAAGGTAGAAGCCTTGATTAAACGTTGCACAACAATCTGCCTCTTCTACTTTCTACAATATTTCACTACTCGCAACACCACCAATAATCTAAATTTACCTTCGCCATTTGAACATCTGAAGGACAGATATTTCTGTTCGTTGGAAAATGCCGAGTGAGTGAGATAACCTGCAACTACAGGACAGATTCTGTGAGCTTATTGGCAATGCGTCTCGAACCAAGCAGAAGTCACGTATTATATTGCACATCTGATCGTCAGTCCTTGGTACCTCAGTTGGTAGAGCAGCGGACCGGTGCACCGTATGTCCGGGGTTCAGTTCCCCGTCGGGGCAGATTACTGTGCAAGGTTTGAACATGGCTTCTACTTCCTACCACACCTGCATATGTTCTTGGTCACTGTGACCACTGTGTTCAGTATCTACACAAAACTAAGCAGTGCCCGTAGTCTAAGGCGGATTGGTCTACTGGTCGACCATTCAAATCTGGTTGGATGCGAGTCTGGAAAACAGAACGGAAGTGCGCGCAGATAGATGCGAATGCTGGACAAACAAAGGAGCACACCTGTTTCCCTAGCCTATGTAAACACCCTGTATGGGCTAATCCGGGTTTGTTGGACTGCCAGAGATCACTCTATCGAAAGCAGTAACACAGTTGGTTCTGTAACAAAAAGGCACTGTTTCTATGCGCGTGTGTGGGCACGAAGTTTGATACCGTGATCATTGCGAAATACGTTAGATATAACTAACGCTATCCAAATGAGCGCACGTTGAATGTACTGTCGGGAGATGAAGAGCAGAAACTGCACAATAACGAAGGAGATAAAAGCGATGCGGCTGCACGACACGTGAGATCAGTAAATCACGCAGGGCACTGTAGTCAGTGGTTTATGGAAGCATGATAATCAGAAGTCACTATAGGTCTATGTTCCTTGAAAACACCATTTGAGGTCTGGCATATTAGGTGGAATGGTTAAATAATTAGCTGCATATATTGCCCCAGCATACTAGCTGATGTAACTGTGTGGCGGTTTATGTAAAGTATATCCACAAAGAATCGTAAACAAGGCTCAGATGAATCCTGTTTCGAATTCCTTCCTGGTAGCGGAAGGAATCTTGGCTAAACTTAACCCTCGCTGTATGTTGAGAGCCATGACTGCAACGGTTGCATCAGAATTTTGTGCGAACCAAGTTTATTCACAATTCTGACTGTGTCGTAACACAGTTGTCGAAGCCGTGTGCAAGAAACACCGTGGATTATTCCAGGTTGATAGTAGTTGGGGCGATTATCATCTGATTCCTTTTAAGTGGCACTTGCAAGTGGGACAAATCAGAAGCCATTTCACCAATCTCAGCTCAAACCTAAACTCAACGGCTTCAACCCGCGATTGCTTTTCTTTCAGGCGTTTACTGGGAATTTGGGCAAAATGCATTTAATGTACGCGATCACAATGTTGAAACGTCCCTACACGCAGACTTTGATGGTTTATTGATTAAGTGTGATTCAAACTGAAGTAGCCAGTGGCAGTTAATCATGAACGAAGGCGGAGTTACCGGTTGCAAAATGACGAAAGTCGTTTTTCCTGTGACTGTGTTGTACGCGTTACTACATACTGTACTGTGCCAACCTATAGATATTGAGAGACAACAGGTCGGGTTAAAAATCTACGAAGCTTTGAGCACTTCGAACCCAGATGTACTAAAACCGTACAATGCTGAACTGTTTAAGCCTTTGGATGGACCATTTTTTAGACCCTTGTGGGAGCTATTTCCACCGTACAACGCTTTCGCTGTGCTTGGTTTCCCACCACTGAATGCATCAGGTTCAGAAACAACGGTTCCAATGATCCGGGAGAATCAGACTTTGACACTTTACGTGAGTTGCCGGTGTATGACTTGTCTATTCGTTGTCAGCATAGCATTTCATACGAGCTGCGTACATTCGATGATATTCAGTCGATTTCCTTCTTGAGTCACCGAAAGCCGAATTAGTATGTAACCGTTTAAAAAACTGTATGGAGAAAATTCTTAATTCCTGATATTAGCTAGATGCCATAAGCGAGGATTTTGCGGATGTAACTACATGATGACCCATTAAAAATTATGTGCCGGCTAAAGATTTGTAGTAAACGTAATGCCGATATAACAGCTGATGGTCTCCTAGGAAGTTTGTAGTTGCACTAATTCCGGTTGCCAAGCTTGAGATTTTGATAAGGCTCAATGCGCAGCTGACATCACACACATGAAGAGGTACAAAAGTTCCTCACATCTAGCTTATGATGTGTCCGTTAAGTTGAAAATGTTATTACTCCCATATACACAAAACATTTGTTGATAGATTTCAGCAACCCAGATTTCATAATGGCTAATTGTATCCCGGCTTTGGAGTTAGGCAAGCTATATATACATATATATATATATATTTATATATTTGCAAAAGTCTGCTAACAGACATAATGCCATCAGAAACCATGGGATTCAAACGAAGGTACAGAAACAGCAAAATAAAACACAACACAACAATGTCCATGGTTTCCTCAGAGGGCGAGATACTACCCGGTTGCCCAAGCCGAAGAAGGGTGTTGACTTAGGGGACACCACCCCGAGCCTTTGGCTGAATAGCCTGCCCGCAAGGCAGCGGAGCGAATTCAGCGAATCGCGCCCATTGGGAGCCGGTGACTGATTGCTCAGTTCATACGCCTTTCGTTTGTTCCTTTGTCAAACAGGGGCCCAATGCTCCCCAGAAGTACAGCATAAGGTTGCTGGAATACAATGCTTCGCCAGGATGAAGCAAGGGGCAGTGACTTTATTTAGTGCCGAGTCACGTCCGCCAAGTCACAGTGTGGTTAAACGGACATATGTGGCTTTTTATAGGGAGAACGCTTGCCAGGCGAAAACCCACCACGTCCTGGAACACTGCCACCCAACCATTTGCTGGAACGGGAAAATCCCGAACCACTCAGCTGGCACCACGAGGAGGTTGTTCGGCAAGCAGTTAACAATGTGGACCAGTCGCTTCTCTGGGATTTTTGTTAAGAAGTTCGATCCATTACAAAATGAAGTGAGAATATATAGGGTGCTCTATTCGTATCCTCAGGTATCGGGGTTTTTGACCAATTAAGCCGCGTTGTTTAAACATGAGTTATTGCCATTTGGAACGACAGTGACGCGTACTATGGAACGAATTCCTCCTGTCTGTCTACGCTGTAGATTCCGAGGCTCAAACCAGGTATTAGAATTTATGCAACAATTCGAAAGCGCAGAAGCCTACTCAGTTCAAGAAGCAGCATTAACCTTCAGAGAATACGGAACCCAAACATAGTTTTTACAGCTAACGGAGCCCCGAGGGCTGCAGCCAAATTAGCATAATTATTTGGCATAGACAGATAGTCCCTGATCTCCATAAGTTGATTTGCCTCCGCATTGACGGCGCGATTCACTTTCATATTTGGGAATAATCATGAAGCTGTAGGAACCTTATGGTACACAGCCGCTATCAAGTTCGACATTATGGATTACAATGTGAAAGTTATACGCAATCAACTCGCCATTCTTTGCGACATGCGTCCCGCCGGTTTTGATGTGCCCAAGATGTTTACACCCAAATCGATTTCAGGCGTCAATTTGTCGTTCCTTCCTAACCTATTCACCAGATTACCGCCTAAATATACACTACCTAAATTTTTGGAAAAGTTTGGCAGTTAAGTAAACAAATTGAATTAGTAACATCCGTGTCTTGATTGGATTGTTGCTGCAACTTTCACAGGACAACCACAGAACGCGTGCATCTACAGAGAGTCCATTGAGGGCTTTCGCTGCAGCACCTACAACTCCATCTACATACCTCATATCCAGTGTAAACCAGAGAGAACAGCACCGGGAGATATGTGGATAAGAGCCACGTTTCGTCAACTGAACTGACCCACCCTCACTCAACATGCACATTCATGTGTACCAGACGTACACCAGGCAGTGGCTGGGCCTTAACACGTTCTACACTAGATGCATGGAACCACTCTTTGAGCTTAGCATGATAACGAGGACGGTGCATACCGCCGAGCGTGCTACTTCTATCTCCTATAGCCAGTATAACAAAGGTGGCGACATTTGCCAGGTAGATATTTTGTCAACATTCACGTTATGCACCGCCAGGTGTTGCATATCATACAATAGTGAGGCACATGTCCTACTGACATTCGGTTAAATTTAGTCTGACTGAGACGATAAAGCGCTGCATTAACTTCATTAGCCTCGGTCGCGGTTAGTGCACAATGGCTGTGCAAATCCTCTATAATCATGTACACTGAAATGCATTGATTCAAACGTGTGTATGAACTATCACAGAATGAATGCAAAGATATGATACCAACGGAAAAGCAAAATAGCAACGTGAATCAGTTTGAGTTGGGGTAAGTATAACAACCCCATATGCATCAGGTCATTGGAAATCGCATGTTACAAGTACTTTTGGTTATTAGGTTAGATTTGGATGTGAAGCTAATTGACATTTGTAAACTATGAAAGAGACGTGGACACAAAATGTAGATGCAGACCGATATAGGAATTACAGGGGGCGTTTAATGGTATAGGTAGAAATTCGTCACATCTATCCTCACTCAAACAACCGTCACACGCCCGAAAAAGCACAGTAGGCGTGTTGCATCCTTTCGTCAATCGTCAGCAGTGCTCATTCCATCGGAAGCTGGTAAGGCTCGAAGCAGCAACTCGAATGTTGCCAGTCCGTGATTGAGACCACTGCGCTACGGGGACGTCAATGACCACCATAAATAAGTTACTAGATATGATATAGCGCTGTTCACTATCCACTGACTTACTCGTTACTGCCGTGCAGAGGAGAGGGTAGCCTCTTCACCAAGAGAGGAGCTTACCAAATTTAAGCCACCAATTAACTTATGGTATTAGAAGTAGTTGATTCCAATCAGTAGCCGGATGTGTGCGGTCCGATTGGCTGGCTCCTCTAAAGCTTCGAAGTCGCGCGGGACTAATAGATGTCTATTCATCATCGCTGCCTACGCGCCCACAAACTGTAGCGATGATTCGGTAAAGAACGACTTCTACCGCCAACTGACTCAGCTCCTTCGCCACAGAAGAAGCACGAACACTGTTGTTCTGGCGGGGGATATGAACGCACAAGTTGTAAAGTTGTCCACTGATGAAATGCATCTGGGCGGTAATCACGGTGTAGGCTCCCGTAATGATAACGGTGAGCGGTTAATTCATTTGTGTGAAGATGCTCGTTTATTTCTTGCGAGCACTAATTTCCGACACAGCACCCGCCGTAGGGTGACTTGGCGCCCACCAGCCTCGAACCAGCCTTGGACACAGATCGATCACATTGCTATCAGTTACCGCTGGAGAGGCTGCATCCAGAATCGTCGCTCGATTTGGAGCACATGTGTAGACACCGACCATGCACTTGTATGTGCTGACATGCGGATGCGCTTTGGCGGACGCCCACGAAAATGCTGTGAGCGCATTGACACCAGCCAACTGACAAAGCCAGCTGTTCTGGATGCGTATCAATGTACGCTGACATGTGAGTTGAGTACTCGCTCACTGGAGACAATTGATGGTCACTGGTCACATGTTCGCCAGACCTTACTAGCAGCGGGCAAATCCTCATGTGGTATGTCTAAAAGCCCAAATGGACATTGGGTCTCTTCTCGGTCTCTGCAACTTATCGACGCTCGCCGGTATATCCCGGCTAGAAGCGAACACAATGAAACTCGCAACGAGCTCCGGGCAAAACTCCGTGCTAGCCTGAAGAGAGACCGCGAATCTTGGTGGTCTCATCGTGCGTCAGAGATGGAAGTGGCCGCTGCCCTTGGCAACCATAATAAGTTATTCGGTCTGATACGGGAAACGGGCAGCAGGAGACCTGGCGTTAGTGAAACAATTTGTGATGAGAGTGGACAGCCTATCCACAATTTGTCAAAACGTTTGGAGCGTTAGGCTGAGCATTTTGAAAAGCAATTTAATCGGCTAGACTTGTCCGATTCGCCGGTCACTGATCGCCCTGCTCCGTGGGCTGTCCCTTTGGATCCACCCTCTCGCTCAGAAGTCGAACGTGAGATCCGACTGTTGAAGTTGAACAAAGCCGCGGGACCAGATGATCTTCCTCCAGCCCTCTTCAAATTCGGAGGCCCTGCTCTTGTGGATGCTTTGCATGAATTACTAGTGAAACTGTGGGAGCAGGAGACTGTCCAAACCGACTGGAGCCGCTCCGTTATTGTTCCCATCTTCAAAGGTGGCTCTCGCTCGGAATGCGGCAACCATAGAGGAATCTGTCTGATCTCCATCGCCTCCAAATTACTCGCCTCCATAATTCTTCACAGACTGACTGGCGCTCGTGAAAGCCAGATTCGTGAAGAGCAAGCCGGGTTTCGTCGAAGTCGTGGCTGCATTGACCACATCTTCACTTTGCGTCAGTTGTTGGAGCACCGCCACACATATTGGCGGCCCACCCTAGTCGTGTTCCCTGACATCAAAGGTGCCTTCGATTCGGTTGATCGATGTGCCCTTTGGAATTGTCTACTCAGGAAAGGTGTGCCCGAGAAATATGTAAATATTATCCAAGCATTATATGTGCGTAGCACGGGCAGAGTGAGGGCTTACGGCAAGCTTTCGCCACCCTTTAATATCTCCAGCGATGTGAGACAAGGATGCCCACTGTCACCTTTCCTCTTCAACTTCGCTATTGACGAAGTCATGGAGATTGCATTTACAGGACATGACTTGGAAGGTGTGGAGCTACTCCCAGGAGAACGACTTCTTGACTTGGAGGATGCAGTCGACATTGCCCTCATCTGTGACAGCTCCCAGACGTGCCAAGCCGGGCTGCACAGATTAGCACTGACTGTCAGCCGCTTCGGGCTTTGCTTTGCACCATCGAAGTGCAAAGCGCTCCTCCAAGATTGGCAGGGATCGCCGCCTGCGCTGACCCTTGGTGGGGATCAGCTAGAAGTCGTTCAGAAATTCAATTACCTGGGAAGTTGTATCAGCGCCCTTGGGATCGAAGACGAGAGCACGAACCGTATAGCGAAAGCTCGAAGTGCTTTTGCTAACCTTCGCCCCTTTGGCGGCGGCGCGACATCACTCTCGCCCTGAAGGGTAGAGTGTACAATGCAGCGGTACGTTCGACCTTACTGTACGGTTGCAAAACCTGGCCCATAAGATCGGCGGACATGAAGAGGCTAGTTACGTTCGACCATCGGTGCCTTCGCAGTTTGGCTGTATATGGTGGGAACACCTCGTGAGTAACGAGCGTGTTCGACGCATGGTTTACGGCACAGGAAAAGGATCTGAACCGCTCAGCACCGTTATTTCCCGCACCAGGCTCCGATGGCTCGGCCACGTGTTACGCATGCCAGCCCACCGACTCCCTCGACGTGCGTTGTTTGCTCACCGGGGATGTGGGTGGAAGAAGAGGAGAGGTGGCCAAGCGATGACTTGGTCCAGGGGAATGAAGTCCCTCACCTCGGAGCTAGCCTCGGTTGGAGCTTCACGGCTCCCTGGTTGGGGTCCAAAAGACGGTGAACACGTTTGGCTGGATACACTTGCTGACATGGCAAGGAGCCGACCTCAGTGGCGTTCATGCTGTGAGTTTCTTTGTCCCTCCCCATCTGTTTTAGCCTCCCCATCCATCTACGATCTCATTTCCTAGGGTAAAACATAATATTTTCTTTTTCTTTTTGCCTAGTAGCTAGCTGGAAGCTTACCGGAACGATGCCTATCCGTTGCTGGTAGCTCAGCTGGCATGCAACTGTTGTATCTACTTCTCCTTTGTGTATTGTATTGTATGTATGTATGTATGTATTTCCTTCATGTATTGCGGCACAATAGCGGAGGTGTTTTTCCCACCTCTAGCTGATGTGTATAATAAATGATGAATGATTATAAGTAGTTTGGTCGGCGTACTGATTATAGAAGAGTAGTAGAGGGAGTCGAATGTTATAGGTAGAAGTCGGTCACATCTAGACTCACTCAGACAGCCGTCACACGCCAGGAAAAGCACTGTTAGATTTAGTTGTGAAGCTAAGTGCCATTTTTAAAGTATAAAAGAAAGGTGGACACAAAATGTAGACGCAGATGGATATGCGAATGGCTAAACATGTGCCCTCCATACGGCTGTCAGGTGAGATAATACAAAGTTAGTGGTAATGTAAAACGGTGAAGAATTATCGTCATTACGTGTTATATACCTGTTGCATGTGACGTCGGGGTTGTAGTTGATGGAAGTCACATCATGTGTGAATGCATCATCATCATCATCATCATTACACGTTAGCTGGAGGTGGAAAACACCTCAGCTATTGTGCCGCAATACAAGAGAAAAGAAAAGGAAAACAGTGGCACGCCTGCTGAGCCCCCAGTAACGGATGGACATCGTTCCGGAGAGCTAACAGCTGGCTGCCGTAAAAGAGAATCGTATTATGCCTAACAGGTAAGATCGTGATTGGAGGGGGATACTAAAGATACTAAACCGGAGGGGGATGGACAAAGGAAATCACAACACAAACGCCATTGGTGCCGGCTCCTAGCCATATCAGCAAGTGTGTCCAACCATACGTGTTCACCATCCTTAGGACCCCAGCCAGGCAGTTGGGATGCACCAACCGACGCCAACTTCGAAGTGAGGGTTTTCATTTCTCACGACCAAGTCATCACTTGGCCTTCCCTCCCCCTCTTCCAACCGCACCCACAACGCGCAAACAGTGCACGTCGCGGGAGTCGGTGTGCTGACATGCGCAACACGTGGCCCAGCCATCGGAGCCTGGTGCGTGATATAATGGTGCTGAGCGGTCCATTCGCTGTTTCTGCACCAAATACGCGACGTCGAACACGCTCATTGCTCACGCAGTGTTTCCACCAGACATGAGCTAAGCTGCGAAGGCAGCGATGATCGAATGTGACGAGCCACTTCATGTCTGCCGACCTGATGGGCCAGGTTTCACAACCATATAGGAGAGTTGAACGGACGGCTGCGTTGTAAACTCTGCCCTTCAGGGCGAGAGTAATGTCGCGTCTGCGCCACAGGTGGCGGAGATTGGCAAAAGCACCTCAATCTTTTGCTATGCGGTTCGTAACCTCATCTTCAATCCCACGGGTGCTAATATAGCTGCCCAGGTACTTGAATTCCTGAACGACTTCTAGCAGATCACCACCAAGCGTTAGCGCAGGGTTGGGTCCCTGCCAATCTTGGAGAAGTACTTTGCATTTCGATGGAGCAAAGCATAGCCCAAAACGATTGACAGCCAATGCTAATCGGTCCAGTGTTCTTTGGCATGTTTGGGGGCTGTCACAGATTAGGGCAATATCGTCCGCATACTCCAGGTCAAGAAGTCGCTCACCAGGAAGTAGCTCCACACGTTCTAGGTCGTGTCCAGCGAACGCTGTTTCCATGACTTCATCAATAGCGAAGTTGAAGAGGAAAAGTGACAACGCGCAACCGTGTCTCACACCGCTGGTGATACTGAAGGGTGGCGACAGTTTGCCATAAACCCTCACCCTGCCCGAACCATGCGCGTACAGCGCTTTGATAATGTTTACATTTTTATCAGGCACACCTTTCCCCAGCAGACAATCCCAAAGGGCGCATCGATCGACTGTGTAGAAGGTACCTTTTATGTCAAGAAACACGACAATGGTGGGTCGCCAATAAACACGGCGGTGCTCCAACACTTGACGCAATGTGAAGATGTGGTCGATGCAGCCCCGACCGCGACGAAACCCGGCTTGCTCTTCGCGAAGCTGGCTTTCACGAGTGCCAGTCAGTCTGTGGAGAATGACAGAGGCAAGCAATTTAGAGGCAATCGAAATCAGACTGATCCCTCTGTGATTGCTGCATTCCAAACGAGAGCCTCCCTTGAAAATTGGGACAATGACGGAGCGGTTCCAGTCTGTCGGGACTGTCTCCTGCTCCCAAAGTTTTACTAGCAACTCATGAAGATCATCTACTAGAGCAGGTCCCCCGAATTTGAAGAGGGCTGGGGGAATTCTATCTGCCCCTGCGGCCTTGTGCAATTTCAACAGCCTGATCTCACGTTCGACCTCTGCGTGTGAGGGCGGATCCGAGGAGACTGCCCAAGGAGAAGGGCGATCAATGCCCGAAGAAGAAAGCGATAACTCAGGTCTGTTAAAGCGTCTTGCAAAGTGTCCAGCCCAAGGCTCCAAGCGTTTTGACAAGCTGTGGATCAGCTGCCCACTCTCGTCGCGTATGGTCTCGCTAACACCAGGTCTCCTGCTGCCTGTTTCCCGTATCAGACGGAATAATTTACGATGATTACCTACGGCAGCGGCTGTTTCAATCTCAGAGGCATGATGAAACCACCAGGTTTCGCGATCCTTCCTAATGCTAGCACGCAGTTTTGCCCTGAGATTTTTGCAAGCCTCACTGCATTCGTTTCCAGCCGGAATACGTCGGCGAGCATCCATAAATTCCATAGACTGTGTAGAGGCCCAATGTCCGCGTTGGCAATTTGCTTTGCCACATGAAGATATGCCTGCTAACAGCAACGCTTGACGAATATGCGACCAGTGATCTTCAACGGTGTTTAGCGGGCGCTTACTCAGCCCAGATGTCAGCCCACAATGGTATACATTCAGAACATCTGGCTTCGCCAGCTTGCTGATGTCAGTCCGTTCACATCGACGTTGCGGACGTCCACCGAAACGCACCAGGAGGTGGGCACAGACAAGTGCGTGGTCAGAGTCCACGCTCGTGCTCCAAATCGAGCGACAGTTTTGGACACAGCCTCTCCAGCGATAACTGATCGCGATATGATCGATTTGCGTCCATGGTTGGCCCGAGGCTGGTGGCCGCCAAGTCAAGCTTCTGCGGGTGCTGTGTCGAAAGTTAGTGCTCGCGAGAAAGAGGCGAGCATCTTCACACAGCTGTATCAATCGTTCACCATTATCATTACGCGAGCCTACACCATGTTGGCCGCCAAGATGAAGCTCATCAGAGGACAAGTTTCCGACTTGGGCGTTTAGATCGCCAGCCAACACCACAGTATCCGTGCTACTTCTGTAAAGAAGGAGCTGGTGAAGTTGCTGATAGAAACCATCTTTTACCGAATCAGTGCTACTGTTTATAGGGGCGTAGGCCGCAATGACAAACAGGCAACGTTTGTCCCCGCGCGACTTCGTAGCACGGAACGAACCAGCTAATCTAACGGCGCACATGCTACTGTTTACTGGGATCCAATCAATCAGGGCAGCTTCAGCCCGGGGACTCAAAACAATGCCGACGCCAGCTTGACAGGCATTTGAAGCTGCATCATCGCCAGACAGGCGCAATGAGAATGTGCCGCCAGTGTCGCATGTGGGGGATCTCAGGTTAAGCACGGAGCTCGAACCTTGCAGGCGGGTTTCTGATAAGCAGCAAACATCGATCGATAGGGTTTCTAGTGTGCGGGCAAGTGCTGCCTGTTGGCCAATCTGCAGCAAAGTGCGCACGTTGAGGCATGCCAGTCTTAGCGAGACGCGAGGACTCCAAATGGAGACGGATGAACTGACGTTGTCCGCTTGGTTGAACATGGACTTGTCAACTGGACTGGAGCGAGGCCCTGGGATTGTGTGTGATTTGAAATTAGAAGGCAAGAGACTACCGAAGTAAGCTGGCGGAGGGCCAAGTATTGGGGGATTGAAAACGGGGGGATATAAGTAAAGTTGGAGCGGGACGATAAGGATGAAGAAGCGCAACAAGGGGTATAAGAAGACGGGAAGACCTGAGCAGTAGCATCCATACCCCTATCCACCCTGCTCGATGCAGCAGATAGGGCGCCGTGGATTATCCTCTGCGACGGCCAGAGCATCAAGAAATTGTCGTAGGAAAGTTTCAATGTATTGCGTGGGCAGAATACTGTCAGGTTGCCCAGGCCTAGACAGGAGAACGATTAGGGTTCTCAACCAAAGCCTTTGGTTCAAAAACCTTACCGCAAGGCAGCGGGTTTTGGCACTGGACTACGGAGCCCGTTTTATGAAATGAGGAGCCACCCCCATTCCAACCCCCAACCTGGAGGACCAGGAGGCTGAGTTTGTCTGGCCTCTAACTATTGACCAATCTGGTATGAGTGGCTCTGAAGGTGCAAAAAAAACACCACCCAGTATAGCTGAATGGATCTCTGAGGCACGCAAACCATCGCACCACGGTAAGGTCCCGCCTCATTGCGATGGATGTGTGAATGCGACGGAGAGTTAACTGCGCCCTCACCGTCCCACCGTTTAAACCCGAACCGGTCCGAACTTTTAATGTCCGAATTATGTGCGGATTCTCGTAGAACGTCTCTTAACCTACGCCTTGGTAGGTGGTAGTATCACACCTTTGCCGATTGCCTTTTTGGTGCGACAACAGCCTTGAGATAGAAAATAGGTACCCAGTGCTCACTAGCAAACACTCCTTTTTGAAGGGTACTCAAAAGCTTTAACAAATATCCAAAACGTAGCGCGGCTCCATCGAATTTCTCTTTACCATTTGCAAATGTCGCCGTGTACCCTTTTGTGGAGATAGACTATGAAAAATGGATCTGTTATCTTACGTCTCGGGTACAGCCATTCAACAATCTCTAAAAATTTTAACTGTGCGCTGATTCCGTTAAACCAAAATTTGCTAGGGCACTAATACTCCATCACAGTTAACCTTATCTTATTCTAAGTCAACCCAAAAATTGGCCAATTCTACTGCATATTTTAGCAGGTGCAGCTGCATTTTCTGCTAGAACCCCGTTAATAGCAATATTTTCAAAAGCTTATCTAAGTTCGATACAGTGTACGAACAAGGGGAAAATTGCTATACCCACTCTTATGGCCAGCAGTTGAACCATAACAGGAAGTATTTTTGTTCGTCGCAGTCAGCTAACAATGCAGATAAGTCAACTACCTATCTGGAAAAGAACCAGACGGCCGTTTCGCCCTATTGGGTCTCGTCAGTGGTGCGCATCCTTCGGTCCTCTACGGAGGATCGAACCCATGACTGCTAGTGGCTTGTGCCAACTAGCCCGCAGCTTATGCAACTGCGCCATGGAGGACGGTAGCCGAACATCACGAATTGTTAGTTAACTGCGATATAGCCCGACCCATCCTCCACTGCCATGCAGGCACCTGCCATGCAGATGACAGCGGTTGGCATTCCGGTGTCAGGACTTCCCGGTTACGGCAGCTATGAATCGACATGGCATTTATGGAATCCGTAAGGGCGAAATTGTATTACTCATAAGTAGAAGGATTTTTGTGAGTATTTTTGTTCGTCGCAGTCAGCTAACAATCCAGATAAGTCAACTACCTATCCGGAAAAGCACCAGACGGCCGTTTCGCCCTATTGGGTCTCGTCAGTGGTGCGCATCCTTCGGTCCTCTACGGAGGATCGAACCCATGACTTCTAGTGGCTTGTGCCAACTAGCCCGCAGCTTATGCAACTGCACCATGGAGGACGGTAGCCGACCATCACGAATTGTTAGTTAACTGCGATATAGCCCGACCCGAAGTATTAACATCATCATAATCACATAAGTAGAGATTCTTCACATTTAGACTCAGGCAGACATCCAGCATACGCCCGTACAAGCACTGTACGACCATGTCACCCTTCCGGGAATCGTCAACTGCGCGCATACTATCTGACCCTTGTAGGGGTCGAAACCGTTACTTAACTCTTGTCAGTGTGGGGTTGATACCACTGAACTAGGGAAGATCGTAACAGCTGTCGTGACTAAGTTACTTTGTGTGATATAAATTCACTCATTGTCGTCTGCATGACATTACCGTGAGTCAGGGGTTAGTGAGCAGCGCTATATCACATCTAACGAGGTAGGCAAGATGGTCGTTACCATGCTTCGTAGTTCAGTTGTCTTAACCACACGCTGGCTACAGTCGAGTTGCAGATTCGCGCTGCACCGGACTCGGATAGAATGCGCATTGCAGACGATTCCTGGAAGGCAAAACGCGCATACCCTGCTTTCTGGGGGGCTATGAGGTCTGTCTGACTAAAAGGCTAGATGTGCTGGATTTCTACCCACATCATTCAACCCCCTACTACTCTTCTGTAATCAGCGACAGTTAGTTGTTAGGAAAATTTCCCATCACAGTGACCAACCTTGGTTCAACGTAGCCACTCCAAGTAAAGTGTTGTTCTGCGAGTGCTATGAAAGCAATCGGTTGGTTTACTATTTGGAGGATGCTTCGCTTTTAGTACAAATGCTTCGTCAGGCCAGATGAATCCTCATACATGCGGATCGGTGTTTTATGAAGAATTAAGGCAGTAATTTGAATAAACGGGATATGAGTCAGCGTGTTATTGAAGTCACAATTGGGATGTTATTTTAATTTTCAGTCACAACGAGAGCCGTTCATGTGTTTCCTCCAGTATAATAACATTAACAGCCATGCCACATAGAGTAGTGAAGGGAAGTCACTTTTTACCTTCAAACCAGATCTTCGCATCCATGGTAATTATATTGGCTGGATTAAGTTCATTTGACATATACTGTAGAAATCACTTCCGCGTGTAGCATTCTTTTCGGTTACCTTCATCGGACCCAAACGTTTACAAAATACTGATACTGTGGGGTAAGCGTCAACTCGGGCTGGGACTTACTTTTGGACTGTTTGAATGATCAACATCGATAACTTGAGACATAGATAGCGATGGTAAACCAAGTAAACTAACTACACATACATACGCAAAGCTCAGTGGTCCAAAGTAATTAAGCAGGTAAAAGCACAGCCAAATAACTAAGTAACAGTGTCCGTTGGCCAAGGTATTAGGATCGGCCGTAGAAATCGTTTTTGTATAAATAATTCCGGCTTCAGATGGTTAATGTAGATAGCCTCGGCGATGGACGGAATCCTTGGATGTAGTGTTCAGGTAGTGAATAAATGACTTTGAAGTCATTCCCTGAAGCTGTGTGGCCACATTCAAGGAGGTGCGACATGATTGAGCTGTCTGAAGACCTCATTTCGCCTTTGTAAGACCATGCCAGGATGTGTTCACGAATCCTCTGAGATAGGCGTCTTGTCGTGCGATCCACATATCGTGCACCACAGGAGCACGAGTACTGATAAACGATCATTGAACGGGCCAACGACGGTAGGGTTTCGTAAGCAACGGCTTGTTGTGAAAAACGATTCTCAACCGGGCCGCGAAATAAGTTTTCTCGACAGTGTCTTTCAGGCGTCTGGATAGCATATTAGCTGCAGAATCGCCCTTAAAGGGTATATGTATGAAACGCTCTTTCTTAGGAGCAGTGCTCCTAGGCGGCTTTCGATTGCGTTCCTTCAAATGTTTCATGATAAATTTATCAGGATAGCCATTTTCCCTGAGGGCGTCGCTGATTCTCTGTAGTTCTTCGTTGACGGTATCCTGTGTACAAATACTGCGCGCCCGGAAGGCGAGAGATCTGATTAAACTCCGTCCGTTTTTACTCTATTGCTCGTTCTACAAAGTGCACGCCTTAGGGTGACACGGGAGTGCACGACTGTAATATTGGCTTAATTTATAGCTGTTCTTGTTGGGCTGCAAGACTTGTCGGCAATCAGTAATTTTTCTACCAAGAACTAAAGACCGGAGCTAAACAATTGTTTTCGTGGATTCATCATCAGACCTGTACAATCATATGAGTGAAATAGCAATATTAGTACAAGTGGATTAACGATTAGTTCAAATATTGGTCACGTGCCGACCAAAGGCATGGACCAGTAACAAACGGAAAACTAGGACAGAGGTGCAGTTTCACAATTACAGTTACTCTCAGAAGGATGCGTTTTGGCTGGCCAAGGTAGTTTAACAGCTACGAGCAGCTTCTTTTGTGCACACAAAAGCGCTTGATACAACCGAATGCTGATCGCCTCGGCAGTAGCACGGGTGCGGAAGCGCAGGCTTGTCGACTGGAGTAAAGATACCCTGTATAGTATTCGAAAGGCACTGATTGGGTCAACCTCATGCCCACTATCAACAAGATGAGGCAGAACATAGCTAGTTACAGCCCCAGTACCGCCTGGACGCAACCAGGATGGTAGGTGATCTTTAATGCGTTTTGACGTTTGCCGCGCCGTTCGACCGATGCAAGTAACGACACAGGCGCATTCGAACTGATAGATTACCATAGAAGCGGTCAGCGTTGGTAAATTGTCCTCGTTATAAATAAGAATGAGTGGCTCCGTTGAAAATGAACACCTAAGCTTGGATTCTGGGAAAGTTGACTTGACAGCTGTTGAAGGGCTTCTATTCACATGCTCAGCAGCGGCGTCTCCCTTGAAGGGTAGTCGTATGAAAAGTTCTTTTTTCTCTGCTGCCTGAACCTGCAACAGGTCGGGCTTATTTTGCATGTTCCTAAAAATGAAACAACCAATATATCCGTTTTCGCGTAGCAAATTCTGAATGAACATCAACTCATTATCCAACTTTTCTTCGGAACAGATCGTGCGGGCTTTTGTGGTTAGACAATGAATTAGGTTCCGCTTATATCTCAACGGAAAAAAACTGTGAAAGTTCGTATACTGGCCACTCCAGATTTTTTCTTGTAGACCTGCCGTTGGATCGAACCGTCTGCCCTTCTGGTTAACAGCACCTCAAGAAACGGCAACTGCTCGTTCAATTCTTTTTCGTAACTAAACTTCAATGATGCCGATTTTGTTTTTCATTCGCTAGTAATGTTGCAACCGAAAGTCGGTGATCAAAGCCAGGTAAACATTTGCCGTTCGTTATATTTAAACTCCGTTTTGGCCAAAGCACTCAATAGTATTGTAGATTGCTTTAACGCAGCTGCTGGAGTCGAGAGACCTTATGACCGATTCAGAGCACCTTTCCTGAGAGAACCTTCCTGCATCACCAACTTACTAGTGACGAGGCATGATTGAATGCATGAGCTAAACCGGGGTAGGTCAGTCGACGTGCCATACCTGGAATTCCGCAAAGAAACAAAAGCTTAAGGTTCTTTAACACAAATGAGCATATGTAGTGTTGGTGACTCAGCGCACCAGTGCATCAGAGATTTCACCTTGGACAAAATTTGGGAATATAAGTGGGAAATCTTCTTAGCGAGTTCAGTTCAGTTCAGCTAAACCATTGATTCGAGCACGGAGTACAGTTTCTCCAGTTGGCATCACTCGATTCGCTGAAATATCAGTTGATAACAACAGGGATAAATAATTTCAAATGCAAAGTTGATCAAAGAAAGTGAAAGTAGACCAGGGAAGCACAGTGTTAATCGCAGAAAAAGGAGATTATCAGCTAGATGCAAGAAGTGAAATACAAGAACGCCCTTGACTGTGTGAATAGGTGAGGTCCCATATTTGTGGACCATCCCAAGGCTCTATCCAAAATGATCGCATGCGCCATCCTGACCAAGTCTCTCGGTTAGGTTTTTCAAGTTTTTGTGTCATATCATCGACTGGCCACTTTGCGGTTTCACCCAAGTTGGTGCAGCCACGACGCATAATGAGCGCCGAGAAAGTCGATCAACGGACTAACGGAGGAATTAACCTGACCAAACTGATCGGTAAAATGCAGCAAATACGAATAAGGTGCCAGAAGGCTTCCTGGGAAAAGCAACTCATGGATCTTCCACCAGATAGAAGAAATAAAACGCAAACACTGGCGGTCAACCACGGCCACGCGCTTAATAGCATCAGTTCGAACTCGTCTGTTCTCCGATCCATACAGTGACGCCGGTCTTATTACAGCGATGCGCACCCTTCCTTTAACTGACCAGCTGACATCCCACCGTCTCCACAGATGTTAGAGCCACTGGAAAGATACACTGGCTTTGCTGATTCGCAAGGTAATTTTCTCAGTGGTGTGGTCACCAGAAGTGACACAGCTATAAAGATACGTGAACCTACACACCACGTCCAGTGAGTGCTTGCCGTTAGCTAGACCTCTGACGTATCAGCCCAGTCCTGCAAAATCTCCTTGCATTCTGAAGGTACAAAACGAATGCTAAAGCATGCTGCCCCACACGTCAGCCTGTACAGTCTTCCTACATAACTACTGGTTACGCAACGAGAGCTGCCTCTGCGCATACCCATGGTTTGCCTGTCGGCCCCCTTGCACACCTTCCATTCCGGAGGAGACCGAAAAAAGCACAGTGCTTCTGATCATTTCGATCGCAAAACTGGAGAAAAGCGGAAATGTGGGACAATCCTGGCAAAACCCACCTGGCTTGAGAGACACAGGAAACACCTATTCTTTGATACCTAAATGAGGGATGTTTAAGACGTTGGCAGTCAGAACGGTTGTAGAAACGATCTGGCATTTGCATAGGTTTTCGCAACTCTTTTATTCACTGAGCTATACTGGGTGGTGCTTCGGGCCTCTTGACAAATACTCCTACCAGATTGGCCAGTTATTAGAGGTTAGACTGACTCAGCTTTCTCGTCCTCCAAGTTGGGTGTTGGAAATGGATGGCAATCATTTCAGAAATGTATTAAAACAAAGCGACCTACTCGCAGATTTGCGCACAGGCTTTTAATCCAAAGACTTGAAGTAAGCACCCAAATCGCCCTTCTGTCTACGTCTGGGTGCCTTGTCGGTATCTCAGCCCACGTGCAACCATGATTATTACTTCAAATTTCAACCACAGCCTGCATCGATCGTCGCGAAGCGCATCAAGGATTGACTTATCTGCTGCATACAGCAGCAGCGCTGGAACCATCTTTCGTTATTTTCCACCAGATTCTCTTAATACCATCCCAACCCCCATTCTTAACCATTCTACTATAATGCAAAGTTCAGTTGATATCAGTTGTAATGCCACAGGAATCAACCATCTGCAGCTACCTTCTTGCACAATGAACTGGACACTCATCGGCTACAGTCTGCTATAAGTCCAAGATGTCCCGTTTCCTTGGCGACGTTCAACGTTAGCAATCTAAGACAAATTGGTCAACAGACAGCACTTGCACCCACGTTGGACTCAGTGGTATTGACGTGTATTGCATATACGAAACTAGGATCAGCGACCATCAGGGGGATGTTGAATTAACTGCGCTCGATTGGTTCTCTCACTAATGGTCGCACGCACCCGGAGATGCTGATGAGGTAATCACTGGGCAACCTGCTGTAGGCAGAGTTCTCAGCTTCGAGGCTGAGTCATCGTTAGTTCATTTGGCACCTATGAGTGGCCGATTGTGTACGGTCCGTGTAACTACATTAACTAAGGCCGATCCACGAAGTAACAATAGACCGCGTTTCCGCTTACGTTCCCACTGACTGTGACTCTGCTGTTGCAAAGGACACCTTTTATTACGAATTGAACACCTTACTACGCCGTGCTACCAGTCTAGTTATCATAGTGGTTACAGTGGATATGAATGCACAACTCGGTCGCTTGGGCCCTTAAGAAGCTCAGCGCGGCGGTAATTAGAAGATTAACTCCGAACTATGGACAACGGCGAGCGACCCCTGCAACTATGACCGCTGCACCAGTTAAATTACAATCAGGACGCGTTTAGACACAGTGAGCGCCAAGTGTCACTTGGTGTCCACCTATAGCTGAACAGCGCTAGGCCCAAATGGATCCAATTACCGGAAGTTCCAGGTGGTGTGGTTCTGTGCTGGAATTTCGCTCCTTCTGGATTACTTGCGTCTAATCCGATCATGCCTCGTACCACTGTCATTTTTACAAGAACTTTATCGGGAGGTGTACTAGACACATTCCTCTGTTGGTAACTGAGAAACTAACTCAGCCCTCGGATAGGCCTGCCTAAGAGGTTGCACTGCGCACCGAAATTTAGATGGCTTGTCCTAATACCCCTGAGCTTCAGTGGAAAAGACCTCAACCGTCAAGAATGATACAGCAGCATCTGCTTGTGGTACTATCAATTAGCACCGAAACAGTCATTGGATATCCAAACGCTTGATGAACCGGTAGGAATACAGAAGGAACCTCCAAGTTGGCTCTAAGCATAATGTGACGAAACGGATTGTTACGCGCGAAAGCATGCAGAGCCTGCGCTGTGAGAAGAAAGCCTGATGATCCACTGGGGTTCAAGAAATGGAGGAGGCGAGATCAGTAAGCACTACTCGCAAGCCTCTTCAGCTGCACTGCACAATGCTCCCAAGAAACCAGACGTCAGTGACACAATCTGAGCCAGTGCGGATGCCATGATTCACAAAAAGGAAGCGCCGTTTGGCCTGTAGGGCGAAGTAATTTTGAGATCAGTTAAATAGGATCCTGCTGGACTTCTTCCAACTCACGTGTTGCAGGATGATCTATGGACGGTTATTGTAAAGGTAACATCTGAGGCTGGGATCAGAAAGGCAATCACAGTCCTCAGTCGTTTTCGTGCTGCTGATCCGGGTTCCTTCCTACCTACATATTAAGTGATGGAGTTGAGGTCTTCTGAAAACCACTGACGTCACTGCTCAAAACTCGTCTAGAAGGAAGAGACATCCAGCCTAAATGGAGTGAAAATATTTTAGTAGCAATATACAAGTAAGGCAATCGCACAGACTGTGTTAACCATATGAGTATTAGCCTAACACCTGTAGTGATAACTTTATTGACCTCAATACTATTTCCTCACCTCACCTAGGAACGGGGATCTCAGATTAGGAATGAACAGATATGTGTCCGCCCAGTACGGGGCTCTGTCGGCCGGTGGCCGAGTGGTCTGTACGTTTGATTTGCAACCATAAGGTCACCGGTTCGAATCCGCGTAGGGGTGGGCGTCCTCGCGGTATACTCAGCCCGGGCGCGACTGGTGGTGGTCGCGCGGCAGCGAAGCGCCGTTACGGCGTACAGCTGACACATTATATTTATTATTATTAGTACGGGGCTCTATGGGCCATTTATTCACTCCGTGGCAAGTGCAAGAGCAACGCTCCACCTCCTACCGACCGACGGTAGCTTTGTCCCTTGCCTTCTACAGTACCTCCGATTCAGTTGATCGATGCATTCCGTTCTAAATACCTAAGCTGGAAGGTTTTTCCATGGAAAATGTGAACATGTTACGTGCTCTATAATTCAACACCATAGGCCGCTTCATGGTCTACATTGACCTATCGTATATTATCCCGACGAGAAGTGGCGTTCGTCTGGGTTAACTAAGTTTCTAGTTATTGTTCAATTTCTTCATGGTGCGCATCACGCAGTGTTCACTTGCAGAGTCTCACGATACAGGCGCTGAGTTGCTGCGTTGTGGTAAGCTACTGATCATCATTAGCCAGACGATATCGTCTTGCTGTTTAACGACGTTGAGCCGACGCGATCAAGCCTGAGTATTATCTCTAGAGTCGTCCCATTATTTGGTATGTGCTTCACACCATGAGTAGTAAATGTTGTTGCAAGGCAACCAGCTAGTTGACCAACCCCTGGCACTTGATAGCAAGCAGTTACAGGCTGTTGGTCAATACCCTTAATACGGCAGCTGCATCAGCAGAGGTGGGCGCATAAGGACTGAAGTCAGTACATGGATTACAAAATCCAGAACTGCCTTGATTCTGGGACCACTTTGGTGAAAGAAAGGAGTTTCTCTACGTCTGAAAGGCCATGTTCACAATGCCAACGCACGGGCCGGCCTATTCTTTAGGGTTAAAACTTGGCCCCTTCGATCTGAGGATCTTTGGTGCCTTCAAGTCTTTGATCATCGCCGTCTGTGGAGAATCGCAGGTGTCGAAAGACATTAACGTGTGTGAAAAAATGATGTGCTAGGCGAGTGCTAGGCAGTGACAAATAAACTAATTCCTTAGAACAACAGATAGCATTGAATAAGTTGCGTTGACTTGTGTACGTGCTATGTACGCCCGGTCATCGCTTATGCAGTAAATCCTTGTTTTGTCTTTCAGATGCAGGACGGCGCAGGGAGTGAGGTAGACAAAGTTGACCTAGCAGTCGGAAATGTAGTCACTGACAACCAAACTCGATGCCGTCGGTCCGTCTAGCCCTCCAGGCTGGGGTCCACTGGACTCGCTTGTGATTGGCGCGATACTTTACAGGACATGGCTCGCAGTCGACACCAGTATCGTGTCTGGCTGACTGTTTAAAGTGTGTTTGTTGCTGTGTTATCTGCGACGGGATAGCAGAATAT
This sequence comes from Dicrocoelium dendriticum, assembly GCA_944474145.2. Lineage (NCBI taxonomy): Eukaryota > Metazoa > Platyhelminthes > Trematoda > Plagiorchiida > Dicrocoeliidae > Dicrocoelium > Dicrocoelium dendriticum. The sequence goes on along the minus strand of OX104070.1, from coordinate 59,398,207 downwards.
GACATCGGCCAGTCAAAGTCGCAAGGAAGCTGTCTCGCCGATGTCGCCTTATCTCTGCACGATAGCCCGCTGTTTATGACAATACGCTATTGACAAGGTGTTGACGCCTTGACTCTGCAGGTATTCTTAGGGCCGTAAGTTTTCTCAGTTTGTCCCCCTTCTCTCCCTCTAATTATTCGCCGTTCCATAGGTTGTTGTGGTTGTATGGCAGCGAACCGTTAGAGCAAATGGCTGATGTAGTGCTGTTGCTAGGGTAGATGATGATGATGATGATGATGATGATGATGATGATGACGATGATGATGATGATGATGATGATGATGATGATGATGATGATGATGATGATGATGATGATGAGGATGATCATGATGATGATGATGATGTTGAATCGTCAAAACGTCCAGTATTATCAAAGGGAGCACATAAGCGAGAGGGAACATGCATGCCGCCAACCAGCGTACGGCTGGAACTTGGTCCGGAACATGCAGCACAGCACTTTGCAGTGTTATCCAGGTTTACACCGTCGCGCTGCATCTTCCACTTGTCGAACAACAACCCGAAATTTACTGAAATGTAGAAGTGTTATGTTTTACTGACATATTGCACACATATCTGCGAAACAGCCACAACACTGTCCCATATAGCTTGTATTAAATAGCTTACGTTTTCGTCAGCAAAAAGGATAAAATCAGGACCGGTGCACCTATCTGTATGTCCATATGATCGATCTAACCAGTCCCCTGAGACCTGCTGTACGTTGTTGATATACATACACTGATGGTGATCATCCTGAATGCCATTTTAAGCGATAGCATTTAATCAGTGAATGAACTGTTTTGGTTCTCCATGTTATAACTAGAGGACTGCTACAAATTCCGAGAGATCGCTGTTTCAACTCTACGGTCTGGTCCATTTGTTACTAAGGGCTGCCAGAATTCGGTTACTCTTTACGTGACTGCATCTGCATCTTTACCGAACTAGTGCGGTGAAGTAATAATTTTGGTTTAAAGATGCCAAATCCGAATATTTTACGATGCTTGAAGTCTGCTGTTTAGCTTGTATGTCTTTATATTAACGCAACCGCTAAAGAAAAGCCTCAAATTTGCAAGCAGCCGTCAGCTAGCCATATAAACTCCTAATTACTTTTCATGGCTACCGATGACTAAACTTGACTAAGCTTGTACCTCATTTGGTTTAAGTCCTGATAGCTCGCAAGCAGTCAATCCGTAGATGAAGCAGTCTACACTGATCCGCTATTACAGGGGAGCGATAACATTTACTATCACTTAGGTAATTATTATAAAAACGGAGCTTTCGCACTGCTTAGAAATAAAACGTTATAGGCCTGATCATGTTATCAGATATCCAGGTCCTAGTGTATTGGGCATATGTATTGGTTTTGGATGTATGTGAGTATATGTATTGGTGTCAAAAACTAAGAGACATATATATTACCTTCTTCCGAGAGGCGTCCCAAACTGTCCAACTATGATTTATCTCTCTAGCGTCAGATAATAGTTTACGCCAAACGGTGCTGTAAATCTTGATTCATCATGAGTCTGCTTTAAAGATGTTTATGGCACTTTGACATTTGATATTACCATACAGTGAAGTAACATGCCTAAATCAAGCGCAATTGGTTTTGTATATCCAGCATACGAAATCCAGGATACTTCGTTATTTTTCCCATCGTATTTATCATCAAGTATCCTGTTCTCTTTAGGACGAAAATGCAGATGCGGTGTTCACGTACAAGATGGTTGAGAACGTTACCGTTTTCGAGATCATCCTGCAAGTTCTGAATCTTATGGAGTTGGACATGTACTCACATGTTATCTCGCAACATGATTGTGGAGTGATGAATTTGAGTTCTTCAATTGACAGAGTGAGATATCAAGAAGTTGTTAGACCTCGATATTACTTACCGACTGTAATCGATATTCATCGGTTACTACTGAAGTCCGCGGAGGTGTGTTCGGCTGGAGGTAGGTCAGTGTACAAATCGAACGTATCCAACCACGTATACCATCATATTATTCCTACGTTATAAAAGTCCATTTTGTATTTTACAACGACATACATCAGTTGTCCGACTGCATGCAAAGTTTTGATTTGTTGAGCAGCCAAGATTATGGCAACGATGGTGGGCAAGTGAAGAGAGCACACTGTGGATTTTTCGGGTGCAAATATAGGAGAACGTAGTCCAAACCTTTGAGCAAGTTCGCAGAGCTTCTGCGCCAAAACCGCATTACAGGACTTGCATCAACGCTAATGCGACGATGTTTTCTGAGTCTATTCAGCAACTTGAATGAATATCATTCACATTGGCCCACATCGATATCAAATGCACACCAAAATAGCCGCTCGGCAGGCGAATTGTTAACAACAACTATTGCACTCTGTTAGGTCTCTCAACCACTTGGTTAGAGGTCAGATGCTGTTTTGACGTCGCCGCGTATAAGGTGGTGTGTATCACATGGTGTGCGATTGGTTTTGCCATGTAGATCAAATGAAAGTACAGTTCCACCAAGATGAATGTCTTGTGAAACTGGTAAACTCAATTAACAAGTCTGTAGAAAGGCCAAGTAACGAGTAAAGAAAATGTTTATTATCAGAACTCTTGGAAATTGTCGCGAAACGAATAAGCGCCTCGATGAAAATGGATGTGATGTAGCAGATTTGCATTTGCTGTTGTCCACATCACCAATGCTTATGCTTATTGAATACACCGTTAACAAAACAGAGCATATTTCATCGATTATGCCGATTCACAGGTAGTTGTGGAGACATCGCAGTGATCGGAATCTAGGTACTCGAATCAATGCGGATTGAAATCACGGGACCGTTATGCTAGGTGAATCGCAATGCACGCATTCCGCAATAACTATGAGCCGGTTGATGAAAGCTGCTCATTGCCTTCGTGCGCGGTCGTAGGCTTGAAATTATCAAGCTGCTCGAGACCACTTTGACAATCCACAGCACCCAAGCTGTGTACAAAAATAGCGTGAAATCACACCAAGCAACCTTGTTAGTGTCTATACCTTCTAACACGCATATTAGCGTATTGTACCAAGCTTTTAGCGTGGTTCATTTTCGAAATAGCGTGCGGTACTTTCAAGTTAGCGAGGCCAGGAACCCTGATTTGGCGTCCATGACACTCTCATGGGTCATGGGACATAAACCAATGGGACTTCGGTTAGAAGCCACCAGCATAAGCGACAGACAGTCCAATGAAAGTGGTCGAGCACCACCTTCTGGTCTGCCTTGATGCCCATCTGAGTAAACCTCAATGATTGGTCTCCAACCTGAAACCGACCAATAGGCAAATTGTGCTGTCTGTCAAAGGAGGAGATGCTAGCTACCACATTAACCAAAGCTTAAGACGTAACCAGTGAGGACAGACATACTAACCAGCACATAAAGCGGTCTATACTTAGTGAGCACTAGCGGCTACCTGGTGGTGGCTTATTCAGCGGTAAGCCTAAGACGTAACCAGTGCGGACAGACATACTAACCAGCACATAAAGCGGTCTATACTTAGAGAGCACTAGCGGCTACCTGGTGGTGGCTTATTCAACGGTAAGCCTAAGACGTAACCAGTGCGGACAGTACCGGATGGGCATCGTTCCGGTAAGCTACCTGCTGGCTACTATGCAGCAGAAAAAAGGATTTACTATGCAAAATTATAAAATGTTAGATAACGAGATCGTGGTTGGAGGGGGGAGGCTAAGATGGATGGGGTGGGACAAAGAAACTCACAGCACGAACGCCACTATGGTCGGCTCCTTGCCATATCAAAAAGTATATCCAGCCAAACGTGTTCATCGTCTTTCGGACTCCAACCAGGGAGAAGAGACGTTCAAACCGAGGCCAGCTTCAAAGTGTGGGCCTTCATTCCTCTCGACCAAGTCATTGCTTGGCCACCTCTTCTCTTCTTCCATCCACACTCCCAGCGTGAAAACAACGCACGTCGCGTGAGTCGGTGGAATGACAGATGAAACACGTGGCCGAGCTATCGGAGCCTGAAGCGTGAAATAACGCGTCAAACACGCTCGTTGCTTAATCGGTGTTCCCGCCAGATTTGAGCTAAATTGCGAACGCACCGGTGGTCGAACGTAACTAGCCACTTTATGTCCGCTGCTTTAAGGGGCCAGGTTTCACAATCATATAGTAGGGTCGAACCTACCGCTGCATTGTACACTCTACATTCGGGACGAGAGTGATGTCGCGCCGACGCCGTAAGTGGCGAAAATTAGCAAAAGCGCCTCTAGCTCTTGCTATACGGTTCGTGATCTCATCTTCAATCCCATGGGCGCTGATACAACTTTCCAGGTAGTTGGATTTTTGAACGACTTCTAGCTGATCCCCACCAAGGGTCAACGCAGGCAGTCCAGGCCAATCTTGGAGGAACGCGTTGCACTTCGATGGTGCAACAGAAAAGCCCGAAGCGGTTGACAGCCGGTGCTAATCTGTCCAGTGCCGCATGGCACGTCTGGTAGCTGTCACAGATTAAGGCAATATCGTCAGCATACTCCAAGTCAAGAAGTCGTTCTCCTGGGAGTAGCTCCACACCTTCTAAGTCGTATCCTGTGAACGAGATTGCCATGACTTCGTCAATAACGAAGTTGCAAAGGAAAGGTGACAGCGAGCATCCTTGTCTCACCCCACAGGAGATATTAAGGGCGAGGACAGCTTGCCGTGAGCCCTCACTGTGCCAGGGCTACGCGGGTATAATAACCGGATAATATTTACACATTCCTCAGGTACACGTTTCCCGATTGGACAGTCACGAAGTGCACATCTGTTCACCGAATCGAATGCACCTTTGGTATGGAGGAACACGACAACAGTGGGCCGCCAATATATGTAACGGTGCTCGATCAACTGACGCAAAGTGAAGATGTGGTCAATGCAGCCACGACTTCGACGAAATCCGGCTTGCTCTTCACGAATCTGGCTTTCACAAGTGTCAGTCAGTCTGTGAAGGATTATAGAGGCAAGCAGTTTGGAAGCGATGGAGATCAGACTGATTGTCTATGGTTGCCGCATTCCGATCGTAAGCCTCCATTGAAAATTGGGACTATGACGGAACGGCTCCAATCGGTTGGGACAGTTTCCTGTTCCCACAGTTTCATTAGTTACTCTTATAAATCATCCACAAGAGCAGGTGCCCTGAATTTGAAGAGGACTGGTGGTAGATCATCTGGTCCCGCGGCTTCAATTAACTTCAACAGGGCAATCTCACGTTCGAGTTCTGAGCGGGAGGGTGGATGCAAATGGACAGCCATGGGAGCGGGGTGGTCAGTGGCCAGCGAGAAATCGAGCAAATCCGACCGATTAACTTGCCTTTAAAAGTGCTCAGCCCAACGCTCCAAGCGTTTTGATAAGTTGTGGATAGGCTGTCCACTCTCATCACAAATTGTTTCACTAACACCAGGCCTTCTGCTGCCCATTTCCCGTATCAGCCGGATTAACTTATGGTAGTTACAGAGGGCAGCGGCCATTTCCACCTCTGATGCACGATGAGACCACCAGGATTCGCGGTCTCTCTTTGGGGTAGTACGGAGTTTTGCTCGGAGCTCTTTGCGAG
>OX104070.1:59341297-59392121 GCA_944474145.2 Dicrocoelium dendriticum | reverse complement strand
ACGAGGTCGAGCGGGGAACCATGTAGGAGAAACCTTGGCCACTGTAAAGACCTAGAAGGCTTTGATCGCCGAGCATCGAGCCGTGTGAGAGAGCGGCGGACCTACGTGAGTATATACCAGGTGGGACATTGAGATCCTCATCTTTCACTCACGTGCAAGCGACCATTAATCGAACTGATACGCAAGCAGCTGTGATTCGCTAGTTGCCACCCACGTACCGGCAACTTGTGTCAAGAGAATAACAACGCCGTAGGGGCAATAACTTTTGGTGAAACAAGACTGAGACAACAAAAGATGACCAGATAGCATTACATAAAGTGAACGCGTGTAGACCATACGCATGGTCCGCCTGATGCATTGATAGGTTATCTGTGTTCCGCTTGCCAACTGCCTTGTCTACAATATGTTTGGACGGCGTGCGCCTTGCCTTAGATGGTCTTTAAGATGCATCCAATGACAGACTTCGATTAAGGCAAAAACCATAATGCTTACTTAATATAAACTCGTTTCATCATGTAACATTTGCATTCACCTGCATTATCGGCGAAGACCAACAGTGCTTTTTAATGATCTGCCATAGCCGTTGTTTCGTTAATCTTTCGCAACTTTTTCAAAGCTTTTGAGTAAACGCTTTCGTCCTTGACTACCTCGGGTGAGTATAACAATGAATTTTTCCCGAATGGTGAGTTAATTTAGATTCATTTCTTCTACACTCGAGATTTTCACTAGGCCACTGTAAGAAAACAATGCCTCCGGTGAATAATTTCATTTTTCATGGACATGTGATTTACCTTGCATACAGTCATATCTATCCCTAGAAGACCCACCAAATCCCGCACTTCCCTTATACCCTTTTCCCTTATTTAAAAAGCATACTCGGCGGATTGCTTTCTCGGTCTGCAAGATTACAGTCAAGTTCTGTGGATGTATAACTGGGTGATTTGTTCCATAATCGGCAGTGATGAAGCCTACGACGTGGATGGCATTTGTCCCAAACTCTGTAGACCACATACAATGGAGGTGATGTCCGGAAGCCACGACACATCACTAAGTGTACCACTAATTTATCACAAAATAGCTTCGGAGGACGCAATCGATGTGTGCGAACAGTTGAACCACGCAGTGGCCGGTAGCTGCGAACTATTAAACGGAAACCGAAGCGTACACATGGATGAATTCAAGTGATTTCAATCCCATATAAACATGCTTTTGTATCCTGCATCCTCCGGACAAGCTATTTCAATAGGATGAGTTTCACTAACTTCGGTTTTCACAGCATGTTTCTATTAAGTATGCTAACATTCATTTGGTTTTTTCATGGTCATCACAGTGCCCTTCAGTGTGCATAGGAACTTTAAAGACAGTTGAAAGATTTAGGACGGAGTTAATCTGATGTTTACCGAGCTGAGTAATTTATCTGCACGCTAGCTATCCACATTCAAGATAACTTATAAAAATGCAGGAATAATATTAATTTCATAGTATCTAATCAAAACGTTGATTCAGTACTGTTCATTTTTATGATGCTGGCCGGTGATCGGAAGGATCGCATGCATACCTTATCATTCTGGGTTCAGGCGTTTGAGCTTGTGTTCGGGAAAGGGCGACCCTCTCCGTACCATTAGCACACGCGAAACTGGCGGTGGTTGCGTAGCAGCAAAGCGTCGCTATTTGGTACCGGGGTCTTGCCGCTCGAAATTATTAGTATTCTTATATACTAGCTTAATAACTAGCTCATTTTAAGGAATAACAGTTAACTCAGTTTGACATATTGAAGCCGTTTAGAAACAATTGGTGGAATAGACTGGTTGCATTCAGAGACGTTCAAGGTGCAACGTCAGTAAGGAATCGACAGCACGCTAGATCTACTCTGAGGAAACAACTGGATGTGAGCTGTAACAGGTTTCTTCCACCTCACTTGAAAATGGGCACACTGAGAAGCTAATGGTGCGGCAATGAAACTCGAACACGAGAACTAGCAACGAGTGGATTTTGGACGTTAATAAGAAAAAGTGTTTTGTACTGCCATTCAAAGGCGACAAACATGACAAGAACTTCCAGTACCGTCTCAGTCAATCCACAAGTGTTATTCCTATGCCACTGATCTGGTGCTTTTGCGTTAAGTTAAAGCTGTTGTTTAAATCCAATCTGGACAGACTAGACTCTAGTTACCACCTCATCCCTTCATCTGTTTCACGGTACTTACGGTAGCGAGTACGTCGAGTGCACTGAGAGTGGAATGTCTACAAGGAATTTAAAGCATATTTCGCGAAGCATTATCGCAAATGGCCCGAAGCTGCCCGCTATTACAATCGCTTGACATATACTTGACTGCACCGAGTGTGATGACCCATGTGAACCAGTTTGGATACTCAGCCGACAGAGTGCAGTTGCCTGCTTTTTTGCTGAGGCTTCGGTGGTTAGGCGGCTGAAACCCACTTTGTGTAAACAGGCCGTGTTCGTCGCCAGTCTTGCCTTGCCTTGGGAGGCTGATGACCACATCGGAATGCCAAACACTACCAGATGAATTCTGATCGCTTTCGATTCATTAATGACGTTAAATCTAGAATGTTTCTGTGTGCAACCTAACATTTCTTACAGTTGTGCGTAAAATGTTGACCAAGTATTAGCCGTTGAACAGAAATTGCTGCATTTAGATTATTCTGTTTGAATGCTGTTTTTCATGCAATAATAAAATGCATGAAGAGTAAAGCTTGTATGAAATATATTGAAGTATTCGTAATAAACTTGTTAATCAGATAACCTAGTACACCAAATTATAAGTACTGGCACCCATAGGATTTGTTTTCTTTAAGCGTCTATTTTGAAGCTACCAAGTGACTGGGTACAAAATACACTGCGTTAAATAAGCCAAAAACGGTGCTTACGTATTACAAGAAACTAATGATATAAAGTAAATCATCCAAAGTTGTACATCTCAATATGTTGACAAACATTCTACAAAGTTTACTAGTCTAGTAAAATCCAAGAGGAAACAAGTACTCCTTAAGAATATTCAACTGAATCCACAAGCAATTCAAGCTGAATCTAAAGTGGCGCACACGCACAAATGCGTGCCCATCGTTTTGACCAATTGCAAATCAGTGCAAGAGTACTCAGAACATCTGCATCGGTTGGTGCAGCGGTTAGACTGTGCCCAGGCAACAAACCACGTGATGCACACGCGGACGTGAAAACAACACATGAGCTCATTCACTGTAGGATACGGTGCGGACTAGCGCGCTGCATTTATGGACGGTTGAGGAAGTACTGTAACTCTCACCCACTCACTTCGGCGGCATCAAGCCACAAAATACAGAACTGGGGGGCCGGAGATATTCCATCCGCATTTATAGTGCTCACTGTTGCGCATAGACGACCGGACATGAAATGTGCTCCACAGTGCGACAGTATCGATTGCCTTCACTGAAGGTAGCTGCATGCAAGCTAGCAGACAGGTCCGTCAACCTCACCTGGTTTGACCCATGCTTAGCGGTGTCTACGTGTGATCGATTGTGGATAATATTGCCTAGGTGAAATAATGCGTGCGGTGCTTCACTACGCGCTATCATGGAACAGTGCGTTAGTAATCGGTGGGTGTGGTCGAATTACCTATTAACTGCAGTTGATCGGCCTTACTGATGAATTTAGCATCATCATCTGCACAGCAATGCATGATGTACTGCAGTGAGCTTTGCGGAAGTGTGCCGCGTAAATTGTGATAACGTTACCGGGTTGGCAACAGCTTGCATTTACTGGTCTATATGCAATCGCCAGTATAATGCAGCGGTTGACATGGTGAACGAATACGTTTCTAAAGAAGTGTCATGAGTTCGGATGAAACGAAGATGAAACGATGATCTATGGTAACGTTAGCGCACTCCTCACCAAGAAGCCAAAATACGACGCACTGTGTATGGTGAAACGCTGTTTGACCGAAGAGATTAACCTAGGGAGTGGCCGAAGCTTAAGGTGATTGAAACAACGGACATTGCGTCGTATATTGTTCTAGCTCGGGTTTCAGTCGAAAGAAGGCGCTCAAGAACATGGAGTTATCATTAGATAGTCAATGTCCACTATTTTGTACATAATACTGGCAAACTCCAGTAAATGGTCAACAGTTGTTGATATCAAGTGGATGGCAATTTTTGAACATGAAAGTGGACAATGAAAGCCAGCTTTTGTGGAATCTGAAATCGCTCACCATGGATTTGCACATCACCATTCCTTGACTGCTCTGTTTGCAAGAGTGACTAACTTCCAAACCGATATTTCGTCAACCGGCGGATACAGATGGGACACAGCACTACAATTCCGATCTCTGTGTTTCACAGATAAGGCCATATGCACAGAGAAGGAAGTTGGGAACGCCGCTTGCAAGTAGACAGTGATGTAATTGTTGATTAGTGGACACCCGAAACCGGTAGAGAAACACAAGTTTCACAATATGCTAAAACCACATTGAAAATATACGGCGCAATGGATTGGGACGATAAGGATATTATAGGTAGAGGGAAGTTCCTTTTCCTTTCCGACGGCACTAACCAAGGAATAAGATTCAGTATCTGTTCAACAATCGTGTATCTGAAAGACACACTTCTCGTAGGTAAGATGACTAACTGCGTTCACAAATATATTCACAATAACTGTCACTATGGGTGGGTTCGAATCTAAGTAGGGGTGGAAGTCCTCGTGGCATAATCAGTCTGCGTAAAACTGGTGGTACTCGCACGATAGTGAAGTGAAGTTACGGCGTAGAGGTGACACGTTCTTATTAGTAGTATTATTATTAGATACGAATGGGTGGAGCTGGCACCAGCGGTTTTTAGTCCGTGAGCTGACTTAGGAACTTTGCGATCTTAGTGGCTCTGATAGTAGAAGGATGACGATCAGAAAAATTGATTGCTTTGTGTTCCTAACAGAGGTGTGCAAAGCTGTGAAGCCACTGGTTGTTGAAAGCAACTAGCCTGCATATCTCTGCCACTTTTATACGGTAGGTTCCAAATCATATAATAACTGTGAATGGATGACTGCACTGTACACTTTGACTCACAAGACGACAGCCATACCCCACTCGTGTTACAGGTAACGGGGATAAGTAAAGCGCCTCGAGCTTCAAATATACGTGTTTTCACTCTATCTTCTAGTCTACAGACATTTAAAAATTTTCCCAGATAATAAAAATTTTGAACTAATTTTAGTTGGTTCCAACCAAGGCTTAGTGTATGCTGGATTCCCTTCCAATCTTGGCGTTCGGCACTGTTAATCAAAAATGCAAAGCACAGTTCAAAACAGCTGACAGACAGTGCTAATAAGTCCATTGCTTCTTGGCACATTTGTGAGCTGTTACAGATAACAAAAAGGTCATCTGCATACTTCAAGTCGAGGCCGATCAACTGAATACAACTTCACACCTTATCCGTCTTGTCCAGCGAAAGCGGTTTCAATGAATTTATCAAGGATGAAGTTGTACAAGAAAGGTAATATCGGGCATCCTTGTCTTATGCTGCTTGCTATTTTGAAGGGTGGTGGTAGCTTCTCATAAACTCTTCGTCTCCTTTGATAGGATTTAAGTATTTGTTTGACACACCTTTCCTAAAATACAAGTATGGAAAAATACAACCTAATGTCCTCGTCTTTGGGAAACAGCCTGTGTACACTAACAGTTTTGGATGGGATCTTTATATTATGATGGGACCAAGTTTTCTGGACCGTTATTTCATCGTTCGCCGTCTCTTCTACAAGCAATCGTTTAGTTTTACAGAGTTTAAATGTCTGTTACCATTGGTAAATCAAAGGCTGTTTTTATGTAGCATTACTGAATGCACATTGCTGTCCGTATATATTCCAGCGAAATGCATGACGCGTACTCAACATTTTTCCATTATTACGCTCCTTTAGATGCCAATGCATCTCTCCCGCTTATGAATGGACTCAGACGGAGCATTATCGTGGTTGCTTACTGAGGAGGGAAATCTTGGAGTCGGATACTGAGGCAAACGACACAAACCTACATGTGAAGTGCCCAATGGAAGAAAGCGACTGCGATGAGGAAGGCACCGAGTTTTGCTATCACCGACTTCAGCGTAACAGCACAACAAGCGAAATTGTTCCATCCGAATCGGTACTTATATCTTTCCAGCCGTATTGTCATTGTCGAAAAGGGTACGCTGGTCATCGTTGCTCTGAGGTACTGAATCCTTGCGAACACCCCATTGAAGACGCGATTATAGACGAAGAAAATTATTTATATATTCACATACCTGACGGCCCTGATATACCAATGTTTTACAAAAACGAAAGCGCAAAAGCCAGTGGAAATTGGCTCTGTGGAACGACATCTCGTCGTGGGAAATGTGGGTTAAACAGTGCATTTGTGGGGGGTGAGTGATTTACAAACGGCTACATTACACATCAATAGTATTATGCCATGTGTATACGTAATGAGATGCTAGTGTGAAGTGGTATTTTGAGGAAATAGCTGTACTCTTGTAGTAGCCGAATCGTAACAAGAATAGCTCATGAATCCTTGTGCTAGGGCGTGACTTCTCAAACTGTATTCCGACTTATGTGTATCGTAATTTAAATAGAGCAGTAACAGCTAAGCTGTGATAGCTCACATGTCGCATGCTGACATGATAACTAACTTGGACTTTATATGAACAGTTAAAATGATGCGGAACCTTTCCGAACAGGTTGAAGGTTCAAGTTGCTTCGATGGCATTCTGAATGACATTTTAGAGCTTTGAAACTGTGCACGTTTAGATTAGGGTTAAAATATATCTTTAAAAGTGAGAAAGATACTGATTTTATGTGCTACTCTATCCCGCCAACACATCACTGAAGTTGCACGCAATAAGCAATCAACCAAATAGAGACAGAATAGAAGCTGGCCGAATGCAGGACACAACGGCTGTGTTTGCGTCTACTTCAATACAAGGAATTTAGGGTCATTTCGAAGTACTCGTTGTGAGAATGGATTGCGACGCGCTGTCTCAGTGTAGACCACGATTCACATTGTAGTGGAGCTTGTCAATGCGTTAACTGGAACCGTAGCGAAAACAAGTGGAAATCAGGTTTCGCCTACCTAAAAATAGTTCATACGGCGAAGCAATTCGATCTCATTTGCTATTATCGGGTGGATATCAGGCCTCGAACGCGGAACAACGAGAATATGCTATCTCCAACTGCTAATAGCAAATGAGGTCGAAAAGTGTCGCAATGTGCAGTGCTTTCGGGCGCGCAACACCTAGCTTCCGTCTACTTTAATGCACCTTCTTGCGGATTATACACCAATTCTGTTGGTTTCTTTGCTGTGTTCGTTCGAACACTGGATCAGCCGACGACAAAGTAACTAAAGCTTAAGTCCCGAACGAACAGGTCAGGCCCCACGCAAGCTTACCACAGTACACTCAGACAGTCACACTAGTAACCCACTATCTTATGTATAGACGTATGTCACCGTGGAGGTACAAGTGCCCACAGCTAGAGAAAGTTAGACGAGCTCCCAATATAAGAGTAGAAATCTCATCCCCATCAGCCCCATCAACAGTGCTGCAGAGTTACAGGTAGATAAATACTCCACAACCTCCTGTATGCCACTACTAATACCAGTGCAGAAACAGGAATCTGCTAGTCTGGAAAAGGTGAGTTACACTCAGATAGTAACAACAGAATACCATACTTTGATGCCCCAGTCAGCAAGTGGTTAAGTTTAAATTAAACGGCCTGTGGGTGGACATCCAAAAAAACAACAATATCACAAGCGTAATCAAACGCAACCAACCGACTACTTGGGAGGAGCTCAACTCCAGCGTTCAACGAATCTTCCAGAGCGATTTGGTGACACTCTAAATGTCAAAATTGCAAAAGAATGTGTGAATAGGGCATCCTTGTTTAATCCCGTTTGGTGACAATAAATGAATACGAAAGCTTTCGTTAAGACCTTACTGTACCTGGGGTCTGACTATACTGCGCTCACAACACGGAAACACAAACCCCGGAGTGATATTCCTAAAAAAGACTGCCAGCACTACAGTCCTGTCGACGTATATGCAGGCAGCAGGTATATACAGGAACACGCCACACGTTGGCATTTGATACCCATGGCGAAGCGCGGAGAATTGGCGGAATGTGCAAATTTTTGAAGATTGGGACGACTATCGACTGATCCCAAGAAGATTGGACCACTTCTTGTGGCCAGATATTTGTAAACAAAACGGTGGATTCTTTAGTCAGCAAATATATATATATATATATATATAATGGCAGCACCCCAAATAGTACAATTAGGACCATTGAAAACCACAGAATTCAAGTGCATAATAAGTACAAATATCACACTTTGGGCAACACGCTGTGTTTCCACACACCATTTTGTCTTTCCTCGTCCTTTTAGTGCTTCCGGTGTTACTTCGTGGAAGCAATGCATAAACGCATGTAACTAGGTATATTCTCAACTAGGTGTGGCATCACCAAGCTGAGCTGGTCCTATCATAAGGTACAAAGCAATTTTAGACTGATTTACAATCTGTCGTACAAAAAGCGCTTGTGTTTTCATTTCCATTGATTCTTGCGCCATTAATTTTGTTTCAACATACGTCGGAATCTATGACAATTGTAGAGCGTTCAGATACTGTAGGCAAATAGTTGGGGAAAGAAGGCAAAATAACAGCCGTATAGGTAGTGTATGAAAATTTACACATGGAAAATGTAATTTAAATATTCAGAACGTTGGTATATGACAATAATTTATAAATAGGGAAGTGTGTGAGGAGACATGAACACACTACAACCGGTTAAACTGAGAAGTGCATCCAGCGTGTAAAATAAATCAAGATGGGAAGATGTGATAACACAGGGCAAGTGGAACTGCGTACCTGAATTTGGTGGGATAGTTGCGGTCATTAACATTTCACCCTTTCAGTAGGTCCACTTCTTGCAGGCACTTATGCTTTTCACCTACCTGTGTTTTGCAAAGGAGGCACTATATGAAGTTTGGGGAAAAAGCTTGCTTATCCAACTCAACCGTGTGTGCATGTTTTTCAAATGCTATCAGTGGGTCTTCAAGCTAAGTAAGAGCACAGTAAGAGACAGTGTTGATGAAGAAAAAACGAAGATAAATCTTATCTATCTAGCTCATTAATATGCCCATATTTTCATAGGTCATCACCGGGCAATCAGTTTGAGTAACAGAAATTTTATAGCAGGTATAGACTGAGAAAATGAGAGATAGGTCTCGTATGTCCAACCTATCGATGTACCTTTGTTTTCACAGGCCACCGGTAGGTCGTCAATTTAAATAATACCGAAGGCTTTGACAGAGTAAGAGGAAGGAATTAGAGACAAGGTCAAGTTTTCCATCAAGAAAATCTAATGATAAACCACTAGTGTATTTCAGGTTGTATCGACAAGCTTTTCCCCTCGTCTTTAGTAGTACTTAGTACCACGAATTTTGCATGGGATTAAATGTTATCAGACCCGTTCTTGTACACTTATTCGTCTGTGCAACTGACACGAAGCCGTTCTTTAAATGTGTTAACCGGTAAGTACTCTTTTATTTGCAACTTAAATGTTTGAAGCGAAGATGAATTGCTGATGACCTGAGGCAATATACTCCACAGCGTGGGATATTTATAACTAGAACTGTTTTACCCCAGACTTGTGTGGCAGCGAGTTAGTTTTATCCCATAGCCACTTTCTTCGATCATACGGTGAATATTCTTGGAATACCGGCGGATATTAACTAGTGTATGTTAATCGATAGACCATTTGGAATGATCGACATAGATTCTGCCTTTGTCTCTAAAGTCAGTGCGGTTGGATTTTATCAACTGGCATCTATATAAATGAGCGTAGAGGTGTAGCCTACGATTATTTTGGTAAGCGATCTTTGTGTAGCTTCAACTGCCCTTGTGTCGAATCTACTAAAGCGACTAAAATTAGTGGCACATCATTTTACTAATGACCTGGTCTTCAGTTTGTATGACAGGAGCTTAAGCTTGTTTGTTTTAAACAAACGGCCTAGCATTCCAATCGTCTGTCGTGTTTTGGCCACCGTATGCTCAAATTGTTCTTTGAAATTTAACGAGGCTGAGTAACGGAGACCTAAGTCACATATCGATTCGCATAAAGGGAATGGGATTCCATGTAAAAACGAAAATTCGAGTAAAACAAGGCATATCTAGTTCATAATGTTAAACATTTCATGGAACGTCCGACACACCAGTCTTCCGGTAAAGCTAGGTCATTTTGGATCGTAGATATAAAAGACGGATGTTAAGAATCAGTGGCATACAACATTTTTATATCATCTGCGAACAAATACGGTCTACATGTAATATTCTAGGGAAAAGGTCATTGACCTATACTAAAAAAAGAAGAGGACCAAGTACACTACCTATTGGCACGCCACTAGCAATATCTCTTGTTTCCGACAGATCCTCGTCCATCTTTACTGTCTGCTTTCGACCGGTAACTTAAGCTTCTAAGCAGGATAGTAGTGAACCTGCGAAACCACAAAGGTAAGGTTTATCTATGAGCGTTCTCTGTGAAACTCTGGCAAGGGATTTTTGAAGGTCCAAGTGAAGTACGACTTCTTTAAGTGATCAAAGAAATCTAGCTGGCAAGTGAACACTTTTGAAGAAATCCATACTGTAAATGTGACAAAAATTTGGTTGAAGTTGGGAATGTAACGAGGTCATTTTTAACTAAACTCTCCATAATTCTAGAAAGTATAGCAGTGTGAGTTATGAGCCGATAGTTGTTAACATTATGTCTAAGCCTGATTTTATGGCGTAGCGTCACTATCGTCAGTTTTCAATGACTGTGCTAAAACTAAGTAGTCACCGATGTAGTAAATAAGTCCAGTAGTAAGCGCGGGACATCATTCTCACCGGACTTTAAAATTACTGGAGTGACTCCATCTAGACCTGGATGAAATGTAGTCTTTAAAGCGTTAATTTGACACTTGATGGAACCGGTTTTCAAAGCTACGTTGAAGATACATAGCTCGCAGTACTGTGTGGGGTGATCCCAAACTATATCATTTTCAATAGTAAAAGAATCGGCGAAATAATTGTTGAAAGCTTCAGTTTCAGTAGTACCGATAAGAACACCCTTAGGTGTATTAAGGTACAGCGCTGGGTCTCGATGTGTGCTGCTCCGATTTTTAGTAATCGTGTTATTTCAAATACTGGATTATCCCTTTTCAAGGTATTTTCTATCTTCTTTCTTGAGACAAAGCATTCTCAAGTTTTCACTTTGTATCAAAATTCTATGAAGGCTAAGTAGCACTGTATAGTCATTAGTCTGTTGAAAGTGTTTCGAAAGAACTGTAATCTTACATTCGTGCTGTTTCCCCGGTGGCTGTGACATATTTCGACTGCGAAGTACAGCAGGCGCCAGTATTTCGATGCATCGATTTTTGTTCTCAATGCTTGAAATGATACCTTTGGATAAGAAAACATGAAGAAATCGGCTCAGTCAGAAGTATGCACAAGGGTAGCAAGGTTTCTCCAGTTTATTCTACCAAAATTACGCAACTGTCTAAACATGGCTCTCGGTGTATATGCAACGTCCATTTTGCAACTGACAACATAACGGTCACTACCATGTAGACAGTCCAGTAAGTCGATAAGAGCAACTATTGGTTCAGCAGTGGATATGAGGTCGAGTATATTATGCAAACGTGTGGGAGATGTTACATATCGTGTCCAGCCTCACTCAAGCAGGCAATTTATGGTTTTAGCTTTCCTCTACGTTTGCACTCGATCCATGAAACGTTTGATAACTTGAAGTCGACTCTAACTACCTTAAAGCTAATAGAAAATTCAGCGACATGTCTCATCGCATTCCGAAGCAACAATTTTCACGAGTACATTTCGGCGCTAAATAAACACAACCGATTAACTACTATTATTACCCAAGGATACGGTTATCCAAATGAAGTCATCGAGGGATGTGAACTGATCGTCATTGCGTGGTGAAGCATTTAATTTGTTCATACGGTAGATAATACTACCAACTCCCCTACTATGACATCGTTAATTTCAAAGGAAATAAAAACCTTGGATAGCAATAGCATCGTCCGCAGTCTCACCCGTGCACTTGGATTCAGTAACAAAAAGAATATGGGGTTGATGAAGGGCGACGAAGCAGTGGATTAAGTGCAGTTTATGTACTAGAGAACGGGCAATGATGAGCACCAGTTTGCATGTGCCATCATAAAAGGCGTAAGCCATGCGTTTACATAGTATTTATTTTAAGCGACCCTGAATTCCTCTGGGACTGTCACGTGCTACCTGGCTAGTTTTGGTGGGGGATGGGGCGTAGGATTTAAGAAATAACCTTGTGACTGGGTGCGGTAGACGTGAAAAAATGCATTCCTAAATGGAGAACATGGGAGTAAATTGGTAGCATCTTGATGGAGCTGATGTATTCTTGTGAGGTTTGCACCCTCCTGGTTTAATCCGTGCACTGAGATGCATCTCTCGGAGTATGGTGATGAATCCCACATACCTGGCGATCCGCAGGGTGACATGGGGTTTACTATACTTAGGTGGCATAATGTTATTGATTGATGTTATTTCGAAAGGGGGCTCATCAAGGGTTCGCAGTAATTGACATGTCGTGGTGTGTATTTGGAGTGAGCTTAGGTCGTTCACCTATGGCGGGCACACGTTCTGTGGTGTGTCGAAAGTAACTATGTTTGTACATTTAATTTGGTGACGCACAGCGGCTCTGGAGTACTCAAAAATCGGCAGAGTGAACGTATACCTGTTTTGATGTTTGTGGGTGTAGTAGCTGCGGGCAGTAGATGAACAGGTTGATAGAATCGGGATCTGCCAAACCTTTCAGGGTACCGGTGAAAGAGCTGCCCCAAGTTTCCAGAAAAGAAATACGGAAGCGTTTTACTTGCAATCGAAGTTTGATGTTTGACGTTGGTGGAAGCATTTTGTAGCTGGTAAATTGAGTATTCCTAGTAGTACATCATAGTTGCACATGATTACTGGTCTGGTTCCTATGTGGCACAGGACCCCTCTAATAAAAAGCAGCATGTCCTCAATAGTCTCCATCTAGCGATATTCTTCATCTTTGACTCCGTGGCCTGAATGACGTACCGAAGTCAAAACAGCTAGATGGAAGTCAGCGCTTGGACGTTTTGTCGCCAAGTGTTACATTGACTACCGCTCGCTTTCTCACACTTTGTCCCTGCGCAAAGGAATAGAGCACGCCATGGAAAACGCTGCATGCCTTGGACGTTAACTAGCCAACTTGGTTGTCGCGGTGATATAAGCTTGTCGAAATGGAGGCCCGTATTACCAAGGATGCAAAATGTAACATCAAGCGAACTTTGGAAAATGGTTTATAAAGGATAAAAATGCATAGGCTTAATAAAACCTGTAGGTTCGTAATCCAAGAAATTGAGGTTGAAGTTGAAATAAGTAGTGTAAAACACTAGAGTAATGATGTATAGGAGGTGGGTTGAGGGAGTAAGATAATGCCGGGCAAGACCAAATGGCAGATGGTTATGGTTAGTACTCATTGCAAATATCAGTCGGAAGGGTCAACTGTCTGCACAGATCTGAGAACAACACTGTGAGTCATCTGTCCTAAAAGGTTAATTAGCCTGAATATGTCCAGAATATCCGTTCATGTGACAAAGTGTGGGGGTGTTCACTTCAATATCAAACCGATTTTGAAAATGGCTGGGGGGCACAGGCAACTGCCTTTGGAAGTGCTTCCCAGAGGCGGCAGACGAGTAAGGAGAAACAAATCCGTCAACAACCTAGAAGAGTGTATCGCTGAGTCAGTTTCGGACCACCGCCTCTGAGGTTGGTGCCCGGCCTGCGTTTCGAAATGTAACTGTAAAAGTGACTGGAGTCGCTCAGTAGTTGGTAAAGTAAAATGGGGTCTCCACGGAACTGCCAGTGGCTTCCACTGAACACTCCGAGTGACTTTACTCGTTGCTGGTATGGCTAGTGGCGCAGTCCCTTGATGAATTTTGTTACTCGGCTTTGGGGAGTTTCGAGCGCTGCAAGGTCATGCTTTAGACATGGATGCTAAGCCTGGATTGCGGATTCGACGAGGGGCTCATATAAGCATTGCGCATCAGAGAGAATACGTATGAATCCAGGCTCTTGAATGCCCTCCACAAGAGCAACGTGCTCGGTACCTCTTTTCGAAGCGGATTTTGATTATCTGGAACAACCCAGTTCGTGCTTCACCAGCACACCTAAGTCTAAACGCTAGTGCGGCCCAAGTTTGTAGATGTAGGTGTGTTTATATCGGATGTGGGCAATGCGGCACTTGCCCACATTGAATGACACTGCATTCCTCACCGACCAATGCCAGGCCTCATCTAGGTAGTTTTGGGAGATCTCGTGGTCATCTATCCCCTTGATCGCCCGTCAAATTTTAACGTCATCCGCGAGAAGTAAAGTTTTGTGGCAATAGCTCTCGTTAGATGGTAGATGAAAACTAAGAACAAGCCTGCGGTACAACAAGCGGTACACCGCACTCTACTCAAATCGGGTCGGACAGAAGAGTTTGGAGAACGTTACCAATACCTCTTAGTACTAGATCATCAACACCGTAAAGCTGCAGTTTTTGCAAGAGGTTTCGATTATTTAAGGGATCGAAAGTTTTCAGAAGTTCATTTAAATATTATTGGTTCCTGTCCCCTCATCGACCGTTTCGCTCCGGTTGTCACGTGCTAGCAGCAGATTCGTAGCACATGTTCGATTTTAACGAAACTCGTGCTACTTTGGCGCAATTATGCCGTAGGTTTCCTGTTAGCTCATCCGTACGTCCACGAGGACCGCTTCCATGATCTTGGCGAAAGCAAGGAGAAGCGTTACCAGAAAGTGATGGGCATGATCAGGCCGACTTTCTTCCTTGTGGAATGGCGTTACAAGGCCTTGTTTCTATCTCAACGGAACTATGTTTTCGTCCAGAGAGTGTCGAAATAATCCGGCAAGTGGTTTGGTTAGATGCATGAGGTGAATCTTAACCATTCCTGGAGAGTTGTGCATACATCAGAATGGTAGTTTTGTCAGCATTGTTTCTGCTGTGAAACTGGCGCTGGATAAAACTGATGGGGCAGTAACTGAAACAAGTATAACCTTCGAGACATGTACCCCTCGGAAAGAAAGTAAGTATTGGGCTCGTAGGTTGTTGGCCGCAGCTTTCGTTGTGGCTGTATACCCACTAACAGTAGGGAGCGGTGGGATTCCGCGCTTCAGCTTACGAAATATACTAACTTCTCTGTAAAGAAGCAGGTGGTTTGAACAGTAGGGTTTCCCTAGCTCCTGTTGGTGCGTTATCTTGTCTTCACGAATTAACTGCTAATAGTAATTGCGTAGAGCTACGTTGGGATTGTTTTTTAAATAATCCTTGTCCAATCCCTTAAGTCCATAAAATTTGGTGCCCCACTTCTCTGAGAGGATTTTCGATTGATGGGATAGTAGGATACTTTTGGCTCTGCTGCTTTTGTGAAGAGTGAGGTGAAGTTATTCACGAATGTTTCCCAGACTATTTTTCTGGGGTGCACTCAGTCATGAATGCTTAACACTAGCGTTTTTTACAAGAATGTGGATCAATCATGAGAATGCGCAACCGATTGCAACTTTTCGTGCAGTGCATCGGGGCTTTCGACATGGCAAATTTACCCGGACACTAAGGTCACGTGGTCGCTTCGACACAAGCGACTGCATATATTTCAGCCTTTAACATTCAGAATCTCGCTGGCGAGCACTAGGTCTAACATTCTGAATCTAGTGGAAGCAGTAATCTGGTTGTATAGGCGCATGCCAAAAACTAACTCTTGCAAACAGACCTTGAATGGTTCCCCCTAGATTGTTGGAGTTTCCAAATCATGAACGTTGAAATCTCCTGTAATGAGGATATGGGTGTTTGGCTGATTTAGTACAACAACAAAAAATGCAGGTATTAATCTGTGGTCCATCTTCGGAGTGGATTTTCGTATTCGGTAAACTAGCAACCAGATACATGAATAGTCGGTCTTTAACCACAGTTTGCACAAAATTGATCAGTGATGATACATGGTTAAGGACTATCTATGGGGCTCAAAACATAGATTTGTTTTGTACTGAACAATCACCCTTCCTCCTTCACTCGTTTTGTCATTCCGGTGATGTGATGTACTGGGTAGAGCGATCTTCCAGTAGGTAATTTCACAGCTAAGTTACATTTCCGTGATCATTATGATACCCCGAGTCCAGCAAGCCTGATGGTGACGGATGTCGACCAACTTCGTAACAAGACCTTCTGTGCTAGACTAAAAGCAGGTCCTTTACTCAATAACGATAAGTGCGATAATGGACGTTGAAGTAATGATGAAGATGGTGTCAGCCGTTGAGAGGTAGGCCCCTCGTAATTTTTTTCAGGAGTCTTTGGCGTTTGAAGATCGGTTGGATTATACGCCTGCTCTCGGTTGTCCTGGCCTTGATGGTCTCTCCTGGTTCCGTCTCCCCTATTTCTTTGGATGCAGAAGTTACCGTTAAATTAATCTCTTCACTATTCTGTACGAGGGAAAGATACACCAACTGCGTCTTCCCCACCGTGTCATTAGCCGCCTGTGGAGCCGTCTTGAACCGAAATTCTGTAAGCTGCTCATTACGGAATTTGAACCACTTTTCCAATATTAGTGTTGTCATTAGCTCAGACTGAAGTGTCACCTTTATCAGGAGGGGACAGTTATCGTTGTAGTTGGATGATACTGCAATTATTGTTAACCACTTTGCAGCGATATTGTGGGGGAGAGATCTGGCGGCTGCAAGTTTATGGCTCCTTGTCCTGTGTCACTGCCTCCATTTAAGAGGATATTTGAAGCTCAGGGACACGGTAAACAATCGTCGTCCATGTTTGTCAGCTTTGCGAACGGCATCACGCTCGATCTTTTTCAGATTTTCGTTCCAGTGGATGTCCGGATATATGTGCACTTCATGTGATGAGTTACGGAGTCCAGTCGAAGATAGTAGAAAAGCTTCCGTGTCATCAGCGGGACTCATCGTCACCCGGAGCAGTTGATGTTCACCGTACTGTACTGAAATTGGGTGACGTAGAATCCGTCTCAGTGTTGTCGGCTCAAGCTAAATGCCAACTGCGCTGAAAATGGAATTTAACTGAGTACGGCCGTTCATCAGCTTCCCCTTTATATTACTAGACTGTGATTCTTTAACTCCTATGTTGGTCTGTGCTGCTACCGGAGTCAGGGGTGTTCTCCCCGGCGTTCGCATGGAGGCAACTGATGGGCACGACGCCAGGTATTTCTCCATGTTGGAAGAACTCGGACTCGAAGCTGTCATCATCACCACTGGCTTTAAGTGGACTGCATCGCTGAATGAACGGAAGAAGGCATGGTTGATGCTTGTCCGCTTATGGGATTGAGATAAGCCAGAGGATATAGGGACACAGGCGTTGCAGTGCAGTTGGTGCGTCTGGATCTCTTCTTCTGCCTAGAGGCGGAGCATGCGTCGGCTGACTGAGGTATTAGCATGGCTATATTTATCTTTGAGAGTGAGATCCTATTGTTCACCAAATGCGCGACTGTCTAAGTCAACCTTTGGTACTTTTTCATCAGCACACACAATCGTTTGACAACTTGAATGACTTGAGATGTTGGACAAAACCAAAATGCGTCAGCAACTTTGTTTAGCTGCCAGACATTTTGGATGGATTTTCCCATACTTATCCGATGGAACTATCTAACGCCGCTAGAACACGTTACCGCGATCCTGAAGACTGTTCGTATCCGCGTAGGGGTGGGCGTCCTCGAGATATACTCAGCCTATGCTCGACTGGTGGTGGTCTTGCGGCAGCAAAGGGCGGTTACGGCGTACAGCTGACACCTTATTATTATTTTATTATTATTATTATTATTATTATTATTATTATTGACTGTACCGAATTTCTCTGACGAGAAAATGCCGCGTTGCGGCATGTTCGAAATGCCGGCTGTACTTTTGTCGTTTGTGGAGAGGCCTATCCAAGCAGCTGCTGTGGTAATAGCGCTCACACACGTTAGATAAATGTACTGTGGGATAGGCTTGCGCGTGACATACAACAATGTCCTAACACGCACGCGAGTTGAGATGACTGGATGGCAGACGGATTGGATGCGTCAGACCTTGACGTCGCAGTACCGTCTCTAAATTGGCTAGTTGACGTCGGGAGGGCGATGTGGCTGCGCTGGTCCTTGCGATGAATTAAGCCGGCGCACTGGCAGACAGAGTCACAAGGAATGGCGTTTGGCTTTGGACAATCGATCTGTTCCAACTTCAGTGGTTCAATAGTATAGAAGGGGATAAAAACTTTACTTTACTAGGGCCACAGAATGGCAAATGCAAAGAAAGTAAAAATGTTCCAACGTGGAATATGAGCAATCATGATTAAAGACATGGTACTTCAGCACACTGCTGTGTAGTGTTTAGCACTGAGATGCAAGTCTAGAAGTCTCTCGAATGTCGCGATGTCTGGAGCGTACACCACATGTGTTGGTAGTGCAGTCTAGGGTGACCAGATTTTAGGAGAGTAGAAATACTTCCTACAATCCAAAGGGGACTGTGTGTCACTAGTTTCAGATGATGATCTCGATGTTGTATGTAAGGGGCTAGGATCAGCAGTGATGCACATACGTGCGCGCTTTCAGTTAGTATCCGGTGTGTGAGGATCAGATCCCCACGAAGCAGTTGGTTTTCTGAGGAGAACGCACCGAGAAACGAAGACGCAGTTCGTAACCGAGCCCGCACAGTTCACATGTTGCCTTGGTAGCCCTTCTTCGGGGTTGCTGCAAGAGTCGAATATCTCGTTTTAACCATGGGAGCTAGACCCGAACTGCATATTCAAAATAAGGACGAAGATAGGTGTTTCGCAAAAGTGGTGCCAGTAGTCGCTCAAATGTACCGAGAGCACGCCACAAAAACCTTAAGTTCAAGCTCGTCGCATTCGCTTCTTTCGAGCATTGGAGCGAATTACCAGGACTTTCTTGGACGTTGATACCTAAGTCTCGTTCACTAGTCACCGGCTGCAAAACGTGCTGTCCCTGAAGCTGTGTTGCTGAAGTTGCTACGCACCGCCAACAGGTGAAACTTTGCACGGTGCATGGGGAGCTGGTTCCTTTCTGCTCATTTGTTAATCCGGTCCAAGTCGTTCTGGAAGTAATCACGGTCGGATGCTGAGTGAATCGCTCTCCATAATTTAGCATAATCTACACATGCTGGGAGATCATTTATGTAAAGTAATAATACTAGCTGGCCTAGGACGGATCCTTGAGGTACACCACTGGATACTCACAGGCTTTCGGAGTGAGTGTTGTCTATTCTTACCTTGATGGCTCGCACTTGCAGATAATCTTCCACCCAAGTTAGTAGGGCACCGCTGTCGTAGGCAGCAGGAGAACGAAATGATTGACCCTGTAGAATGCCTTAGAAAAATCTAAGTAAACCACAACATTGGCGACCTCTTCATCCGCTGCTCTGGTCCATGAATCCCGGACAAGGAGCAAGTTGGTGAGGCATGAAACCGCCTGAAACCGTGTTGAACATTTAGAACTATTTGCAGACCTTCAAAATATCGCGTCTGTTAATCTGCGATTACCGTTTCCATCACTTTTATAAAACGGGTATCAGAGGAATAGGCCGGTAGTTGACAGAATCCGATCTTTTACCACCACTGTACAGCGGTGTGATTCTTCCATTTTTCCACTCAGATAGGAGTGTATGGGAGTCAAACAAACCCTGGAAAAACGCTGCAAGAAGTATTGCTGTGGTAGGGGTTAAATTATTAAGTATCTTTGGGTAGCTTTTGGCGATTTCCGGTGCACTATTTTCCTCGAGAGACTACACTTTGTTCTCGAAAGCCTGTGGAGTAAATGTGACACTGGATAAGCCGACGACATTTATTTGGAGTTTATAGAGAAAGGTGCCATGGTATTTGTAGCCCCCGAGACAAACGGCAGGACTAGAGCATTCCCGATATCTACAGCAGTAGCTTATAAGCCAGTGGCCGTCTTGAATGGTGGTATTCTAGGTTTTATGTTTATTTTCTCGTTAACATACCTCTAAGGCATGTTCTCCTTACTTGATAACTTGAGTACCATGGTCTCTTTGTCGACTCTAATGAGTGGAGTGCAGTACTTTCTAACTGTTTCGTAATTCCGCCGTTAGATATCATATGGGCTTAGTGTAGGTTGCTTCCAAATCCCATCTCTTCTGTTGCTCCATTTACGGATCCAACTTTTGGTCCGGCATAGAGGCTGCTTGTTTGACCCAGTTATCTTTACATTTCAATTCATTCCATGCGTCGTTCGTCGAACTCTGAGTCTATGGGCCCCAGTCAACGGTTATCGCTAGGTTGTGAAGCTTGGAATAGTCAGTAATACTTTGTTGGGTTTCGCGTTCTTTATCAACCATATTGGCTTAACACATGACCAACGGTTAGGACTGAATGGTCACTACTGTCTAGAGAAAGGTTATGTGCTACTGAGAAAACAATCAACCCTTCATTTCTCATGGTTATGTGTAGTAATAATGACTTGTTGGAACCGCGGTGTTTGGTTGATCGATGCACATGTTTTTACAAAACTGCCATATCCATGAATTCAAAATTTCTGAGTTGAATACTGCCTGATTCAACGTAAGTGCAGTTGGGCAAGTATTTTGATTCACGTTCTTGTGTTCTCCAAGTGAAACGTAATATCTCACATAATGCAAATGGGATAGAGTGTCTTCAAGCTATTAAAAGATGTCAACGATAGGGCAAACGTGTCATGACTTGGAAAGTAGTTCTAGTTTCCGGATACCCGAAGCGAGAAAAGATGTGTCGATAGTAAACTCTACTGTAGTAATAAAAATAAATAAATAACTCGTCAGTTGTCCTCAGTAATCGCGCTGCGCTCCCTCGCGTCCATCACAAGTCTACGGCAAGTTTGAGCTGCCAGACTCTTAGGTTAGTATGTAGACTGAGTTGCAACCGATCATGACTGGCGTGATTTGGGTTCTCCATTGTTAGGTAGACCTTGACGAGATCACCCAATTGACGATGCTATTCACCGCTGCGCAACCCCAGTTCTTGCAGTCAGCGTTGGTAGGCGAAGTAAACATTCCCTAAACGCAACTGATTGCTTTACCTTACTAGGCTGCAAGCACACAAGCACAATGCAGAGTTCAGTGTAACATAATAACTTTACACCACACAACTGTTAGATAGAGTGACAAAGGATCTAACCTAACCACCATCTTTATTTCAAGCTGATGGTCATCCTTTTTACCTAAACGGCATTTGCGTTAAATGCTTATGTTTCTAAAGCCCCGGTGTTACTTTAATTACCGAATCTTGTTGCTCCTCAGAAATATGTGATTCGAGGTCAAACATTTAGAGATAATCATCACTTCTCCAAGGATTGCGTACGGAAAGACAGCGATGGTTTCATTATATGCCTTTTTTAATGGTATTACTGCCACTCCCATTGATCAAGCTGCACTCACTGACTAAGTAACTACAATCGGAAGAGCGATCACCTCTATCGAGCTGCAAGTGGGTTTTATCTATCGACCACACCAAGAAACTTAGTATTAAACACTGTGGCTAATTAGTGTGATCCATACTGCTTCCAGTACTATCTGCACTTCTAGACATAGTTGCGGAAAAATTTAAAGTTCATAAGTTAACAATTTGTTACCTTCACCTACGGCCTCTGTGAAGCCTGAGGAAGGAACATCATGTATCCATTTCAATGCATGGACACAAAATTTTGAGCAGCCCAATAGAATTATCACAACTCCAGATTATGAACTTATGTTTAGTTCTCGTTTGTTCTTTGATTGATTTATAATCCATTAACGGTTTGCGATCACAAGGTGATATCTTTCAACTGGACTATTGAATCGGATACCAGTCAAGTACCACATTGAAATCTAATCACAATGACCGTCAAGTTGATTGGAATGTATGTAATTAACTACTTGGTACTATGGGCCAGAACCCATTGTTCTTAAGCCACAATTTAATTACTGCTGTCTATGAATGTATGAATAGTATTGCAGTGCGCATAGAGGTACCAGCACTTATCGTACGCAGCAACACTTTTTATCCCATCTGTCAAAGCAAGCTTCATAGCAAGGCTGCAGTCAAAATGCATTAACTTAAGCCATATATGGCATAGCAACAACTTCGCTACACTGTTAGAGTTACATAAAGCTTCATTAGATCTACAATGATTAGCATGAGAAACCGAAATCACTAAAGAAAACCGGACAACTAGAAACCCCAAAAACTACGCACACTTATTCAGCTATTAAACTGAATCAGCTCCAAAGGTCGTCAAATAATCAAACCGCTATCGTCAGATGTTGGATTTTAGTGCACCGCATCTCTATCCGCGAATCAACTAAACGTAGCTTTGCCTCTTCCATTCTCACTGAATATTGCATTTCCCGCTTCCACTACATAAAACGAGGCGCAGAATGTCATCGCATACATTAGGTCGTCAGTCAATCCGGGCTTAGCTGGCGTGCCCTCAGCTTTCATTAGGTTTATTTGTAAAAATATGTATCTGTTGCTAGAGGACATTTTATTTTATTGCCAAAAACTGGCTACTTCCTACTCCATTTTAATACATGTATCATGATGCGAAAACCCGTAGACGTTCCACGAAATGAAATTTTAGATTTCCACAAAATAAACCACACCTCCGTTGCTTTTAAAACTATAAGGAGAAATATTAAGAATAGCATTATTCAAGTCCTTACATGACTGGACCTGACATGACTGGACAGCACTGCTTTACTTCGAGACGCTTGTGCGGTACCTGCCAGGTACAATTCTTTGAACATTTCACTTCTATGACTGACAGAAAAATCGAAATCATCATAATTCTTTTTAGACATATAAATGCTTTTCGACCACGTGTTACGCAAGCTACCGTTCACTGTGCTGAAAACACAGGGTATGGGAAAACCTGTATTAGGCCGGTGTAACTCACACATAGACGATCTGACCAAAGAAGTCAGCATGAGTTAGCAATAGTTTACGCCAAAAGAAGTAACCGGTGATGTCTTCCAAAAAATGTGCTTGGACTGCTACTTTGAGTAATCTAGATTGACAGCATATGCGACCCCATCAAACACAAACACTCACTTCTAAATGTAGATGACGTTAACCTGTTCTAAGTAGTGCCAGCAGGATAATTACAATCAAATGTGCTAAGCATGCGTTAAGACATGGGACTGCTGAATATATTTAATTAACGATATTTAACGAAATTGTATGCAAAACAAGTAAGGTTCTTGAGTACAGATGCTGCACCCCCAAAGGCTAATTCGGTTATTACTATTAAATTAGTACTCCAGTACTTTTGATTGCTTTGAAGCCGTGCTCTATTAATTTCCAAAAACTAAACAGCTATGTTAGTACAGCACTAGAAATCTCTTCCCATCTGAAACCCGATTTGAGTTATTTATGTTAATCGTCATGCCGCCAGAGGAGTATTACAATAGCCCTTCCAATCAATTAAGAAAGGAGTGATTACTTCTTAAACATATCAAACGATGATTTACTTTAAGGATTTGATTAGTTCTCTGAGCTCGGAGCACCAACCAAGACATTTCTACCATCCCGAGTTACAGGTATTTCGAGTTATTGCGGTCATTTATTTTGTCAATAATGAAACGCATCTCAACTCCGTTATTTTGCTCGTTGTCCTCATTTCCGAGTTAATCCTCTTTGATTAAGACGACTGAAAAGCATGCACTTATTCCTCTACTGTTATAAACAAGCTTTTTCACAAACA
This sequence comes from Dicrocoelium dendriticum, assembly GCA_944474145.2. NCBI lineage: Eukaryota > Metazoa > Platyhelminthes > Trematoda > Plagiorchiida > Dicrocoeliidae > Dicrocoelium > Dicrocoelium dendriticum. The sequence goes on along the minus strand of OX104070.1, from coordinate 59,368,309 downwards.
TTACTGCCCTTAAAGTATAAAACCATCACAGATTCCGCCCGTAACGACGGTTACTTGTCACCTTCATAGTCTTTAACTCATAAATTCTGATCGACCTACCTGCTAGCGAGACAGGCTAAGCTGTGGACCCTAGTACCATTAGTAGTACGCGCGGGCTGCACTTTGCCATATTACATACATCCCCAGAAGATGCTCTCACTAAGTCGAAGGTGTCAAGAAGACTGTCAACAATCCGTGGAAATGGTTACGGAATCTGGTCCAAACAACAGATGAACAGTTAGGAATATAATAAGATTATAATCCCTTTATCAGTATTTTCATGTTGAAAATCGTGGTTTTGGTCACCTACTCTTCAGCACTATGCAATTGACTGCTCCCGTGCTTGACCACGAAGCGAATTTGTAAACAGTGATACAAGCATTTGCGATGTATAAATGGATTTCGAGTGATCAAGTCATGGCTTTGTCTGCATTTGCCGCTCCGGGGTTCATTGTTTTATCCAACAGAGTTAAGACCAGGTACTCCATATTCTTCACTCCTAAAAAGGCCCCTTAATGGTTAAATTCTCGCTAACTATCTCACGTTTGCATACGTCACAATATACCCGTTACTACACCATTTTGGTAGTGTATAGCATTGCAGTTGTATTCACAAATATCACCAAATTGTCTATAGAATTGTACAATCCTTTCGTGAAAAAAATAACAATCGTACTTGCATCTAAAGCAAGTCAGTGCAAAGTGACTCCTTAAGGTTATCAAGTAGAATGCCATTTGCACAGCATCCCACAAAGAGATTAGTTTCTTGTTGTGCTTAAGGTCGACATCTGCGCATAAAGCAGTTATAGCCGTGATTAATAAAACATAAACGCTTGTCCCTTTTGCAGAATGTCTAGTAGTTTTGACCTACATATTTTCCCACACCATTTCCAACCACGTGTTTGCACATTTCAAAGTATGCCATATAGGTATGATAGTCATGCGAAGCGCCTGGCCGTACTCCGTAGACTATAGAAATTAGTGATTGTACAGGTCTAATGATCGTTCCATCTGGTGCACCAAGGTGGAACATAAACTTTACGGTTTACATGGTAGGTTCCTCTTGCCTAAAGATAAATTTTTACAGAATTTTGAAAGACCTTTTTGACGTTGGCTGCCACGTCCAGTTTAGCTCTAACACCACCCAGATGGGTCATCAGTTTAAAGTAGCCACGCAATATAGTCTGCTGAATGGAACCAAATGTTGACTGGATGCGTGAGCAAGCTCCAAATGTTGCCAGCTGCGTGACTCGGGTTTATCCCGTTCCAATGAATGGTTAGTCAGCAATGTTCCGAAAAGTGATGGGTTTCCGCCTGGCAAGCTTTCCTTCTGTACAAAGCCACAGACATCAGTTTTAAACTGCTGCCGCCTGGCTGTTGTGACTTGTCAATCAACAAAGTTCTTGCTCATTAACTTACTAGGAGATGTTACCCCCTTCACGGATGTTATGCAACTCGGAGAGTTCCAACGATGGCGTACCCAGGAAGCAAACTCATTAATTCGGAGTCACATTAACAAACTCATTCAAAATCGCTACTTACATATACACCATCCATAGAATATATATATATATATATATATATATATATGATTATGGCATCCGGTTCCGAATTAGCCCGTCACCGGTCTCAATAGGACAGCCACAAGACGCCTGAAGCTACACAGCGACCACGGGTGATTGCACTGTACCACCCAGGGCTCAATTTACACACCACATATCCAGTGTAAATCTGAAAGAATAAGACCGGGACACATGTGGATCGGAACCAGGTTGCATGAACGGAGTCGGCCCACACTCCTTCAACCAGCATAGCAGAAACATGCATGCCTAATTTGGAAATCCTGCTTACTAAACGTACACAAGGCGGCGGTAGGCCCGTAGCCCTTTTCCACACCGGATGAATGGAGCCACTCTTTGAGCCTAGCACGGCCACCAGGAACATGCACCGTATCCCCTCCAGAAACGACCAACCGTCTTCTGGAGCCAATACAGACAAGGTAATGGGTGGTAGACGGGTAGGCACCTTTTCAAAATGCCCACCAAGCGCAGCCACACCGGACATATCAATCAACAGCCAAAATATGAAATGCAAGAACCCCAACACATAAACACACGCATGGAACAACTGCTACGACGATGCGGCATACGTACTAAACAACCGCCTAATTGACTTGGATTAATAAACTGAGTCAGAAGCAGGAAAGTTACCAAGCGCCACTCTACACTCTACAAATTTAGCACAATCTTCTTCCCTTAGATGTTGGTCCAACTTGGGGATGTTTGTCTCAGGCAATGGCGACTGCATGTGCTACGGCACAATGTGCTCGACGTCGATGGGATATCCACCATCGACGCATGTAGGTTTCTCAACCGATGTTTCTTTTCCACATGCAGTAGTGATTTCTCTTGCACCTGGGCAACCGCCCTTTTGATATGGTCTCGCTATCGGCGCCGATACACTACCACCGACTCCCAGCACCTAAAATCAACATTAGTCCGTGATAAACTCACTTTGATCATGTCCTGATAATCTTACTTTGGTTTTCCAACCTTTCCGTTCCGTCCACACAGTTGGCCATAAAGCATCTGTTTGGGGATCCGAGTCCAATCCATTCTGCGAATATACCCGAGCCACCTCTGGTGCCTCAGCAGAAGTATGCAGCCCAATGCATACATGCCACTGCAGCGAGGCACCTCTGTGTCTGCAACTCGGGCACTCCAGCCGCTGCGCATAATTCGACGCAGACACTGTTGATGGAAGCGCTCCAGATAACGGACGTCCTTCCGATAAAGTGTCTAAGTATCGCTGCCGTATAGAAGAACAGATAGCACCATGTACTTGTATACCAGCAGGTTAGTCTTGACAGTGAGCTTTTGGTTGTACTACACACGGCATTCCAGCTTACGAAACGGCGCAGCTGCCTACGATAGGCGACTGCGCAGCACGTTCGTCATGTGCACGTCGGTAGTTATTATGCGCCCAAGGTAGAAAAATCACGCAGTGTTTTCCAATACATCTTCCGCAGCCTTGCTTCGGTGCAAACCCACGGACTCCATTCCGGGTGAAGGCTGGAAAAGACAGTCTTGCTTATGCTGATGGTAACCCCGAGTTTGATCACTGCCGGAGCGAGAGCCGAAGACATGTGCTGCAACTGATCCGCACTCTGTGCAAAAAACGTATAGTGTTCACCAAACAGAAACAAACGGATAATTGTCTCATGGACTAGGTTACTCTCCCCGAAACAACTGAGGTTTAGCAGCCCATCAGCATTACGGTGTTATACGTATACCGTAACTTCAAGCAGCACCGAAATACCAGACATCATTACATGAAGGTAAATATTGAACAGAACAGAATCTAAGACAGCCTTGCTTCACATCAGAGTCAACATCGAAGTCATCCGAGGTTTGTCCACACAGCTCTGCTTTCGCCAGCATATCATTGTGCAGACTTTTAATTAAACTTACGAACTTCTTTGGACAACCAAACTTACCCAACATCAGCTACCTTGCCTCGCGGTTCACTGTAGTAAATGAGGGTGGATTCAACAAACTGACGAGACACAAACACCATATCTATAGTGCTACGACCTGAACGGAACCCATATTGCTCTTCCGCCACGTTCTGTTCCACAACCTGACTGAGGAGGCGGTTGAGCAGGATTCGGCCAATCACCTTGTTTACACAACTCAGCAGGTTGATAGCATTAACGTGTATTTATAACATTGCATGCATGGCTCGAGGGATGAGCTGTACAGAAATATGTCAAGAGGTGACAAATGGTCCCGCATTATAGGAAACCCTGATTAAATTAAAACTTTAGTCGGTGGTCGGAACCGTGTCAATTGTCATGGTGTGCGACTAGGTGCACCTTATGTAAGGCGTGATAAAGCGCCTCACATGTAAGTGTCATAACCTTCAAAGTAAGACTAGGCGTCGAAACGTAGAGGTCAGAGATATTAAGTGATGTCAGTTCGAGTGAAGTTAAATGTTTGGCTGAAGTTGAGTATAGCAACCCTCGATTATTGATAATGACGGTGAATTATATTCAACGACTCAGGATATTGTTCGCGTATGTATCGCGACATGGCATTTTCGTTCCCCTGATCCATATTTATCCACTTTCAATTTGTAGGTACATTCCATTCCAAAATGCCACATCCACAATATGAACCGTAGAATTGTTAACCACAAGAAAGTCTGGTTTGATGAAAATGTAGCGGTCGGAAGCCTCGGTTCCATAACAATGTTATTGCCTCGGCGCCGCAGTTGTCTCGCAATCTGTTTCGTAATTTCGTGACGTTTACAGCGGACAACATGGATGATGCAACACGCCTGAAAAATATGAGACGGAGTCTCCTTTTCTCCGCTGCTCCCGCGGCAGTTGAGAAGCCAGGTCATTTGTAGATCTGCCTCTGCTCCGTCATGTTTTGGTAGAAAGAACACCCCCGTTGTTCGGCACCCCGAATAAAAATACTACAAATCTTGGTGGGGTCCTTTAGCCACTGGTGTGCGGAAGGTGTCGTGACTACAATTCGTAAGGGACAGCCATTCATTGAAGCGAAGAAAGCACCTCTCTAGGCTTCCGCAGCTGAGCTTTTATCCATGACGTCACAATTAGCAATGGTAACCGTAGAACGCCCTAGACGATGGATGGCAGCGGCTGCAGGGTCACGGATCGCCCAAGCTGTAACTGAATGGCAATTAGCAACACGTCGTTCCAGCCTCTCCTATAGTAGCGATGAACAATGGACAATGATTTATTGAGGGTATAAAAGTTTGTGCTTGAGAAATCCTGTAGGATGGCGGGGTTAAAACCTAAAATTAAATGGATTAACAAATATGCACATCGTCTTTTTAAGTGTCTACCGAGTTAAATGCACTTCTGCATAACGATACATTGAAATGGCAATGGGACGTGAACACACACAATATTGTAGAGACCTCCTGAAGTCACTTGTTCGCCGAGCCTCGTAACTGGGATGCAAAGATTTCATCATCAAACAAGGTGACTTCTTCAATGCGCTGCTGGGACAAATGTAATCCGCTGACTTGTTCTTCGATTTGCAATCAGTCAGCAAGTGACTTTTGTACTGACCTCCTCGATCTCTGCCTCGTGGCCTTCACCGGTCTGCCCAACTCTGATAAACACGGGCGATTCATGGGATGGTCTAGCCCCGACTGTTGCTGATGTCTTGTTGATGGCTCGTTAAACTGACTAGGACAGGGAAAACCATCCCACGACTCGTCCGTGTCTATCAAAATTGGGCAGACCGGTGTAGGTCAAGGGGAAGAAATTGAGGAGGTCAGTTCAAAAGTCAATTGCTTATCGATTGCAAATCGACGACCATGTCAGCGGATTAAATTTGACCTAGCAGCGCACTGAAGAAGTCACTTCGTTTGGTGATGAAACCTTTGCATCCCAACCACGAACCTCGGCGAACAAGTGAACTCAGGAACGATCAATCCGAGCTACCAGTGCATCAAGTCATTGCAGAGCTATAGAGTTCGGTAAATACACTAGCAAATATGGAAACGAGAACGCTCACTCGTGTGCTCCTTCATTTGTTAATCAGGTTATGTACATCCTTGTTACTCACAAGGACACTTTTGCATGCAGCCTCACCGCCATGTTGCGGAGTGGGCCGTTAAGCACATGGGTTGGTTTGCTTTATTTCATTCTCCGGGTGTGGCGGACTATATCAAGTAATGCAAGTTGGAAAGCGCGCCATCAAAGAGTTTTTGCAAAGCGTTAATGTAGGGGCAAGGATGACTTGAGATGAAAGGGCGTTCCAAGTTAGGGAAACACGAAGGGGAAAGGTTTTGTCGACAATCAAGTCAACTGTACTACGTGGGCAGTTAGAGCTGATGGCTTCTCAATTTGGTGTTTCGGCTCAGTTGCAACAAGTTTCGACAAGAGGGAATTGGATTTGTCAGTATTAAGCAAACCATGAAGAGGTCTCCCCGCTGAGAGCCATATTCCCCACTGTAAAATCTTAGGGACTGCAACCTGCCTTGATTGGATAGGTGAAACAATCCTCCAACGAGTTTGGCGGTTCTACTTTCTTGAGCTTCAAGTGCATCGATGTCGCACTTGCGCCATGGACGCCAGGCCTGAATCGCATATTCTATATGGAGCTTAACCTAGGCCTTCAGCATTTGCGGAGAGACTGATGGCTCACAATTTCCGAAAGCTCATTTCGGGGCCTTTTCAGCCTGTCCTGATGTCATACCAACTCTTGACATAATCTGCAAATAGTGGGAAAGTCGACTGTGATACACTGGCAATATCTTTAATTTATGTTAGTAATCGACGTCGTCCCAGTACCCATATATCAGCACGCCACACTGAACGTCAATCGGGTGGGATATGAAACTGCGAGCTCTCACATTCAACTGGCCTTGAGTGAGGAAGCTGCCGATCCAACCAAGCACCTGGTCGTCGATTCCATATCTTCGAGGTTTGTGCAGGAGAATACGGTGGTCGAAACAAGCGAAAGCTTTTGAGAAGTCCAGATAGACGACATTGACTCTCCCCCTGGCATCAGCTGACTCTGCCCAGCCGGAGCGGGCTAGAAGCAGGTGTGTAGTGCAAGATCGATCTCTGCGAAATCCGTGCTGCTGGGACACTAGGATGTTGTTGCTCTCAAGGTATCCCATGAGCGCCTCCACTATTATACCTTCCATTACTTCGGCGAAAACTGGGATGAGAGTGATTGGATGGTAGTTCATGACCTCTGCATGCTTAACACTTTTATAACTAGGAGTGACAAATCCATGTTCCCATATTGTAGGAACCTGCATTTCGTCAAGACATCGTTAAAAGAACCGAGCTAATGGTTCGGCAAAGTTAATGGCCGCCGATTTTATTGCCTTAGGTTTGATGTCGTCCACGTTAGATGAACTGTGCACACGCAACGACAAAAGCCTTTTCCTCACATTGGTATATACGTGTACAGACAAGTAATGCCCATACCAAAATTTCCAATGGGGGCGTGAAGAAATGCAACTGTGGTGTCTAACAGCAAAAGCAGCCACTTTGTGCCGTGCGACCTGATAACCGCTTCAACCTAGTCCGACGAACCACTGCGAGAGCTAACTGATGAACATGTTTTAGCAGCAAAGAAGTTCTCAGTATCTTCAATCATGGCTGTGGTTTAAGCGGTGCTTTGCTGACTTCGTCGCATTGCGATGTGATGTCTTCAATTACCGTTGGAGGGAGTTTACGCTTCCAGGTAATTGACGCCGCGCCCGTTGTATGGGTGGTGTTTAAAATCCAGCCGATATCCATCACCGCAGTTGGACCGTCTAGAAACTGCTCCGTCATAGGTTGTTTTCTCGCAGCCTAGTCCAAAGTAGGCAGCGCTCGGTCCGGAAAGCCACTGAAGTAGACGGATAAGACGAACGGGTCCGCTCCAACTCCTAGTCTAGGCGCGCTAAACCGCCGCACCCTATCCTGGCGGTCTACCGGGTTGTCAACCCCCGGATCCAGTGCTTTTTATTGTGGCGCTACGTTCCAATCTAACTATGCGCTTTCACGCACTTTCGCGACCAGCATGGAGTTCGTCCTACCTTTTAGGAGACACAGCAAAGAAACTAGCTTTGGTCGCTTCCTCTACACTCCAGGTGCCTTCGCAACAGCTTGGGATACCCCTAGGAACTTCCTTACATGACCGTTCTCAAATAGATCCAGCCAAGGGATTTTCCTCTACCATCTTCGGCTAGTCACGGCATAAAATATTTACAAGGCTACGCAGACAAGTTGTTCCTTGGAGAACCCAAGCAGAGATACCATAAAAGTACGAGCATGAAAGCTCGAGAATATATGTGCAGTTTCTTCGTGGTATCTTTCCTTCTCCCTGCTTCATTGTGTCTCTTCATTCACAAGGCATCGGTGGAGGTATAGTTGTGCTCCACGCGTTCTTCGTATGCTGCAAACTAAGCGTTTTTTAATTTCCTTGAGCATCCTAGCTTACACACTACTTACTAGCTATGCACCACAGTTTGACCAGTTATCATCAGTGTTTATGGGAGTTGATCTTAAGGTAAAAGTTAGTAGTTGGCTGCAGTTAAACAGGTTTACCGCTGACATCGACACACAATGACATGTTGAGGTCAGGAAGGTGGACTCAGCATGCCGTGAGCAAGCTCCTAGCGTTGCAAACCCGGTCCGTTTATGGCTTTTAACAGCTATCACCTAGTCCTACCTGACCACGTCATTGGCGCCGGTGTCCGCAACAAGTGCTTGCTGGGTGAAAAGCAACGCACCACATGCTCGACACGAGAATACTGAACACAGTACGTGGGAGTAAGTGGAAATTTACATCTGTACAGCTCCAGCACTATATAATCCAAAGTGTCATAAAAGATACCGGCATTTCGCGACAATGTAATCCTAATTCAAACTTTGTTCTACGATTTGTAGTGTCTGATTTAAAGTTTCATTGCGTTCACAAATGCAGTATGTCGTTGCAAGTTTGCAGTCCCCTGAATCGAAAATCGGTGCAATGTAACTCCACCAACGTTTGAACCGCTGTACAGATGTAGGCTCCACGACTTGCTCTGGCAGACTGAACAAAAAGTTTACCATTCTTCTTTCATAACACAGTGGGTAAGGTAATCTTTTTCTATGCGGCACCACAAGCATGTACTGCAGTCCGCGGATGTTGCAGGGTTTTCGTAAGGGAAGCAGCGGCCTTAACTTGGGAAGTCACCGACATGTAATATACGCTAGGCCACAATATGGTTGACCGGCATACTACGGTAATATAGGTGTAGAGTCCTAGTTTCGCACTAGCCTTGATGCGATAATTCACTTACAGTTGTAAACTGCTTGGTGGCGACGCTTTGGACCCGTTTCATCTTTTGTGCCTCGCCTGAGCATTGGCCAGGTGAGGCACACTCCAGTATTGGTCATATGATGGAAGAGAAAAGGCAAGTGGAGACCTCTTCAGATCAAGTACAGAAGCTGCCTTTAATCGCCCAAAGCATGCGCCATCCGTTCCGATGTATTCATTTTGTGCTGTCAACGGACTTCCCATCGTAACGCAGTACACCTAGGTCATTCACGGAAGGTGTGCGATGTAGCGGCTGGACTTCAAAGGTGCAAATTCGGCCGACAATATTAATTTCCAGGCAGATAAATGTCGACTTGAATGGGTTGGTCGGGAAGCGTACTTCCACGCCACATGGAGTGGGGGTTGAGATCTTGCTAGAGTAGGCTGCAGTCGTCTGGAGTGACATAACTGTCCGAAACTTCAGGTCTTCGGCAAACAGCGCACACGGCGATCGAAGAAGCTGAGTGGGATCGTTGATGTGGATTAGGAACAAATTTGTTACCAGAACCATGCTTTTGGGCACTCCACTAGTGGAGCCATACCAGTCAGTTAGGTGGCCGTGGAGCTGTACTCTCGACTCTCGCCCAACGAAAATGCCCTGTCTCAACTGGTGCAGTGATTCATCAACACCGCACGCTCTCTGCTTGTGTAGGAGGACCACATATTTTACGTGGTCAAGCGCTTTACTGAAATCGATGTAGATAACTTCGAAAGAGGTTCCCTGATTCACTGCCTGCACTCTGCATATCTCGTCACTAGCAGGTTGGTGATGCCTGAACGGTCTATCATAACACCGTGCTATGCAGTCGTCAGTAAAACTTTTGCTTGGAGCAGGTTTAGTAGACACTTCTTCAACGTCTGATCGGTAACCTTTGCCAAAATAGGTGTTGGACAAATCGGCGTGTGCTTGTCCACTTTGCTGGGCTCTCCACCTTCCTGAATAGGTTTAACCAAGGAATTTCCAATCGCTCGGCAAAGAGTATTCGGAAAGTGAACTGTTGGATAAGTCAGTCACAGCAGGTAAGACGATGGCCGACAGGGACATGAGAACGAGTGGGTGGAGTCCGTCGTGACCAGCACGTTTGCTGTCGTCAATATTGGCGGGTATTCGACGCACCAATTCAATGACACAAAAAAGACTGTGGAGTTCCACCAGCGCGGTGCATCTCAAATAGGTTAGAGACACCTGACTATTTGCAAACGAGGAAGCGAACAGAGTCTCCAAGACGAACACACACAGTGCTGGAGGTCATCGGCTGTCAGCTTGACCCTTATATCACTGCCAAATTACTTGCTGGCTTGAGGCGCTGCTTTATGCAAACTTCATTCTTGTGGAGCGGTCTTTGCGTCGGTTACGAGCTGCTGTTCGAAACGTCGGCGCTTGCTTGTTTTTGCACTGTTGCAAATAAATTGTCGTCTCTTATACACCTAGTAATTGTTGTAAGATCCGGAGATGAGGAATTTTTCCAACAATTGGCGCCGCTGCCGGGCTATTTTATTATGTTTTTTTGTCAGAATAATGCGGCTAGACTACTTTTACTTTCCGAACCTTAACTGGTACAAAGCTAGAACACAATTTTCACTCTCTCTTTAAGAACAGCCCAACAGTCTTCCTAGGGTACTGCTTGCGACATGGACCAATCTACTTGCCTTGCAACTTGAATTGGACCATCGAAGCTAGTTTTCCAGTAGTTGTAAGCTAGCCCCAGCGGACGGGAATACGCTAAAGGTAAAACCATACTGGCCATGTGCAATTAGTGCTCGCTTGCTGCTAGGAGCTCTATGATCTGAACCCCTATTGTGCACAGCTTGTTAACCTCAAGTCTAGCCCCGATGGAGTTGAGTGCAGTGTTATTCGCCTCGGCTGGTGGATATGTCGCGCTAATCCACTTTCAGGTACTAAGCCCAAGAACCTAATTTGCAACATCCGGGCATGACTTAAAATTCAGCCTATTCAAGGATAATTGAAATTACCTATTAGTAGCAAATGCGGGCGAATCTTTTGGTTACAGAGACGCGGCAACCAATTCAAGCAGGGGCCCAGAGGACTTCGATAAAATGCACCCAAAAGCAGCACTCCGCGTCTGAGGGGTATCAAATACCACGGCTGCTCACACAGACCACTATCGCTTCTTTAGACCCTCACAATTCTCCCACAAACGGAAGTTCGGGTGTAGAACAGGTTGCCACCGCAAGTTGCAATAGTATAGCGCAGTAGGAGCATGAGTAGTCACTGGGTTAGATTTCCTGGGCCATCACTTCAGAATTCAAGCACATCTCTGCGAATCCTATTACATCTGACCGCTCCGATAAGACCAAACGAGTGAGTTCATCGCGTCCGTTCATAAGTCTATACATGTTGGCGAAGGGTAAACGGAGACCGCAGCAGGAAAACCCAGGGTATGCTTAACGTGTGCGCAACCCGTTTGTCCTGCTTAGTGGAATCTTGCAAAGGACCCGAAAACTTACTATCCGGGGTTTTTCTCCCAGCACCACTTCCTCGCTTCAGCTCATAAATGTCATACTTTTGTCGCTCTTGATCCACCTCACATAAGTCTGGACGAACATAGACCTTTAGACCATTCACCCTATTTAATGGAGACAAAATCAACCTCAGAATGATTTCGTCCACACAGGTGATTCTCATTGTTCGACTTTGTTGATCAGGTTTCTTTCTAAGACGAGTAGTTTGACTAAGTTTCAACCTGTCTGTCTTTAGGAGTATATCAATTGGGCTTTGTAAAACTAAACGTCATCCTCGTAGCGTATCTTAGGAGTTAGAGCGCGTGGAATGTCACTAGGTTATAATGCTTCTCGTCGGCCAACATTGATCTTGCGGGAAGAGGATTATCTTGCGTTTCACGTTGTCTGACCTCCCATTGATTTACAGCAACTAAACTTTTCATTTTGGTGCTTTTTCTTTCCTTGTACTTTCCACGTGTCTTCAATACACTGACCTTCACACAACAGGACACCTGTGTCTGCAGGCTACAACACGTGCAACATAATCGTGTCAAGTGGTACTGGGCTGCTAGTAAATACGGAACTTCGCGCCAGTGAGCTAGCACGGATGAACAGGAAAGCTTGTCAGAAACCGATAGACGATTCGAGCTAGGTTGTTGGGCTGAACACAAGAAACTGCTCTCTACGGATTGATTCACCCTATAAGGCGGTTTGCGATTTTGCTCTGCTTTCTCTGGCTGCATCTCGTTTCGGCAAACCTCACACAAATTTTAAGCAAATCATGTTGAAATTCAAGAAAAATGTCCAAACCGCTCAATCGCTAACCCAGCGCATGAAATTTGGAATCTAAGCTCACACATAACCTAGGAACAATCACCGAAAGGGGATTGTGTCGGCATTACGGAAAAGCTAAGACCAAGATGGCGAGCAATTGTGAAGCACAAAGCGATAGTAAAAGCACTGAAGATAAACGGAGATAACACAAGTATTTGTGGTCACGAAATCCAGAAGCATAAATGAAAGATGAGTGCTATTTTCGTCTTCACGAACTAATTCCAGTGCACTAAAAAACCTAAATGGGAATATTCATGTTATCACCTCAACCAGGAAAAATCAACCGTAGGTCGTTAACCGCAGTCAGGAGCTTGTGCGACGCTTCTTGAATTACCTAAATAAATACATTTATTCCCAAAGATCTCAAGACATGGCTTGATATGCATGACCATGAAGTTATAGCACTGATGACGTGTCGGCCACAATGCAGGTATAGTAAGTGGAAAGATGAAATTGTTGTAACGGATCCTTAGAAACAGTCATTAATAAATAAGTTGCATGGATACAATGTCCTCAATGGGTAAAATCTCATTCAGGCAGAAAGGCAATTCCTCAGGCTAAAACTGGATCCGAAGAAAGTTTTCTGTGGGTGTTTACAGACAACAGAGGCGGAAGAAAAAGCGACAAACCGGGAGAAAGCCGCAAAGTACAGAACTGGAACCAAGCAACATGAAAGTTTTTAATGTTATTTTCACTCTGCTCTTGAGCAAAATTGCAGTACAATGTACGAAGCATTAGTTGCTGAAGTTGTTGTTTGCTTTATCCAAAATATAAGCTTAGTAGATACCTAGACAGTTTGCAGAAAAATTCAGGGAGTTCCGCTAGAAGGGATCTACAAGCTACTAGAGAGCATTCGAACATGGACCGAGTATACGGGGTTGAAAAATGAGGACAAAAAGTTAACTTACATTCGGTGGCTAAGTGGGGAAAGAACAATAGGAAAAGCATCGCTGAATTTCTGGGTGACAAGAAGCAAGTAAGTCTTTCTAACCTGTTGATAGAAGAGAGTTAAAGGAGGTATATAATTGGAGAAACAGCGGAGTGGTATGACACTAACCTAAAGTTAGTGAATTGATCGGAGTTTATGAAGCTAATGCGTAGCGGCGCGCTTGGACATAAATCGCCCTTGCATGCTGTGGGGTAAGGCCTAGAACAAACTTAGTGATGAAAAAGCCTGTGTTGGAGCCGAAGAGGGTATGTAGCCAAAGTACAGGGACAGTGTGGAGGTTAAATGAGTACTACGCATCAAAATGCATGAGACCAAAGGGCTGAGACGCGCAAATGTATGAATCGTCCTAGCATTGCAGGACTAGTTAATATTAGTCCGAGACGGCGCGCGAAATAAAGCGCGGATATCAGAAGACAATCGGAGTCGGACACAGCGGACTGTATTCGATGGGCTACAAGAAGACGTGGATGGATGAAGCGAGAGAAGAGCAAACACGTGAGCGCAGGAACTTACAATGCGGTCGAGAGTCGAGCCGGTTGTAAGGAAGATTAAAACAAGAAGGAGTAAGATACAAACGCTCAACAATAAATTGTACGTGAAAGATGGCAATTATCTTTTTGGGCGCTACAGAGCTCCCCCCTACAAGGTTGAACCTTGAAAGCCTTCGATTTCGAAAAGGACTGTTGGATCGAGGTTCGTAAGGCAAAATCGTGCCGAGTAAAAATGAGCGAGCGTTCGTGTCAAGTGGGGGTTCGCCGTAAGTCGGAGTCTGCTGTGCCGTTTGTACTTTGTTTTTTATGGTTGCAGGGCAAGGTGATTGCGGCGAGCCGTTGGAGCGGGTTTGTCGGACTACAAAAATACTGGAGAGCCCAAAGAAAGGCGGATAGGACCTCAACCTCAATTGCTGCCAAACGGTGCGCTTCGGAGTGGTGTCTACCCTCGCCGCACCGCGCCCGGCGCCAAAACTACCGTAGTCCCACGGAGAAGCGACCCTCGTCCCATGAAGAAACAACACTCGTCCCACGGAGAAGCCACCCTCGTCCCGCGAAGAAGCGCCACTCGCCCCGCGGAGAAACGACCAGCGTTCGCGTCAGTGGCCTCGAAGGCATTCGTCGTGTGGGCCAGTCGATGGAAGGGAGGGTTGGGGCGTATAAAGACAAGAAAACAGAAAAACACACTCAGAAAACGCTAGATGGAACGAAAGAATAATCTGTGTGTTTAACATTGTTGTTTTATTTGAATAATTTTTAAAAAAGTATTTTCGGAGGTTTTGGAATTTTGTTTAGTTTTCAAAGTGATATTCGCGAAAAATGGAGCAAATATATACAATATCTATAAAGATAAACTTATTTACACTGTACATAGTCGGAAAAACGAACGGGCTTACGCACCCCGCGATCACGACGATTGGTCGTGGGAGGCGGCGGGCTATATTCAGGAGATGTCGGGACGGCTGAAGCTTGTAGACCGAGATCGTGGTCTGGTAGAACTGCACTAGGAAGCTGAAAACTGGTGGGGTGAGTTGTGACGTCGCACGAAGCACTACTATACGAAGTAGGCGAGGTGGTTTCTTCCATAAAGGCGGGTTTTAGACGGTCGATGGTGACGACTTCGCGTCGACCGCCGCGGTCAATAGTGTACGTCTTACTCGCACGGTAAAACACGTTGGAAGTTCCTATGTACGGCGACTGAAGAGGCTGGCGAACACCGTCTGCGCGAAGAAGGACGTGTGAATACGTAGACAGCTTCTCAGGCACGTACACCTGTGTCTTCTGTGGTCGAGGGGCGGGTGAATGCAGCTCACGCATCTGGGGGGCTAATCGATGGTTGTAACTTCCGTAGGCAAAAGAGGAGTTAGAGGGGGTTGGTACTATTAGCTGTCCGGGCAACCGCAGTGTGCAACCGTACGCTTGTTGCGCTGGTGTGGCGTCAGAATCGGTTTTAACAGTGTTTCTTAAGCCTAAGAGAACGAGGGGAAGCGTTTCAGACTATGAACGATCTGCGTGTGCACATAGCGCTGCATTCAAGTGGCGGCGAAAACGCTCCATCACACCGTTAGCGGCTGGATGATACGCTGTAGTCTGAACGTGGAGACAGCCTAAATCCTTAAGCAACGTGGCAAATGTCGATAAGCAATATGACCCTCGATCGGTGGCAACGATGGTGGGACAGCCGTATTTAGCTACCCGACTCTCCAGAAAAGCTTTCACTACCGTATCCGAGGAGCAATTTGGGTTACGTACGGTCTCAGGCCATCTAGTATATCGACCGATAGAGGTCAATAGGTATACAGAGCCTTTGGAAGGCTGCAGAGGACCTGCAAGGTCCACGTGCACGTGATGTAAACGTACGTCTGACGTCGGTAACGTGCCCAGTGGGCTTATCGTGTGCTTGTGCACCTTCGCGTGTTGATACGGAAGGCAAGCAGCTGCCCAAGTACGGACGTCGCGATTAACATTGCGCCAAACGAATCGTGCGGTTATGAGTTTAACCGATGCACGAGCGACTGGATGAGACAAGCCGTGCAACGCGTCGAACAGGGTCGGCCGAAACTCACGTGGGAGGACTGGGCTCGGGGTGCCCAGAGATAAATCGCAAAGTATAGTTCCTTTTGATGATTGCAGCGGAACGGGTCGTATGTCCAATGAGGGAGATTTGCGTAGTAGATCAACCTCAAGATGGTTGAGTTGCGCCGTGGCCATGGCTGCCAAATCTATACCAGTGCCAGCGTCAACAGAGATAGCTTGTATGTGGGAAAGTGCATCGGCGACGGCGTTGTGCACACCTGAGACATGCCTTATATCGGTCGTAAACTGTGCGATATAGTCAAAGTGGCGCGACTCTCTAGGAGAGTATCGGTCGGTAGTCGAGCCGAGCACGTAAGTCAGGGGTTTGTGGTAGGTGAAGACGACAAAGGAGCGGCCTTCTAGGACGTGTCAAAAGGGACGGATCGCTAGATATACGGTTAGTAGTTCTCTACCGAACGTGCTGTAGCGAGATTCGGTATATTGTATGCGTTTGGAGAAAAACGCTAAAGGTTGCCAGGTGTCGGCTACTCCTTGCTGCAAAACACCGCCGACTTCCACGTCCGAGGCGTCAGTACTAAAGGAGAGTGGAGCGGCCGGTTCGTGATGAGCTGTAGAAGCTAGTTTTCGATAGCCTTTTTCAGCGACTTAAAAGCAGCGCGTGCTGCCGCAGGATATTCAAATTTTTTGCGTTTCCCTCGGAGAAGCTCCTTGAGGGGTTGCATCAGCGAGGCGCAGTGGCGTATGAACCGTCGGTAAACGTTGACAAGCGAATCAAAACGCCTGAGCTGTTTGAAAGAATGAGGCCCGGGGTAGTCAATGATGGCTTGAATTTTATCCTGCAGTGGCATGACGCATGCAAAGGAGATACGTTGGCCGAAGAAGTTTACTGAGTCGACAACAAGCGAACAGTTTTCTGCGTTGCTCGTCACCCCGTGGTGAGATAAACGCTCAAAGTGTGTTCTTACTTAAAGCATGTGCACTTCTTGTAAAGAGCTGGCGATTAAAATGTCGTCGAGATAAGTGTAAGCGAAGTGTACGCCGCGACAAAGTTGGTCAAAGAAGCGCTGAAATGTTTGCGCGGCATTCTTTAGATCAAATGGCATGCGCAGAAGCTCGAACCAACCAAATGGAGTTGACACGGCAGTTTTAGCGATGTCCGCTTCGGCTACCGGAATTTGGTTGTATGCGCGTACCGGGTCGATTTTGGTGAAAATAATTTTATTTGCCAGACTGGCGGTGAGATCCAATATGTGTGCGATCGGATAGCGATCGGGCGTGGTAACCGTATTCAAGGTTCGATAGTCGCCGCAAGGACGCCAGTCCCCCATGACCTTCTTCGGAACCATGTGCAGCGGCGAGGCCCATGGGCTGTTGGACGGTCTGACGATACCGAGCTGAAGCGTGTGATCGAATTCAGCTCGTGCTGCGCGTAGTTTGTCAGGAGCAAGCCGCCTTGGTTGTGCGCTAACTGACTGACCACGCGTGACTATGTGATGAGCGACCTCTCTCGTGACTGGCGGAAGCTCTGCAGCTGGTCCTACCAGTTGCGGGTGCTCAAGCAGTAGGTTCGCATAACCTGATGGTATACCGACGATTCGAAAAACGGGACTGATTATAGGGGCGTCCGTAAGAACGCCTTCGACCCCAACTTAGTACGGTCATCTAAAATTCTGTGGCGACCAGCATCAACAAGCAAGCCAACATGTCGGAGGAATTCGATGCCGATAATTGCGAAGGGAACAGACACAACCATGAAGACCCACAGAAAAGCTCGGCGAAGATTGAGGTCCAGGTTCATCATGCGCTGACCGAATGAAGCTATGGGAGAACCGTTGTTCGCACGCAACATGTACGTAGGCTCTGAGTACTTGTCATTGGCGGTCGCTGGGATGAAGCTGACTTCCGTTCCCGTGTCGATGAGGAACGTGATGAGAGAACGTCCATTCCTAACGTAAAACAGGCGATTTGTTTGGTTATTGACTGCCACGTTTGTCTTGCTAGTATGCGGGCTATTTGCTTTCCCCGAAGCAGCTGGGTCGTGCCTAATACAGAGCCCGACAACGTCTAGCTCTTCCACCATACTGGCGGTGATACCAACATATTTCTTTGACGGGTTTGGTACCATCTGACTGAGAACGCGCAGGGAAAATGTTTGCTTCCGTGCCGAACGAGACGTACTCGGAGCAGGAACAGACGAGCGGCAATGAACGGTAGCCAAAACGTGGCCAGCAATTGACCGTGACACACGCCGCTTCGAATCCTTCATTGCTGCTATCCTGCTGCGAAGTAGCGCAATTTCCTCGTCTTTAGGTCAGATCGACCTGACGACTGAGCAAGTGTGGGATTCGGTTTTCAGCGGTGAGAATACGTCACCGGAGCTACTGGTAGTTTGCTGCGGAAAACGTTCGAACGCAGCGTCTGCCTTGGTAGCTAATGCTTTCAGGTGTATATCTATAATCATGGACAGCATTACCGGCAATGGCTTTGAGATACTGCAAACCACAGCTCCTTTATCCCTTCTTCGCTCAAGATTCAGGGACCAGAGATGAGTTGAAGTTCGCGGTCAACGCCGACGGCTTGCAATCTCCAAGCTTGAGACCATTGAGCTGTTCAAATCGAGCTAGTGCGCTGGGCCGTAACTATTTTAAAATCGTTTGCTTCATCGTTTCATTACTTTGCCTCATTCGATGGGCAGAGTATAGTGTACTCAATCAGCGTCACAACCGCCGAAGGAAGGAGTGGGACGAGCTGATTGTACCTCGGAAGGTCCATCGCAATGCCCTTATTTTCCAGTTCGATTTCGAATATCGTAAACCAAACCTCTAAGCTGTGTTCCATGAAACTTGGAACAGCCAAAGTAAGCATGTTTATGCTGTAAAAAGACTCAGATGCCACTCTCGAAATGTGAGTCGAAAAGATAAAGGATGAACAAAGACATGAGAAAAATACCAAAATTAAGTAAGAAACAAATGTATACAGGTATATAATGGACAAAAGGAACAAACTCACCAAAAAATACAAACGACGAAAAATGGGTGGATTCCCGCGTGCGAATCGGGGTCACCAATTTGTAGGACTAGTTAATACTAGTCCGAGACGGTGCGCGAAGTAAGCGCGGATATCAGAAGGCAATGGGAGTTGGACGCAGCAGACTGTATTCGATGGGCTACAAGAAGACATGGACGGATGAAGCGAGAGAAAAGCGAACACGTGAGCGCAGGAACTTACAAGGAGGTCGAGTGTCGAGCCGGTTGTACGGAAGATTAAAACAAGAGGGAATAATGCACAGTCGGTTAACAAGTAAATTGTACGTGAAATGGCAGTTATCTTTTTGGGCGCTACAGCATGCCCCTAGGTGAACGCCTAAGGACACTGTGTAATTAAAATGCCTGTGATGGGGCCGGAACTCCGTATGTATCAAAGGTAAAGATCACCCGGACGATTATTCATTGGCTGCTGCGACTCCATGGCCCATGTTATATGCAGGTGTGTTTTAGATCATTGTAAATTGTTGCAGCTGGATTAGTATATAATACTAATTGGCCAGCTTCTGCAGTGCCATCTTGCTGTCACTTAAACAACTTGGACAGACCATCCTTTGGGAGCTCGGTTTCTTTTCTGTACTGGATGTTGGAAATGAAGAAAAGGTACTTAAATTTGTCCTCCTTTGGGGATCCGAATTGTAATGTGTGCACTGATGTTATACCCTTTCTTCATACGTTAAGACTTCGACACAGGCTTAACAGATCGCGTGCATTTGGGACGGATTTTAAACAGTAGGAAAATTTTGAGTAATATCGGTGTGGATGTTCGGACAATCTGGGTACCGTTACGGCATTAGTCTACGGAATAAGGTACATAAATGTTGTTGAGGCTGAACCGTGCCCAGTTTGCAAAACACATCCGGACGTTCTACGCACGATCTTGCAAATGCTGGTCAAATCTCAGTACGTCTTCACCTCACTTGTACAAGGAATCATACATGACATGAGCCTTGCTGCTGGTATAGTTAATATGTGGTGCATATTAAGTATGTTGAGACCGCAGGATGAAAGTTCCATATTAATCTAACATAAACAGTTTAGCACTAGGAGCAATCGTGTCGTCGCGGCCTGGTAGTTCTCGGCTAGCCTGAGCAGTCGCAGTACACAGGTACTGTATTGGCGTCTCACGTTGTGAACTTCTAAAACCGTTTTAAACGTTCTCCGGTCAGCGCATTGACAACAGTCTCCTGTAGACTGTTTCAGTCATTCAATACCAGAATGAGTAGAACGACCGTGGTGCGAACCTCGATCCTACTAGGTTTTAACAGTTTCCGGTTGTGATCTCGCATCTAGCCGTCTATGTTGAGCTGGAAAACCTGCCGCAGCTGATGCATAATTCGTCGCTTAGTGTGGGATTATTAAACATGTGGTCTCAGCGACCGTGACTGTATTCCATACAGAACATGTTTATCTACTGGAGCCAAACTGGTTAGTGAAGCACTTGAAACCTAACTACGGGCTTAGTTCCACGCTTCTGAATAGATTCAATCCGGGCACATTTATGCTTGGAGAGTGGTAATCTAGCTAGCAATCCATACAACTGAACCAGTGGTTTGTAGAAACTTACCCGAAACATAAAGATATGTGTTGTCATTCAAGAGACGGAATGACTGGTGGCCCAGCAAGTCTTATTTGCAGCGGTGTAATCCTGTGGGGTTTTCTGATCAATAACCCTTATTACGCCTAGATCAATTTATTTAGTAGTATTTGTAAGATGAGACCCTCACATGTGGATAATTTCAAGCGGCTTAGGAACACCAAATGATAAGTTGCAGCATTTTGCAAAATTTGAGTAAACCTCAACTGATGAACCATTCGTGCAGCAGATCAAGCGCGGACTGTAATCTATCGGTAACATCGAGGCTAAAAACTTCAGAGCACAGGTTGAGATGGTCGGCATAAATCCAGCAAAAGGTTTGAAGTAACATAGCATGGTCTTTGTTTTACAGCTTACGCGTTTCCGATCTATGCGGGAAACCGCTGGTCAAATGCATTGGCATTGAGAGAGTTTCGTTTACGTCAACTGCAAACACCGACCTTCCAATTTGATCGGCAACCCAAGATTTAAGGCCATTATCAACCCCGATTTCCCTAAGCATGCATAACAGCGACTGGCAAGCGACTTTATCTACATGCTAAGTACAGCAAATAATGTTTTATTTTTCATAAATAGATACACAAATTGTTTATTCTCGGAAATACAAACACGCCTGCTTAGGCAGGATTATGTTAATGCAAACAGGAGTGATGGATACTTGTACAAAACTGTTGCGAACTTCCCAGTAGCGTACTGGATCTAGGTGCGTATGTGTACATGAGCGGATACACGTATTCATTTACGTAGCTGCTTTGATTAAATTTGTTCGAACCGGTCGTCGGCGTGAGAAGGGTATAAAGGCAATCGCCGGTTTGAAGGATCGACATACATGAACGTCATGCGGATGAGGAGCAGACTTTATTAACTTGCCAGTCACATCCTCCACATCGCAGTGTTGTTACACTGATTTGTGTGAAGTATTATCGGAATGACTCTTGCCAGACGGTATCCCACCAAGTCCCTGGATCTCTGCTGCCCAAATCATTATTTGGAATGGGACTAACCCGAACCACCCAGCGGACACCACGAGGTGTTTACAAAGATCACGTATGAAGATCTTTCCACTACCTTACAGATAATAGGTCTCAAGCAAAATGTTTGTTACTTCATACGGAACTGAAGATTTAACCTTTGCACTTGAGCATTGCCATTTTCCCCAGTCGACGAGTAGACTGTTAGCCTTATATGAGAGCTACAATACTAGTAATCAAACGCAGCAACGCTGATGGTCTCCCATCGTGAAGAATAGGGGATGCAGTTCATCGAGGCTAGGTGAGAAGTGCAATAAACTTCCCTAGAATTATGCAGCTCCTTCATCTTCCAAAGATTTCTATAAGTTTAGAACGTGGGCACCGTCATTTGAAGGCGTTTGTACCCCAACTCGACGACAAGTGGTTTGATTTCTTCAAAGAAAGGACACCAACGCGCTTCTGAACTCCTATCACTGTCGGCTTTGTTATTGGGTAATTAATGTCCACTCTTCATAGCCGTGTTACGCTGCCGCCGGCCTTTGTTCCAACTCGATCAGCTTAAGAATACCATATCCTGGCACATGTACGTTGACATCAGGTCGATCATGGGTTGGTCAGCATTCAAAGAAAGCGTGATCTAAGGAATACCTGTGGTAAGATGAATCAGAACATCTCGTCTCCTTTCTTTCTCATACACCAAGAACCAGTGGGCATCAATCATAATTAATGAGCTGGTCTAGATCGGTCCGAATCGCCCTCTAAATATCTGATGTATGGCACGAAAATACACCAAGTAAAGATTGTTTCACTGTTTGCACCTCGAATTCTAGTCTCAGCACCTACCACCTTCAGTTTAACATGTTCCTTCGAGCAAAACTAATTGAACTAATGAAACGCTTCCAGCTTGAGCAGTGACGTTTGATTAAAGATGCGGCGGCTTTCAGCCTTATTTTGAAGGATGATTTTTAGAAAACAAAACCTAAAAATTTTGTCCTGCCTTTAACCGAACAGAAAGGCGGAAATAATAGTAATCTCAGATTCACCACCATCTAACACTAGAGATAAACATCGTTTTGGAAATGCATGCTTGATAATTATCCTCTGCTGATGTTGGCTTGATAGATTAAGGCACACCTGATACCCCTCACGTGGATGTCTGTTTTCCTTGGATATAGTCGGCCTTTACGGTTGAGGACGCGTGCTAGCTAAACCCCCAAGTAGATTCATTCTATTCAAAACGAGTTTCCAAGGAAAGCTTGAGAAACCGCTACAAGTGCATTGCTTTGAGTCTCCTTTACATTATCTATGAACCCAGCCATAATCGTACCAGCTGTCTCTGCCGTCGTGATTTGACACACAACGGTAGCGCAGATTTTTCTGGATTAAATTTTCGGTCCATTTCTTATCAGTGGCTAAATGGGGAAGCGGAGGAGGCTTTGACAACGAGTCATATTTGTAGTTACCGGGTTGGGGCCGTTCCTTGAAGGGAGGGATTTGGGCACAGTTACCCCGCGTGGATCCCAGTTGTAGAGCAAGGTTAACCAAATTCTGAGACGCTTATCATTCTCAGTGGCTTGTCGTGGTTCACAAATGAGGAAGACAATCGAAGTGTAGGTCTTCTGATGTTCATACAAGTCGGCTTCAATGCTGCAGCAGGTAATACCTAGACGACTAACTCAGATCGTGCACCGCATGGCCTTATGGACAGAGGTGAGTTGTTTTTGATGCTAAACACTTTGAACTACTTATTTCTCTCTCATTAACTCTGAATTTGTTTTACGGTGTGTGTTGGACTGGCTGCGAAGATTAATAACAGATAATTTTGGTTGTCTGTGTTTTGTGAAATAACCTAAGCTACAAAACTGTAGCTACAAAACGAGCAATTATGACACGCCGAAAATCGAGTTTCCGCGCCAGTATGTTGGCGTTGATTGAAAACTGTCGTGCAAAGCGGTTTAACTAAGGGAACTGGACAAGCAAGCGCTTTAAAGGAACATTAGCGGACCTTGTTATAATACACTGGAGGATAAGCTCCGAGAAAATCGGAACCGGTAGGTATTACCTTTCATCTGACTACCTGGGCTTTCTATGACGAACATAATTATAGCTGGCCTATTACTTTCCTAACAGTACTATGTTACAATCGTTCAACATTTGCCATCGTGCTGGTAGTTCGACTCTATTTATGTACTCTTTGGCTCCGAATCAATCAAGCCAAAGATCCTTTCATTCTGCTTCTACGCAGTGGTTCACGAACCTGATCCGTAAGCTGAAGCTTGTATGGCTACGATCAGGGGCAGACGCAGAAACAACGCCCAGCAAATTACCAGCAATAGCAACAGGTGTATTGCCAATCTTATAAAAGCGAAAACAATGATCTCAACACTTGGCTTTACAGAAGCAAGAGAAGAAGGCTCCAACCAAAGCTGCCATTTTTCACCCAAGAGTTGTGGATATTAGTTGGGGCCAAAATTTTGGAAAGACAACAGAATAATTGAAAACAAACGTAGACTCTCCCCTTAATTAAGAATGTTAAAGTAACTTCATCGGAACCGCTTATGGACACCTGCTTCGCGGCATGCGCTTCCGGAGTTTCCTGTCACTGCAGCCTCTATCTGATATCTAGAGGATGTCTTCTCCTATACAGGGACCATGGGTGACTCCGGCCACACCACACATAGCTCCATCCACACAAACCGTAGCCAGTGTGAACCTGAAGGAATCAGACAAGCAGGAATTTAGATAGAAGCCACCTTTCGTCTACGGAGCTGACCCACAGTCTCACTACATTCACAACAGTAGCATGCTTGCTCATGTAAGTTAGGAAGCATACGTATCAAACATACATGGTTAACTGCATCCAGTTCCGGCTTTGACTGTAACAACGGCCCTTCACGGGAGAGCCACAGGACGACTGCGCCTCACGAGTATTATGGATGGCTTACGCTGCACCACACACCGCTCCATTCACGCACCCACATATTAAGGGCGAACCAGAAGGAATATGACCCAAGAGCCATGTGGATGAGAGCAACGTCATATCAACGCAGCCCGGTCTACACTCCTTCAACCATGAACAAACAGCAACAATCTTGGTTATCTCAATTGCAAATCATGTGTATACGATGTACACAAAGCATTGGCTGAGCCGTAGTCCGCTCCACACTGGGTGGAATTACTCTTTGAACCTATCTGGGCCACGATTACCATGCACCACATACACCCCAGCAAGTATTCAGTCTTCTGGAGCCAGCAATCGATGTCTAGGCTTATAGGCAGGTATACACCTTGTCAACATACACATCAAACCAAGCTACACCAGAGATATCAAACAACCAACAATGAGTTTAAAGAAAATATATGCGGGAAAATGACAAAAAAGATGCAGCAGAATATAAACACAAAACAAAGTACATGAACAAGAACATAGTTTATATTGATTAAGAAGTTCCAGTCTGAGTGTAACTCGGAGTACCCCAACAGCGGTAAAGAAGCATCATGTACGCAATATCCATCTTACTATAGACACATATAATCCTATGTTAAATCTAATTGACTTTGATTTCATTCTCGTATAATAGCCTACAAAGTATTAAAATATCCGATGCTGCTCCATTGTTTCTCCGTGTATAAACCTAGAGATTGCCAACTGCTTTCTTGATAACAGGTACATTAGAAGAGAGCAAGAAAACCTTGGACATATACTAATGAAGAGGGACAATACATCCCTGCACAGAGCGTATATATCATCCTGAAGAATTCCAAATATCCAGGCATATATTGCTGTGTATAAGAAAGCCACAGCCGTTGTTTCATCCGCTACTACTCGCAGCAACTCACATGCGCTCTAAGCCTTTCTAATCAACAGGCATTCATAGGAGACGATAATAAACTTTCCACAGTGGTAACCAAAACTACTTCACCAATTCCACTAATAAGGTTGCAGCATCTATCGATTCCGATACGTGTGACACTGGCGACCGAGGTTTTCGGGAATAGCCTACATTCACGAGCGATTTTCGTTGAGATGTTGCGCAGGAAGCGCGGCCTACACAGCAACACCTCCTGTCAAATAATATCTATCCACCTAACAAACGCAGTCCCTTTCTACCATAACACGTACCGTATAGATCAACTTATTTTAACAGCATGGAGTTGTCAAAAACACCGCGATCGTAGTCACCAAAGTGTTCGACGAACGCTAACGCTCCATTTTCATCAGCCTATCCTAATTGACGCGCCCTCTTAAAGTGCGATTCGCTATCTGTACGTCTAGCATGGCACAATTTCCGCGAACTCTGTGTCAGCCATATCTACTTGCGAAACCCAGTGATTATATTCGGGTTTACAATTATCTGAGGCACAACAGTGTCCAACCATCGAAACCATCCATTAAAATGGCATACCTGCACGCAACGGAGGAAACACTGATCAACCAAACTGATCAACTATATTATCCCCATTCAGCGCCATGCAACCACGCGTATATCAAACTCTAATAACTTAGATCAAGACGCACTGCGCATAGAAGCATCTGCTGACATGCTTACAAAGCCGTGCGTTGATTTGTACCTTTATGTATAAGGCCTGGTCACGCTGAATGAATTCTAAAGCGCAGAATTTCTCATAATCAGCGTGTAAGCATGACGCCTTTGTAGCCGTAAACTCCACCGCCCATGTAACTCACCGCAGTACACCACCGAACGACGTCAATATGCATAAAACCAACGACGAACTGCTGAGAGGACGATACATTTCATTAACAATCACGCCACTCCTATATGACATTCTTGACTCTATACTTACACTGCATAACATATTGCCAACCAACAACTTGCCCAAAGGTCACGCTTCTCCTCAACGTCGAAACGGACGGAAACAAGCAGAGTTAGAAGCAGCCCAAAGGCTACGGTGGTGGCTAACATTGAATCTGACAAATTCTAGTATCCCACTTCCACAGACCTGCTCACAGAGACGTAATCTTATGAAATGACATCCATTAACCGTTGATGCAAATCCCGCTCTAATCGTAAAGCTAACACAACCTTGGCTCCTAAGTAATTCTAGTTGCAAACAACAATTAGTACCTTACAGTTATTTTCTGCCAACGCTTTGCCCTTCTTTTCTGGAAAATAAGGGTCAACATTAGACTCCAGAAGGTGAGAAAAATGGACGCACTTTCTAAATAGCATACAGCATACTACACATGAACTTTTAACAAAGCAATTTGTGTCCACCCTCTGTATACCAAACGCCAATACTGACACAAAATATTTTCATGTAACCACTGAGATGCATTCTATCCGCACTCATTGCCAACATCCTTCTCAAAGCAGATCCGTTAACCCAACCGACTAAGCTTCACAACATGGTTACAGCCACTATGACCTTGTCGACACTGATTCTTCGTCGAACAACGACCGTGTCACTTCCGCAAGCAGGAAACGGGAGGCGCAAATTACCGACTCACAAAGAAAACCTACGGACATCACATGCCATTCTTGGTCCCCGCCCCCATTCATCTTACAGCATATAGAAAGAAAACTGACTGCATCTCCAATATGCCGCCGCAGGCCGAAACCATGTGGGACATAGATATCTTCCGTACATATCATTCAGCTTCAAAGCTGGCACGGATCTCTTAGTCACTGTGCCAACTATTACTGATGCCTCGGCCGTCAGTAGTACAATTTTGGGAACTTGAATGGATGCGCATGCTATACCGTGCTCCTCACTAGGGTTAGACCT
>OX104070.1:59317300-59340799 GCA_944474145.2 Dicrocoelium dendriticum | reverse complement strand
AGAAAGGACACCAATGCAGTTCTGCACCGCCGTTACTAATAGCGTTGTTATTGTGTAGTTGCGGTCTAATGTCAAGTAGGGTTGTTCCCATGCCACGGCATTTGATCAAATTGATCAGCTTAAGGATACGATATCCTGAGGTATGGGAGTTATCATCACGTTGTTCGGGATTTGATCAATAAGCAGAGAAAGGAGGGACGTGGGAATGCCCGAGGTCAAGTGAATGAAGTAACCTCTTCTCCTTTGTTTCTCATGATGTTAGTAATGGGAGACATCAAACAAGATCAATGTGCTGTCGTTTGTTGATCCGAACCGAACTCTAAAAATTTGCTCTACAGCCCGTAAAGACATCAAGTAAAGGTTGTTTCACTGTTTGCACCTCGAATTCTAGTCTCAGCACCTGCCACCTTCAGTTTATCACGTTCCATCAAGCAGAACTAATTCAAAACATAAACCGCATCCAGCTTGAGCGGCGAGCTTTGATTAGAGATGAGGCGGTTTTCTATCTTATTCTGAAGGATGACAATAAGAAAACGAAACTTATAAATTTTGTCTGCCTTTTACCGAGCCTAATGGTGGAGATAATATTAATCGCAGATTCACCACCATCTAACACTAGAGATAAACATCGTTTTGGAAATGCATGCTTGATAATTATCCTCTGCTGATGTTGGCTTGATAGATTAAGGCACACCTGATACCCCTCACGTGGATGTCTGTTTTCCTTGGATATAGTCGGCCTTTACGGTTGAGGACGCGTGCTAGCTAAACCCCCAAGTAGATTCATTCTATTCAAAACGAGTTTCCAAGGAAAGCTTGAGGAACCGCTACAAGTGCATTGCTTTGAGTCTCCTTTACATTATCTATGAACCCAGCCATAATCGTACCAGCTGTCTCTGCCGTCGTGATTTGACACACAACGGTAGCGCAGATTTTTCTGGATTAAATTTTCGGTCCATTTCTTATCAGTGGCTAAATGGGGAAGCGGAGGAGGCTTTGACAACGAGTCATATTTGTAGTTACCGGGTTGGGGCCGTTACTTGAAGGGAGGGATTTGGGCACAGTTACCCCGCGTGGATCACAGTTGTAGAGCAAGGTTAACCAAATTCTGAGACGCTTATCATTCTCAGTGGCTTGTCGTGGTTCTCAAATGAGGAAGACAATCGAAGTGTATGTCTTCTGATGTTCATACAAGTCGGCTTCAATGCTGCAGCAGGTAATACCTAGACGACTAACTCAGATCGTGCACCGCACGGCCTTATGGACAGAGGTGAGTTGTTTTTGATGCTAAACACTTTGAACTACTTATTTCTCTCTCATTAACTCTGAATTCGCTTTACGGTGTGTGTTGGACCGGCTGCGAAGATTAATAACAGATAATTTTGGTTGTCTGTGTTTTGTGAAATAACCTAAGCTACAAAACTGTAGCTACAAAACGAGCAATTATGACACGCCGAAAATCGAGTTTCCGCGCCAGTATGTTGGCGTTGATTGAAAACTGTCGTGCAAAGCGGTTTAACTAAGGGAACTGGACAAGCAAGCGCTTTAAAGGAACATTAGCGGACCTTGTTATAATACACTGGAGGATAAGCTCCGAGAAAATCTGGACCGGTAGGTATTACCTTTCATCTGACTACCTGGGCTTTCTATGACGAACATAATTATAGCTGGCCTATTACTTTCCTAACAGTAATATGTTACAATCGTTCAACAGTTGCCATCGTGCTGGTAGTTCGACTCTATTTATGTACTCTTTGGCTCCGAATCAATCAAGCCAAAGATCCTTTCATTCTGCTTCTACGCAGTGGTTCACGAAGCTGATCCGTAAGCTGAAGCTTGTATGGCTACGATCAGGGGCAGACGCAGAAACAACGCCCAGCAAATTACGAGCAATAGCAACAGGTGTATTGCCAATCTTATAAAAGCGAAAATAATGATCTCAACACTTGGCTTTACAGAAGCAAGAGAAGAAGGCTCCAACCAAAGCTGCCATTTTCACCCAAGAGTTGTGGATATTAGTTGGGGCCAAAATTTTGGGAAGACAACAGAATCATTGAAAACAAACGTAGACGCCCCCTTAATTAAGAATGTTAAAGTAACTTCATCGGAACCGCTTATGGACACCTGCTTCGCCGCATGCGCTTCCGGAGTTGCCTGTCACTGCAGCCTCTATCTGATATCTAGAGGATGTCTTCTCCTATACAGGGACCATGGGTGACTCCGGCCACACCACACATAGCTCCATCCACACAAACCGTAGCCAGTGTGAACCTGAAGGAATCAGACAAGCAGGAATTTAGATAGAAGCCACCTTTCGTCTACGGAGCTGACTCACAGTCTCACTACATGCACAACAGTAGCATGCTTGCTCATGTAAGTTAGGAAGCATACGTATCAAACATACATGGTTAACTGCATCCACTTCCGGCTTTGACTGTAACAACGGCCTTCACGGGAGAGCCACAGGACGACTGCGCCTCACGAGTATTATGGATGGCTTACGCTGCACCACACACCGCTCCATTCACGCACCACATATTAAGGGCGAACCAGAAGGAATATGACCAAGAGCCATGTGGATGAGAGCAACGTCATATCAACGCAGCCGGTCTACACTCCTTCAACATGAACAACAGCAACAATCTTGGTTATCTCAATAGAAAATCATGTGTATACGATGTACACAAAGCATTGGCTGAGCCGTAGTCCGCTCCACACTGGGTGGAATTACTCTTTGAACCTATCTAGGCCACGATTACCATGCACCACATACACCCCAGCAAGTATTCAGTCTTCTGGAGCCAGCAATCGATGTCTAGGCTTATAGGCAGGTATACACCTTGTCAACATACACATCAAACCAAGCTACACCAGAGATATCAAACAACCAACAACGAGTTTAAAGAAAATATATGCGGGAAAATGACAAAAAAGATGCAGCAGAATATAAACACAAAACAAAGTACATGAACAAGAACATAGTTTATATTGATTAAGAAGTTCCAGTCTGAGTGTAACTCGGAGTACCCCAACAGCGGTAAAGAAGCATCATGTACGCAATATCCATCTTACTATAGACACATATAATCCTATGTTAAATCTAATTGACTTTGATTTCATTCTCGTATAATAGCCTACAAAGTATTAAAATATCCGATGCTGCTCCATTGTTTCTCCGTGTATAAACCTAGAGATTGCCAACTGCTTTCTTGATAACAGGTACATTAGAAGAGAGCAAGAAAACCTTGGACATATACTAATGAAGAGGGACAATACATCCCTGCACAGAGCGTATATATCATCCTGAAGAATTCCAAATATCCAGGCATATATTGCTGTGTATAAGAAAGCCACAGCCGTTGTTTCATCCGCTACTACTCGCAGCAACTCACATGCGCTCTAAGCCTTTCTAATCAACAGGCATTCATAGGAGACGATAATAAACTTTCCACAGTGGTAACCAAAACTACTTCACCAATTCCACTAATAAGGTTGCAGCATCTATCGATTCCGATACGTGTGACACTGGCGACCGAGGTTTTCGGGAATAGCCTACATTCACGAGCGATTTTCGTTGTGATGTTGCTCAGGAAGCGCGGCCTACACAGCAACACCTCCTGTCAAATAATATCTATCCACCTAACAAACGCAGTCCCTTTCTACCATAACACGTACCGTATAGATCAACTTATTTTAACAGCATGGAGTTGTCAAAAACACCACGATCGTAGTCACCAAAGTGTTCGACGAACGCTAACGCTCCATTTTCATCAGCCTATCCTAATTGACGCGCCCTCTTAAAGTGCGATTCGCTACCTGTGCGTCTAGCATGGCAAAATTTCCGCGAACTGTGTGTCAGCCATATCTACTTGCGAAACCCAGTGACTATATTCGGGTTTACAATTATCTGAGGCAGAACAGTGTCCAACCATCGAAACCATCCATTAAAATGGCATACCTGCACGCAACGGAGGAAACACTGATCAACCAAACTGATCAACTATATTATCCCCATTCAGCGCCATGCAACCACGCGTATATAAAACTCTAATAACTTAGATCAAGACGCACTGCGCATAGAAGCATCTGCTGACATGCTTACAAAGCCTTGCGTTGATTTGTACCTTTATGTATAAGGCCTGGTCACGCTGAATGAATTCTAAAGCGCAGAATTTCCCATAATCAGCGTGTAAGCATGACGCCTTTGTAGCCGTAAACTCCACCGCCCATGCAACTCACCGCAGTACACCACCGAACGACGTCGATATGCATAAAACCAACGACGAACTGCTGAGAGGACGATGCATTTCATTAACAATCACGCCACTCCTATATGATATTCTTGACTCTATACTTACACTGCATAACGCATTGCCCACCAACAACCTGCCCGAAGGTCACGCTTCGCCTCAACGTCGAAACGGACGGAAACAAGCAGAGTTAGAAGCAGCCCAAAGGCTACAGTGGTGGCTAACATTGAATCTGACAAACTCTAGTATCCCACTTCCACAGACCTGCTCACAGAGACGTAATCTTATGAAATGACATCTATTAACCGTTGATGCAAATCCCGCTCTAATCGTAAAGCTAACACAACCTTGGCTCCTAAGTAACTCTAGTTGCAAACAACAATTAGTACCTTACAGTTATTTTCTGCCAACGCTTTGCCCTTCTTTTCTGGAAAATAAGGGTCAGCATTAGACTCCAGTAGGTGAGAAAAATGGACGCACTTTCTAAATAGCATACAGCATACTACACATGAACTTTTAACAAAGCAATTTGTGTCCACCCTCTGTATACCAAACGCCAATACTGACACAAAATATTTTCATGTAACCACTGAGATGCATTCTGTCCGCACTCACTGCCAACATCCTTCTCAACACCGACCCGTTAACCCAACCGACTAAGCTTCACAACATGGTTACAGCCACTATGAGCTTGTCGACACTGATTCTTCGTCGAACAACGACCGTGTCACTTCCGCAAGCAAGAAACGGGAGGCGCAAATTACCGACTCACAAAGAAAATCTACGGATAACACATACCATACTTGATCCCCCCATTCATCTACTGCATATAGAAATAACACTGACTGCGTCTCCAATATGCCGCCGCAGTCCGAAACCATGTGGGACATAGATATCTTCCGTACATATTGTTCAGCTTCAAAGCTGGCACGGATCTCTCAGTCACTGTGCCGACTATTACTGATGCCGCGGCTGTCAGTAGTACAATTTTGTGAGCTAGAATGGACGCGCATGCTATACCGTGCTCCTCACTAGGGTTAGACCTATAAAATGGAAGTGCGCATACTGGGTCAACTGGGCCAACTTTTCCTGGCTAATAGTGCCGACAAGGGGACGCAAGAGTTATGAAATCGCCTTACGTACTCCACAGATATTCTTACAAAAGCTCCAATGTACCGCGCGAAGACCAATCTATCCGGTATTATAGTCCCAAACAATTATCCTCACCCAAAAGAGGTGAGTTGAAAATACGACCAGACTTATGATATGCAACTTAGAATTCGCATCAATGAAATTCTTGTCTAATTAAGGAACAGTGACGACAAATCGCTTTTAACGTACGAACGCAGTGTGCTCAGTTCAACGAATAACAGTAAAGAGCTTATTAGCTTAATTAGATGCCGAAACAATGCAGTTTTTACTTCTGTAAACTTGCTAATGCTTACTGAAAATACCGTTATCAACGGCCGAATTCCAGGTTGCTAAATATTCAACGACCGCTTCTACCGATCCTTTACCAGTGTGGACCTGTCACTACCAGCTGCACTGCTTAAACATCCCCTCCAATAAATGTGTGCCACAGACTTCTACATACTACTCGCAGCGGTATGATAAAACCATTCAGACTATCCTACCATTCTGGCCTAGGCAGCTTCCCATTTAACTTGATTATCCTAGGTGGCCCAGACGTTCCTCTTCTCCTCAAGATGCTTATAGTATCAGTGAGGACCAGTGCCTTTCAAACCAAAGTGAAGCGTGCGATAATGGCGCCAAAATGCAAGGAAGGCCTTCGCCAACACTTCGAAAACTATCAGCTCAACAGTCGCAAAGCAATGGAATCAAGAGTTACAGAGAGAACCGTCAAGGTGCAGCGTCTAATTAATAAAGAGCGGTTAAGCGATCGCACCCTTGCGCAACTATTATGAGTCATGCAAGCTTTGGTAAGTGAAAATCACCCAGAGAATTCCATTTTTAAGACGCTATTTATGCAACGGCTCCTTATATAGGTACAACAGATACTGGCTAACGCCCATCAGGATACCGAACTAAAAGATTTAGCCATTATGACTGATAAAATAATGGAGTTACAAACGCCAACGACCTCAAACTTATCACCTCATACATCTGGTGACGAACTCGTTACAACCGTACGCTCCTTGCAACAACTGGCTTTCATTACCATCACCAGACCAAGGAGTAAGGCTCGATCTAATCAACGGCGTACTCGGAGTGTTAGTCGTCTCCGTGGCACATGCTGATACCACCGTAGGTTCCGCAACAACGCGCAAAAGTGCGTGAAACCGTGTCGGTTTTCCGATTCGGAAAGCGACCACGCCAGCACGTAATGGCGACGAAGCAGGCTGGCATATGCGAGTCAGGTCGCCTTTTCTACTTGCGTGACGTAACAGCCGGCATGCGATTCCTGGTAGACACGGATGCCCAAGTGTAGTTCCAACACGTCCAGAAGACCTGAAACACTGCTCGGTATACCGCCTCCAAGCAGTAAATGGCACACAAATCCGATCCTATGGAAAACGTTACGTCACTCTAAATCTCGGTCTCCGTAGATCCTTCCCTTGGATTTTCATCATAGCCAAAGTGCCTACTGCAATACTAGGCCTCGACTTCTTTCAGCTCTACCGCATTATCGTAGATCCTAAGATCCTAAGATCATAGATGGCCTAACACAACTAGCACAGGCTGGTTTTAAAAGTTCCGTAATATCTATGAGTCCGCAGCTTGTCCCGCCTCAAGCTTCTTCGGTGTATTTGGATCTGTTGCGCAAATTTACCAGCATAACGAAGCCCAGATATCATGCTGGTGATATCAAACATGAGATCGTGCACAGGAAAACGACAGCAAGCAGTCCAGTATTTCATCGTCCTCGGCGACTAACGCCAGATAAACTTGCCGTAGTGAAGGCCGAGTTCGATCACATGTTACAATTGGGCATAATACGTCCATCCAGCAGTATGTGGGCACCGCCTCTACATATGGTCCCGAAGAATAAACTCGGAGACTGGAGACCATGTGGGGCTTATATGGGACTGAACGCCATTACCGTCCCAGACAGATGCACCATTCCGCATCTCCAGGATTTCTCATCCTCGCTGTACGGAAAGAAAGTGTTCAGTAAGATGGATTTAATATGGCCATACCACCAAATTCCAGTTCATCCTCAAGATGTACCCAAGCCTGCCGTCACTACTCCCTTTTACTTATTTGAGTTCTCGCGAGTGCCATTTGGGCTTCGTAATGCAGATCAGACGTTTCAGCGTTTTGTGGATCAGGTCATTCGCGAGCTGGACTTCGTTTTCGTCTACATCGACGATGTCTTAGTTACAAGTCGAAATCATGACGAACATTTGCGTCATCTGCGACAGCTTACGAACGACTTGCGCATTATGGAGTAGTTATCAAGGCCGTCAAGAGTCAGTTAGGAGTTGATATGGTAGACTTTCTTGGTCAACATGTTTCCTCCGCTGGAATTGCGCCCCTACCGGACAGAGTGAGAGCTATCATTGAGTATCCCGTATCTGATTCCATCAAAAAGTTACGCCGGTTCGTTGGCATGGTTAACTTCTACCGAGGATTCTTTCTGCACTGTTCAGTTAGCCCGGCCACTTACCGAACTACTCAAATTAGATGCTAAAATATTCGGCTTTACGGAATCAGCTAAACACGCATTCAGCGAGCTAAAACACCAACTAGCAACTGCTACTCTTCATGTGCATCTGGATTCTCAGATGCCTCAGATGCAGCTGTAGGTGGTGTGCTTCAACAAAGACAGAGAGGTGAATTGTATCCAACTGCCTTTTTTGCTAAGAAATTGCAGCCCACCGAACGACGTTATAGCACGTTCAGAGGAGAACTCCTAGCTATTTACCTCAATGTGTGTCATTTCCGACATTACTTGGAAGGACGTACGTTCACGATTTTCACTGATCATAAGCCGTTAACGTATGCACTACGTTCTGCTTCTGATCGTCTTTCCCCACGAGAAACTAGACATTTAGATCACATTTCCCAATTTACCTCTGATATACGGCATTTGTCCGGCTCGAATAACGCCGTAGCAGATGCCTTATCAAGGGCGGAAATCAACGCTCTATTCGAATATTTCTCCATTGACTTCTAAAAACCAGCCACAGCGCAGCGTCAGGATAATCAGTTTCTTCAACAACTGCAAGAAACCAATCTTCAGGTGAAAGCCATTTCGCTGTCTGGTAGTTCGGATGTTCTGATGTGCGATCTTTCGACAGGAAAACCACGACCTGTCGCACCACCAAACTATCGACGAATCATCTTCGATTCAATCCACAGTCTACCACATCCAGGCGTCCGTGAAACTCGTAAGCTTATTTCTGATCGCTTTGTTTGGCCAGCACTAAACAAAGAGGTGCAGATCATGGTGAGAAATTGCCTCCCATGTCAACGTTCAAAAGTGCAGCGGCATACTCAGGCACCACTTGGTAACTTCACCGTTCCCGATGCTCGTTTCAGTCATGTGCACATAGACACCGTTGGTACACTGCCACCGTCGAGTGGATACAAATACCTGCTGACTTGCATCGATCGCTTCACTCGTTGGCCCGTGGCAATACCCATCGCATACATTTCTGCAGAGATGGTAGCATATAACTTTGTGGCTCATTGGATCGCGCATTATGGTGTACCATCCACCATAACAACTGATCGCGGTGCGCAGTTTGTGTCGATGCTTTTTTGAGAGTTAACCAATACTCTCGGAACCGAGCGTATAAGAACAACTGCGTACCACCCATCATCGAAAGGGTTAGTCGAACGTTTCCATCGTCATCTCAAAACAGCTTTGATGGCATGTTCCGATGCGACCCGTTGGACAGAAACCTTACCGCTGGTTTTATTATGTCTTCGAACAACACCTAAAGCTGATTTAGGTTGCTCCACCGCGGAGCTGGTATATGGTACCACGTTAAAGCTCCCGGCTGATCTCGTTCAACCGACCGACGTCGACGCTATAGCTCCCTCAAACTTTGTCCATCGGCTACGTTCATCTATGCGTGAACTGCACTTTATCTCCACACGCGCACACACCAACAAGTGTTACATACCGAAAGATCTCGAAACTTGTTCACACGTGTGGGTACAAAATGATGCAGTCCGCAAGACATTACAACCACCGTACGAAGGACCATACGAAGTGATCGCTAGAACCGAAAAACCTCATATGATCAACAAGAATGGTAAAGTCGAGGCGGTTTCCGTTGATCGTCTTAAACCAGCGTATATTGAAAAACCTTGTAAACAACAATCTACTGATTCTCACACAGCACTGTGTACGCAGCAGACGCCACAGCTCGTTGAAGATGACCCGCAGCTTGCCACATCTAAAGCTAAGCCACAAGGAGACATTAATATGCGGCAGACACGGTCAGGAAAGCGAGTCCATTTTCCAGACTGCTTAGTGTATCACACATCTTGACAAATTCATCTTGTTCTGCTGGTCACTTGCTAGTACTGCTTGCTGCCATTCTCCTCCTGTTTGTTGTTCTCCAGATTCCGCCAGGATGCAACTGGACATCTCACACGAGGAAGAAGCGGATCATGCAGTCCAGACAAATTCAACGTCCGTGCATTTACCATCCTGCACTGCTCCCAAATCTTTCATTGTACCTTACATACAGAATATTAGCCTGCATGCCACACATACCTCAGCCTCGAGTATTTCATGCGACACTGTACCAGGTGGAGGTCAGCTTTTACAAGCTATTCTCACCGGGTATTTACTCCTGGTCACTTGAACATCGTGCGACTAGCGCACTGGGGGGGAGGTATGCAGTGTACCTTTTACAGTTTACTACACAACCTTCCGGTCAGCTGATAACATTACCCGCTATATCGACTATTCTTTCAAACACCTCATGCACTTCAACATCGACCAACATTATTTCTGAATCGCCGGCTGACTCTAGACTACCTCGTGTACAACATCTGGGAGCCCCAAAATATAATCATGGAAATAAACGTTTTCAATCCCTTTTGGAATCCAAGAATGACGGGTTATTAATCCAGGAACTCCGCAACCTAAAAGCGTTATCACCATGTGCGTTTGACCAAAAGTCGATAAGTAGATACGATAAGTTCATCAACCGTTGGCATTCGTTCGTCACGATTGAGGCGATAACTCGTGAGACTGGTTTGTCCAGGTTGGATTGACACATCAAATTCTTAACTTGGTGCAAAAGTGCAAGTTCAGCGGCGTAACAACACTTTTTCATAGATTGACGATGGCCTTATCGGAATATGCTGTCATTTTGGTCGCATTTGAATGATAGCGTTACTAACACTTCCTCTTAGGGACGTCGGACACCGTTCGTTCCTAATATTATCGTTCACCTTTGTGTGCCGTGCTGTGAACTTCTCTGGATATCTGTTTTCTTGTAAAGTCGAGGAAACTCATTAAAGCTACCGAACTCCCGACCCCCGGCGCTTGAGTCAAGAAAATGTATACTGCATGTGCCATTTAACGTGAGTAGCTGATTTAGGAGGAAGAATAACTGCACGTGCAAAAGGTGTACGCTTTTGTGTGTGAGTTTTTGTAACAGGTGCTGGTTGGGGAGGAGAGGGAGTGTTGGAGTGCACATCGATTGTCTGGATGGAGTGCTCTTTGCCGGAGTTTGTTCAGCGTCAGTGTCGGCAGTCTGTTGCGGTGACTGGAATTGGACATAGGCTGGTTTCAGTCAGGGTCTTGCGAAGCAATTCTGTCCAATATGAAATACGTCTCTTTTCGAGCGATGATTTTGAAAGGGTCTTCGTAAGGCAGATTCAGATGCTTTCTAACCGCATCGATGTATACGAAAACGAAGGGGCGTGTGTGCAAGTCGGGGAGAAAGTGTTGGCTTCAAGAATTGTATCGCAGTGGCGTTGGACGAATGGTGCTGAAGTATTGTTCCCGACGTGAAAACAAATATGGTAGGATGGACTTCGCCGGTGACCCTACGACCTAGTACTAATTCACCAGGAAGTCTCATTGTTGTACCCAAGACTAATTCCGTGGGACAACGTCCGACATCTTCCTTCACATTGCTGCGGATCCCCAGCAGAATGATCAGTAAACCCTGCGACCACTGGATATTTGATTGCGTCGCAGCGAGTGCGGCTTTGCTTTGGCGGTGAAAATACTCGCTTAAAACGTTAGTATCCTGATGGTATACTGTCGTGGGTAAATGAGAATAGCCAAGCTTGCGGTTAAGGTGGCGAAACAGTGCAGACTTAAATTGGGGTCGTCTACCCGTGGTGATAGTGGCGAGGTGCCAAACACGGATATACTAGTTTCGGTGCAAGTTCGTGCTACCGTCTCCGCTGAGATTTTTCGCAGCCGCACGGCGTGTGGCCAACGAATGAAGCAATCGACACATATCAAAGCGTAAATAAAACCGTTGGCTGGCGGTAGAAGTCTAAGGATGTCGATATGGACGCATTCTAATCGAGCGTCTGGCAGAGGAAGGATACCAGGAGCAATAATCGTGTGGCGACGTACCTTGCTCTTCTGGCAGGTAATACATTGTTTCGCCTACTGTTAGGTATCAGAACGTATGCTGGGTCAGTTGTAGCCATCCGCTATTCGCTTGATGGTAGCGCGGCTGCACTGATGGGAGGTTCCTTACAAGTGGTCAAACGTAACTCGTCGGTACCTATGCGGAACGAATGGTCGAGGCTTTCCGGTAGATATGTCACAGTAAATTCCAGAGTCCGAGTTGAGAACAGACAGTTGAGAAAGTTGAATAGAAGGATTTTGTTTCAACTGCTCAAACCCAGAATCTGTGGCTTGATGGACAACGATTTCTTCTAGCTTTCTTGCTTGGCACGAAAACTCGTGAAGACCAATGCCGGACAATGCGTCGATTACAACACTGTGAGCTGCATCAATATGTCGAATGTTGGAGGCAAACTGTGATATATAATTCAACTGACTATTTCATCTTAGTGAGAAGCAATCAGAGGAACCGACAAAAGCAAAAGTAGGGGCATATGGTTCATAAGGATGGTAAATGCACCTATTTTATTGAGTCGTTTGGTTGGAGTTGGTTGAGCTCAGGATCGTTGGCTTATGCGGCAGATGTTCTTTCCAGGTCGATGGGTGTCGGTGACGAATGAATCAGAGGAGTAGGCGATAATGTATTAGCAACCGTGTTGTTAGGACCGTCGATGTAACGGACGTTCACACAGTTAGGTATGAATCTGCAATAGTAGTTGACTATGCCGAGGAATCGGCGTAGGTTTCTGAGTGATGATGGCATAAGGCAGTCTAGGATCGATTGGGTCTCATCCGAAAAAGGTTTGATGCCATCACCATCGATCCTGTGACCCAGAAAGGCAATGACGGAACGCACAGTGTTTCACACTAGGAGAGATTGCAAAGATTGAGGATGTTCAGTGAAAGTTATCACAGGCTACAAGGCGACCTTATTATGGCATACTTGATTCTGCGAGACCCACATCATGTGTGTTTCCCTTTACTACGACTCAGCATCAATACAACCCTGAGGGATCACTCAGTAAAATTTGCTGTACAGTATAGCTATCTAGAGTACAGCATAAATTTTTTTCTCCATTGGTATCTGTCATGCGCGAAATGCTCTCCCAGAATCGATAGTCTCTGCACCGATACTAACAGTATTTAAAAGACGGTTATATGACGCATCATCTACTTAAGCTTTGTCACAGCACTACGTCTCCAACCTACACCTATAGTTCACCATAGAATTATTTGATGTCAACTGTGGGTGCTGTGAATCAAAGCGGATTTCAGGACTACGGCGGAGCAAACGACAAGTCCTTATTTTCATGTTTAAAGTACTAACTGTTTTAGTCTCATTATTATCAGTACGGTCATTTCGTTATCTCCACCAACTATCCAACGGGACTTGTAAGGCAATGTTTCTTGACCCGTATACATTCATTTTTCTTTGTTTATTGATCCTGCAACGGTACGTACAACACTTTGAAGTTGCCACCAAGTATCTCTTGGTGTTAAGCCATATCTGTAGCTTCGGTACACAGTTAAGCTAGTTCGCTTACACTTACATTGGTGCCTTGTGGAGGCTTCTATACGCATCCAATCAGAAGGTCAAGCCATCTGCCGGTAGTTTGTATCAGTATTAAGTAATGATGTTTGCTAAAGTGTAGTAACTCAACCAGCGCTGCGTCGAAGTCATTGTGAATAGGTATCTGGTATCCACTATCGCGCTTGTTCTTACCCGAATAGGGTGGATCGGATATCGCGGTGTGAAAAACGGCACAACAGATGAGTGTTCTGATAGCCATGTTACTGTGATGAGCACCACTTGCAGACTAGATAGCACTCTTACTGACCCAGTATGTGTACTTCCATTTTATAGGTCTAACCCTAGTGAGGAGCACGGTATAGCATGCGCGTCCATTCTAGCTCACAAAATTGTACTACTGACAGCCGCGGCATCAGTAATAGTCGGCACAGTGACTGAGAGATCCGTGCCAGCTTTGAAGCTGAACAATATGTACGGAAGATATCTATGTCCCACATGGTTTCGGACTGCGGCGGCATATTGGAGACGCAGTCAGTTTTATTTCTATATGCAGTAGATGAATGGGGGGATCAAGTATGGTATGTGTTATCCGTAGATTTTCTTTGTGAGTCGGTAATTTGCGCCTCCCGTTTCCTGCTTGCGGAAGTGACACGGTCGTTGTTCGACGAAGAATCAGTGTCGACAAGCTCATAGTGGCTGTAACCATGTTGTGAAGCTTAGTCGGTTGGGTTAACGGGTCGGTGTTGAGAAGGATGTTGGCAGTGAGTGCGGACAGAATGCATCTCAGTGGTTACATGAAAATATTTTGTGTCAGTATTGGCGTTTGGTATACAGAGGGTGGACACAAATTGCTTTGTTAAAAGTTCATGTGTAGTATGCTGTATGCTATTTAGAAAGTGTGTCCATTTTTCTCACCTACTGGAGTCTAATGTTGACCCTTATTTTCCAGAAAAGAAGGGCAAAGCGTTGGCAGAAAATAACTGTAAGGTACTAATTGTTGTTTGCAACTAGAGTTACTTAGGAGCCAAGGTTGTGTTAGCTTTACGATTAGAGCGGGATTTGCATCAACGGTTAATAGATGTCATTTCATAAGATTACGTCTCTGTGAGCAGGTCTGTGGAAGTGGGATACTAGAATTTGTCAGATTCAATGTTAGCCACCACCGTAGCCTTTGGGCTGCTTCTAACTCTGCTTGTTTCCGTCCGTTTCGACGTTGAGGCGAAGTGTGACCTTTGGGCAGGTTGTTGGTTGGCAATGCGTTATGCAGTGTAAGTATAGAGTCAAGAATGTCATATAGGAGTGGCGTGATTGTTAATGAAATGTATCGTCCTCTCAGCAGTTCGTCGTTGGTTTTATGCATATTGACGTCGTTCGGTGGTGTACTGCGGTGAGTTACATGGGCGGTGGAGTTTACGGCTACAAAGGCGTCATGCTTACACGCTGATTATGAGAAATTCTGCGCTTTAGAATTCATTCAGCGTGACCAGGCCTTATACATAAAGGTACAAATCAACGCAAGGCTTTGTAAGCATGTCAGCAGATGCTTCTATGCGCAGTGCGTCTTGATCTAAGTTATTAGAGTTTTATATACGCGTGGTTGCATGGCGCTGAATGGGGATAATATAGTTGATCAGTTTGGTTGATCAGTGTTTCCTCCGTTGCGTGCAGGTATGCCATTTTAATGGATGGTTTCGATGGTTGGACACTGTTCTGCCTCAGATAATTGTAAACCCGAATATAATCACTGGGTTTCGCAAGTAGATATGGCTGACACACAGTTCGCGGAAATTTTGCCATGCTAGACGTACAGGTAGCGAATCGCACTTTAAGAGGGCGCGTCAATTAGGATAGGCTGATGAAAATGGAGCGTTAGCGTTCGTCGAACACTTTGGTGACTACGATCGCGGTGTTTTTGACAACTCCATGCAGTTAAAATAAGTTGATCTATACGGTACGTGTTATGGTAGAAAGGGACTGCGTTTGTTAGGTGGATAGATATTATTTGACAGGAGGTGTTGCTGTGTAGGCCGCGCTTCCTGCGCAACATCTCAACGAAAATCGCTCGTGAATGTAGGCTATTCCCGAAAACCTCGGTCGCCAGTGTCACACGTATCGGAATCGATAGATGCTACAACCTTATTAGTGGGATTGGTGAAGTAGTATTGCTTACCACTGTGGAAAGTTTATTATCGTCTCCTATGAATGCCTGTTGATTAGAAAGGCTTAGAGCGCATGTGAGTTGCTGCGAGTAGTAGCGGATGAAACAACGGCTGTGGCTTTCTTATACACAGCAATGTATGCCTGGATATTTGGAATTCCTCAGGATGATATATACGCTCTGTGCAGGGATGTATTGTCCGTCTTCATTAGTATATGTCTAAGGTTTTCTTGCTCTCTTCTAATGTACCTGTTATCAAGAAAGCAGTTGGCAATCTCTAGGTTTATACACGGAGAAACAATGGAGCAGCATCGGATATTTTAATACTTTGTAGGCTATTATACGAGAATGAAATCAAAGTCAATTAGATTTAACATAGGATTATATGTGTCTATAGTAAGATGGATATTGCGTACATTATGCTTCTTTACCGCTGTTGGGGTACACCGAGTTACACTCAGACTGGAACTTCTTAATCAATATAAACTATGTTCTTGTTCATGTACTTTGTTTTGTGTTTATATTCTGCTGCATATTTCTTGTCATTTTCCTGCATATATTTTCTTTAAACTCATTGTTGGTTGTTTGATA
Source organism: Dicrocoelium dendriticum (assembly GCA_944474145.2). Taxonomy (NCBI): domain Eukaryota; kingdom Metazoa; phylum Platyhelminthes; class Trematoda; order Plagiorchiida; family Dicrocoeliidae; genus Dicrocoelium; species Dicrocoelium dendriticum. Next base: position 59,324,750 of record OX104070.1, on the reverse strand, counting down.
TCTCTGGTGTAGCTTGGTTTGATGTGTATGTTGACAAGGTGTATACCTGCCTATAAGCCTAGACATCGATTGCTGGCTCCAGAAGACTGAATACTTGCTGGGGTGTATGTGGTGCATGGTAATCGTGGCCCAGATAGGTTCAAAGAGTAATTCCACCCAGTGTGGAGCGGACTACGGCTCAGCCAATGCTTTGTGTACATCGTATACACATGATTTTCAATTGAGATAAACAAGATTGTTGCTGTTGTTCATGTTGAAGGAGTGTAGACCGGCTGCGTTGATATGACGTTGCTCTCATCCACATGGCTCTTGGTCATATTCCTTCTGGTTCGCCCTTAATATGTGGTGCGTGAATGGAGCGGTGTGTGGTGCAGCGTAAGCCATCCATAATACTCGTGAGGCGCAGTCGTCCTGTGGCTCTCCCGTGAAGGCCGTTGTTACAGTCAAAGCCGGAACTGGATGCAGTTAACCATGTATGTTTGATACGTATGATTCCTAACTTACATGAGCAAGCATGCTACTGTTGTGAATGTAGTGAGACTGTGGGTCAGCTCCGTAGACGAAAGGTGGCTTCTATCTAAATTCCTGCTTGTCTGATTCCTTCAGGTTCACACTGGCTACGGTTTGTGTGGATGGAGCTATGTGTGGTGTGGCCGGAGTCACCCATGGTCCCTGTATAGGAGAATACATCCTCTAGATATCAGATAGAGGCTGCAGTGACAGGTAACTCCGGAAGCGCATGCCGCGAAGCAGGTGTCCATAAGCGGTTCCGATGAAGTTACTTTAACATTCTTAATTAAGGGGGCGTCTACGTTTGTTTTCAATTATTCTGTTGTCTTCCCAAAATTTTGGCCCCAACTAATATCCACAACTCTTGGGTCAAAATGGCAGCTTTGGTTGGAGCCTTCTTCTCTTGCTTCTGTAAAGCCAAGTGTTGAGATCATTGTTTTCGCTTTTATAAGATTGGCAATACACCTGTTGCTATTGCTCGTAATTTGCTGGGCGTTGTTTCTGCGTCCGCCCCAGATTGTAGCCATACAAGCTTCAGCTTACGGATCAGGTTCGTGAACCACTGCGTAGAAGCAGAATGAAAGGATCTTTGGCTTGATTGATTCGGAGCCAAAGAGTACATAAATAGAGTCGAACTACCAGCACGATGGCAAATGTTGAACGATTGTAACATATTACTGTTAGGTAAGTAATTGGCCAGCTATAATTATGTTCGTCATAGAAAGCCCAGGTAGTCAGTTGAAAGGTAATACCTACCGGTTCCGATTTTCTCGGAGCTTATCCTCCAGTGTATTATAACAAGGTCCGCTAATGTTCCTTTAAAGCGCTTGCTTGTCCAGTTCCCTTAGTTAAACCGCTTTGCACGACAGTTTTCAATCGACGCCAACATACTGGCGCGGAAACTCGATTTTCGGCGTGTCATAATTGCTCGTTTTGTAGCTACAGTTTTGTAGCTTAGGTTATTTCACAAAACACAGACAACCAAAATTATCTGTTATTAATCTTCGCAGCCAGTCCAACACACACCGTAAAGCGAATTCAGAGTTAATGAGAGAGAAATAAGTAGTTCAAAGTGTTTAGCATCAAAAACAACTCACCTCTGTCCATAAGGCCGTGCGGTGCACGATCTGAGTTAGTCGTCTAGGTATTACCTGCTGCAGCATTGAAGCCGACTTGTATGAACATCAGAAGACATACACATCGATTGTCTTCCTCATTTGGGAACCACGACAAGCCACTGAGAATGATAAGCTTCTCAGAATTTGGTTAATCTTGCTCTACAACTGTGATCCACGCGGGGTAACTGTGCCCAAATCCCTCCCTTCAAGTAACGGCCCCAACCCGGTAACTACAAATATGACTCGTTGTCAAAGCCTCCTCCGCTTCCCCATTTAGCCACTGATAAGAAATGGACCGAAAATTTAATCCAGAAAAATCTGCGCTACCGTTGTGTATCAAATCACGACGGCAGAGACAGCTGGTACGATTATGACTACGTTCATATATAATGTAAAGGAGACTCAAAGCAATGCACTTGTAGCGGTTTCTCAAGCTTTCCTTGGAAACTCGTTTTGAATAGAATGAATCTACTTGGGGGTTTAGTTAGCACGCGTCCTCAACCGTAAAGGCTGACTATATCCAAGGAAAACAGACATCCACGTGAGGGGTATCAGGTGTGCCTTAATCTATCAAGCCAACATCAGCAGAGGATAATTATCAAGCATGCATTTCCAAAACGATGTTTATCTCTAGTGTTAGATGGTGGTGAATCTGAGATTACTATTATTTCCGCCTTTCTGTTCGGTTAAAGGCAGGACAAAATTTTTAGTTTTGTTTTCTAAAAATCATCCATCAAAATAAGGCTGAAAGCCGCCGCATCTTTAATCAAACGTCACTGCTCAAGCTGGAAGCGTTTCATTAGTTCAATTAGTTTTGCTCGAAGGAACATGTTAAACTGAAGGTGGAAGCTAATGAGACTAGAATTCGAGGTGCAAACAGTAAAACAATCTTTACTTAGTGTATTTTCGTGCCATACATCAGATATTTAGAGGGCGATTGGGACCGATCTAGACCAGCTCATTATCCTTGATTGATGCCCACTGGTTCTTGGTGTATGAGAAACAAAGGAGACGAGATGCTCTGATTCATCTTACCACAGGTATTCCTTAGATCACGCTTTCTTTGAATGCTGAGCAACCCATAATCGACCTGATGACAAAGTACATGTGCCAGGATATGGTATTCTTAAGCTGATCGAGTTGGAACAAAGGCCGGCGGCAGCGTAACACGGCTATGAAGAGTGGACCTTAATAACCCAATAACAAAGCCGACAGTGATAGGAGTTCAGAAGCGCGTTGGTGTCCTTTCTTTGAAGAAAGCAAACCTCTTGTCGTCGAGTTGGGTTACAAACGCCTTCAAATGACGGTGCCCACGTTCTAAACTTATAGAAATCTTTGGAAGATGAAGGAGCTGCTTAATTCTAGGGAAGTTTATTGCACTTCTCCCCTAGCGTCGATGAACTGCATCCCCTATTCTTCACGATGGGGGACCATCAATATTGCTCCGTTTGATTACTAGTATTGTAGCTGTCATATAAGGCTAACAGTCTACCCGTCGACTGGGAAAATGGCAATGCTCAAGTGCAAAGGTAAAATCTTCAGTTCCGTATGAAGTAACAAACATTTTTCTTGAGACCTATTATCTGTAAGGTAGTGGAAAGATCTTCATACGTGATCTTTGTAAACACCTCGTGGTGTCAGCTGGGTGGTTCGGGTTAGTCCCATTCCAAATAATGCTTTGGCAGCAGAGATCCTGGACTTGGTGGGATACCGTCTGGCAAGAGTCATTCCGATAATACTTCACCCAAGTCAGTGTAACAACACTGCGATGTGGAGGATGTGACTGGCAAGTTAATAAAGTCTGCTCCTCATCCGCATGACGTTCATGTATGTCGATCCTTCAAACCGGCGATTGCCTTTATACCCTTCTCACGCCGACGACCGGTTCGAACAAATTTAATCAAAGCAGCTACGTAAATGAATACGTGTATCCGCTCATGTTCACATACGCACCTAGATCCAGTACGCTACTGGGAAGTTCGCAATAGTTTTGTACAAGTATCCATCATTCCTGTTTGCATTAACATAATCCTGCCTAAGCAGGCGTGTTTGTATTTCCGAGAATAAACAATTTGTGTATCTATTTATGAAAAATAAAATATTATTTGCTGTACTTAGCATGTAGATAAAGTCGCTTGCTAGTCACTGTTATGCATGCTTAGGGAAATCGGGGTTGATAACGGCCTTAAATCTTGGGTTGCCGATCAAATTGGAAGGTCGGTGTTTGCAATTGACGTAAACGAAACTCTCTCAATGCCAATGCATTTGACCAGCGGTTTCCCGCATAGATCGGAAATGCGTAAGCTGTAAAACAAAGACCATGCTATGTTACTTCAAACCTTTTGCTGGATTTATGCCGACCATCTCAACCTGTGCTCTGAAGTTTTTAGCCTCGATGTTACCGATAGATTACAGTCCGCGCTTGATCTGCTGCACGAATGGTTCATCAGTTGAGGTTTACTCAAATTTTGCAAAATGCTGCAACTTATCATTTGGTATTCCTAAGCCGCTTGAAATTATCCACATGTGAGGGTCTCATCTTACAAATACTACTAAATAATTGATCTAATCGTAATAAGGGTTATTGATCAGAAAACCCCACAGGATTACACCGCTGCAAATAAGACTTGCTGGGCCACCAGTCATTCCGTCTCTTGAATGACAACACATATCTTTATGTTTCGGGTAAGTTTCTACAAACCACTGGTTCAGTTGTATGGATTGCTAGCTAGATTACCACTCTCCAAGCATAAATGTGCCCGGATTGAATCTATTCAGAAGCGTGGAACTAAGCCCGTAGTTAGGTTTCAAGTGCTTCACTAACCAGTTTGGCTCCAGTAGATAAACATGTTCTGTATGGAATACAGTCACGGTCGCTGAGACCACATGTTTAATAATCCCACACTAAGCGACGAATTATGCATCAGCTGCGGCAGGTTTTCCAGCTCAATATAGATGGCTAGATGCGAAATCACAACCGGAAGCTGTTAAAACCTAGTAGGATCGAGGTTCGCACCACGGTCGCTCTACTCATTCTGGTATTGAATGACTGAAACAGTCTACAGGAGACTGTTGTCAATGCTCTGACCGGAGAACGTTTAAAACGGTTTTAGAAGTTCACAACGTGAGACGCCAATACAGTACCTGTGTACTGCGACTGCTCAGGCTAGCCGAGAACTACCAGGCCGCGACGACACGATTGCTCCTAGTGCTAAACTGTTTATGTTAGATTAATATGGAACTTTCATCCTGCGGTCTCAACATACTCAATATGCACCACATATTAACTATACCAGCAGTAAGGCTCATGTCATGTATGATTCCTTGTACAAGTGAGGTGAAGACGTACTGAGATTTGACCAGCATTGGTAGATCGTGCGTAGAACGTCCGGATGTGTTTTTGCAAACTGGGCACGGTTCAGCCTCAACAACATTTATGTACCTTATTCCGTAGACTAATGCAGTAACGGTACCCAGATTGTCCGAACATCTACACCGATAGTACGCAAAAAATTACCTACTGTTTAAAATCCGTCCCAAATGCACGCGATCTGTTAAGCATTGTGTCGAAGTCTTAACGTATGAAGAAAGGGTATAACATCAGTGCACACATTACAATTCGGATCCCAAAGGAGGACAAATTTAAGTACCTTTTCTTCATTTCCAACATCCAGTACAGAACAGAAACCGAGCTCCCAAAGGATGGTCTGTCCAAGTTGTTTAAGTGACAGCAAGATGGCACTGCAGAAGCTGGCCAATTAGTATTATATACTAATCCAGCTGCAACAATTTACAATGATCTAAAACGCACCTGCATATAAGATGGGCAATGGAGTCGCAGCAGCCAATGAATAATCGCCTGGGTGATCTTTACCTTTGATACATACGGAGTTCCGGCCCCATCACAGGCATTTTAATTACACAGTGTCCTTGGGCGTTCACCTAGGGGCATGCTGTAGCGCCCAAAAAGATAACTGCCATTTCACGTACAATTTACTTGTTAACCGACTGTGCATTATTCCCTCTTGTTTTAATCTTCCGTACAACCGGCTCGACACTCGACCTCCTTGTAAGTTCCTGCGCTCACGTGTTCGCTTTTCTCTCTCTTCATCCGTCCATGTCTTCTTGTAGCCCATCGAATACAGTCTGCTGCGTCCAAATCCCATCGCCTTCTGATATCCGCGCTTACTTCGTGCACCGTCTCGGACTAGTATTAACTAGTCCTACAAATTGGTGACCCCGATTTCGCACGCGGGAATCCACCCATTTTTCGTCGTTTGTATTTTTTGGTGAGTTTGTTCCTTTTGTCCATTATATACCTGTATACATTTGTTTCTTACTTAATTTTGGTATTTTTCTCATGTCTTTGTTCATCCTTTATCTTTTCGACTCACATTTCGAAAGTGGCATCTGAGTCGTTTCGCAGCTTAAACATGCCTACCTTGGCGGTTCCAAGTTTCATGGAACACAGCTCAGAGCCTTGGTTTACGATATTCGAGATCAAACTGGAAAATAAAGGCAATACTGCGGACCGCCGAAGTAAACTTAGCTCGTCCTATGTCTTCCTTCGTCGGTTGGGATGCTAGTTGATGACTTTCTACTTTGCCTTTCGAATGGGGCAAAGTATGAAACAATGGAGCAAGCGATTTTAAGAGTAACTGCCCAGCGCAAGAACTCGATTTGAACAGCTCAATGGTCTCAAGTTTGGAGATCGCAAGCCGTCGGCGTTGCTCCGCGAACTTCAGCGAATCGCTAGTCCCTCATGGATGAGAAAAAAGGGATAAATGAACTGTGGTTTTCGCGTCTCCCAGAGCCAGTGCCGGCAATGCTGTCCATGTTTATAGATCCACTCCTGAAAAATTAGCTACCAAAGCAGACGCTGCGTTCCAGCGCTTTCCGCAGCAGATGACCAGGAGCTCCGGTGACGTGTTTTCACCGAGGATAACCGAAACCCGAATTATCCCTCAGTCGTCAGGCCGATCTGACTCTAAAAACGAGGAAATTTCGCTACTTCGCAGCAGGATAGCTGCAAAGAAGGCTTCGAAATAGCGTGTGCCACGCTCAAAAGCTGACCAAGTTTTGGCTACCGTTGATTGCCGCTCGTCTGTTCCTGCTCCGAGTACGTCTCGTTCGGCACGGAAGCAAACATTTTCCCTGCGCGTTCTCAGTCAGATGATACCAAACCCGTCAAAGAAATATGTTGCTATCACCGCCAGGATGGTGAAGAGCTAGACGTTGTCGGGCTCTGTATTAGGCACGACCCAGCTGCTTCGGGGAAAGCAAATAGCCCGCATACTAGCACGACAAACGTAGCAGTCAATAAACCAAACAAATCGCCTGTTTTACGTTAGGAATGGACGTTCTCTCATCACGTTCCTCATCGACACGGGAACGGAAGTCAGCTTCATCCCAGCGACCGCCAATGACAAGTACTCAGAGCCTACGTACATGTTGCGTGCGAACAACGGTTCTCCCATAGCTTCATTCGCTCAGCGCATGATGAACCTGGACCTCAATCTTCGCCGAGGTTTTCTGTGGGTCTTCATGGTTGTGTCTGTTCCCTTCGCAATTATCGGCATCGAATTCCTCCGACATGTTGGCTTGCTTGTTAATGCTGGTCGCCACAGAATTTTAGATGACCGTACTAAGTTGGGTCGAAGGCGTTCTTACGGACGCCCCTATAATCAGTCCCGTTTTTCGAATCGTCGATGTACCATCAGGTTATGCGAACCTACTGCTTGAACACCCGCAACTGGTAGGACCAGCTGCAGAGCTTCCGCCAGTCACGAGAGAGGTCGCTCATCACATAGTCACGCGTGGTC
>OX104070.1:59284789-59316828 GCA_944474145.2 Dicrocoelium dendriticum | reverse complement strand
CCTGTTTGGCTACCGCATGCTGCGTAAAATATTACAAAATCACAAAATTATATTTTCTCGATGTACGCGGCAAAGTAGCCGCTCGCCTGTTTGAACGTGGCTCGCGTTTGTTTGAGTCAAAATAGCATCCGCCTTCGAACAGCGCGACGCTCATCGACCCTACGGCCATCTTTGCTCTCCGCGCATGCGACCACACCTTTCCACTAGCAAGCTATCTTCCGGTGCCTTATGTTTAGCATTAGATAGCGTTTGACCCCACTTAATAAAGTTTTTTAGCGATACTTTTGGTGTTCTCCTCTCATCGGAGGTTGGCCTTATATTTGCGTATTAGTTCTAAAGCGTACCGATCCTGCCTCTTGCGTCAAAGGCATCCACGGTCTCATAATCCACTAAATCATAAGGAGATTTATTACCGAAGTTCACTACTCGGTTTGTAAAAATACTTTGCCCTGATGAGCGTTGGATCATTGCATCATTGGACGATAGAGAGCAGAAGAATGCTCCTGTTTCAACTCCTTCACTTCCCGTTCATTGCGTAGAGGTCGATGGGCATTGTGGCAGAAGGTTGCGCACTGTACAACTGTGGCTGTCTTAGAAGCAGCAGAATCCCAGCGCGCTTAGGTGAGAAGCTAACAGTTGTATGAAACGTTCCTCTGTCTCAGCAGCAACAAGAGGATCAGGCAACCGGTTCTAATCATTCATCACGCGCGTTTATAAGGCCAAATTGAGCCGCACACGAAGATTTCGCGGTTCGAACAGTTTCATGCGGTGACCAAGTGTCGGACTCTCAGTGTTGAGTTAAAAGAAGTCCTGTAACTCGCAGCCCAGTTCTCCTCTGACAATACGTTTGGTGACCATCAAACCTTCTCCGTGACGGCGGTAACCTAGAGAGAACAAGTTTAGTCTTTGAAGTCGGTGTGGTTACGGCAGGTCTCGCAACTCAGGAACGGAGTTAAATCCACGCCGTTGAACATTCTCTATCATAACACATTCGTATTTGGTAACACGGTAGGCAGCGGGTAGCCCGTATTCAAAAAGCGGGCGTACATGTGAGCCAAAGAGGATACGGAACAGTCACGGGGTCAGGAGAAAAACCCTCTACGTATAAAGTGGAACATCCTGTAGACCGCGGTGACCGTCTTCTGGGTGTCTTGTATAGATTTGAGGTTGGATGACACTATCACTCCAACGTCCCTCTCTTGGATTGCGCTTTTGAGCAAGGAACAACCAAGGTGATAAGTTCCCAAATGGCTTTGATGATCCAACGGGGAGAACAGAGCATTTGTCACGCTTTACGGGCAACTGCTACTTAATCGACCATTTCTGGAGTAGATCCAGCGTAGTTTGCAATCTGTCAGCGGCTTCAAGGCTTGATACTTCCATCCATATTGTTAGCGTAGATTAGGCAATCCGTTTCAAGAGTGGATGGTAAGTAGTTGATGAAGATATTGAAAACTTATGGGACCGAGGACAGAGCCCTGTGGGACCCCACTCGTCATGAAAACAGGCGGAGAAAATGTGCCATTCACCTTCACTTGCATAGAGCGGTCGTTTAGAGAGTCGGAGATCCAAGACAGGAGATTCCCAGAAATACCGATTCCCCGAAGCTTATACAGGAGCCGTTCGTGCATGACTTTGTCAAAAGCTTTGCTGATGTCAACAAACAAATTCTCCAAGAGTCTAGCGACTTGGCCCAGTCCCCCTAGCGATGAGCAATTTCGAAGTACAGGGGCGTGCTTTTCGGAACCCATGCTGGGCATAAGAAATGACCTTCTGTCCCCAAGATGAAGAGTAACAGCATGTGTTAGGATCTGTTCCATAAATTTACACACTACTGACATCAAACAGATTAAAAGATAATTGGCCGGATCATGCCGACTTCCTCATTTGGAAATTGGTTTGACGATGCCCAAGTTCCAAGCTGAAGGAAGACTGCCAGATTCTAGTGATCGACGAAACATTTGACATATGGGTGAAGCTATGTACCCCGTCACAGTCCTGAGGAACGAAGGGTGCAATCCATCAGGGCCGGGTGAGCTATACGGATATAACTGAAGAAGTTTCATCACAGAATCAGCGTTACTAGCTGCTTGTGGCCGACGAAGACGAGAAGGTGGATACAGCTCATTTACTATATGGTGTTTCTCTCGCGAAGAAAGAGCGTATTGCTTAGCCAAGTGACTAGCTTTCTCAGGGTCCTCGTGAAGTAAAGCTTGATGATCACAAGAACACAAAGGAGGGATGCCATTTACCAGCGTTAGTGCTTGTTGCAAATAAGAGTAGAGCACGCTAGGCGCGATTCTAGAGCGCACCGCCAAGGATAGTCCGTATTGTTGGCTTTTCTGGAGCTTCATTGAAACACAAACACTTCGGACATTCATGCAGTGTGAGAAGTCGAGTTCTGAATGGGGTTGTCTAAAGCAGTGTCATAATTTGCGCTTTCAATTCATAGGTGACCTCAACTCTTGATCCATCCAAGTTGGACTTCTAGCGAAGGGCTTTCGATGGGAGGATGGAACGACCTGCTCAATTAACGACGTGAGCTTGGAGAGTACAAAATTCCACGCGTCTTCGAGGTGAATGTGTTCAGGGATGCCGCAATGCTTAGCGCTTGCGGCGGTTTTACAGACGGAGTGGGTCGGCACGCCAAAAATTCCAACGGTGACCACCGTGGCTATGGATAGTGAGGCGGCGAGTCCAGTGGAATGAAACAACACAACGGAGCATTCTTGCCTACGGGTTGAAGAAGAGTTAGGTTTGCGACACCCGTATCTGCCGGGGTGATCACGAGATCTAGGATGTGCCGGGGTCTGGTTTGAGACAATACGAGTAGCCGTCAAGTCAGGTTGAAGGAGGCAGCAGTCGAGAGTGGTTTTAAGCCATGTGGGATCTAAGGAGTCAGATCAGTGCGCACAAGTAATTGGGTCCCAAACGATACCCGGTGCATTGAAATCCCCAAGATTAGACAGGCATTTTGCCCACCATACATACTTTTCGATTCCACCAAGTGCGCTCTGGGAACGGATGGCGCTCTGTCGACGACACCGACCAAGAGAGATCTGCATCCATCATGAACACAGCACAAGAGGGGCTCCGAAATTGTCATCCTGGTAACTGGTAACTAAATGTATGTTGAGATCCATCATCCAGTAAGAGAATTACTCCTACCACCTGACCTCACCCGTGGCAATCAGACCGGGCGTTGTGATGCCCAGGGATAGACACCTCCGAGTCCGTGCTACCTGCGAATAGCCAGGTTTCGGTGAAGGCCATTAAGTCTGCACGCTTCTCCGAAGAAAGCAACTGAATTTCTTCCAGTTTATTCCTTAGGCTGCGTATATTGCCAGGTAGCCCGCGTGTCCGTTTTTATGCTTTACTGTTTTGGGGTGACAAGGATCTGCCGCTAGAGCACTCTTGTGCTCTTTCGAACTACGCAAAATCCACTATGTTTAGGTCGGTTTTTCCACTCGCCCGGCGCGTTCGGAACTCATCTACAGGCTTTTTCATTTTAATTCGGTCCTCGGGAGAGAGGTCTCGTAACATGTAGAAAGGTTCGTCTTTTAGACTTGGAGTCCATCGAAGGATGCGAGCGCATTCTTCTTCGTTTCCGCATACAACCTTGATGGGTCGAACCTTAGAGGGAGTTTCCTGCTTCTTACCGAGACGGAAGGCTGAGACAATGTTTATTCCCTGTTTGGCTGCAACAAAACTGTACGGAAATCATCCGCTCCAGCAGTAGTTGATTAGCCAACATTCGCTTTGCCGAGGTGTCCTTGTCCGATTCCGCGGCGTTCACGATGATGAGACAGCGGGCACGAGCTGACTGAATGCTCAATGGAATTGGTGGCTTACGTGGTGATGGATTTTCCTTCGTCACTTTTCCGGCTCAGAAATTCTGTTGAGGATTATTTTCATTTGTGACTGAGAAGATGGAAGTTCATGTTCATGCAAAGACTTAAACTTAGCCTTGCTGACGCATGACGCTGGACCTGGGCCACACAAGGCCAAGGTCGCTTGCTCCTTCAGTACGTCCGCACACGGCTTCGTTGTAGGCTCAACCGTCCGGATGTGGATCAATGGGTCCGAATGAGAAGTAGACGAGCCAGGGGAGGCCGCGAGTTTTGAAGCTTCTCTGGAAGATGTGTTGCTCCGCTTCCTGGCGCGCCTAGCAGAGGGAGCGGAAGAGCTCCTTTCAGGAGGTTAACGTGGCGGTCGACTTGCCAACGCAGCAGAATCCATGCAAAATCGACCAAACCGTAGCAAATCTTTGTGCTCAGCATAGGTTTTGAGGAGCGTTTCAATAAGTTTCGAGCAACGCTTTTGGCCACAAGCTCAGAGATTGCAGGCAATGCAATGGATATCCTTAGTCACCACTTTGTACAATGCAAACATTGTGAGTTAGACATACGCACTTGTTATCAGAGATTCCAGCCATGCCCGCGCCTATGGTCTGGCATAGCCAACGCAAACAGATGGCTGGAACTAACACCACAAAGACCCATAATGACCTTAAACGTCTATCAAATCCCCGTGCAACCTACGCTGTTGCAAGGCTGCCCGGTAGACGCAGACCTACCTGGGTACTTTAAAGATGGTGCCGTTTGTTGCTTGGTCGGACGGGAGTGAAAAATTGACCTCTAGACTCTGACCTTTTGTGCTGGTGTAACCTTAAAACTGTGTTTTAGTGTGCTAAAAAGCTACCAACCGTTTACCGCCGATTTGAATGCTCGGCAATACGGTTAACCAAATGCCGTAAATTTGGTAAATTAATTCGCCAAAGAAATTTCCACACCCTTATGTGCAATGTCGCACTTTGAGCGCATTGTAATTCTACACGTCAAAATTAGGTCGCCTGTTTGCACGGATGCTGTATTTAACTAATTCGCAGTCTTGGAAGTCTGTTAAAAACATTGGATTTCCGCAACGTATACCGTAAAAGCTATCATTTGTGACTAGCTTGTTGGCAGGAGCGTCCGTTGATAGTTCGTGGGTCATATTTTATACGTCTTCTTGGCGTCCTGTCTAGATGTTGTTAGACGCAAAACAGAACACAAAAGGAATGTGAAGCAAAACGGTTTTGAAATGAATGCAAACTGGTGCCCACTCAATTAGCTGGGCACGCTGTGTTGCAAAATTGCTAATATCCAATTGGCGTTACTATGCGTCTACCTATCGATGTGGAATCATCGAAGTGTGAAATGCATGTCGCTATATTTGCCTTAAATATGCGTAACACTAATGTAATATTGGTAAAGTAGAAATTATTCACTACAGGGTAGAAAAGATAAGCACACCGTTTCTGAGCCCATTTATTAAAAGTTCCTGCCGTCCACTTTTAGTTTCTTCCTGAACTATTTAATTAGTCTCCAATTGTGCCGATATGTTTAGCCTCGGATTTTTAATATGAACGCATTATTAATATAATGAAAAAGTAACACTTGGGGTTTGTGAGTTTCAAAACATTGGATACATCATATCAGACGTACTTAAGTGGCTTCATTAACAGCGAAGATTTTGTCAAATCATAGAAACATTATGCAGCATTTTTGTGCCTCTGAATTATCCTTATTTCCAAACATATGTACAGGGAGCCCTCCCACTGAAGCGTGCTTTTGGTCACTCGTGGAAAAGCAAAAGTAGATGAAGATACATGTCTTCGTATGTCCAAGGATATTGTTAACTAATGTTCTAAATAATTATCGGCGCTGTTTAGTGCATTAAAGCTTTCTTTATAACTGTACTTTCGGTCACCGCAAGTGACATTTAGCGCGCCATGTGTGACGAATAATCCGTCACTGTGGTAGTACTTACTTACCAGTCCTTTATCGATTACCGCGTAATGTTGACGGAATATCCATCCCTTCAGCACGAGCAGTGAAAGCCTATGTCTACGTGGGAGTGTTGTAACTCCCTAAATGACCAGACATTTGGCCCTCAGCAGTGCAAATTGAAACCTTATGGACGAAATGTTGGTGGCCCAGTATATCTTACAACGCCATTTGAACTTCAGCAACGAAAGTTTCATGGTAAAATATCGTAAACCTGAAGCGGAAAGCCACCTATTAATTATTATTACGCAACGCAGTAGCCGCAAACCCATACTATAAATTGATTATGAATTACCAATTCTCGTCCAGACGAAACTTAATTAGGATGACTTTCAGCCAACAGTATGCATTATCTGATGCTACCACAGCATTATCGTGTGTGCGCTACTGTCGGAGTTTGTATACTACAGGCACAATCCACGGAGTCAAATGGTATAACAACGAACGTGAGTCCTAGCACATCGGCACCAAACGTGCCACCGTTAAAGCCTATATACAACGACCACGAGACTTGGAGCGGTATGCTATTACAACTCACCTGGGTCCTAGTACGTTGACGCCAAATGTGCCACTGATGGAGCCTATATACACCGACCACGAGACTTGGAGCAGTATGCTATTACAACCCACTTGCGTCCTATTATAGCGGCACCAAATGTGCCACTGATGGAGCCTATATACAACGACAACGAGACTTGGAGCGGTGTGCTATGACAACCCACTTATGTCTTATTGCATCGGCACCAAATGTGCCAGTTGGTGCCTATATACAACGACCACGAGACTTCGCGTGTTGTGCTACGATAACCAACCTGGGTCCTATTACACTGGCAGCAAACGTGCCGCTAGTCCAGTTTATTGTTTAACATGTCGTAATCCCGAGTGAGCGCAGAAACCAAGATAAAGACGTTGATTTTTAAATAACAAAGGCAGCGGATAAGGTTCAGCTTTGTTCACTATATCCCTGCCTTGGATGCGCATATCCTATGCAGGGTATCCTTACACAAAGTCGTATCCATCGGCTAAAGTATAATAGTTGTGCGAACATATAGCCTACAGTCGGGTAATTGAATGTATTTTCATCTTAACAAGCTTTTTCCTTCTTTGCGTTTTCTTTACTGGGCTGGCGTCCATGTCAACGCTACAGTGAAGTGAAAATGGGAGATTACATTGCACAGAATAGTTTACTTTGGCAATTTACTCTGCACAATACCTCTGTTTGAGGGGAACTCCACCGCTCCCTTTCGACAACCTATCGATGAAAGGTAAGGGAGTAGCTCACCAGTACCAAGTGCACTTGCAATATGGGGTGCGGTTTGTTGACTTGTACTCGGATCGGCGGTAATCTCATCCTGACTGGCTGCGCAGGAAATAGTTATACAAGTTGTAGCTTACCATCGTAAGCGGGGCGGGTTGATTGGCTAGAGACAACTGTGCAATCCGGTGAGGGTGAACGGCCGACAACTAAATATCGAAGTAAAAAGTTGCTTTCTTACCGGTAGTACAGCATTGCACTGCCATCATGGGCACAGATACCGTTTGTGAAGCGTTGACACAAATTGTACAACGGGCTCCTGATTGCACACGCAAACACTTTCGATGGTAAAGTAATCGAGTGTGTGCACAGCGAACTGTGTTAACAGCAACAGGCTTGTTGCATGTGAAACACAAATCTTTGGGCGCCATAATTTTCGGCCAACGCGGTTGTTCCTTCGCACGTTGAAAGTCTGATGAATTACCAATTACTTCGTTAGTCCATCGCCTAGCTCTTGATACCGTTCCGAAAATCCGGATGGATTAACCTCTTCAGCACTTATCAGCCGATGTACAAGGTGTAAAATTGTAGACGTGGATGGTATTGTAACGGGGACTTTCAACGTCCGCAACGGCATGGACTCTGTGGGTTGGTTGTAGTCCGCCAGCCAACGGATGCAAATAGGTATTTCACCTGTAAATGGATGCACATATCAGCAACGGCTTACTTGTCGGGTACGCGTGCTGCTTGTATGCCGGCATTAAATGCACACACGAAAGCCACGTGGTTTCATAAAAGGGACAGGGACATGTTCTCAAAGATCAATCGATGGTGAAGCGGTTTTCCTGGTGCAATATCTCAAACTATGTTAGCGTCAGAAATTTTTGTTCACATACCACTCCATCTCCAAGGTTCGAGTAAACTGCTTGTAACATGCGTTGTGCTAAATGGCCCATCACTAAGTTGCATGCGTACGTAGTTAAGAGACAAACTACGCGATGAACATATGTGCTGCCTTCTAATAGCTGACGCCGGTCACAGAAAAACGCGGCATGCATGTGGGACACTTTCAGGAGAACTTCCGAATGCGCACAGACTGTACGAACGACTGCAACAAGGCCAACCGATGCATGGGTAACTTTCGTTAATCGCAATTTGGCATTCGCAACACGATTGTTCTTTGTATTGCCAAAACGCACCAGTCCAGCTTGGGCATGTTTCGCCCACGAGCGTCTTATGTACAACCAGTACAACGTAAGTTAGCGCACCAAACGGGGGTCTGTTTTTTGAAGGAGCTTCAAATCTTGTTGAACTCTAAAACAAGAATATTACATATAGAATGAGATTATACTCCGTGTCAGAAGTTGCCATGCGATGAAACGGATAACGCGACTGGTTAATGTTTGTCCACAAAATGTAACGAAGACTTACCACTTACGTGCTTCCTGTTGGCCTGGCGGATGTGAAAGTAACACAACAAAATATCGCATTAAAAAACCGCGAGCGCCGCACGTATTTGAGCGGCCATTTTGCCCATTATTATTGTGCGGACGGGAATATCATGACCCATGATATTCCGAAACACTTCGAACAATGTAAGCAATGATGCGTAATCTTTTCGACGCAGAAAAGCATAAAATATTAACCGGCCGTATCTCATGCCGTCAGTTATTAAAAACTGGTATAGTTTGAAGCTACAAGCAACAAGTAAGGCCGCTATCAATTCTTAGTTCAAATGGTTAGTACCATAAGTAGCGTCTACACAAACGACATGCGAGAATCGGTGGAAAATTTCTATGGCTTGATGCCGAGCGAATAATACGTGTGTGCACAAGCCCTCCTCAGAAATAATTCGCGCAAATCCGTGTTCTTCCATAGACATGAAAACCTGATGCAATTTTACTGCAGGAAGTAAAACTATCAAAATATGCTTACACTCAATGCCAGGTCTCAATTTACGATGAACGTTGCGGACATCATCGCTGGTAATATGCTTTCCTAATCGAACCTCGACGAACTGCTTGATGTCGGTTGCTGGTGTATTGTGGCGGAAAAGGTCCACGGACTGAGTGCACTCATTGTCCGTCAGACGGCGATTGATGGGGTGTCGCTCAAAAAGAAGGCGATTAACTGGGTGACTATTAGACCGATCGAACGTTGTGACTTTCAGCTTGCGTCCCGCGCTAATGAGGTTACCGCGAGCTAGGCAGTTAGTATCACGTGAGCTGAAAGATTTAGAGCAATAGAAGCGAAACCCTACTAAACACGTCTCACCCCTGTACTTTCTGACTTCCGACGTGCGCAGCGGACCCGTCGATAAATGACCCTATCGTACTTCACCCGTGACAGGTTACACTTTCTGCTGCTGTAGCATACGAAACTGACGTAATGCAGAAGCATAAAGTCTGAAAACAAACCATTATACTCGTCATAAATGTTAAAAGAAGTCTCAACGAAGATTCTCTGAGAATCACACCCCAGGGCCTACGGATTTGAAAATACTGTTCGTACCGCGTATCTGGTTTCCGACACATTCAACCAATTGCAATATCACATTTGCACAGATGTAAATAAAACTGCAAAGGCAGAAAGATAGCCGGGAATAATGCAACAAAATAACCATACACTGTTTATTGCGCACTAGGTTTTGCGAGGTAACGGTGCGTATCTGGCTTCTGACACATTTAAACAAATGCAATATCACATTTGCACAGTATTGAATAAAACTGCAAAGCCATAATGATAGCCGGAAATCATACCATAGAAAGACACAAAACTATTTATTGCGCACTAGGTTTTGCGGGGCGACGGTGCTGCGACTACGTAGCAGCTATTGCAAGGAAAATACGCCTCAGCTACCAGAGGAACTTGCAGGGTCATTGACTGCGGATAACCGTGTGTAAAACCAGTCGGCAAGTTGCTTTATCATTGGATAATTGGATTACTAAATTGTAGAGAGTAGAAAGAATGCTTTTCGTCAGCTCCTTCACTTCCCGAGCATTGCGTGGCTGCCGTGAGTCGCTACGAGGCGGTATTACACAAGGGGCCGTAACAGCTATATTGGAAGAAGCAGAATCCCAGCTTACTCATCGAGTGAGAATACAAAATTGCTTGACACATTCCTCTGTCTGCGCTTCGACCACATGTTTCGGAAAGTCGTTCCGGTCATTGACAATGCGTGCTGATAGAGAGAGAGTGGAGCGAACTCTAAGTCTTCTGGGTCAATATAGTTTCCATTTATGCCACCGAGCGAAACTATTAGGGTGACTTGAAAGAAAGCTTGTAGCTCCATCCTCATTTCACCCATCAGAAAGCACCTATTAAAAGTCAGAGCACCTCAACGTCGGCGATATTCCACGGAGAACAGGTTTATACTCTGTAGCGGAAGAGGGTAAGGCAAGTCCTTTAACTCCAGTCTGGCTTTCGTGGCACACGGCGCTTTACGTTCTCAGTCATGTTAGATTCGAACCTGGTAAGTAGACAGATGGCGGATTGTCCGTATTCAAGGATCGGGTGCACACGAGAAGTATACATGATTCTGAAGATAGCCGGAGTCAGTCAATAAAGGACTCTCCGTATGGCGTTGGACATCCTGTTGGCAACAGCAACCCTCCGTAGTGTGTCTTCTGCGGTCCGTAACTCATGTAAGACAAGCATATTGAGATCCTTTTCATGAATGGTTGTTTTGTGTAACCCCAATTAATATGGTATTTCCCGGACGGTTCGATGGTGCCTATGGGGAGAACTGAGCATTTGTCACAATTTATGGGCAGTTGCCAGTTGACTGAGCAGCCTTGTAGCATGTCCAAAGGTTCCTGCAATCTGTCAACATCCTCAAGACATGATACCTCCATCCACAGCTTCATATCATCAGCGTAAAGCGGGCAATCCTACTGAAGCTCCTATGGGAAGTCAATGATGAACATATTGAACAGTTCTGGACCAAGTACTGACCCATGCGGAACACCGCTAGTCGTCAGCATAGAAGTGGAGTAGGCTTCCTTCGTCTGGACTCGCACGGTCCGGTCAAACAAAATATCAGCTAGCCAAGAGAGGATATACCTAAGTCCACCCGTGCCCCAGAGTTTAAGAAGGAGGCTATCATGACGGACCTTGTCAAACGCTTTGTTATAGTCTACAAATTCCACATCCAATCGTTTCCCAGCGTCTAACGACCTCGCTCACTTTCCCCAAGCAACAAGCATATTCGAGGTAAATGAGCGTACCCGCCGAAAGCCATGATGGGCACAGGTGATTATGTTAAGGTTCTCGAAGTAAAGCTGCAGGGCGCGCTTGAGTATCCTTTCTACTAGTTTGCACAATACGGGCGTTAGGCAGATAGGTTGATAGTTTGCAGGATACTGAAGATCCCCTCCCTTGTATAAACGTTCAACGGTCCCTACTTTTCAAGCAACCGGCAGCCGTCCAGCTTCCAGGGCGTGACGAAATATCTGGCAAGCAGGAGCAGCAATGATGTCGGCTACGGTCTTGAGGAATAGCGTGAGCTGTCCATTAGGACCCTGCGTGGAGTTCGGATCTAGTTTACGAAGGCCTGCGGCCACGTCAGTTACACTCATTTCTATGTGCCGCAGGGAAGAGGGGTGGATTGGAGCTGTGTCATCGTGTAACTGCGATCCCATGAAGTAAACAAAGGAATATTGCGGGGCTGGTACACTGGCCTTCGTCCCAGCTTCGTCAAGTAAAGAGCCATGTTCAGCGTAAAACTGGGCAGGAATGCCACTGCCAGTATTGGTGCAACTTTTCAAGTAAGAGTAGGGCGCCTTCGGTGACGTCCTAGATTGCGCAACCAAACTGCGTCCATACTGATTCCGTTTCCGAAATTTCTTTAAGGTGCAGTCGCTTCCGCTCAATTTGTACTCCGAATAGTCAAGCAAACATTGACTAAACTTGAGTCGGTCCAGTAATTTACGTCTTTTGGATATTAAGCACCCCAAATCTCAGTCTATCCATGGATGGCCTCTGGTAAACGTGCGCTTTTGCAAATAGAAACAACCTGCTCCACAAAGGCAATCAACCTGGAGTTCAAAAGTTTCCACTCCTCCTCTGGGTAGTAGAATAGTGGGATGTTCCAGTCCCCACTGCTAGCGGCCGCTTGCAGGCGGATTGGATCGGCAAGCCAGAAATTCCTGCGGAAACTATCTTGCTTGTGAAGCGGGAGGCGTCTCGTCCAGAGGAATGAAAACATACAGTGGTCAGTATTACCAATAGGCGGAAGAGTGGTAATGTCTGTGACATCTGATTGCGCCGGGGAAGCACGAGATCGAGAATATGGGGGTTTTCCGACACATAACGGGTAGGCGCAGTGACATATTGAAATAGGTTACACCCGAGAACCGTTTCCAAAACGTCCGCAGCGGAAACGTCTGAAGAAGTAGCACAGTGCAGCGAATCCCAGTCTAACCTTCGGGTATTAAAGTCTCCCAATAGTACACAGTTCTTTCCCCCACCATGCAGTTTAATTGAATCCAACAGCCGAGCTCCGGAACCCAATGGAGCTCTGTAGACCACCCCGACCGTAAGTGGTCTGCATCCACCATGAACCCGGCACCACAGGGCTTCGAAACCACCATTACCATCACAAGCAGCTTCAGCTAGATGAGCGTTGATTTCCGCATTTCAGTACAGGATCACACCGCCACCAGATCTCCCACTTTTGCGGTCAGCCGGCGGAGGTGATACCCAGGGATCTGCACCGTAGAGCCCAGGATATCCGCGGAAAACCAGGTCTCCGTGAAAGCCATTATGTCAAGGTGATTCGCTAAAGCAAAAGATTGAATTGCATCGAGTTTGTTTCGAATACTGAGCACAGTAACGGAAATTACCCGCAATCCATTCCTCACCTCTAACGTCTGGGTATGACAAGAAGTGTTTTCCAGCGCAAACCCCCAATATGTACAAGCGTATCACCGTTGTCTCGACGCGACATGCGTTCGTCAACCGCTTGTTCCATTCTCACTTGATCCTCAGGAGAATGATCTCGCGATACATAAAATGATTCACCTATAATTCGCGGAGCTCGTCAAAGAACGCAACGAGCCACGTCATCCTTTTGACATACAATTTTAAGTAGACGAAACTTTGAGGCGTCCTCCTGCATTTTGCAGAAACAGTAAGGAGAAAAATGTTGATTCCTTGTTCTCCTTCATCGAACAGTAAAGTGATCATCCGTTGTAGGAACTAATGATCTTCTACAATCATTTCTGCTGGGGTAGCATTGGTGGACTCCACTGCATTCACGATGATAAGCCAGCAGTCGCGAGTTGGCGACGTGACAATCTCATGGATCTTCGGCTTTAGAAGAGCGGGGCCGTCATTACGCAGTTCTCCAGTTGACTGACCCCATCGAGAACTAACTTCAGCTGTGCCTGAGATGATGATGACTTGGATCTTAGACTTACTCCTATCTTGCTGGTTGTACTTTCATGTTGCTAGGGATTTATGCCAGTTTTCAAGGATGTGGTGGGTTTCGCGTGGTAAGCTTTCTCCTTATGAAATGCCACAAATGCCCGTTGAAAAACACAGCGAGGAGGCGAATATGACTCACCACTGAATAAGGTCGCTGCCCACAGCTACATAGTGGTAAGCAGACTAGAGTCATATTCCATTATTTTCCTGAGACCTACAAGCAGAGAATACTTCCTGTCTACAAGTTCAAGTTCAGTTGGGACCGGATCCTTAGGACGATCTCGTGAATTTTCCTCCTTTTGCGTAGCTTCGGATCGGGGATTGACAGGTCTGCTTGAGATGTTAAAAATCCTAAAACGAAAACCGCATCGCACCCTGTCCACCCAAGTACTGCCCACCTTTGCCGGCCCAGCCGGCCCTGCCTGTTGTTTAGTAAAATAGTGAAGATTAAGCTACGAAAACAGTAAAAGGAATGTCAGCTAAATAATGATAATACCAAGGTGAGAAGAAAATTAAAAAGTACGCTAGGAAGGCTGAAGGTACAAGTCGGTTAGGAGAAAAGGTATGTTTGCTACTGTGGCCCATGGGCATGTAACTGAAGCTCGAAACCCTCTACCGTAGATTCTCTAACAACGTGCGCCGGAAGCAAGTTTAAACGTTCAATAACTCGACGCGACAAGCCAGCTCCCTTGCCTAACCGTCAGAACGATGTTTTTGCAGCTTCAACGGGTGCCCCTGGAGGCTTGGCAGCTTGGCAGGACTAAATAGCCAGGACAAGTCTGGACCGACCTCACCAGTTAAAATACAATAAGCGGGGATCAGTTCTCCTTTAATTTTGCGGTAGTGTATGGCGTACATACCCAAACTAAGCAAACGTTCGAGATACGTTTGCCTCCGTACTCCCTTCACTAACCATGTACCCACTCGCAAAACCCTCTCAGTTCCAGGTTGGCCCGCACTAGGCAAGGTGGACAAGCCTGCATACAGTGCTCTGATTGAGGTCGCACAACAGCTAAGAATAGCTTCGCATAAATATTGGCCGTTAGGACACCAAAGGAGCAGCGAATAAACCACATCCTACGGAACCGACCACAAGCAGCCTTCCTCCAATTTACCACAGAATGAAGCAAGGAAGTATGGGTGACACCTAGCTCAACCTGCTGAACTACATAGCGCTTGCAAGGAATAGCACCTCCAATGGGGAGGACGGAATATTTCGCCGGATTTATGGGCATCAACCATAAGGTGGAGCAATACCAGAGTGTATTCAAGGCACTCCGAAATGTCTCAATGCCATCAGGGACGGCCACAATTTTCCAGAAATTGAAGTCATCAGCAAACAAAAGCGAAGGTACCCCAAGTTCGTAGGGTAGATCCTTGACATAAACTCCGAAAAGCAACGGCTCTCGAACCGAGCCCTGCGGAACGACACTAAGGACAGCTTGTCTAAGCGAAAGGCTACGCCCCACGCATACATACTGTTCTCTCTCCGCTGGGGAAGCAGAAACCCATTTAAGGGCTGCTCCAGTTATCCCATACGATCTCTACTTCAATGAGAGTCCTTGCTGTGGGACAGTATCAAAGGTTTTGGACAACTCAACGGAAAGCACGTCGATGGCGTTCTCGTTGTCTACTGCCTCAGCCCAGCTTTCACGAGCTACAATTAAATTTGTCAGACATGAAATTCTCTTACAGAATCCTTGCTGGGCCGCACTGCGAGGGATGAATTTAATCAGGTGATACTCCACCGAATCCCTGACCAATTTTTCAACCAACTCAACTACTACGCTTTGTAAGCTAACAGGCCGGTATTGCGCGGGCAGCAGTTTGTATCCGCCTTTAAAAACCGGACAGATGATTGCCTACTTCCGTTCGAAGGCAAAGGACAGCTGTCAAAGGTTATTGTAAACATGCATGTCGGTGGGCTACGTGGCTCATCGGCTAATCCATGCATCAGCTTCTGATGAACTGCATCAGGGCCAGAAGCTTTGGAAGGAATTAGCCATTGCAATGACCCGAAGACTTGAGTCTCCGTTACGCTGCTTTCAATTAGGCAAGAATCTTCTAGAAGTTTTGTGACCAGCTCAACCTGCGGTAGGGAAGTCTCATTTGAAAAGACACCAGGACATGTTCGCTAGGTACACAAGCATTATCAAAGTCGGTATGTCCATGGGTCCGGTCGGCTCGCAGTAAAGCCGGTAGAGAAGAGTTTGTACTTCTACGTCTCTGTATGTAAGCAAATAACTCTGGATTCGTTACGGCTGCGTTAACCAAATCCACCTCGTACTGAAGATGAAGAGTTCTAAGATGCTGCTTACGTTTATTTCTAACCGCTCGATAGCTTTCATATGTGCTGGTGGATGAAGCCGCTTTGTGAGTACGCCAGCGCTTAAAGCGCTTCCTGAGCAGGTACTTACCCGCATTGTCTATCCGTGGACTCTTCGCCCGTGTCACCCGTCTCTTAATGATTTGGATGTGGGGAGCATAGATCTCGGCGGGGTATGCCATAAATGTCTCCCAGGCTGTCTCAACGGTGTCAGCCACGGTAATTGCACAACTCAGAACTGAAGCTTTGTCTCGCATTGACTTAAAGTCTGCCCGCCAAATATTTGGACATGCCTCAGCGGTAGCTTGATGATACTTAGTTGGAGCACATCGAACCTTTTACAACAATTGTAGTCGTCGTGCATCGACGACTCAATTCCTCAAGTTTACTTCTGCCATTTCTGCTACCAGTAAAACTTTCATTTTATTGCGGTTTGCCTACATAGCCATGTGCCAGTTGAGAAGCGTGATTGCATGTAAACTTTGTTTATACTTGCTTTGGTGATTCTTGCTAAATTTAATGGTTGAACCCCAAGTGGTTAGTTATAAATATTTTTTTTTCGCAAGCGATTCTACCGCAACATCCTTTGCAGGCTTTGTGATTGGTTATATGGATTCTGGACCCACGTCTTGTTGACTTTTGTTGGCACTGGTGCAGCGCGTGTATATTGCACCTAATTTTGCTTAAAACCCGATATTTACAGAGTAAATCCTGTTGAGCCTCTGCTGCTGTTTAGCTCGGGGTGAATGACAGCCCTGTTGGCATTATCGGTTACTCGATCGCAAGGATCTGGACACTCATCCGGCGATCATGATGTATGTTGCTTTATGGCAATATGCGGTGACACGGAATATTAGGAATGGCACTCATCCCAGTGTATGTATATTTTACTCAAAGGCAATTGATTACTAAGTTGCCACAGTACTTTTAAATGCACTTTCTTATTACGGCACAACCGGCTCGTCATTTTTATTCCGGTTCTGTGTCTGGCTGAATTATCTTATCTCTTTTCCGCCGTGCCTAATTAGCCTGTGAAGGGCTTTACCAGGTACGCTCCAACAAGTATTTATCGTAGAATACGACGAGTTGAGGACATGCGGAGAGCAGCATAAGGAGTTATGTTATTACAGTGTAAGTTCTTCGATTTTCGCGGAATGTTGTTTCAGCTACCCGCGAGATGGTAAGTGCTGTACCTACTGTACAGGATGTGCATTCTTCGCGCCATGCTTTGCAGGGGCCTTTTAAATCAACCGTATAGGCCACTGGCTGAGTTCTTCATCACACTTATGAATCAGGCTGCCTTATGCTCCGCCTTTCATAAATCTACCTATGCAGCCTTTTAATATATAACCTAACAACTTTAGCTCACCCAAGCAACAATTTGCGTCCCGTGGAATCCGTTACCTTAGAGGAAATTCCGTGTGACATCAATTTGGACAGAAGCTTTAATTTGACCCAGATTAACCTCCCTTCGCGCAATGTTCGGCATCTTAATCCTAACGTACCGGTTGCCGATGGGAGCATTTTGATACCACCATCGGTGTCCAGTGTAAGTAATCAGCGGCGGCAGTTACATCCATATAGGTATACAGGACGCCATACGTGACGTGTTACTCCAAAAACATTCACCCCATCCCCCGTTGCTCAAGTTGCAGATTTATATAGACGAAATGACCTTGTTAGAGTGCGCGCACAGACAGCTCTGGCCAATCCTTGGTGGGCTGATAAATCCGCCATGTGAGGTGTTTTAACTAGTCTACACCGTGGATAATCGAAACCAATTAATGTGCATGAGTTCCTGCGGCCAGCGTTGGATGAATTGAAGGATGTGATATGCGAAGATGTCTGCTTAAATGGTTAGGACAATGCTATAGATATTGTGCTGGATTGCTTGGTAGCCAATACACCTGCACAAGCAAGCTGGTTCCTATGTGGGCTAGTAAACACGTCATCAGCTTAGGTATCAAGCTCGATCTGATTAAACCACAGAGCTATAGGAGTCATATCTTATAAACCAGTACTTGGTAGGAATGCTTTAAGGCAAGCTGTCCACGAGGTGGATTCAGATATTTCACAATTATGGTGTTAAGTACTGTAAGAACTAGCGGACGGCTAAGCACAAAGGTTGCTAAGGACTGTACATTATTCTCAGATCGTTCGGGAGCTGAATACGATTAATGATACAGTACATTGTTTGCAGTCCTAGCTACATGCAACTAGCTGGCATTTGGGTGACTCATGGGAATTGGTACAAATATAACGCATGTGTTAAGGCGTCTAGTGGATTTCCACAGGTAGCTTAAGTTGCTACATATTTTACTATATTGCAGGCACCTTTAGATTCATGCTTTCTTCACCTCTGCTTTATCTGGACGCTTACACCACGCGCGGGTGACAATACAGTTCCAATCCAGATTCGCCTATGCCTCGATATGATCGATATATCTTTGGTTTTATTTGTCACAGGTTCGTCACTTAGTGTAATGCGCAGCACTAGGAAACGAGGTTAGCACCAGCGCTGACTTCCGTATGCCCATTTGAAGTCCTTGGGTTGCATTTTCAACCCTTTACTTTGTTCCTACTCCACTGACCAACCGTCATTAATTGCAGTTAGGACCACAACTTACGCTTTGGGCCGCGCATACCCGGTTTGCAGAAATAAGTAAATAACTAAAGAAATATTTTATGCTCGACGGCGCGAGGCAAGCCCACGTAGGCGTGATGAGGTAGGCGCAACTGTATGGAGCTTTTATGGCAAATGTAACGGCAACCATGGGAAATTATTCATACATCCTTGCATGGAACTGAGCAACGGTGGATGCATGAAATAATAATTTGGCTGTCATGATGCTGGGACTGGATAGTAAGGAGACCAGCTGCCTGCCGTAATAATCAAGTAAATAAATTTTTCGCTCCGCAATGCGAGACGCATATGTTAGTATGAGTATGATAAAGGTACAGCTACATGTCGGGGAAAATATAAAACGGCGCGAATTCGCCGTGGACCTTGGAAGTGTGGGTTCATACACGTAGGTGCACGTGCATGTGTTTATCTGTTATACCAGTGTGCACACGTGCTACTGCAATTGGCATTGATCGCGTGGATAGTGCAAGTAGGGTTTAGTGGATTCCGTGGTGGGAGCGTGGTTGGTTATGTAATCATGGGTCCGTGACTTTTGTTAGAAGTGGGTCACATCCACCTCGTAACAGTGCCGTTAAACAGGCATCAGTGGCTTTGCACTGGGAGAAAGTTCGGCTAACGAACGCCCACCATGTCCTGCAGCACTGTAGCTAATCGTTTGCTGGAAAAGTGTAGACCCGAACCAGCCAGTTGTTAACCGGACAAAAGCATACTTTTATTGTCGATTGAGTAGCCTGAAGTAGCTGACACGCTAAAAGCTAGTGATTGTACGCTTTACTGGCGAGATCACAGGTTGGGAAGTTTTGGATCGAATCAGGTATATTGTAGTATTTCAGCGTTTGCATTCAGCGTTTTTGCATTCAGGCCACGGCTGATCTAATCCTCTTGATAAGGGCACCACAAGCTAATTGCCTAGTGTCTGTATACCAGGAAAGTGTGAGTGTGTTGGAAGACTGATATGAACCACCTTTGTCTTTGTGGGTTAATTCGATCGCAGTCTCACAGGCTTGGTGTTGTCCTTGTTAAATTACCGTGGATACCTTTATGTCACAAGCATGCCACGGTCAAGCTACGGCACTGTGTCACCTAACCGGACTACTAGAAATGATACAAAGGGCGGCGTCCGTCTGCTCCTGTCGCTTGCACGACGTCTTTGCCCTACTGCGCTACATCTGGCCGCGCGCCTGATCTCAAAACTCAAACTTGTACACACCAGAATACGTCTTACCCTCCCCTACAACCTACTGTCGCTGACCAACGCCCGTCTCTTACCTTAACTTCTCCAGGTCCATCATTCATGCACCCCAAAGCATGCCTACAAACAAGCCTCTCACCACGACGCGGTCCGCCAGGCGCGCCACATCCAGACCAGTCCGACCGAATCGTATACAAACCTAATATTCAATGCTCGATCTATCAAAACTAAAAGGTCCCTTCTCGCCCCTCTTACACTTATGTCCAGTCCGCATGTAGTCTGATAACTAAAACGTGACACGCAGCTGCTATGCCTGATGCTCCGCTGCAAGTTCCTGGGTACAGGACTTTCTGTAGCGGACGCGTAAAGTAAGGTGGCAGCGGTTGTCTTATACACGTCAGCAATGAATTCCGCGCATCCTTTTTCCAAATTATACAGCTTGGAAATCTCAAAGATTCTCTCTGCATTAAGGCCAAAGGAGGCCAAGTTGACATTCTGATAGGCTGCATCTACAACTCACCGCACCCGACTAGTGCTAGAGCTGATGAATGGGATAAGCTCTTTCAAGAAATTTCCTTTTTCCCTCTCTTCATAAAATAATTGGCGGAGACTTCAATATGCCCACGTCTCGTGGCTTACGCAATCAACACCATGCAGGCATAGGACCTTCGCAGACACTGTCTTCACACCTGACTGGACTCAGCATGTGCCCGCACCCACAAGACGGGCCAACTCCTTGGACCTAATATTAATCAACTGTGTCCCGCATGCAACTGCCAGCGTGTTAGATAACAATTAGGGCAGCCACCACAAGGTTGTGGGGCTATTATTCAAGCTGCCAAATTGCCGTCATCATGTTGGCCCGGTCCACGCCTCTCCGACGTAGGAAGTGGGAGGCATTCTCTTCACTCCTCCTTGCCGCTCCTTTGGTCATTTTCTTCCTGGCAACTAGTAAGGACCCTGCGACCTGCGAACTTTATAATAACCTCACGATTTGTATCGATAACCTAGTGCAAATGGAGAACTCGATCAGGTGACCTCAAACTCCCGATGACGCCCCCACGCGTATGATTAACAATAAGCTTAAAAAATTGCGCTCCCACTACAAGACTACTATGGATTTTCACCTCATATTTCGTCTAAACGAAATATTAGTGGAATGAAGAAACTCGCAAATTCATGTACATATCTTAGTTGAACGCACTGCGCTGCGCATTGGGAAATAAGCTAAGTCACTTGCACGGCTTATGAAGCGTCGCAATGGCCGCATCGACTAACCTATAAACTCACTCGTGTTTCCTGATAATAGGGCTATTACTGCCGCATCAGCGGTATGCCAGTTCATTAACACACACTTCTGTGATGTCTTCATCAGCACTAATGTGTTACGGCCAACTACGGTTTCACAGTTTGCAGACGATCGCATTCACATCACTGATTTCATGCTGAATAATATCAGTCGAGCCCTATGCTCAAGGAAGATGACGCACAACCCCGGCCCTGACAGAGTCTTACCTTCCTTACTATTATTCAAAGGCCCGGATATTCCAATCCTTCTTCTTAACGTTTTCACCCTCCCCCATGACGAGCGGAATCTACCATACCATATGGAAACACTCCATATTCATTTTACGTCACAACAGAGGTTGTCGCCAATATATCGACAACTATCGACCTATAAGCAACACACCCTTTGAATCCAGGGGTATAGAAAGGATAGCCAAGGACGGAGTGCTTCATTTCCTACTGCAGCGCAACCTCATAAATATGTCCAAACACGGGTTTTTGACGTCCAAATCTTGCCAGACATGTCCTGTTGAATGCTTGAACTACGTGCCATACTCCGTTGACTCGGGGCAAGCGCTTGTCAATAACTTCATGTACATAAAAATAGCGTTACACCGCGTTACACACAATCGACTGCCGACAAAACCAGCTGAATTCGGTGTCTCTGGCAACCTTCTTTCCTGGTTTTCTTTCTACCGCTCCAGCCGAACGCAGTCAGTAAAGCTAGGTGATACATCTTCCAAAAGACCAACCGTAACTAGCGGAGTATTTCAAGGTTATGTACTCGGCCCTCTGCTGTTTATGTTATACGTTAATGATATCTTCCTCGTCTTTCGATATGGTACCATAGGCTTTTGCCGACGACAGCAAAGTTGTATGTTCGTTCGAGCCTAGCTACCTACAAAATGGCCTCTCAAACATTCAGAACGATCTTGTGCTCTCAAAAGTTAGTGCGATATTTGGAGGCTAGAATTCCTACCAGTGAAATGCAATGTTCTCTCCTACCGAGCCTAAGCTTCTCTCATCTTTCTTTTTGCTTCCAAATCTTCTTTTAATCAGGCAGCCAGCTTTAGTCCTCTGCCGTTGTCCTGCTGCACCGGACTAGCCTGTTTTGCTCTGGCTGCTCAATGCTACGCTGGCTTAAGTGGTATACGCTATGCAGACTCAAGGCCCTTGTTCCCCTACCCGGAGAGTCTGCTGACTCGCTCACCCTCTGTTGCTGCGGATATCTTCCCGCTTTTATTTTTACCTACTATTCCTACCCGCCGACTCATCTAGTATCTCCAGATCGGCCACTTATTTTCCAGTTTTACTCAGAGTTATTCGATGTTACAAACCTCGCTTCTGCTGACTCAACGTCTAGTTTACATCACCTGGAAAGCACCTTGGGCTCCTCCACTCATTAACAGTAAACCTTTCTAATTCCGACCCTAACATTTTTTGTCGCGCTTTATGCTTTCATTCCTTTAAATCGGGTGGCTAGCTTTACTGCCCTACCGTGATCCGGTTTCGCCGGGTTAGACTGTTTCTCTCTGACTGCTTTCACGCTACCAAGACTTAAACGGTATAGGCTCCGCGGTCTTAACTCTGTTACCCCCACTTTGAAGGACTGATAGACCTGTTCCATGGTTATTGTTTTAGCCTCATTTTTATCTGCAGTATACGACCTAGTCCCAAAGCGCCAATTAATCCAATACGGCTTAGTCGGCCTCGTGTTCACCGAATACATTTGGACTTCTGAGACATCATTTCTCTTGGTTGGGCTGACCTAATGGTTCTGTTTCCATTACTTGGAAAGCCTCGTGGGGCTTTTTCACTCTTTATCCATAAACCCTTTTCACCCCGACCCTAACCTTTCCTTTACTAGCTTTCCGTCTTCATTCCCTTTTACAAACGGACGTCCGATGTTACTACATTGCCGTGACCCAGGCTCACCTGCCCAGTCCGTAACCCTCTGCCTGCTACTATGCTATTGAGATTTACGCTTTATACGCTTTGCAAACTAAACATGATGTTTCCTTACATCTAAAGCCTGCTAGACTTGCTTACCATTTAAGGTTAGCTCTTTTCTCACTTTTACTGCATGTCCTTATCCAAAAGCGCCGACTAATCAAGTCTACCCGATCAGCCTCCTGCGCGCCGCATTCATGCAGAATTCTGAGACCTCAACTTACTTGCTTCGGCTGACTCAACTACCCGATTACCTTACCTGGAGAGCCTCATGGCTTTTCCAATTTTCGTCAATAAACCTTTCCCATCCTGACTTTACCTTTTCTTATTGCGCTCTGTTTTCACTTCTTCTTCAACTCGAGTGCACGGTCTCCTTGCTCTGAGGTGGTCTAGTCCAGCTTACTAGCTTCTTTCTCTCTGTCTGCTCCAATGCTACCCTGACTTAAGTGGTGTAGGCTATGCGGACGCAACACTCTTGGTACCCTACCTAGAACGGCTGCTTGACTCGCTCACCCTCTACTGCTGGGGACCAAGCGTCACTATATCTTTCTAGCCTTTTTCTTGCCTTTATTGTAAGTTCCAATCCTGACGCGCCGACCATTCGACCGTCGCTTGATCGGCCCTCTGCACTCCGAATTCACTCAAAATTATGAGGCGCTACCTTTCCTGGTTCTGCTGGCCTAATTGACTGCTTAGTCCTTCGGAAGCCACGTTGACTTTTCCCTCCTTCAATTAAAGCCTTTCTCAATCCTACTCAGTCTTTTCCTAAGCTTCGGCTCCAAGCGCTTTTTCAACTGGATGGCCATCTCTGGACCTTGAATTAACCTATGCTTTTTTGACAGTATTGTTGGCTTCATTCATAACACTGATACGTACGTAATCTAAGTGCCGCATACCCAAAGCATTGCTTCCCCGAGAACTTTGCTAAACTTGTTCGTGCTTTAGTATCACAGCATATTTCACCCCTAACCTTGATCCTCTCCACTCGTCTTCACAACTTAATTAAAGGAATTAGTCGCAATGCGCCGACTACGCCAAACCCTTCTGATCGGCCTCCAGCTCCCCGATTTCGCGCAGCTCTCTGAGGCGTCACGATTCATGTTACAACTATTCTAAACTTTTACGAAACGTATGTATATGAGATGTTTAGTTTAAAATGATACATATAATGTGCGGTTCATTAGTGAAAGCGCTTTTGCGTGTGCTCTTTTCTCTGAGTTCCGGATGCATCGATGTTGCCTGTATGTGAGGTGGTCTTTGTTCGTCGTCCTTTGCTTCGAGGTTTCCAAAGAAACGGTGGCCAGAACCCGTGGATACGTCCAGTGCCTTGCGCTTAACACGTCGAGGAAGCTCAATATTCCCTTATCTGGAAATTGATGGATGATCATAACGCTGCTTTGCTACTTACCGGCTGGACAAAACACTTATCTGTTATCTTGAATAAATGCCACTATATTAAGTCCTCAACAACTGGGTTCAACTCGCGTCTTCTTCACATAACTCTTATTCGGATTTGCTGATATTTAGTGTCAACACGAGCAGTTCGACTAACCGGAGGGCATATTTTCCTGCATGTGATATGCACGTAATTTGGATGTATCCTAACACAATAGTTTCAAACACAATACTCTCCCTATGGCAACAACAAATGCTTTTGGCCCTTTACACTACTGAACTTCGTTTCACTTAATACATCTGGAGCTGCCCACACTACTTTTACCGTCCATACTTTCCTGGAGGGCAATGTTCCCAATCAAGAGAACTTACACTGGGATGATTTCCGGTTCATTATTCTGGACAACCTGCGGCTTTCTCGGGCTTGAGCGGTTGCGTTTGGTCATTCTACTCTAATATTTGGTTCAACAACCTATTACTGGATACCCATCGCCGACTTTATGCGTTTCTACCGACGACAAATACAAAACATGTCAGCATGCTTGCTTTATAGTTTATTTACCCTACAAGCCGTGCCATTCCGTCAGGAAGTGACAGGACTCATGGCTGATACAGTCGCGCCCGTCATGTATCAACCAGCGAAAATATTGGTTGTACCCTGACTACGACCAACATAATCAATAATCGGTTACTAAGAAGCATTGCCAATTGCAGCTTCGTGTTCAAATGCGTTGCTGGCAGTGTTACAGGGCGTGGTGGGTTTTTGCTTGGCAAACCTTCTCCCTATAAAAAGCCACAAATATCCGTTTAATAACACCGCGACGTGGCGGAGGTGAGTTGTCACTGAATAAGGTCACTGCCAATAAGCTCACACTTACAAGCTGACCATGACTATATACTACCATGATGTTTACCACCCGACACCTTTTTACCTGCAAATTTCTTCGTCAAGACGGTTTCTGCGCATTCACTTTGTTCTTTACGCTACACTCAAATGAACCCAACGTATCGTGTAATCGCGACTGAACGTGTTTTTCACCAGCTCTTTTATAATTAACCAGTCCTAGTACTTTATCCATCCATGCCTGAACTGTTACTGCACATTTTGGCAGAACGAATGTGCCCACACGAACGTGCCCGAACTCATGGCAATGGGCTTTCTTCATTTATATGCCTGTCCTATTTGTACAGTTTCAAATAGGAACGTACGCAACACCTCCGATTGTCACTTGTACAATTGCCTTAACATGTCTGTATAATTGCACTTATTTATCAAGCCTTTGCGGGCATGCCTCGCATAGCCGAGAATAAATATATATACATATTTATTTATATACCGCACAACACGCTAAAGCCTAACGGCACATCCTTAAGTAACAGCTTCAACGTGCGCGACCTTGGTGTGGACAAGTCTAGCTGGCTAGCTTTTCCGAACAAGTAACCTATGGCCCTGCTAAAGCCAGGTCTACAGTTGGAGGTGCACTGACGTCAGTAAGCCTGTCTGCGTCTCGGATCACTTTCTACAACGTACGTGCTCGACCGGTTTTAGAGTATTGCCCGATAGTTATCTCCAATTCAAGGAACATTGATAGATAGGGGATCGCGAATGTCCAGCGGTCTTTCAATAAGCGCCTGCTTGATCCATCTAAGCTCGACTATCAAGGAAGCTGCACGGCCTGGCCTGGAACAACTGGCTGCGCAGGTTTATAGCGAACCTCGTATTCCTCTAAAATCTTCTCAATAACCCTGACTCACGCATGGGCGCATTTTCCCACCGATGGTTAATACACGTTGCCCCATACGCAAAAAGCCTCACTCATTCTCTCTCCGTAATACACGTCGCAACTTGCGTTCAAACTTCTTTCTCTGTAGGTATAAGCACTTATGGAACAAGCTAACAGGGACAGTCAGAGCATCAGAACAGACAGTGCAATTCTTCTCTGCCATAACACGATTACTCAGAGTCCCAAAATTGTCGGAACTTCTGATCAGCTGCGTTGCGGAAGAAGCATTCTGGCAACAAGGACCTGCTCACATATCGAACATGTAAACACCTACCCACCGTATACTCAATTGGACGGATAACTCCGGTGACGGCTGTAATCTAGCCTTGTCTGACCCGTATACTGCTTTCTGACAGCTTCCAGACATCAGCAACGTTAACGATTTAGGCTCTGCAGTCCCAACACTTTGGCCTCCTTATCTTCAGGTGTTTGCTTGACATGCTAGCTGTCTTCTCGTATAGTTACTTCTGACCAAAAGGGATTCTTTTCACATGGCACTCATTACCTTTATCCTCGCATTAATTTGGCGGCATAGTATCACCTTGTTGATCTACGCGGTTTCATCGGAACATTCCCCTATTTTCTGACCACACACGGACTTATGGGGTCTAAATGATCTCGTCTCCATAGACGTAATGCACGGTAGCACTTACCTCATGAGCATCGCTGATCAAGATTCCTTCTTATTAGTATATCCCTCCTTACTAAACATGTATATTCTGTCGACGCTTTCTGTTACCATTCAGGCAATAATAATACGGCTTTCTCTGTATGAGTAGACATTCCATTCCCATCTCAATGGTCTCCTGCTTTCCGACTAAGGAGACCTTACCGATGAATACTCAACAGATCCAAACGTCTGTTCACAAGACCTGGAGATCTTTGTAGGCTTAGCCACGGCTTCTCAGTTCTTCCCTTTTCGCGATCTCGTTTTCATTACTTTTTCAATTGGCCAGAAAACTCATCGGGTCTGGATCTAATATAGCCCCGTCTGACCAACCTCCCGCTTTCTGATCAGTTCCAGACACCGGGACGTTGGCAACCTGGGCTATGAGGTCGCACCCCCGTTACACACAACCTGCGCCATCTCGCCCGGCCGGCCAATTGCCTTTTCATAGAGCCACTTTCGTCCCAAGCTGCACCTTTTCTGTTGACACTCGGTACTTTTATCCCCAACATTATTTCGCGGCCTAGCTTCAGGCTGCTGGCTGCTCCGGACTCGTTTCCTGCTTTCCTTCGAGCCTGGCATTCATCCAGCATCACCCGACCAGCCGATTTTTTCCTGACTAATTCCAGACCTCCCAAACGCTAACGATCTAGGCTTTGCTGTCTCAGTACTCTGTCTCCCTCTATCCTGAGACCATTCTGCCAAGTGCAAAGGCCTCTTCATATAGCCACTTTCATTCCAATCTGCTTCTTTCTTGATGATACGCATGAGTTTATTCCCACCTTACTTCGGCGTCCGTAAGTTACCATTTATCAGTTTAAAATAGTCGTATAAATTGCCTGCTTTATAGGTATTTCTACTGGCCTACGTAATCGGCATCTACTAGTTGCCCATAACAGATGCCCTCCCCTAGGTTTAAGTACTCGCTACTTTACACCGCTGAGTATATAACAGGGCCACCTACCCACCTCGAAGGCAATATCACCATAACCTATATTCAGGCATTTACTCTCCACTTAAGCTTTCTTGACCCGTACATTTAGTTTTATCTGAGTTATACGTATGCCTATCACTATCGGAAACGCTGGTAGACAGACATTATGAAAAACCAGATGCCTTTCTTCCATCCTTTATGCTTGCACAACAATTTTTCCGGATTCCCTTTCTTTGGCAAATAGCTAACCTTGCGGCAGTGAGGCCCCTGTCACCTAGAAAGCTAGACACCCAGATATTTTGACCACCACTTCTTCTTTCCTTGGCCGTTCGCACGTAATTTTAACCTTTACCTGGCTCCAAAGCCTACCATACGTAATGCGTAATGGTGGGTGAACAACCAGCTCCCACTTGTTTTCCTTTATCTTCTCTGCTTGCGTTATATTATTGTTCATTCATTTTGCCTGACAATGTGGAAGCTTCCCACCGGGAAACCTCCAAGTTAATAGCTGTTGTGATCTCCCAGTTTTCTATTACCTTACACTGTTGAATATCACTTGCACTTGCATCGGACTCCCAACCAAGAGAGTTAGAGCTCAAAATAGCAACGCGATGCAGAAATGGTGTGTTTTAACACATGAGGCCCAATAATTCGTCACAAATGAGAAAGTGCAACCTTTATAAGATGAGGTGATCATGCCTAACCAAAGCGGCATTGGTGGTATTTCCCACCTGAATGCATTTCGCTAATTTTTTGGACATCTATTTCTCTATTATCAATAGAAGACATCTGTAGCTCGTTAGCATTGGTGGCACATCCATTAAGATACAAAACAACCTCAAAGTGCTGAAACTGATGCTGTTTCTCCAGGGAAGGATTGCGTTATTATGGTCCAACACCACAGGCACTTGCATCCGACTCTCAGCTAAGAGAAAGAGAGCTTTAAACTAGCAACCTAATGCACAGTTGTGTGCTTTAGCACCTGTGGCTCACTAATCGGTCATGCTTGAGATGGCGCAACCCCCAAATGAAGTGGTATTCGTGTCTAACCAAAGCGGAACCCAAGGTGTTTCTCACCTGGACCCATTTTGTGAATTTTCTCACATCAGTTTTTTATTATCACTGGAAGACCACCCTGGCTCATTAGTGTCAGTGATACAACCATATTGACTTATAAAATAGCCTCAAAGAGTCGAAACCGGTAATATTTCTGTAGGAAATGCTTGAGTTATCCCAGTTCAGACGAGGCAAATGAGTTTTTGTTCCCTTATCTTATCCATATGGACTCAGCTCATGCGGCTTTGGTATAATTTTTGCATTCACATCGAAGCATTAAAAACGTTGAATTCCACATTCATAGTGGATTTTGCGGCCCAATATACTCTGAAAGTCGCACTTGGTCGCATCCTGGCTGTGGGCTGTCTACACCATATCCTGTGCTGCTCTACCTATATACTAATTCTTACAGCCTACCTAGTATTTTCCTAAAACCTTTCCGTCTGTTTTCCCAACTTTTACTAGGTTTACTGAGAAAGTATGCTTTTCGGCCCACGGCGTCATGCTTCGCTATTGCAGCGAATTACACTTTATCTTAGGCATTCCCAGTTACTACTCCATATTCGGAACTTATTACGCCTAGCCGTTTTTGTATTATTTCTTTCTTTTTTCTGTATCTGCTTCTAAAGCAGAACGTGAATTTAGCGGAGGCTCGAAAATGGCGCTATTCGCAGCCGACCGCTAAAAGTGCAAATATCTCCATAACCACTGCACCTAGCTTAATTATTTTACCTTTGTCGTAACCAGCGCCTAGGGTTTGTCCTAGGCCGCCCATTGTTGTCCCGTTTTAGTTAACATCCGGCTCCAAAACGGCGTTGATTCCGCTTGTTTGGTGGTTTACACTTTGAAATTGGCGCCAGGTTTGCGGTTCTGGTATGCTGTTTCTGGGCTATTGTTTGGCTCCATTTTCCAATATTAGTGTGTTTTCTAGTTAAGTGGGCCGGTCTTTCAGTCGCACTTTTCTAATAGAGGCTAAATTGTTAGTCACTACTGTTATTTCCCTTGTTTCCAACCTCCACTTTTACGATCTAATTTTGGCTTGCTTATTCCTTTCCATGAGCCCGCTACTAATGGATGCTCGAAATGCGGTGATGTGACCAAAGAAAATGGATCAAATTTCCTCTAGTGGTGCATTTTCCATCGAAAATAACACAATCCATTGGCATAATAGATTGATAGTTTACTAATGGAATCAGGCACCTCAAGGTTTGGCAGCGGTAGCCGGTGAAAAGCGCAGTATTCGTACATAAGCTACGGAGACCCAAACTACCGCCTTCAAAGATGTGGAAGCCTACGAAACGTTTGTATTTATCACTGCTTTACTGTTCGGAAAGATAAACACGATCAAAAGCAGTTGTCAACAATATTTCTTCTCCATGCATGAGCATGCATGTTATGTGCAATTTGATCTGATCCCACGCAGGAAAAGCGTCTAGCGCTTGTCTAGAAATATACCTAAATGTATTTATCTATATTTATTTATAACTTTAGCTTGCTGACTTATATTCTTTTGTCTGAACCCTCTCCTGTTTTTTGATCTCTCTCGGACTTCCGAGATTTACCGAGCCAGGCTCCGCCGACTATAGCCTAGTACACACGCCGCATGAGCATTGCGATCATGACTGAACCTATTTATCGTGTCCACTTACTTCCTTACCATGTCCCTTCCTGTTGATGGTCTCACTCAGCATGCAAACTTTAGTAACCCGACCTTCTCTCTAGGAGCTGACATTCTAGTCTCGGCTCAAGGATCTCTTACGCCCGACGTACGTGACCCTAATGATCAAGAACCGGCAGACCCAACGGTCTTTCCACCCCACCCGGAGCAAAGTGTTGGCTTTCTTCCTTTTCTCATTCATAGAGCTCTGTTCGCACTCTAGGTCTGAGTTAGCTGGTTCTGCCTGTACGGTCTTCTACCTTCCCACCTCTCTCGGACTTCCATGATCTAAATGATCTAGTCACCGCAAACGAAACGCTCTGTCTCCACCGACTCCAGAGCACAGCTGCTTATGATGCAGCATATGTATATCCCTTTTATCCTTAACACATCTACTCTTTTGACGCTCTATTAGCATTTCGACGTTTATAATACGGCTTTCTCCCCATGAGCCGATATCGTCCTCTAGGCTCCATGTGCTCTTGCTTTCCGAATACCGAGCCACAAATTTAGAATCATCGCTAGGTGCAAATGTCTGTTCACAATACCTCGAGATCTTTGTACGCTGTTCCCGTTCCCTCTAATAGTGTCCTCCTTCCCGACCAAAGGCTTTCATTTTCGCGCTAACTGTTTGCATTCCATTATCCATTGGACGGATAAGGCTTCGGGACTGGCCCTGCTCTAACCTAGTCTGGCTAGTCTTCTACTTTGTGACTGTTTAATGACATCCGATACGCAAATGTTCTAGGCTGTGCAGTCAACACACACCATGTCCCTCAGCCTGAGAGCATCGTTTGACATGCTAACTGGATTTTTATATAGCCTCTGTTGTCTTGCTAGTTTTCTTTTCTTATGACACTCACTACTGTTAATCCCAATTTAATTTGGCGGTTTAGCTTCAGCATGCTAAATTATCCAGTCTCGTCTATACGGTCTCTTGCTTGTTTACCCCCTTGGAAGTCTGAGATCTAAATAGGCTAGGCTCTACCGACGTACCGCTCTGTGACTCTCATCTCATGAAAATTACGCGTCGTGATTTATCGTATTCATTATATTCCCCTACAGGCTTAACCTCTCTATTGCTTCAGACGCTCTGTTAACATTCTGGCAATAATAAGCTTACTTTCCCACCAACAGACGACATTCTATGCCCGCCTCAACGGTCTCCTATTTGACTGCTAACGCCTTATCCAGGATTCATCGGCAGATCCAATGGCATGTTTACAACACCTCGGGACAATTGTACGCCTTTCTACTTCTCCCAAATAGATACTTTTTCTTCCAGTCCTAATTCTTTCCTTTGCGCGCCCTCTTTACATTCCTGTTTCAATTGGACGGAGAGCTGTTGGGGTTGTAGCGCAAAAAAAGCTAACTCTTATCTTTCATGTACAATTTAATTGTAAACCGATTGTACACTACTCCTTCTTGTTTTAATCTTACAACCGGCTCGACGCACAACTGCATTGTAAGTCCCCGCACTCACGTGTACGCGGTTGCCTCGCTTCATTCCTTTTTCGTTCGATTGTAGCCTTCCGCCAATACAATCCGTTGCGCCCGTCTTTCTGGTTTTCTGGCATCCCTACCAGAGCGAGAGCACTCGGACTAGTATAGACTAGTCCTACAAATTGGTGCCCCCGA
>OX104070.1:59256880-59284616 GCA_944474145.2 Dicrocoelium dendriticum | reverse complement strand
AATTCTTGTATATTAACCTCGTATTCTTGTTTTGATTTATAAATAACACACTTGTTGAACCACGCGGACAAATCAACGTGTTCTCTCTAAGTTCTTGTGCCACGGCTTTTATGGGCATTGTCGGGCACTACGTTCAAACCTAGAGCAATATTTACCTACAGGTCTCGTTCCGTCTCAACTGGTTTCACCTTCGCTGTTTGTCATCCATTTAAGTGGCTGACGCAAGAGGACTAGGAAGTTGTATGTGGTTGAACTGCTAACCCACGTCGAAACTCTTCTGTGAGACGTCATTTCTGATCATCATTTATTCAGCTTTATTTCTCTTTGGGTCCGTGTCCACTACACATGTCCCAAAAAGTTAGCGCAACGGGGGACACAAAGCTTAGCGAAGATTTATTCCTTAGGGTCTACATATTCCATGGCTTAAAATGACGCAAAATATTTTTTAGTTTATGCAAAATAGCCGAGGAATATGCAAAATCAGTGGAACGAGCTCACAGAAGAAAGGTTCGAAATCTCCGACGCTGAGCATTTTGCGGTGAGGGTTCACCAATTTAGCGCGTCGCCTGTACCGGCAGACCTTAACAATTAGAAAGTACCAATCGAGTTGCGTGTAAACATTTATTGGTACAGTACAAGATTCCCTGTTATGTAGCCATAAAGGAGCGACACCGTGGACGCACTCGCTAACCGAAGATAGCATGCACAGCACACAAAGCAGACGCCACTTGCTACGGGAATGAGCGCCAAGCCAAAATGACGATGAGCACATCAAGCATTCGAACTCAGAAATCAGGGCAACTTACCCCACCGGTTGCCTAGATCTACGATGTAATACTTGTAGCTAAAAGTTTACACAGGCACCTCGGAATATCTCCAAACTGCTAATGGGTAAATATTAGCAAAATTAAAACATGTTATACTGACATTGTGCCACAGGAAGCGTTGTGTGACGAGCTTATCTGTAGCACGAATGCCTGGATGCCATAAACCGTGAAAAATGTCAAACATAGTGCGTCGGAAATTTTGAGGAACCACTGGTCGTGGTGAATTTTGCGAAACGTCGCCAATTATGGTTCCTTCCAAAGTAGGCAGTGGAAATGCTCCCATGCTTAAGGAGCCAGAGTTCCGAAGCTGATCCAGCTCCGGTTCAGTATGTTTAGCGGCAGCCAATGCCGCTAGGTGGATACCTTCAGCGGAGGTTGTAGATCTAACGCGAGAAAGAGCGTCAGCAACGGAGTTCTGCACCCCCGAGACGTGCTGTATGTCTGACGTAAACTATGCGACATAGTCCAGTTGGCGTATCTCTCTCGGAGAACATCTATCGGATGACGAGTGGATGGCGTATACTAAAGGTTTGTGGACTGTGAAGACTGTAATG
The DNA here is from genome assembly GCA_944474145.2 of Dicrocoelium dendriticum. Classification (NCBI taxonomy): domain Eukaryota; kingdom Metazoa; phylum Platyhelminthes; class Trematoda; order Plagiorchiida; family Dicrocoeliidae; genus Dicrocoelium; species Dicrocoelium dendriticum. Next base: position 59,283,235 of record OX104070.1, on the reverse strand, counting down.
CTTCTGCCCTCTAGAAAAGGAAGAAAATGTAGGATGGCGAGGTAAACTACCGAAAGTACTTTCCCGAAGGTGCTGTAACGTGCCACCGCTGGCTGCAACCGTTACGAAAAGAAACCAAGAGACTGCCATTTATTGCCCACAGCCTGCTGAAGAACAGCACCAACGGCCTTGTTTGAGGCATCAGTGACGAGAGAAATTGGAACAGATGGTACTGGATGTGCTAAGAGAGCAGCATTAGCCATTGCGTCTTTAAGGTTTGGGAAGGCTAATCGCGCGGACTTGGTACAATCAAACGAACGTCGAATGCCCCGAAGCAAGTCAGTCAAGGGCTGTATTAACTTAGCACAACACAGAATAAAGCGTCGATAGTAGTTGCCTATCCCAAGGAAAACTTTAAGCTGTTTAAACGACGTACGTTCAGGGAAACCTTTGATGGCGGTTACCTTTCGAGACAGTGTTTCAATACCTCTAGATGAGTTGCGGTGACTGAAAAACTCGATCGCTGATTTTCATAGTTCGCACTTGCTAGGGTGCAAGGTAACGCCTCGCACAGCTAGGCGTTGGAATAGAATACGCATATGCTCTGTGTTGTGATTTAGAAGGGCCGGGTACCAGGATGCCATCCACGTTAAGATATGCGAAGTCTAGACAACGTGACGTCATCGTTGAACCGCTGGAATGTTCGAGCAGCGTTCCTTAACCCGAACAGCATTCGAAGGAACTCGGATAAACCAAAAGGAGTTATAAATGTCGTTTTGGGGTTATCCCAGTCATATAAAGGAATCTAATGATACGCTCGCGTAAGGTCTATCTTACAATCACCTGACTTACCACCAAAACGCGGATGTGCGGTAGATAATACCTATCTGCAACTGCGCAATTATTCAGCGCCCGGTAGCCAACGCACGGCCGCCAGTAAACGTGTATCTTTGGCACCGTGTAGAGTGAGGAGAGCCACTGACTTTCGGAAGGAGGTATTATATTAATTTCGGACATGTGCTTGAATTCCGCCTTAGTGGCTTTTGGCTTATCAGGGACGAGAAGTCGTGGCCGTGCAGAAACCGGTGGGCCAGGGATCCGTTTACGGTGTGTAACGCTAGAGGCGCCCGTAAGCGTAGCGTCAGAGGGGTGGAGCAGCTGCGGAAACTATCTAAACACATCTAAAATTTCGTTAGCAGCTTCGGGCTGAATGTAAGTGGAAGTGACAGAAACCCAAGTTGTGCGAACGCAACATGTGAAACCTCGGGTCTTTTCGTCAACCAGTTTGAGATGACGCGTATCGACGAGAATATCGAAGTGTTCAAGGAAGTCGATACCCAATATAGCCAACAGAACAGCAGCGATGGCGAAAATCCATCGAGATGGACGTCGTAGTCCTAGGTCAATGGTAAGGGTGCGTTGACCGAAGACTCGGATAGCAGTGCCGTTAGCGGCATGCAAGTTGGTCGTCTGTGGCTTAGTCGCGTCGCCTGGAACCGGTGTGATTACGCTAACTTCCACCCCGGTATCAACCAAGAACATGATCCCGGTGTTCATAGCAACGATTTCGAAGAGGCGACTTGGACGAATTCGGCGGACGACGTCCGTCGCGACTACGTGTCGTCCTGCCCTTTTCCCGTTACGGGAAATGCGCAAGGTTTAATACAATTTCTAGCAGACCTTCCAGAACGTGCGTGATAACGGCATGTTTTCACCGGGTTCGTCTTCGAGATGGCCAAGGGGAACAGGGTGGCGAATCCCGTTTATGCCGATGTAATTTTAAGCGTTGAGCTTCCTGCCCTAGCGCGGCTATCTCTGCTAAGAGATCGCCAGTAGAAGGTGGAGTAGCGGTGCCGATGGTTTGGACCGTAGGGTCAGCAGTAATACCTAGTTCAGGTGAGCGAATAGAACTAGACGACAGACACGGTGGTCCGGTGAACCGATCCATCAAGTCATCAGCAATATCTGCAATTTCTGACAAAGGCTGCGATTTCACAAGCGATAGCGTAGCTTGTACGTTTTCAAGCAAACGCTGAAGCCATAACTCTCGAAGCAGCGACTCGTCCATATGCGATGTTTGAAGAAGACCACGTAGCACTAGCAATGGCGTGGCTGACTTACTAGAACCTAGCTGCAGACCCGCACACGGTTTATGCAGGCGGGAGTGCTCTGATAGAGTATCGCTTTATCACAGCTGGCTTAAGCAGATTATAATGGTCGGGAGAACGAGATGTAATAATAAGATTACGTTGTGCCATAGTAATATCAGTTGGCAGGCGTGATAGCAAGTGATGAAACTTTGCAGCGTCACTAGTAACTTGATTAGAAGTAACTTCAGCTTCTAAACTCATGAACCACAGTACGCAACCCTTTTTGACAAATGGTGAAACTATGAGAGGTACCGCTTGCACAGAATGTGAAGCTTCAAACCTTTTAGAAAATGAGGCCATGGCTTGCATGAAAAAACAAAAGAAATAAAACTAACTCAACGGAATGCATTTGGACGTCTCATCGGGGTCAACAATTATGTCGCTCCTTGACCAACGCTGCGCAAGAATGGTAGCGCAATAAGACAGAAGACTGCAGGATATAAAGAAGGTCTTGAGAAAATAGCACTTTACAATAGCTTTGTAAATATAGTTTGAGGGCAGTGGGAGAAAGTGGTGAAGCAATGAGTTACACCATGTCAGAGCGCAACAGCCGGGAACGCGCGGGCAAGCTGGCGGACAAAGTCCACAAATGCAGCCTGGTGTATATGAGCGTTTATGAGTGCAAATTAAAACAAAATGTTCCAAGTCTGCATGGTGCTGCTTCATGGGGTAAAATGTGTAGTTTCTACAGGTCATTTTCCTGGATGGCAATTTCTAGTAGGCGCACGCCAATATTTTGAACGCTCAGTAGTTATACCGCACCCATAGAAATGACTCAGCACTTATCATTGTGGACCGGCATACGCACTTGTTAGCTTAGGAGTATAATAGATCGAGCGGTTCCTGTAATCGGTCGGCCGCCTTGATTCTGGGGACTTCAGAACATAGTTTGTGGTCGTCTGCATAGATCAGACAGTCCGATTGTAGCATACCTGGTGGATCATTGATTTATACCTTGAACAGTTTCGGTCCGCGAACGGGGCCCTTTGATACGCCGCTGTACATCGGCACTGGGAATAAAAGTGTATCGTTTACTTTAACTTGCATGTTCCTGCCTTGCAAGAAGTCACTGGTCCATAGTAGGAGGTTCCCTGTTTTGCCAATTCCGCAGAGCATAGAGAGTAGTTCCTGCTGTGGGAGTCTGTCAAAAGCTATGCTGAAGTCCATGAAGACCACATCTAAAGGTTTTTCAGCGTCCATTGATTTATCGCAATTTGCTCTAGCGACCAGCAGGTTAGTGATGCAGGAATGTCCCTTTCGGAAGACATGCTAGGTGACTGCTGTGAAGTTCAGAGTTTCGCAGTGCCGACGGATGGCAAATTTAATGAGTTTTTCCCTGATCCTGCAGGTGCCAGACGTCAAGCAAATTGGCCAATTTTTCGCAGGGTCCTGGTGGTTTCCACCTTTGTAGTTCTGCAGAACTACCCCTGTCTTCCAATCTAGAGGTAGTCGACTAGCTTTAAGAGAGAGGTGAAAGGTTTGACAAAGTGGGACGGCAACGAATTCTGCTACCGTCTTGAGAAAATGTGGGTGTAGCGCGTCTGGGCATGGTGAGGAAGATGGGTTCAGTTCTAGTAGTAGTTTCAAGGTAGCACCTGCATCGATATCGATATGTTTCAGTGGTATTGTATGTGCAAGTATATGATGGTCTACGAGTTTATCTCCCTTCGTATATACTGAGGAGAACTGTAGAGCCAAGAGGTCAGTTTTGGCGTCATCATCATAGTGTATTATACCTGGATAATTAGAAGACAATGCTAGAATTCAGAAGCCCGCCTTGAAAGGTTTATTAAGGTATGAAAATAATATCGTTAGCCTAGAGAGGGCTTGTTCGGCCAGGCTATGCTCGTAGCGTCGTTTCTTTTCCAGTTTTTGTGCGGAGCAGATATTCCTGTTGACTTTGTATTGAGAGTATTCCGAGTCTAAACGGGAAAGCTTGAATCTGTCTCATAGTTTCCGTCGTTGTTTCATGTTTTCCCTGAGTTTCCGGCCAATCCAGGGGGCCTTTAGAAAGAAGCCTGTTACGGTGTAAAGGGACGTCCTCCGAGCGGAGCAGCTTCAATTTGTGGAATAGATCGTACCAAGCAGCATGTAGTTCCAAAGGGTTGAGGAACCTTCCAGCCCAACGTACTTGCTGCAGCCCTTAGCCTGCACGCGTCGGTTCGCCAGAACTTACAACGGTGTGCTCTCCGAGTTAAGATAGGCAGGAGCTTAGTCCAAAGGAAGAAGATTGTACAATGGTCGCTTTTACCTACGGGTTGTGGAAGGGTCAATTCTGAGATATTTTATTGGGTCGCCTGTGCCGGGAGCCCAGAGAGCGATTCGAGAAGGCAGATAGTGTTGCAGGGAAACGTTTAATGGTACAGTAAAAGAATCCCCGTTACCAAGCTATAAAGGCACGATAACGCATACGCTCTAGCCAGGGGAACGGAGCAAAGCACAGCAAACAAGACAGTTGCGATTTGCAACCGAAAAGAGCGCCAAGCAAAAATAGCGATGAGCAAAGCAAGCATTCCAACACAGCCACCAGTTCAACGAACCGCACCGGTTGCCTAAGTGTACAGGGACATGATATTAGTCAGAATTTTACACAGGCAAACCTGGGAATCTCCAGACTGCCACAACACCTGCCAGGGACGGATTGAGCACAAGTTCAAGATGGTGTTGAGTCTGAAGTGGCGGTTATTTGTTGGGTGAGGTTCGTTTTGAGGACAGTTTCAAAGAGGCTAGCGTCAAAGGACTCGGATAGAAGGTGGCAGTGTAGTTAATCCCAACTGACGTGCTGGGCATTGAAGTTACCCATAATAAGACATCCTCTGCGGTTTCCATGCCATTTCATAAAGTCTACCACGGAGGCGCCATATCCCAACGGGGCTATGTAGAAAACGCCAACCATAAGAGATTGGAAGTCATCATTGATCCTGCACCAAAGTAGTGTAGTAACAATGACATTTACTACATCAAGCATCCCCATGCAGACTTGGAACATTTTGTTTTGCTTTGCACGCATCCAGAGCCTATATATATAGGATTGCACTTTTGAACTTGGTCCGCCATCTTGCCCGCGCGGTCCCGGCTGTTGCGCTCTGACATGGTGTAACTCATTGCTTCACCACTTTCTCCCACTGCCCTCAAACTATATTTACAAAGCTATTGTAAAGTGCTATTTTCTCAAGACCTTCTTTATATCCTGCAGTCTTCTGTCTTATTGCGCTACCATTCTTGCGCAGCGTTGGTCAAGGAGCGACATAATTGTTGACCCCGATGAGACGTCCAAATGCATTCCGTTGAGTTCGTTTTATTTCTTTTGTTTTTTCATGCAAGCCATGGCCTCATTTTCTAAAAGGTGTGAAGATTCACATTCTGTGCAAGCGGTACCTCTCATAGTTTCACCATTTGTCAAAAAGGGTTGCGTACTGTGGTTCATGAGTTTAGAAGCTGAAGTTACTTCTAATCAAGTTACTAGTGACGCTGCAAAGTTTCATCACTTGCTACCACGCCTGCCAACTGATATTACTATGGCACAACGTAATCTTATTATTACATCTCGTTCTCCCGACCATTATAATCTGCTTAAGCCAGCTGTGATAAAGCGATACTCTATCAGAGCACTCCCGCCTGCATAAACCGTGTACGGGTCTGCAGCTAGGTTCTAGTAAGTCAGCCACGCTATTGCTAGTGCTACGTGGTCTTCTTCAAACATCGCATATGGACGAGTCGCTGCTTCGAGAGTTATGGCTTCAGCGTTTGCTTGAAAACGTACAAGCTATGCTATCGCTTGTGAAATCGCAGCCTTTGTCAGAAATTGCAGATATTGCTGATGACTTGATGGATCGGTTCACCGGACCACCGTGTCCGTCGTCTAGTTCTATTCGCTCACCTGAACTAGGTATTACTGCTGACCCTACGGTCCAAACCATCGGCACCGCTACTCCACCTTCTACTGGCGAGCTCTTAGCAGAGATAGCCGCGCTACGGCAGGAAGCTCAACGCTTAAAATTACATCGGCACAAACGGGATTCGCCACCCTGTTCCCCTTGGCCATCTCGAAGACGAACCCGGTGCCCACATTGCCGTTATCACGCACGTTCTGGAAGGTCTGCTAGAAATTGTATTAAACCTTGCGCATTTCCCGTAACGGGAAAAGGGCAGGACGACACGTAGTCGCGACGGACGTCGTCCGCCGAATTCGTCCAAGTCGCCTCTTCGAAATCGTTGCTATGAACACCGGGATCATGTTCCTGGTTGATACCGGGGTGGAAGTTAGCGTAATCACACCGGTTCCAGGCGACGCGACTAAGCCACAGACAACCAACTTGCGTGCCGCTAACGGCACTGCTATCCGAGTCTTCGGTCAACGCACCCTTACCATTGACCTAGGACTACGACGTCCCTCTCGATGGATTTTCGCCATCGCTGCTGTTCTGTTGGCTATATTGGGTATCGACTTCCTTGAACACTTCGATATTCTCGTCGATACGCGTCATCTCAAACTGGTTGACGAAAAGACCCGAGGTTTCACATGTTGCGTTCGCACAACTTGGGTTTCTGTCACTTCCACTTACATTCAGCCCGAAGCTGCTAACGAAATTTTAGATGTGTTTAGACAGTTTCCGCAGCTGGTCCACCCCTCTGACGCTACGCTTACGGGCGCCTCTAGCGTTACACACCGTAAACGGATCCCTGGCCCACCGGTTTCTGCACGGCCACGACTTCTCGTCCCTGATAAGCCAAAAGCCACTAAGGCGGAATTCAAGCACATGCCCGAAATTAATATAATACCTCCTTCCGAAAGTCAGTGGGCCTCACCTTTCCACATGGTGAGAAAGAAATGCGGCGACTCATCCAAAGCCTATATATACAGGATTGCATTTTTGAGCTTGGTCCGCCATCTTGCCCGCGCGTTCCCGGCTGTTGCGCTCTGACATGGTGTAACTCATTGCTTCACCACTTTCTCCCACTGCCCTCAGACTATATTTACAAAGCTATTGTAAAGTGCTATTTTCTCAAGACATTCTTTATATCCTGCAGTCTTCTGTCTTATTGCGCTACGGATTTCTTGTGGATCATTAATCTAGGCCTTACGGTAGTTTTATGCCCCCAGCATGTCACTGATGGGTTCTACGCGATGAAATTGGAGATCCTATCTGTAGTAGTGTACTACGCCACCACAAGCTCGTTTTTCAGATTGGTCAGTAATGATAGGTTTGTATCATGAGATGTGGATCTTGGTGTCGGAGATATATGAAATGAGTCAGGACTCTGCGGCGGCTAACTGGTCAGAATGTTGCATTGCCGTAGGAGGGTTAACCACGTCGAATTATTTTCTGTGCCCGCAAACATTCGCAGCCAGCACCTGTAGTCCATACTTCCTCCTGGTTTTTAAGTCCCGGAGAGGACGTACGGTGGCTTCCAGCGTGACCTTAAAGTTTACTGTTCGGTGATGTGGAAAATGGTCCTCCAATGGGTTTTCACAGTTAACCGAACTGCTTGAAAACCTTCACGATGGAGGTCCGTTTCAACACTTCTCCGTCGTGCTCGCATTTCTTCTACAGCCCTATTCATTTTGACTCGATCCTCTGATGAGTGCTCACCAAGTACGTAGCATGGCTCAACTTTGAGACGCGAGGTCCTAGCAGGATGCGACGGCATTCCTCCACAACCCATCAAACGATTTTGTCCCTCACTTCCCTTGTCGCTGAGGTCCGGAACTGCTTGGGCGCCTGTGATTGGACTGCAAAACAGCATTCGCCCGGGACCAGACATATTAACTCTAAAGCACCTGCAAAAGATATGGCTGTACGTCAAATGGATTCAACTGCACCCACTACTGCGACCGTTGTACAGTAATTAAAGCTAGATACGATGCTTCCCACACCTGAAAAGTATACATAACCTGAAAACTCCAGACACAAGTCACACTAAAATTTTGCCCCTTGGACACTTAATGGGACGACCTTCCTTGCCTATCTCATCCTCAAGTGGCCTCAGCGATTATGGAGGCCTTGACCCAGCTATATGCCCAGGTCAGGTCATGTCAGGTCAAAAGGACGATAGAGGCCTCCACCTAACGAGCGTCCAGTTCTTGTGCCGGTAAGTGAAACGGCCCCCGGCACTCCGACATTGGATTGTCCCACCCTGCTTCTGCAATGGAATGAAGCAAACACAAGAGCAATCTTTGCACTTTCAAAAGCCAGCATCAAAATACACTACATATTCAAATACAACTACAATATCTCTGGAAAAGGGAGAGATCAACCGTCGTCTAAGCGACTTTTAAGGTGTAATGACCTGGAGATTCCCCTGTTTGGATGCCGCATGCTGCGTAAAGTATTACAAAATCACAAAATTATATTTTCTCGATGTACGCGGCAAAATAGCCGCTCGCCTGTTTGAACGTGGCTCGCGTTTGTTTGAGTCAAAATAGCATCCGCCTTCGACGCTCATCGACTCCGCGGTCATCTTTGCGTTCCGCGCACGCGACCACACCTTTCCCCTAGCAAGCTATCTTCCGGTGCCTTATGTTTAGCATTAGATAGCGTTTGGCCCCACTTAATAAATTTTCCTAGCGTTACTTTTGGTGTTCTCCTCTCACCGGAGGTTGGCCTTATATTTGTGTATTAATTCTAAAGCGTACCGAGCCTGCATCTCGCTTTATTGGTGACCCCGACTTTTAGTCAGTATCCGGTAAGTTTGCGCTAACCTTTCTTTTCAGATTTTAAAAACATTCTTTTCGCTAACCTGTCTAATTTTCACTTATCACTTTCCGGGTTAATCTAGCTGGCTCGCTATTTTGCTGGCTATGGAAACTGATCGCGTAGCGTCTGACGTTCAGGTCGGCACAGTTACGCATCCTATAGCATCTTTTCGCAAGCTTAATCCTAAGTCTTGGTTTGGTCAGCTAGAGTCGCAATTTTCTTTAAGTGGTACTAAGTCCGAAAAGACCAAGTTCCAACTTGTCGTTTCCGCGCTTCCGCTAAATGTCATCGATCACATTGATGACATTCTAGATCTTCCTGACGACCAAAGGACTGACGACGCACTCAAGACAGCTGTTCTGAGAAGAACCGGCTTATCCGATCGACAAGGAGTTACGAAACTCCTCAACGAAACCGATCTTGGCGATCTTAAGCCGTCTCAGCTGCTTCGAAATATGCAGAGCCTAGCTAAACCAACTTCGATAGATGATGCTTATCTTCGGGAAATGTGGTTGCAAGGACTTCCGCGCGAGATGCTACACGTCCTCTGCGCTGGTGAGGATTCACCTTTATCCAAACTGGCCGCTACAGCCGACCGAATTTGGGAGTTGTACGGCCAGGTTTTGCAGGTCCAGACGAAACCGGAAGACGATATCGCCGCGCTTACAGCTCAGATGGCAACATTGACTCGACAATTCGCAGGATTTTCGGCCTCCGGACATAACCGCTGTAAATGTCCTAGGAGCCGTTCGCGTTCACATTCGAACTCTCCTTCGCCATCACCGAATAGAAACGGTTGTTGCTGGTATCACGAACGGTTCGGCAAGTAAGCTAAATCATGTCGCCCGCCCTGTTTCTTCAAACGACAGCAGCTGGGCAACGGGCGGACCAGCACGTAGGGACGACGGACGTAGCTGGTCAACGCAGTCGCCTTTTCTTCGTCACCGATCGTAGAACCGGAGTTCGCTATCTCGTCGATACTGGCACAGAAGTCAGCGTTCTCCCACGTGATCCAACCGATCGGACCGAATAGGTGACTAGCTCATTGCGCGCAGCTAACAGGGCCATTATCCGCGTATATGCTCAACGCTCGCGCACACTAAATCTCAGCCTCCGACGCGCTTTCAAATGGATATTCCTCGTTGCGGATATTAAAACGTCTATACTTGTTCTCGACTTTCTACGTTATTACGACCTACTCGTCGACATTTAGCGACGCCGTCTAGTCGACTACCTTACGAATCTCGCAGTCATTGGGACTTTGACCGACACCGCGCCACTCAGTCCCGTGTACGCGACTCAGCTTAGTTCACCCGTCGGGCAAACGCTGCTCGATAGTTTTCCGCAGGCCTTCCGTCCTGCCATCCCGTTGCCTTCCGCAACTGACGCCGCGACACATCAAATCGTTAAGATAGGTCCGCCTGTGTTCGTAAAAGCCAGGCGCATGACCCCCGACAAGCTCAAAATTGCCCGCTCCGAATTCGAGCACATGCTAGACTCAGGCATTATTCGCCCACCTAAGAACCCGTGGGCGTCAACCCTACACATGGTGCCTAAATATACAGAAGACTGGCGTCCATGTGGCGACTATCTCGCTCTCAATAACGCTACCGTCCGCGATCTCTATCCGATTCCGCACATTCAGGGCATCACGGCGAGCCTACGTGACGCCCGTGTGTTCTCGAGGATCGATCTGGTTCGCGCTTACCACCAGATCCCTGTAGCCGAGGATAACATTCCGATAACCGCAGTCATCACGCCTTTCGGACTTTTCGAATTCTTGCGAATGTCCTTCGGTCTCAGCAACGCAGCTCAGACTTTTCAACGCTTCATAGACTCTGTCATGAGAGGCCTCGACTTTGTTTATCCTTAAATAAACGACATCTTAGTAGTTAGTTCTTCCGAAGAACAGCACGCAGAGCATTTCAAGATGCTGTTCGAGAGGTCAGCCTCTAATAGCATTACTGTCAACGAGGACAATCACACCTTTCAGCAACCATCAATCGAATTTCTTGGCCATCGAATTGACCAGCATGGCATACGGCCGCCCAAAGTCCGAGTCAGCGATATTAAGGACTTTCCCATTCCGACTACTTTGGTCGCCATCCGCCGTTTTAGTGGGATGCTCAACTACTGCCGTCGATTTCTGACACGTCGTGCCGACTTGCTCAGTCCATTGACCGACTTACTTCGTGGACGCAAGAACGGCAACGTCGAGTTGACGCCCGCTGCAACCGAAAACTTCTAGACCTGCAAGGAGGCCTTGGCTGAAGCCGTTATGCTTCACCATTTCGACCCCAAAGCTCCACTCAACGTTGCTGTCGATGCATCGGACACCGTCATTGGCGCCGTCCTGCAGCAATCCACTGAAGAATGCTGGAAACCACTCGCTTTCTATTCCCGACGCATACAAGCTGCAGAAGTCAAGTAGAGCACGTTCAGCCGCGAACTGCTGGCAGTTTATTCTACCTTCCGACATTTTACGCACGTCTTAGTAGGTAATTCGTTCGTTAGCTCCACCGATCATAAGCCGCTCATTTACGCCTTTCGAAATCAATCAGCCCGACACTCACCACGTGAGGTTCGTCAGCTGGATTTCGTGGCTCAATTTTCTACTGACCTCCGACACGTTTCAGGTTCGAATAACGTCACTGCTGACGCTCTATCAAGCGTCTCCGCAATCCACGCCGCTGGCCAGGCAATCGACTTATCGGCCGTGGCCACCGCACAACTAACCGACATTGACTGTCAGAACGTCAAACAAGGTTCTTCGCTACGAATCACATCGCATCCACTGCCGTCATCTGATGGCACGATCTTGTGCGATACTTCTACTGGACGACCTCGGCCCGTCGTTCCAGAAACCTTTCGACGTCTACTTTTCGACACACTTCATAATATCGCTCATCCAGGCATCCGTGCCACCATCAAGCTCCTATCCGAGAGATACGTTTAGCTTGGTATGCAACGCGAACTTAAGCGCTGAGCACGAAGTTGTCTAACGTGTCAGCAGGCCATGATACAGCGGCACGTGTCCGCTCCGCTTGGTCGTTTTCCGCAAGCCACAGCTCGCCTCGCCCATGTCCATCTCGACATGGTTGGACCCTTGGCACCACCCAGAGGAATGGTCTACATTCTGACCATGATCGACCGATACACCCTTTGGCCCGAGGCCGTACCTATACCCGACTTAGCCGCGGACACAGTAACGCGAGGTTTCGTTGAGCGCTGGGTCGCTTCACATGTCTCTCCAGCCACCGTGACTACCGACCGCGGTCCGCAGTTCGAATCCTCGACCTTTAACGATCTTCTCAAAGTCCTCGGATGTCAACGCATCCGGACTATCGCCTTGCACCCGCAATCCAACGGCATGGTGGAATGTTTCCACCGACAGCTGAAGGCCTCACATAGTGCCGCTAATGCACTAAGCTGGACCGAAGCACTGCCTATGATACTACTTGGTATCCGCTCAGCTCGTGAAGCTGATTTGCACCCTTCCAGCGCCGAACTGGTATATGGACAACCTCTTCGACCACCTGGGGACTTCCTTTCTAGGAACCCCAGAACACCCCGCTACGACGCGAATTACGCTCGGCAATTAGCCACGAGCATGCGCCATATCAAAGTAACCGACGTGCGAGAAAAATGACATACGTCCTTAGTTCCACAACATCTACTGCATTGCGTTTACGTTTTCCTTGGAGTCGGTGGTCTACGCAGACCACGCGAACGACCCCACAAAGGTCAAGTTAAGGTTCTTAAACGTAAGTACCGCGTTTTCGTTATCGACCGCCATGATAAACGTGAATCTCTCTCTATCGACCGTCGCAAGGGTGCCCATGTGGAACCAGAGATCGACGATGACTCCCGTCCAGCTTCGGACAAGTCAACGCAGCCTATGATCGGCGACACGCCTACTTCCTATGCTAGGAAGCATTCTCCGACCAACCCTTCCGACTCAGTTCCTTCCGATTCTATCGAGCCGAAAGCTTCCTCATCCGAAAAACTGCTGGATCGACAACGCCTCTGACCGAACGTCCGAAATCGACCTGGTCAGGTAGGCCGGTTCATTGGCCGGCGCGACTAAAAGCTTAGCCTTATTTTCATTCTTCCTTTCACGCTTCCGTTTTGCTTGTGGCCTAACCCGCCCAACAAAACGGTAGTTCTGAAAACCCAAAAAAATTGCAAAGCGTTTTGAAAACCCCAAAAACCGCGAAAAGGTTTTGAAAACCGAAAAATGGAGAACGTCGTTTTGAAAACAAATATGGTTCTCGCTTTATTTGCTTATCGCACTCGGTAAGTGCTATCACCTTCTGTTAGGCCTTTCGCTCGCACCTGTTTGACACCCCGCGTTTCCCTTTCTTTTTTATATCCCCGACACGCGGACGCTCAACAACAATCGAACGTTACTTTTTCGGACACCACGTGCTCAAACACCATGTGCAGTGATACTACGCACTCGAACGCTACGAACGTTTCCCCATTTTGTGTTTCGGCACATGTAGGGAGGACACGGGTGTGAGCCCCTAGAGTCCGATCGCATTAATTTTCCCCCAGCTGCTGCAGCAGGTTACATTGCCTGGTCTCGCAGAAGGCTGGCCGGCGACGAATAGTCCTCACGTAGATCTAACGGTCACCTACGGTTTCCTTCTAAGAGGGGGCTGTGTAGTGACCTGGAGGTTCCCCTGTTTGGCTACCGCATGCTGCGTAAAATATTACAAAATCACAAAATTATATTTTCTCGATGTACGCGGCAAAGTAGCCGCTCGCCTGTTTGAACGTGGCTCGCGTTTGTTTGAGTCAAAATAGCATCCGCCTTCGAACAGCGCGACGCTCATCGACTCTGCGGCCATCTTTGCTCTCCGCGCACGCGACCACACCTTCCCCTAGCAAGCTATCTTCCCGTGCCTTATGTTTAGCATTAGATAGCGTTTGGCCCCACTTAATAAAGTTTTTTAGCGTTACTTTTGGTGTTCTCCTCTCATCGGAGGTTGGCCTTATATTTGCGTATTAGTTCTAAAGCGTACCGATCCCGCCTCTTGCGTCAACGGCATCCACGGTCTCATAATCCACTAAATCAGAAGGAGATTTATTACCGAAGTTCACTACTCGGTTTGTAACAATACTTTGCCCTGATGAGCGTTGGATCATTGCATCATTGGACGATAGAGAGCAGAAGAATGATCCTGTTTCAACTCCTTCACTTCCCGTTCATTGCGTAGAGGTCGTTGGGCATTGTGGCAGAAGGTTGCGCACTGTACAACTGTGGCTGTCTTAGAAGCAGCAGAATCCCAGCGCGCTTAGGTGAGAAGCTAACAGTTGTATGAAACGTTCCTCTGTCTCAGCAGCAACAACAGGATCAGGCAACCGGTTCTAATCATTCATCACGCGTGTTTATAAGGCCAAATTGAGCCGCACACGAAGATTTCTCGGTTCGAACAGTTTCATGCGGTGACGAAGTGTCGAACTCTCAGTGTTGAGTTAAAAGAAGTCCTGTAACTCGCAGCCCAGTTCTCCTCTGACAATACATTTGGTGACTATCAAACCTTCTCCGTGACGGCGGTAACCTAGAGAGAACAAGTTTAGTCTTTGAAGTCAGTGTGGTTACGGCAGGTCTCGCAACTCAGGAACGTAGTTAAATCCACGCCGTTGAACATTCTCTATCATAACACATTCGTATTTGGTAACACGGTAGGCAGCGGGTAGCCCGTATTCAAAAAGCGGGCGTACATGTGAGCCAAAGAGGATACGGAACAGTCACGGGGTCAGGAGAAAAACCCTCTACGTATAAAGTGGAACATCCTGTAGACCGAGGTGACCGTCGTCTGGGTGTCTTGTATAGATTTGAGGTTGGATGACACTATCACTCCAACGTCCCTCTCTTGGATTGCGCTTTTGAGCAAGGAACCACCAAGGTGATAATTTCCAGATGGGTTTGATGATCCAACGGGAAGAACAGAGCATTTGTCACGATTTACGGGCAACTGCTACTTAATCGACCCTTCGTGGAGTAGATCCAGCGTACTTTGCAATCTGTCAGCGGCTTCAAGGCTTGATACTTCCATCCATAGTGTTAGCGTAGATTAGGCAAGCCGTTTCAAGAGTGGATGGTAAGTAGTTGATGAAGATATTGAAACTTATGGGACCGAGGACAGAGCCCTGTGGGACCCCACTCGTCATGAAAACAGGCGGAGAAAATGTGCCATTCACCTTCACTTGCATAGAGCGGTCGTTTAGAGAGTCGGAGATCCAAGACAGGAGATTCCCAGAAATACCGATTCCCCGAAGCTTATACAGGAGCCGTTCGTGCATGACTTTGTCAAAAGCTTTGCTGATGTCAACAAACAAATCCTCCAAGCGTCTAGCGACTTGGCCCAAGTCCCCCTAGCGATGAGCAATTTCGAAGTACAGGGGCGTGCTTTTCGGAACCCATGCTGGGCATAAGAAATGACCTTCTGTCCCCCAAGATGAAGAGTAACAGCATGTGTTAGGATCCGATTCATAACTTTACACACTACTGACGTCAAACAGATTAAAAGATAATTGGCCGGATCATGCCGACTTCCTCATTTGGAAATTGGATTGACGATGCCCAAGTTCCAAGCTGAAGGAAGACTGCCAGATTCTAGTGAGCGACGAAACATTTGACATATGGGTGAAGCTACGTACTCCGTCACAGTCCTGAGGAACGAAGGGTGCAATCCATCAGGGCCGGGTGAGCTATACGGATATAACTGAAGAAGTTTCATCACAGAATCAGCGTTACTAGCTGCTTGGGCCGACGAAGATGAGAAGGTGGATACAGCTCAGTTACTATATGGTGTTTCTTTCGCGAAGAAAGAAGCGTATTGCTTAGCCAAGTGACTAGCTTTCTCAGGGTCCTCGTGAAGTAAAGCTTGATGATCACAAGAACACAAAGGAGGGATGCCATTACCAGCGTTAGTGCTTTTTTGCAAATAAGAGTAGAGCATGTTAGGCGCGATTCTAGAGCGCACCGCCAAGGATAGTCCGTATTGTTGGCTTTGCTGGAGCTTCATTGAAACACAAACACTTCGGACATTCATGCAGTGTGAGAAGTCGAGTTCTGAATGAGGTTGTCTAAAGCAGTGCCATAATTTGCGCCTTCAATTCATAGGTGACCTCAACTCTTGATCCATCCAAGTTGGACTTCTAGCGAAGGGCTTTCGATGGGAGGAAGGAACGACCTGCTCAATTAACGACGTGAGCTTGGAGAGTACAAAATTCCACGCGTCGTCGAGGTGAATGTGTTCAGGGATGCCGCAATGCTTAGCGCTTGCGGCGGTTTTCAGACGGAGTGGGTCGGCACGCCAAAACTTCCAACGGTGACCACCGTGGCTATGGATCGTGAGGCGGCGAGTCCAGTGGAATGAAACAACACA
Source organism: Dicrocoelium dendriticum (assembly GCA_944474145.2). NCBI lineage: Eukaryota > Metazoa > Platyhelminthes > Trematoda > Plagiorchiida > Dicrocoeliidae > Dicrocoelium > Dicrocoelium dendriticum. Next base: position 59,267,008 of record OX104070.1, on the reverse strand, counting down.
ACGAGCGCTCTTGCCTACGGGTTGAAGAAGAGTTAGGTTTGCGACACCCGTATCTGCCGGGGTGATCACGAGATCTAGGATGTGCGGGGTCTGGTTTGAGACAATACGAGTAGCCGTCAAGTCAGGTTGAAGGAGGCAGCAGTCGAGAGTGGTTTTAAGCCATGTGGGATCTAAGGAGTCAGATCAGTGCGCACAAGTAAGTGGGTCCCAAACGATACCCGGTGCATTGAAATCCCCAAGATTAGACAGGCTTTTTGCCCACCATACATACTTATCGAGTCCACCAAGCGCGCTCTGGGACCGGATGGCGCTCTGTCGACGACACCGACCAAGAGAGATCTGCATCCATCATGAACACAGCACAAGAGGGCTCCGAAATTGTCATCCTGGTAACTGGTAACTAAATGTATTTTGAGATCCGTCATCCAGTAGAGAATTACTCCACCACCTGACCTCACCCGTGGCAATCAGACCGGGCGTTGTGATGCCCAGGGATAGACACCTCCGAGTCCGTGCTACCTGCGAATAGCCAGGTTTCGGTGAAGGCCATTAAGTCTGCACGCTTCTCCGAAGAAAGAAACTGAATTTCTTCCAGTTTATTCCTTAGGCTGCGTATATTACCAGGTAGGCCGTGTAGTCCGTTTTTTTGCTTTACTGTTTTGGGGTGACAAGGAACTGCCGCCAGAGCACTCTTGTGCTCTTTCGCACTACGCAAAATCCACTATGTCTAGGTCGGTTTTTCCACTGGGCCGGCGCGTTCGGAGCTCCTCTACAGCCTTTTTCATTTTAATTCGATCCTCTGGAGAGAGGTCTCGTAACATGTAGAAAGGTTCGTCTTTTAGACTTGGAGTCCATCGAAGGATGCGAGCGCATTCTTCTTCGTTTCCGCATACAACCTTGATGGGTCGAACCTTAGAGGTAATTTCCTGCTTCTTACCGAGACGGAAGGCTGAGACAATGTTTATTCCCTGCTCGGCTGCAACAAAACTGTACGGAAATCATCCGCTCCAGCAGTAGTTAATTATCCAACATTCGCTTTGCCGAGGTATCCTTGTCCGATTCCGCGGCGTTCACGATGATGAGACAGCGGGCACCAGCTGACTGAATGCTCACTGGAATGGGTGGCTTACGTGGTGATGGATTTTCCTTCGTCACTTTTCCGGCTCAGAAATTCTGTTAAGGATTATTTTCATTTGTGACTGAGAAGATGGAAGTTCAGGTTCATGCAAAGACTTAAACTTAGCCTTGCTGACGCATGACGCTGGACCTGGGCCACACAAGGCAAAGGTCGCTTACTCCTTCAGTACGTCCGCACACGGCTTCGTTGTAGGCTAAACAGTCCGGATGTGGATCAATGGGTCCGCATGAGAGGTAGACGAGCCAGGGGAGGCCGCGAGTTTTGAAGCTTCTCTGGAAGATGTGTTGCTCCGCTTCCTGGCGCGCCCAGCAGAGGGAGCGGAAGAGCTTCTTTCAGGAGGTTCACGTGGCGGTCGACTTGCCAACGCAGCAGAATCCATGCAAAATCGACCAAACCGTAGCAAATCTTTGTGCTCAGTAGAGGTTTTGAGGAGCGTTTCAATAAGTTTCGAGCAACGCTTTTGGCCACAAGCTCAGAGATTGCAGGCAATGCAATGGATATCCTTAGTCACCACTTTGTACAATGCAAACATTGTGAGTTAGACATACGCACTTGTTATCAGAGATTCCAGCCACGCACGCGCCGATGGTCTGGCATAGCCAACGCAAACAGATTGCTGGAACTAACACCACAAAGACCCTTAATAACCTTAAAAGTCTATCAAATCCCCGTGCAACCTACGCTGTTGCAATTCTGTTCGGTAGACGCAGACCTACCTGGGTACTTTAAAGATGGTGCCGTTTGTTGCTTGGTCGGACGGGAGTGAAAAATTGACCTCTAGACTCTGACCTTTTGCGCTGGTGTAACCTTAAAGCTGTGTTTTAGTGTGCTAAAAAGCTAATACCGTTTACCGCCGATTTGAATGCTCAGCAGTACGGTTAACCAAATGCTGTAAATTTGGTAAATTAATTCGCCAAAGAAATTTCCACACCCTTATGTGCAATGTCGCACTTTGAGCGCATTGTAATTCTACACGTCAAAATTAGGTCATCTGTTTTCACGGATGCTGTATTTAACTAATTCGCAGTCTTGGAAGTCCGTTAAAAACATTGGTCTTCCGCAACGTATACCGTGAAAGCTTTCATTTGTGACTAGCTTGTTGGCAGGATCATCCGTTGATAGTTCGTGGGTCATCTTTTATACGTCTTCTTGGCGTCTTGTCTAGAACACAAACGGAATGGGAAGCAAAACGGTTTTGAAATGAATGCAAACTGGTGTCCACTCAATTAGCTGGGCACGCTGTGTTGCAAAATTGCTAATATCTAATTGGTGTTACTATGCGTCTACCTATCGATGTGGAATCATCGAAGTGTGAAATGCATGCCGCTATATTTGCCTTAAATATGCGTAACACTAATGTAATATTGGTAAATTAGAAATTATTCACTACAAGGTATAAAAGATAAGCACACCGTTTCTGAGCCCATTTATTAAAAGTTATTGCCGTCCACTTTTAGTCTCCTCCTGCACTATCTAATTAGTCTCCAATTGTGCCGATATGTTTAGCCTCGGATTTTTAATATGAACGCATTACTAATATAATGAAAAAAGTAACACTTGGGGTTTGTGAGTTTCATAACATTGGATACATCATATCAGACGTACTTAAGTGGCTTCATTAACAGCGAAGATTTTGTCAAATCATAGAAACATTATGCAGCATTTTTGTGCCTCTGAATTATCATTTTATCCAAACATATGTACAGGGAGCCCTCCCACTGAAGCGTGCTTTTGGTCACTCGTGGAAAAGCAAAAGTAGATGAAGATACATGTCTTCGTATGTCCAAGGATATTGTTAACTAATGTTCTAAATAATTATCGGCGCTGTTTAGTGCATTAAATCTTTCTTTAAAACTGTAATTTCGGTCACCGAAAGTGACTTATAGCGCGCCATGTGTGACGAATTATTTCGTCACTGTGGTAGTACTTACTTACCAGTCCTTTATCGATTACCGCGTAATGTTGACGGAATATCCATCCCTTCAGCACGAGCAGTGAAAGCTTATGTCTACGTGGGAGTGTTGTAACTCCCTAAATGACCCAGACATTTGGCCCTCAGCAGTGCAAATTGAAACCTTATGGACGAAATGTTGGTGGCCCAGTATATCTTACAACGCCATTTGAACTTCAGCAACGAAAGTTTCATGGTAAAATATAGTAAACCTGAAGCGGAAAGCCACCTATTAATTATTATTACGCAAACGCAGTGGCCGCAACCCATACTATAAATTGATTATGAATTACCAATTCTCGTCCAGACGAAACTTAATTAGGATGACTTTCAGCCAAACAGTATGCATTATCTGTATGCTACCACAGCATTAATCGTGTGTGCGCTACTGTCGGAGTTTGTATACTACAGGCACAATCCACGGAGTCAAATGGATAACAACGAACGTGAGTCCTAGCACATCGGCACCAAACGTGGCCACCGTTAAAGCCTATATACAACGACCACGAGACATGTGGAGCGGTAGCTATTACAACTCACCTGGGTCCTAGTACGTTGACGCCAAATGTGCCACTGATGGAGCCTATATACACCGACCACGAGACTGGAGCAGTATGACTATTAACAACCCACTTGCGTCCTATGTTAGCGGCACCAAATGTGCTACTGATGGAGCCTATACACAACGACAACGAGACTTGGAGCGGTGTGCTATGACAACCCACTTATGTCTTATTGCATCGGCACCAAATGTGCAGTTGGTGCCTATATACAACGACCACGCAGACTTCGCTGTGTTGTGCTACGAATAACCAAACCTGGGTCCTATTACACTGGCAGCAAACGTGCCGATAGTCCAGTTTATTTGTTTAACATGTCGTAATCCCGAGTGAGCGCAGAAACCAAGATAAAGACGTGATTTTTAAATAACAAAGGCAGCGGATAAGGTTCAGCTTTGTTCACTATATCCCTGCCTTGGATGCGCATAGCCTATGCAGGGTATCCTTACACAAAGTCGTATACATCGGCTAAAGTATAATAGTTTGTGCGAACATATAGCCTACAGTCGGGTAATTGAATGTATTTTCATCTTAACATGCTTTTTCCTTCTTTGCGTTTTCTTTACTGGGCTGGCGTCTATGTCACGTGCATACAGTGTAGTGATAAGGGGGGGGGGAAAGGGGGGGATAATATTTTTTTACATTGCACCAGATTAGTTTCATTTGGCATATTTTACTCTGGCACAATACCCCTCGTTGCGGGGAACTCTACGGCTCCCTTACGACAACCTATCGATGAAAGGTAACGAGAAAGGTCACTATTATCAAGTGCAGGTGCAATGTGCTGAGGACGGTTTGTTGACTTGTACTCGAATCGGCGGTAATCTCATCCCGAGTACCTGCGCAGGAAATCGTTATCCGGAGCTGTCTCTTACTTTCGTAGGCGGGGCATATTGATGGGGTTAAGGCACCTGTGAAATCCGGTGAATGTGAAGGGCCAACGGCTAAATATCGAAGGAAAAAATTTCTTTCTTACCGGTTGTGCAGCTAGGCACTGCCAGCATGCGCACAGACACCGTTTGTAAAGCGTTGCCATAATTGTACAACAGGCTCCTGCTTGCACACGCAAACACTCGATGGTAAAGTAGCCGATTGTATACTCAGCAAGCTACGTCAACCACAACAGGCTTGCTGCATGAGAAACACAATTCTGCGTACGCCATAATGTTCGGCCAACGCGGTTGTTTCTTTGCACGTTGAAGGCCTGATGCATCTAGAATTACTTCGTCGGTCATTCGCAGAAGCTTTTGATACATTTTTGAATATTCGGATGGATTAACCTCTTCAGCACTTATCAGACGATGTACAAGATGCGCGATTTTAGACGTGGTTGGTTTCGTAACGGGAACTTTTAACCTCCGCAACTGCATGGACTCCGTGGGTAAGTTGTAGTCCGCCAGCCAACGGGTATACGAAGAGGTATTTGAGCTGTAAATGGACGCACAAACCAGAAAAGGCTTACTTGGCGGGTACGCGTGCTGCTTTTATGCCGCCATTAAACGCACAAGCGGTAGCCACATTATTTCATAAAATGGACAAGAACGTGTTCCCAAGTAGCAATCCATGGTGAAGCGGTTTCCCTGGTGAGATAGCTCAACCTATGGAGGCGTTCGCAAATTTTATTCACATACACTCCATCTGCATGGTCCGAGTAAACTGCTTGTAACATGGGTTGTGCTTAATGGCGCCTCAGTAAGTGGCATGCGTACGCAGTTAAGAGGTAACCTACGGGATGAACGTTTGCGCTGCCTTCTAATAGCTGACTCCTTCACAGAAAAATGCCGCATGAAGCTGAGACGCTCAGCAGAACTTCGGAATGCTCCCAGACTTATCGTACGGCTGCAACGTAGCCATCTGATGCGTGGGTAACCTTCTTCTACCGCAACTTGGCATTCTCTACTCGGTTGTTCGTTGTATTGCCAAGATGCACCAGCCCAGCTTTGGCGTGTTTCCTTTAGGAGCGTTTTAAGTGCAACCATTACAAGGTAAGGTAGCGCACAAACCAGGGGTCTGTTCGTTGAAGGAGCTTTCAATTTTGTTGAAAACTAAAACTGGGATAGTACCTATATAAAGAGCTTGTATTCTGTCTCCGTGTCCGGAGTCGCCAAGCAAAGAAACAGATAACGCGACCGGTTAATGTTTGTCTGCAGAATGTAGTGAAGGTTTATTACTTACATGATTTCTGATGGCCTGGCAAATGTGGAAGTAGCGCAACAAAATTGCGTATGGGAAAACCGCGCGCTGCACTTATTTAAGCCGCCATTTTGTCCATCGTTATTGTGCTAACGGGAACATCATGACCCACATTATCCCGAAAAGCTTCAAACTACGTAATCAAATAGGCGTAAGTTCCCGACGCAGAATCGCATATAATATTTGTCTTCCCTTACCCATCACGTCAGTTAATAAAAACTGGTATAGTTTGAGGCTGCAAGCAATAAGTAAGGCTGATATCCATTCTTACTTCAAACGATTAGTAACCTGAGTAGCGTCTACAGAAACGACATGTGAGAATCGGCGGAACAGTTCTATTTGTCGATGCCGAGCGAATAATATGTGCGTGCACAGGCCTTCCTCTGAAATACTTCGCGCAACTCCGTCTTCCTCCATAGACTTGACAACCAGCTGCAATTTTACAGTAGGTAGTAAAAGCCATCAAAATAAGCTTACACTCCACGCCAGGTCGCAATTTACGACGTACATTGCGGTCGTCACCGCTGGTAATGTGCTTTCCGAATGGAATCGCGACGAACTGCTTGAGGTGGCTTGTTGGCGTGTTGTAGCGGTAAAGGTCCAAGGACTGTCTGCACTCATAGTCCGCCAGACGGCAATGGATGGGGTGTCCCTCAAAAAGAAAGCTGTTATCTGGGTGATTGTGAGACAGCTCGAAGATTGTGACTAGCAGCTTGCGTCCCAGCGCTTATGTGAGGTTACCGCGAGTGCTAGGCAGTTTAGTATCACGTCGATGCTGAAAGATATTAGAGCAAATAGAAGCGAAAATCCTACTCTAATACATCATCTCACCCCTGTACTATTCTGACTTCCGACGTGCGCCACAGCGGACCCGTACGATAAAATGACCCCTCATCGTACGTCACCCGTGGACAGGTTCCACATTTTCTGCTGCTGTAGCATTACGAAAACTGACGCAAATGCAGAAGCCTCTAGTCTGAAATCAATACTATTATACTCGTCCATAAATGTTTAAAAATAAGTCTCAACAGAAGATTCTCCCTGTGAGAATACACCCCAGGGACCTACGGATGTGAAAATACTGTTCGTTCCGGCGTATCTGGTTTCCGACATATTCTAACCAATGGCAAGATCACATTTGCACAGATTGTAAAGAGCATACAACTGCAAAGGCAGAGAGAGGTAGCCGGGTGGAATAATGCCACAAAAATTTACCATACTCTGTTTATTAGCGCTCTAGGTTTTGCGGAGGTAACAGGTGGCGTATCTGGCATTCGGACACATTTTTAAACAGCAATTGCAATATCACATTTGTCACAGTATTGAATAAAACATGCAAAGCCATAAATGATAAGCCGGAAATCATACCATAGAAAGTCACTCAAAACTATTTATTGCGCACTAGGTTTTGCGGGGCGTCGGTGCGGCGGACTACGTAGGCAGCTATTGCAAGGAAATTATACGCCTCAGCTACCAGAGGCGACTTGCTAGGGTCATTGGACGGCGGATAAACCGTGGTGTTTAAACCAGTCGGCAAGTTGCCTTTATCATTGGATAATTGGGTTTACTAATTTGGTAGAGAGTAGAATAGCATTGGCTTTTCGGTCACCCCCTCCACTTCCCGTGCATTGCGTAGGTTCCGTGAGTCGCTACGAGGCGGTATTACTCAAAGGGGCCGTTAAAACAGCTATATTGGAAGAAGCAAGAATCCCCAGCTTTCTCCTCACAGTGAGAATGCAAAATTGCCTTGACACATTCCTCTGTCTGCAGCTTCGACCACATGTTCCGGAAAGGTCCGTTCCGGTCACTAGACATTGCGTGCTGTTAGAGATGAGAGTGGAGCGTTCTCGAAGAATTCTTCTGGGTCATTATAGTTTTCCAGTTATGCCACCGAGAGCGAAAATTATTAGGGTTGACTTGAAAGAAAGGCTTGTCTAGCTCCATACCTCATTTCGGCCCATCCAGAACGCACCCTAGTAAAAGTTCAGAGCACCTCAAACGTCGGCGATATTGCCACGGTGAACTGGTTTATTACTGCTGTAGCGGAAAGAGGGTTAGGCCAAGTCACTTTAACTCCAGTCTGGCTTTCTGTGGCGCACGGCGCTTTACGGTACTCAGTCATGTTAGATTCGAACCTGGTGAGTAGACAGATGGCGGATTGTCCGTACGCAAGGATCGGGTGTGCACACGAGAAGTATACTTGATTCTGTAATGATAGCCCGGGAGTCAGTCGATATAGGGACTCTCCGTATGGCCGTTGGGACTTCCTGTTCTAGGCAAACAGCAACCCTCCGTAGTGTTGTCTTCTGCGAGTCCGTAACTCATGTAATGCCAAGCATATTGTGATCCTTTTCATGAATGGTGTGTTTTTGTGTAACCCCCAATTAATTTGAGGTATATCCCGGACGGTTCGATTGGTGCTCTAGGGGGATGAACTGAGCTTTTGTTCACAATTTATGGGCATTTGCCAGTAGACTGAGCTGCCTTTGTTAGCATGTCCATAATGTTCCTGCAATCTGTCAGCAATCCCTCAAGACATGGATACCTACCATCCACAGCTTCATATCAATCAGGCGTAAAGCGGGCAATCCTACTGAAGCTCCTATGGGAAGTCAATGGATTGAAAACATATTGAACAGTTTCTGGACCAAGTACTGGACACATGCGGAACACCGCTTGTCGTCAGCATAGACGTGGTGTAGGCTGTCATTCGTCTGAGACTCGCACGGTACCGGTCAAACAAAATATCAGCTAGCCAAGAGAAGGATTATACCTAAGTCCACCCGTGCCCCCAGAGTTTATGAAAGAAGGAGGCTATTCAATGACGGACCTTGTCTAACGCTTTGTTATAGTCTACAAATTCCACATCCATCGGTTTCCCAGCGTCTAACGACCCTCGGCCTCACTTTCCCCATAGCAACAAGCATATTCGAGGTTAAATGAGCGTACACCGCCGAAAGCCATTGATGGGCACAGGTAGATTTTGTTAATGGTTCTCGAAGTACAGCTGCAGGTGCGCGCTTGAGTATCCGTTCTACTTGTTTGCACAATACGGGCGTTAGGCTGATCGGTTGATATGTTGCATGAGAAAAGGGATACTGAAAGATCCCCTCCCTTGTATTTAAACGAATTCAACTCGTCCCCACTTTTCAAAGTCAACCGCAGTCCGTCAGGAAAAAAAAGGGGGGGGGGGGGGGGGGGGGGGGGGGGGGGGGGGTCCAGCTTCCAGGGCCGTGTGACGAAATATCTGGCACGCAGGAGCAGCAATGAAGTCAGGCTTCGGTCCTTGAGGAATAGCGTGTGCGTCCTTCAGTGACCCTGCGTGGAGTTCAGGATCTTGTTTACGAAGGCCTGTGGGCCCACGTCACTTACACTCATTTCTATGTGCCGCAGGGAAGAGGGGTGTGATTGAGTGCTGTGTCATCGTGTAACTGCGACCTCCATGAAGTAAAACACGGAAATGAATATTGCGGGGCCTGTACACTGGCCTTCGTCCCCAGCTTCGTCAAGTAAAGAGCCATGTTACAGCGTAAAACTGGGGCAAGGACTTGCCACTCGCCAGTATTGGTGCAACTTTTCAAGTGTAAGTGTAGGGGCGCCTTCGGTGGATCGTCCTAGATTGCGCAACGCAGAACTGCCATACCTTACTGATTCCGATTTCCGAAATTTCTTTAAGGTGTAGGGTCCGCATTGCACGCTCAATTTGTTACTCCGAATACGTCAAGCAAACTCTTGTACTAACACTTGAAGTGCGGTACCTGTAATTTACGGTCTTTTGGATATTACGCACCCCAAATCTCAGTCGCTCCATGGTTGGGCCTCCTGGTAAACGTGCGCTTTTGCAAAATAGAAACATCTGCTACCTCATGGTCAATCAACCTGGGGTTTAAAAGTTATTCCACTCCTCCTCTGGGTAGTAGAATTAGTGGGATGTTCCCAGTCTCCCACTTCCAAGCGGCCCGCTTGCAGGCGGATTGGAATCGGCAAGCCAGGAATTTCCTGGGCGGAATCTATCCATGCTTGTGAAGCGGGTGGCGTCGCGTCCAGAGGAGATGAAAAACATTACAGTGGTCAGTATTACCAATTAGGCGGAAGTAGATGGTAATATCTGTGAATCTGATTGCGCCGGGGGGAGAAGCCACGAGTTTGAGATTTATGGGGGTTTTCTCGACACATACATGGTTAGGACGCAGTAGACATATTGAATTTGGTTACAACCCGAGTACCGATTTCCAAAAACGTCCGCAGCGGAAACCTTCTGAAGGAAGTAGCACAGTGCAGCGAAT
>OX104070.1:59126613-59256397 GCA_944474145.2 Dicrocoelium dendriticum | reverse complement strand
ACCGAATCTAGCCCGCCGCCTCCCAAGACCAATCGCGGTGGTCGGGAGGTGCGTAAAGCCGTTCGCTTCTCCGACTACGCACAGTGTAAATACTTTTAACTTTGTAGATATTGTATATATTTGCCTCACTTTTGGTCGATTAACGTTTTGAAAACAAACAAAAATATCAAAAAACCCCGAAAAACCTTTTTCAAAAAATATTCAAAACCAAAACTATTTAAACACGCAGCTCATCCATTTGTTCTTTGTGGCGTTTTCTGCGCGTGTTTTTCTATTTTCTTATCTCTACATGCCTCAACCCACCCCTTCGGTCGACAGGCCCCTACGAGGAATGTTTTCGAGGACCCTGACTCGAACACTGGTCGTTTTCTCCGCGGGACGAATGTCGCTTCTTCGCGGGACGAGGATCGCTTCTTCGCGGGACGTAGGTCATTTCTTCGTGGGACCATGGTCGTTTCTACCTGGGAAGAGGGTTGTTTTGGCGCGGGACGGGGTGCGGCGGGGGGAGGCCACTCCCAAGCGCACCGTTTGGCAGCAGCGGAGGTTGAGGTCCTGCCGGCTTTTTCTGGGCTAAGCAGTTTTTGTAGTCCGACAAGCCCGCTCCAACGGCTCGCCGAAATGCACACTGCCCTGCATTCAATAAATAACAAACCATAAACGGCAAAGCGGACTCCGACTTCAGACGAACCCTCATTTACACGAACGCACGCCCAATTTAATCGGCACTATTTCGCCTTACGAACCTCGTTTCAAAATTCTTTTTCGATTTCGAAGGCTTTCTATGTTCAGCCTTCTAGGGGGAGCTCTGTAGCGCCAAAAAGATAACTCTTATCTTTCCTGTACAATTTAATTGTTGACCGATTGTACACTACTCCTTCTTGTTTTAATCTTACAACCGGCTCGACGCACAACTGCCTTGTAAGTCCCCGCACTCACGTGTACGCGGTTGCCTCGCTTCATTCGTTTTTCGTTCGATTGTAGCCTTCCGACAATACAATCCGTTGTGTCCGTCTTTCTGGTTTTCTGACATCCCTACCAGAGCGAGAACACTCGGACAAGTAGAGACTAGTCCTACAGGGTTTGGCTCCCATCTATCCTCGTCTGCCCAGTCTTCTATCTGATTACTTCCAGACATCCGAGACTAAACGGTTAGGGCTCTGTAGTCCAAACACTCAGTGCCCCGCATCCTATGGGCTTTGCTCGCCATACTATCTACCTATCCCGGCGCAACGTTCTGTCTTGCTTGCCTTAATTGTACCACTGGGCACTATTCCTTCTTCTTTTTGGTAGCAAGCATGAATCATCACCTTAAGAAAGACGGCAGACTTTCCACTTCTCTTCAATCGAAACTGCCGTACCTACGCTTTCTTTCCTTCCTTTGCTTTCTGTTGCATTCCTTCGTCATTCGAAGCTAACTTACATGTGCTTGTCCCCCTGACTTCTGGTTTTCCTGTCAAGTTAGGGCTGAGGAAGTACGTCTTCCTTTGCTTCGGAGTAATATGCTTTCTGATAATCTGCACTCTTCGTCCTCCTCTCTCTGGTTCCCACCGAGTGAGCAAATGTGCCTTAGGACCCCACAAACATTTTGCTTCATCTTCACTCTTTCTTTACTGATCCTTGTCCTGCACGGTTCTCTTCGTAGTTCGCCACTTTCGCTGCACGTGTACATTCGATATTTAAATAACAATTATATATAAATATATATACAGGTGCACAATAGTTCCGTCATTGTTAAAATTGCTCGACTGCGTTCCAAATGCATTTGCTGCTTTTCGCTCTGTGGCTGCCGCTCCTTTCTTCCCGAGTTTGTCACAGGTACAGTGACACGCAACCATGGCATTAACCATTGTGGCGGCACCAATACAAATCACATAGTTCCTTTATCTGGACATAAGTGGAGGTTTATCTACCCCTTTACAACGTATTAACCGCGCAAACCATTCACTATCTGGCAGGGATAAAATTTTCCGAGGCTTGAACCATTGGGTTCAATTTTCCTCACACTATCACTTCCACACGTATCTTGCCTGGAGTACGCCTTCTGGCTTGGGAAGACACATGCTCCTACCGATACAAAACCAGAGCAATTAGTCATCTTGAGCTGTTCAATCCGCTTTGCCCGGTCAATTGGCCTTGGTTTTCTAAATTTCTAAGCACATTTCCTAATACCCGGGGATGCTGCGATTCTTTCTTCTGAACCATATCCTATCATTCAAGACTTAAACATATTTTAATTTATATCCCTCGGAGACATCACGTGGGTCTGCAGACCATCAACGCAACCTGAACAAAATGAATGTCTACTTGCTGACTTATCAATTGGGCCAGGACAAGTCACAGGAATACAATAGACACACGCATTACGCAGCTGTCCGGTAGTCACAGACCCAGCAGGGTGCTTCAGAGATGGCGAAGTTGGTCGCTTGGTCAGACTGGAGTGAAACAATTGACATCTAGCCTCTGTTATTCTAATCTGGTATACATTAAAAATGTGTTTTAGTGTGCTAAAATGCTAGCAACCGCTGGCCGCCGATTCGAATGCTCGTACATGCGGTTGACGGGAACCTCTGATTGCACTAACGCGGTTAAAGTTGAATTTCTGTGGTGCCAATTGCTACACCCGTTTTGTGGCGTGAATAATTTGCCCTTATAATGCTATGGATAAGTAGCATAAATTAATATTAATCGTTTAGTAGTACTACACTGGACACGACGTGTCAACATTTTACAGAGGTAAAGTTAGTGAAATAAGGAAGACCGAGGTGGTGGCGGAAAATCAACAGATGGGAATGTGCAGGAAATGCGGTCCACAGATATGCCGGTGTTTCTGATAATGTAATGCTTTAAAATGTTGCATTTATTGAAACCGCAACTAACCGTCTACTGTAAACAGGAATCACTTTTAACAGTGGTGCAGATATAAGGTTGAGAAAGCTGCACGGAATTTTAGTCGCACTAACAAGGTTCACGTAAGATATGAAATGCCAGATTCTAAGGCAAGACATGTACGAAGTTTATTCTTAATCATGGGAAATACTTAATTAATAGGTTTGAAAATTACTTTGGATGCGTTGAAGGAAACCTGCAAGTCAATGTGAATTGGTAAATGGTAAGAAGTGCGCAAGGAGTAACGGGGTTGACGAGGGCATCACTATGTGCATAGTTGAGGAAATACGGAATGAGATAACCAAATTTCATACGGAATGTAGGGTAACCGCTATATTATGTAACCTTAAAGCATTTTCTGTAAACAGCTACCGGAAATGATCATGTGGTGATTAGGAATAAGTATTGGTATCGGTGAAAGGGAATACTTAATTGTGGGAACGTATTGTTGTTAGGTTACGTTTGTTGCGAAGTGTTATGCAACTTAGGGTCATGTGGAACATGTTCATATTGCGAGATAAATATGTTAACTGCGTATAAACTGGGGTAATTGTACGCGTGATTCTGAAACGCATATGTGTGTATTTATACACATATGCCTATGTAGGTATATAAATTTGCAAGCAGCTGCGTTAATGTTCAACGTATCTGTGTATGGATGTATATATATTTATTTATAATTATAAATATATATATACATATATGTCTATATGTATATGTATGTATATATGTATATATATATATGGCGGATATATGTCGGCGGATACGCCGACACTGGATGAGACGCAGAGAGCACTTGCTCAGCTGCGAAACGGCAAATGTGCCGGAGGTGACGGGATCCCACCTGAAGTATTAAAACACGGTGGACCCGCGTTGTTGACTGCGCTGCACCACTTGGCGCAACGCGTGTGGATTGAGGAGGAGGTGCTTCCTGAGCTGAAGGATGCCCTTGTGCTACCACTGTACAAAGGCAAAGGGAGCAAGCAATGTTGCACGAATTATCGTGGCATCAACTTGCTGCGTTGTGTGGGCAAGGTGATTGCCCAAATTCTGCTTAATCGCCTCGGGAGTCAGATTGTGGATCCAAACGTGGCGGAAGAGCCATGTGGATTCCGTTCGGGTCGCAGCACTATAGCTATGGTGTTTGCGGCTCGTCAGTTGCAAGGGAAGTGCAGAGAACGACAACCGCCATTGTACTCGCTTTTTGTTGATTTCAACAAGACATTTGATACGGTGAACCGCGAGGCATTGTGGCTGGTGTTGGCTAAGGTTGGTTGCCCGCGTATGTTTGTAAGTTTAATTGAATGTCTGCACAGTTGTATGCGAGCGCGGGTGCAGCTGAGTGGAGAGATCTCGGATGACTTTGCCGTTGTCTATGTTGTGAAGCATGGCTGTGTCACTTCACCTGCCCTGTTTAATATCTATCATCATGCAATGTCGTCTTGTGCGTTTGATGCGGCTTGTGCTTACGGTGTTCGTGTGGAGCACCGTATTGATGGTAAGTTGTTGAACATCCGACGTTTCGGTGCGAGAACTCTAGTCTGTGAGACAACTATCTGTACGTTGCTGCTTGCTGACGACTGTGCGTTGTTTTCACACAGCGCGGATGAGTTGCAGCACATGACTAGTGCTCTGGCTTCGACAGCGGCCAAATTCGGGCTCACCATCGACACAAGCAAAACTGTCCGTCTCTTTCAGCATTCACTGGAGGTGCACTCCTCAATATTGCCGCAAATCAGCATTGGTGCTGAAGTATTGGAAACCACCTCCCGCTTCAGCTACCTTGGGAGTGTGAGGTCGACTGATCAGCAGCTACACGTTGAGTTGCGTAATCGCGTGTCGAAAACGGCAGCGGCATTCGAGAAGCTTGAGTACCGAGTGTGGAACAACCATCAGCTTAGCATTGGCACGAAGCTGATGGTGTACAAATCCATGGTACGGTCCGTTCTTCTATACGGCAGTGGGACGTGGACGATGTACAGTCGGGATGTGCGATATCTCGAGCGGTTCCATCAGCAGTGTCTGCGACGAATTTTGCGGATCGGCTGGGGCGCCAGAGTTGCAGACACGGAAGTGTTGCGCCGAAGTGGGATGTATGCAGTGGACTGCATACTTTTACTGCGACACCTGAGATGGCTCGGTCATGTGAGCCGTATGGATTCGACGCGAATACCGAAACAACTTTTATACGGTCAGCTGTGTATAGGGAAGCGGCATGCTGAGAAACCAAAGTTGCGTTACCTGGACATGATTAAAGTGAGCCTCACACGTTCTAATCTTGATGGCAGATCATGGGAATCGAAGGCGGTCGATCGTGGTGCATGGCGCGATCTACTCACGAAGGCAGTTGCTGAAGTGCGGGAGAAGGCCCTCATGCATGCAGAGAAGAAGCGGCAGTTGCGGAAGCGGCAAGCACCAAAGCTCCATCGACATCGAGCGCATTGTACTGTAGAACATGCGGTCGCGAGCGCTTTAGTCAGGTATGCCCAGTGAGCCATGAGAGAGGTCATTCGGTACCACTGCCGAAGCGACGACGGGTCTCGCAGTGAACGTAGGCAGCACCGGCGAAGCGTTTGTAGGCACGCTGAATTCGATTTACTAACCGCATGCTTGCATGCTAAGTCTCTTTATTTCAGGTGGTGGGTTTTCAGTTCTTTCCTAATGCCTTTCTTTCTCATACAAATGTCTAGTGGGCCGTAAGCTAGGTCATTTGGGGCTACTACAGAAGCGACGACGGGTTCTGCAGATAATTACGGCGAGCCGGCACAGCGTTTGTAGGCACGCTGAATTCGATTTACTATCCGCGTGCTTGCATGCTAAGTCTCTTTATCTCAGGTGGTGGGTTTACAGTTTTTACCTTATTGCTCTTCTTTCTCATATAAATATCTCCCTGTACTCTATTCCATTAACTTGCGCACATCGCTTCAGCCAATTGTATTCGATTTCCATAACCTTATGTGTTCGTGGCATTCCGTGAACTATACTTTCTGACCTCGTGCACTTAGCTAGGATCGGTTTGTAAACAACTTATTATATATGCTATTTACTTAAGGTTTATATCACCGTTTCCTTATGCATTAATCGAGCTTTTCTCTTTTTCTTTCTCTCTTTCTCTCTCAAGTGTTTGGCTGTTGTTTGATATCCCTGGTGTGGCTGCGCTTGCTGTGCATGTTGACAAGGTGCCTACCTGTCTATTACCCACTACCTCGTCCATACCGGCTTCAGGAGACAGTTGGTCGTTGCTGGAGGGGACGGGGTGCACGGTCCTTGTGGCCGTGTTAGGCTCGAAGAGTGGTTCCATGCAGTCAGTGTGGAGCGGACTACGGTCCAGCCACCGCCTTGTGTGCGCTGTATTCCCAAATACAGTGTGCTTGTGTTTGCCTGTGAAGGAGTGTGGGCCGGCTCCGTTGATGAAACGTGGCTCCTTCGGGTTTACACTGCATATAGGGTGTGTGGGTGGAACTATGTTTGGTGCAGCGCACGCCACCCATGGTCCCCTTTGTAGGCACAGGCGTCCTGTGACTGTCCCCGTGGACTTCACAGTGACAGGCAAATCCGGATACGGACGCCGCCAAATCAATCATGCATGTGTGTAACACTTGATAACTAGTTAAATGAATTGTTTATTGAGGAGGCGAGGAACGGCTTTACAGGCATGTTACGTATGTACATGAGCATAACTAAATCTGATTAGATAGATAATTTTTTGTATGTGTATATGCATATTGATATAAATGAAGATGTATATACATACCTAAATATACTTGTATATATGTGCGTATCCCTATATACAGATATTTATTTTGGCAAGCATATATGTATACGTGTACACATGCAAGGACTTACTAAGGTGTGTTTTGGTTAGACTAGCTACCGGGCACATGCGCCTACAGAGGGACCGTGAGTGGGTAGTGCTTCCTTACCTATGATTTCAACTACCAACCCCGCATATGCTGTGCAAAAGGACGGAAATCAGACCGGGAGGCATGTGGATGAAAGGCAGCTTTTTTCAAAATAGCCGGCGCACACCCCTTAACAGGTGAACACATACAAGCTGTATTTTTGGGTCAAGCGCAACCAAGTCGGTGCATAGATGGTAGTGCGCTGTACACTGAGTGCATTTAACCGCTAATGGAGCCTAACACGGCCACGAGGACTGTTTACCCCGTCACGTCCAGCAACAACCAGCTGCTTCATGGAGCCCGCGTGGACGAGAAAGTGGATAAGAAACAAGAAGGCACCTTGTCCACATGCACATCTAGCGCATCCACATAGTGATATCAAGTACCCGGTAATCATTGGTACGTACAACATGAAATGAAATGAATTCAGTGATGCATACCGAAAGGTGGCATAACTGTTATCTAAATTAGCGTATGATGTCAAGTGGTCAGCAAGTATATCGCGATAACGATTAAACGTACACGATGTACTTAGAGATGATACAAAGGCGACGAAGTTCCGAAAGAAAAGCGCAATCACCAAACCCACGATGTTGCATTACTGGAGTCAGGATGACATCAATCTGCACACCCACGCCGCATTATACACTACGCAAAAGTGGCTGCAGATTTGTTATTCTCTCACTTAAATGACACTGCAAATGTGGTGGAATGTGGATGTAATAGAAGAAGGGCAGTGTTACTGCACTACTTTAGTAGATGTCACATACGACTTGAAGGAAGGATCACCGTTACGGTAAGTTATTAAATATTGCACCGACCACTCAGCCGTATACTTAAGTCGGATGAGGAATGCTCCTGAGCACTACGTGGAGGCACCTAGTGTGTTATCGAAGGTAATGCCCCCGATGGAGTTAACTAATGCAACGCTCCGTGAATGGCACCTTGAAAGCAATAGTGGTATGTTATCGTTATGGTGTTCACAAGAGGTGATTACGCTGTGCTATTGTGTGTCACTGTGCATACCACTGCGGCTCTGCTAGATAAGTAATGATATCAAAGCGATGGTACCTGTGACGATGTGTCACTGAATAAGCACATGGCCGCTGCTATACGTGTGGGGATAGGCTCCAGCATGGTGAAGTGTGCAAGTATGCACGAATCACCACGGTTATTTGTGGCTAGGCTATAATCCTATGCATGCATGACGATTGCATGCATGTTGATTGATTCCAAGAAACGAGCATTCTACCAATGGCTTGAAAAGTCAGCAGTCCTTTGGACTGCATTACCCCGTCCTTGTGACTATAATTGTTGCTGCAGACCAGAGGCATCATTCCCAAACGGCAGGGCACGTACGCTGCAGAGAGATTAGTACTGGGAACTTACTTGTTGGAACTAAACTTATGCTTGTCATAGTGTTACGGTGCAAAACGTTAACGGTGGGTTATTGAATGTAAGCAAGCCACAGGTAGTAATGGGATGTTCACAAAAGCTTACTAACCTTTGGTGTTGCAGACAGTTTCGTAGACTTCCATGTACCCACCGTTGCACGAAGGGTTATGGGCCACACTGGAGGCAGATGATGTTTAAACCATTCACAAATATTCCTGACCTGGTGGGCTAGCTGCTTCATGGCTCGTTACCCAAGAATGGAGAACAATGAAACCGCAGTCGTCATTAATGACATCCCTTACCTCTGAGGAAGTCAGACTGAAAGTTCACATGCGGGAGGCCATGCAAGGAAGGTGGCTCAGTGGCGATGCAGACTCATCTGGCAAAGGGCGTGCCAAATCACGTAACATGTGAAACCGCAGTCGTCATTGATGACATCCCTTACCTGTGCGGAAGTCAGACTGAAATTTCACATGCGGGAGGCAATGCAAGGAAGGTGGCCCAGTGGCGGTGCAGACTCATATGGCAATGGGCGTGGCGTTTCACTTTCGCTAGCAAGCACCATTCCTCATTGTTGACATCACTTACGTATGAAGAAGTCCGATTAAAAGTTAACATGCAGGAGGCAATGCGTCGAAGGTTGCTCAGTGGGGGTGCAAACTAAAAGGTCGATGGTGGTGACATTTCACCTATGCTGTGCGAATGCAGTCATCAGTGATGACACTGCTTACTTGTGAGGACGGATGTATGACGCTTCACATGCTGGAGGCAATGCGTCGGGGGCTCAGTGGCGGTGCAGACTAATAAGGCAATGGGCGTGCCATATCACGTAACCTGTGAAACCGCAGTCATCATTAGTGACGTCCCTTACCTCTGAGGAGGTCAGACTGAAAGTTCACATGCGGGAGGCAATGCGTCGGAGGTGGCTCAGTGGCGGTGCAAACTCAAAAGGCAATGGGCTTCGCAGGTGAAATCACTTGTACTGTGAACATCCCTCATTGATCACACGGCTTACCTGGGAGGACGGATGATTGAATGTTCACATTAAACAAACGGAACCCGAACTGCGACCATCCATGTGCGGTGCAGGCCATAAGTGGAAGTCCGTACACCATGGATACAAATGATGGAGTCTAAATAAAGAGTTATAACATGCATAATGCAAGCTTACCTTGGCAGCACTTTACGGCCGTGAGGCACCTGTACATTAACATTGTTAAACTCTTATTCGCACCTACTTATATCTGCAACGCACTTCGATACCGTCTGCGACAATACAAATGGGCACAATGGATAGTACAGGCAAACTATGCATACCTGCAGCGCCTGTCATGATACGCAGTTCATGCAGCTGCCACAGACACTACGTTGGGTATGAAAAGCAAATGAATTTTTCAGAACCACCATAGCACACACATAAGGCATGGTAACATTTTGAGCACTCATCGCACATCACCCAGTGCACCGAGTCCCCGCGATTTTCCACATCATTCTCCTGTTGACATACGCCGCAGAGATCCTCTGAAACCAAACCCACGGTTTGGCGCTTCTGTTTCACGGGTACCTTGTAGCCGGAGGATGTGCGTGTGTGCAGTTTAGGGAAGTCCTTGCCACTTAACGCACTCTTACTGGGGCTCACCTCCGTCACACGGCACTTTAGGGGCGATTTGTGTTTCCTCGACTCAGTTGTGGAGGTGGATGGGCCAGGTGTCGCGGTGGCAATTTCAGAGCTGACTTCATTTACATGCGTCACTTCAACCGGGGCACGCACAAGCGCCTCCGACGTGCTGGGTACCTCCGACGCAGCGCCAACATGCGACCCTCCCAGCGTAGACAACCCGCACAACATGCGAACGTTTGCCTCCTGATCTAACTGAATCGGAACAGGGCACCTGGACGTCCGAGCATACAACTGAAAACTGGCTTCCTTTGTCATCAGCAACGCAACCATTTTCAGGTACATCAAAGCCGCGGAGAAGTTATCCGATCCCTAACTGCACAACTGCGTGGCAATGTCAGCCAAACCATGTTGAGTCTTGCGAAGCTTCATGCTGCGGCTTACAACCGCATCGGTGTCCCCTTGCAGTTGGTCTCGAATCAGAACACCGCCATCCGTTGCAACACTGTCTGAGGAGGCTGCGGGAGGTTGCCGGGGTGCGATCCACCGACATCCATGCAGTATGGCCTTCGCCGAGTGCTCGTGAAGCGAAGCCACATAACAAATGTGAGCACAGGGTAGCCGCCACTACCGACTATACTCGCAATCACATTCACTGCCCTGTGTGATGTATACTCTGCGGACTTTCGAACAAGGGCAGGTTACCAACCAATATGGGCCATCAGACCGACAACTGAGAACGGTGGATGCACGGAAATGTGCTAGGAAAACATTGCCTGCGAACTCAGTCAGCAGTGCAAAGATACAAGCCACTGAGGACACCTCCGATGGAACCGAAAGTAAGCTCATGCACCGCCTAGCTATCAGGCTGTTCCTTTCGTGCACGATATTGTTTACCCTATCCACCACGCAGGTGAACAGAGTTAGTAACGATGACCTCTCGGACAAATACTGCTTCAAATGCTTGTTTTCGTTTTCCACCCTGTTGGTGGTGTGGCATCCAAAAAGGACAACATCCCTTAGTTGGTCAGCCGCCCAGCAGTCTACGTATGGAAGCCATGTGGCGCACAAATAGCGGTAACATTCTGGATTGCCACCCCGAACCGCGTTCAATACCCTTTCAAATACCGACGCATCGCGTGTATAGATTAGGTTAGGAAGCCACGCGCGCAACTGCATTCGACGACCGTCAGAGATCTAACGTATCCGTCCGCAACGCCTAGCCTTGTCCGCTTTCACTTGGAACCGACAAAACACAACTTTCGATGTGGGATAATGACGTTTAAACGCCCGCAACTGAGCAGCACACTTATCCATCACCAAACTGTTTCAACGTATGCTGCTGGGCACCATCTCCCGCATGGCCTCAACCGCTTGCCCATAGCTGTACGACGTCCCATCAGGTAATAAGGCGTAGAAAAACGAAATCCCCAAACCTGTGACGTCAACGAACATGCAGTGCCACAATATGTATCCACCATAATTCAGTTGCTGTGTTGCATCGCACAACAAAACCTCCCCATAACGCCTCGCAATACCACGGATTACCGAGGGAGCGAAAAACACATAATGAATCTGAGTGCCCTCAGACACCAATCGGCAAGCACCGTGCCGTTCCAACATTTGTGCCACCTCCGACATTTCACATGACGCCGCATTTCGATGACGAGTACGCTAATTGCTCAGGTCCGCACGGGTCACACGTTTGCCGTACTCATGATGAATGAAGTGACGCAAGTCAGGTGCGCTATAAAAGCTATCCATCAAACGCAGTACCTCCTTCTCCTGCACAGGAGACAGCCGACGATTGCGAGCATACAGCCACGGATTACCCAAGTGGAAATCATGAATATGGATCATGAAGTAACTTCGCACCACATGTTTTCCATCCTTCAGTACCAAGGAGCATCGCGCCTTGCATTTGTAAAATTGGTATCTACAGGGGTTAGCCTACAGGTGGAACAAATATCAACTTACCGCCTGCCACGCGACCCCGAACGTTCACAATGCACGCAACGGTACAAGATATAACCGTAGGCGTCCCCGTCCAGCAACTGTATTCGCCTTCGACGCTGATACCCCGCAGCAGAGCTAGAGTTGAATCGGGAAAAACAAGTCGCCGTTTCAATCTGAAAAAGTAGCAATTGCTCCTCCATGTCTTCCACACTTTCATACTTCCCAATAACCCAAGACCTGAAGAGCGCACTATCATTCACAAACATAGCGATAGCGGAAAAAGCAAGTATGGCCACCGAAATAATAAAACACACAGCATCCATTCGCACCATCATTGGTGACCATTTCTATGGCATCATAATTGACACACAATCACTTCCCCACACAGAACTCAGCCATTTCCACCTATTGCACCTTCATCCCCCTTGGCAACGTCGCTAGGTAATCACGTTGCTATGTACCATTTGTACCACGGAACGTCCCGAAACAACACCATCCTTTTTACAGTAATCACACGGTCCGGCGGTTAACGAAAGGCTAGAAATTAGGTAAACTAAAATGACAAAATATATCCACTCCCGTACGTTCAATATTGCACAGTGTGCGCATTGTAATGCTAAAGATCATATGTAATTCGCCTGTTTTCATGGATGCTGTATTTAACTAATGCACAGTCTTGGACATCCGTTAAAACATTAGATTTCCGCCAGTTATACACTAAAAGCCAAGCTTTGTGACAAGTTTGTCGGCACATGTGTCCGTTATTCGTCCTTGGGTTATCGTTTATGCGCCGTCTCTGCGCCCTGTCCAGATGTCGTTAGAGGCAAAACTGAACACGGACGAGGTGTGCTGCAAAACTGTTGAGCAATGAATGCAAACTAGTGCCCAGTCAAACAGCTGTGCACGTAGTGTTGCGAAAGTGGCATTATGCAACTCGCGTTCCTATGTGTCTACGTATCAATAGTGAAACATCCAAATGTGTAATGCATGCAGCTATATTTACCTTAAACATGCGTAACACTAATGCAATATTGGTAACCAAATTAGAAATTATTCCCTACAAGTTATAGAATATAAGCGTACTATTTCTGAGCCCATTTATTAAATCTACTTGCCGTGTAGTGATAGTCTTCTCCTGTAATACTTAATTAGTCTCCTATCGTGCCGGTATTTTAGGCTCGGAATTTTAATATGAAACGCATTATTAATATAATGAAAGACGTAATACTAGGGGCCGTGAGTTTTGTGGCAGTTGAGACATCACGGCAGATACATATAAGTTGCTTCTTTAACAGCGAAGAGTGTGCAGAATCATAAGAAACTTATGCAGAATTATGGCACCTATGAATTATCATTTTATCCATACCTATGGACAGCGAGCCGTTCCACTGAAGCGTGCTGTTAGCCACGCGCGTAGAAGCCAAAGGTGATGAAGTAAACATCTTTATGTGTCCGTGGATGTTGTCAACTAATGTTCCAAATCATTATCGGCGCAGTTTAGTGAGTAAAATCTTTATTTTTAGCCGTACTTTCTGTCACCGCAAGCGATATTTAGAGCACCTTGAGTGAGGAATAATTCGTCACACTGGTAGTACCTACTTACAAGTCAGGAATCAATTAGCGCTTAACGTTGACGGAATATGCATCCCTTCGGCGAGCGCAGCGAAAACTTGTACAGTCGTGTGTGTTGTAACGCCCTAAATAACCAGATGTTTTGCCATCCGCAGTTTAAATGTACAACGTATGGAGGATATTTTGGTCACCCAAAATATTTTCCAAAGCACTTTGAAGACCAGAAACGAATGTTGCGTGTTAAAATCATCGTAAACATGAAACGGAAAACTACCTACTAATTGTAATTACGCCATGCAATAGCCGTAAAGCCCGACGCAAAATGATTTTGAATGACCAAGCCTTGTCCAAACGAGATTAAATTAGGATGTCTTTTAGTCAAACAGTACGCTATAACTGATGCTATCTCACCATATATAATGAGTGGGCTGCTATCGGCTCCTCTATACTACAAGCATGATCCTCGGAGTTAAATGATATTACAACGCACTTGGTTTCAATTACGTCGGCAACGAATGTGCCACTGATGTAGCCTATATACAACTAGCGCGTACCCTGTATCCGTATGCTTTAACAACCCACTTGCGTCCTAGTACACTGGCCACAGACGTGCCACCGACGGAGCCTATATAAAACGAGCACCAGCCTTGCAGCCATGTGCTATCACAACCCACGTGGTTTCTAACACGGGCACAATACGTGCCCCTGACGAAGCCTATATACAAGGAGCACCAGCCTTGTAGCCGTGTGCTGTTACTACCCACATGGGTTCTATTACACTGGCAGCCTAGGTGCCGCTAGTCCAGTTTATTGTTAACAATGCGTTAATCCGAAAGACGCTCAGAAACCGCAATAACAACGAGCCATTGTATTTAACAGGAAGCAGCGAGAAAAGGTTCAGAGTTGTTCAGTATATTCGTGCCTTGGACGCGCATGTCCCATGCAGGATGTCATTATACAAAGTAGTATTCATCGGCTGAAATATAATAGTAGTGAGAACTATAGCCTACTGTCGGGTAATGGAATGCGAGCTTTTAGCTGAACAGGTTTTTCCTTCTAAGCGTTTTCTTTACCAGGCTAGAATCTATGTTGACGCTACAATAAAGTGAAAATGGGAGGTTAAGTTGCACAGAATAACTTACTTTGGTACCCCATTCAGCATAATGCCTCTGGTTGTGGGGAGCTCTACGGCTCCCTTTTGACAGCTCATCGATGGAAGGTAAGGAAGAAGATCAGTAGTACTAAGTGCACGTGCAATAGGATGGGTTACGGTTTGCTGACTCGTATTTGGATCGTTAATACTCTGACCACTAAAGGAACTCATCAGCTGCCAGACGGCGATTTATGGGGTGCCGATCAAAACGAAAGCTGTTACCTGGGTGCTTGGGAGACAGATGGAAGGGCGTGACTTTCAGCGTGCGTCCAGTTCGAAGGAGGTTAATGCGAGCTTTGCAGTTAGTATCACGTTAGCTGAATGATTTAGGATAATAGAGGCAAAATCCTAATAAACACGTCTCCATCCTGCACTTGTTAACTTGCGAGGTGCGCAGCGGGCACGAATAAATGACCCCGTCGTACTTCACCCGTGACACTTTACACTTTCTGCTGCTGTAGCGTACGAAGTTGACGTAATGAAGAAGCATAAAGGCCAAGAACCTACTATTCTACTCATCAAAGCTGTCAAAAGAACGCCCAAGGAAGCTTCTCCGAAAATCCTACTCCATTGCTTGCGTATTCGAAAATACTGTTCGTGCCGCGTATCTGTTTTCCGACAAATTTAACTAATCACAATATCAGGTTTGCACAGAATTTAATAAAATCTGCAAAGGTGGAAATATAGCTGGGAATTATGTCATAAAATAACCATAAACTATTTATTGTGCACTAGCTTTTCCGAGGTAACGGTGCTGCGACTACGTCGCAGCCATTACGCATTAGCCAGCAGAAAAATGGGACGCAGCTGGCTTGCGAATAACGAAGCAACCAAACGTTCAATAAGGGAAGCCAGCCACAACTTGGCATTCAATGGATTGGCGGCCGTGTTTTAGGACGTGGTGGGTTTTGCCTGGCAAACGTTCTCCTTAACAATAGCCACATATATCCGTGTAACAACACCGCAACGTGCCGAATGTGACGCGCCACCGAATAAAGTCATGGACCATAACTTCACACTGGCTGGTCACCTAGCGGCATTATTCTAGGTGGGTTCGTTACTCTGGAACGTCTACAACGGCATACGTGGTCGTCCCATCCTTCTACGAATTCACACATATAAGTCGTCT
The DNA here is from genome assembly GCA_944474145.2 of Dicrocoelium dendriticum. NCBI lineage: Eukaryota > Metazoa > Platyhelminthes > Trematoda > Plagiorchiida > Dicrocoeliidae > Dicrocoelium > Dicrocoelium dendriticum. Next base: position 59,240,786 of record OX104070.1, on the reverse strand, counting down.
TTTTACTTTTTACGAAATCACCATTGATCTTTGCACTATGTATGCACAAACTCACTGTATTGTCAAATCTCTCTCAAGCGTGCGCTTCAATTATTTTCTAGTGCATCATTCAGTCATCTCATTCTATTGTTAGCCGCGGTAGGACTGTAATATATGGCAGCCAGATTATGTCCTAACAAACGGGTCCTGATCCCACGACAGCCAAATCAATGTTTCGCTGTTTCACCAATGTACAGTTCCAATCATGGACACATTAACACCTTCTACTGTCACTGTTTCAGTAGCCATAAAATATCTGTATAGTTGTACACACCTGCTCATGCGTCAGTAACCGGGAATAGCATGGTTGCGAATGAACTAGTTATGTGTTTAGTTATTTAGTTATCACGGGAAAGCAAATGGAACGTAAAGAACAGGAAAGAATCAGAGGCCACCAAGGAAATTTGGGATATCATGTTGTGTGCATTTAAAAGATGAAGAGGTTAAAGCGCGGTGAAAATAATACACGAAGAGAAAAGTAAAGGTACGCTATTTCAGGTTCCGCAATCGACTAAAGGATCTAAGTGGGCGAAGCTTGCTTAATAACTAGGAGCAGGAATGTGAGCATAGGTGAGGACAAAGAGGAGACGTTGACACGCAGATTAAAAATGAAAACCTAAATAGGGAAGACGGGAAAGGTAATAATTTTATAGGTACTTTTTTCCCTACAATTAGGCTTCATGGTTATTGGTGTTAATAGCAAAGTGATGTAAAAACCGACAAGTTACGACCTCAACGGCAAAGTGATTCAAAAGGCCACAAACGAAGGTTTAAAATACAAACCTAGCAACAACATTCTGCGAAGGAGCACCAGGCAGTAGTTAGATTTATGTAAGGTGTCATATAACTAGAAACAGAGAAGTACATAAAGCTCAATAGTCTCTGACCGGTCAGAAGATAAGTGAAGCAGGGCACACTGAGTTAATACAAGCCGGCATGCATAGATTCATAGGTCAGCGTGAGGCAGGATGAGGAAGAGCGTAATCAGCCAGGTACGCATATTCTCAGGATGAAAGGACTTAGATAGCTGGCGTGAAAGGTAATTTGCAAGCTTATGTTTAAAAAAGAATTACCACGGGTGAAGCTGCTGTAAACCGTGCTTTTAAGCCTAAATGGTCTAAACGAGGTAAGGAAACAACAAAGGCAGTTAAGGCACTGCGAGACGAAAGTAGTAGGCAAACAAAAAGCAAGCCAGATAAGGTTGGCATGAGATAAGTGGCTCAAACAAATAAGCGTATACTCGCCTTGAGAGGGTTTTGTAAATAACGTAGGGAGAGGCAGCAAATAAGGCAGGGGAATACAAGGATCAGTGAAAGTGCCGGTATACCTCAGTCACCTAGCAGCTGCCAAACTGCTGGCGAGGGAGCTCAGACGAGACCGGTTTAGGTAGAAAGCAGAGACAGTTCGACCCAACCGACGTGAGGGCCATATTGGAGGAGGAAGCAAATATGTAAGACACAAAACCTGAACAAGACTTAGGAAAGCCTTTTACGAAGGTCTAAGATATGCAAGGTGTGATAAATCAGGTGATCCTGAACTAACCCAAGTTGGCATGCATAGATTCATAAGGTTGGGGTAGGCACAATCAGGAACAGAATAAGCAGACAGGATAGCATAGGCTCGTGAATGAGAACCGTCCAATGGAGCAAACGCTGAAACAACTCGATTGGCTAACTTTTTCCACCGTTGCCTGAACTTATGCCGTGCAGCTCTCCTTCTGTCACAAATATCGGTAGCCCTTTGGAATTCGATTTCCAACTCGTACTGTCACACCGAAAATTGCACCTTATGTCCAAAGTTTGTGCATCAGGTGTATCCATGTGACGGCCAGCGTCACAAAGAATGATTGCTCACTAACAGCATCTCTGTCAACCACGCAGACGGAAAGTGCGCTTTTGTCAAGTACTGACGAGTTACGGTATTCCATCCATACTTGAACCTTGTACACAATTTTATATATTTCTTATTCCTTTGCCAATGACTTCCATGCGGGCAGAAAAGGCAGCTCCAGCCGTTTAAATGTGTGGACGGGCTTAAGATTGTAATTAATCTGTTTAGCTTTTTGTTTGTGTTGCCGATGACGCTTATCCCTATTTTACAGTACTGAAACATCGAGGTTGGATAACCGGATGGCATCGTGCGCACTGACGAAACCATGTATTGCACAGTGTTTTATTCGGCTTGCAGCTTAGGAAAACTGTACCTTCGTCTGATTTACATGCTTTTGCTGGCGCATTACATATAAGTACCTATATAGGCACCTATACACGGCGGGAACTATTAACGCAGGTCAGACGGACTTTATTTGGATGCTCAAGGTGTGAACCCAGTGGAATGATTTAACTGTTCGCCATTTTATCTTGCCCAAACCAGCTTTTGCCTTGTTGAGCGACCCACTTAAGCAGGAGTTTCCTACTTGTGTTCAAGTTGAACTTGATCGCATTTAAGTGCTTTTCCGGTCGGGCTAAACAAAACTTCAATGTATATGCAAAGTCGTAGCTGACACGGACGCACCCACACACCACATTGCACTACATGAGTAGGTCGTGCTTTTACACAACTAGTTCGTTCATAGTCCCGGCTATATTTGCAAGGGGAAAGGCTATTTTTACAAAATGCTTGTGCGGCTGAATATTGTCTCCTAGCCTCCTAATAATGCCGTACACCATTTATGCCTAGCGTTTAAGGTGTACCTAGAAACGCCTAGAAAGGCGCACACACTTTTTATAGGTTAATAATAGCGGCTAAGGGTAGACAGTGTTCCTGCTTACCGTTCCTATTTGGTTGGGAAGGCGATGATGCATCAAAAAAGGAGGGAAAACCTTTATTCAAAAAATGCGATACTTCGTATTTTGTAATACATATGTTGGACGGTCAGTATAGCTTCCGCTGGTAGTTAAACGTTTGCCTATAGGAACCTTAATATCACATGGCAACGTCCCCTGCCTGCAGCATAGTTAAAAGACTGAATGGGCGTGTTGTGAAGAACAAATATCGCCTCCACGTTGTGATGTTTATCGAGCGGTTTTCACTACGTTGTGGACGCATGTACTGGTTCTAAGCACCAATTCTGTTTGGCGCTACATTTATGCGAAATGCAAGTAGTCCTGCAATGAGACCGTTGACTGCTAGTACGAAGGCGGTGCGCAAGATGTATACCTTTTGTGAAAACGTGTGGTTCCATTGAACATGTGTACCGTAACTCGCCCAGCGCGCCTACATATATCAGGGATAAGGAGACGGTGTTGCGTTAACGCAAATGAATTGGCGAACGTGTATAAAAGCGTACAGGGTTAGCCTGCCATATATTTTACCAATATGAACGGTAGGCTGCAGAAATTTGAGTACCGTAGCTTGCTAAGGTTATTGCAATTTAGGAGGAGAAATGGTACTAAAGCACTTATACTTCGGGTGACTGCTAGGAAACGCTTGGATGCCTTGGCTATTACGTTTCCAAAGCTTATACTGTGTGACCAATAGGTTGTCAAAAATGTACCCGCCGGGTGCTTTATCAGGCTCCTATTGGTCTCCCATCGAGCAGACTTGGTCTGCTATCGGACTTAAAGCGGTTACTTGTGCCAATTGGGATGGCGGAACACCAACGTGCCTGTTAGGGGCAACAGCAATGCAACAAACTGACGCAACTTATGAAGTATCCTGCATAAAAGCAGTAAAGTAAAGTACCAGGTACGGCAAGATAATGAAAAAGAAGTGAAAAGTTTTAAGGAAAGCTATGTTGTGAAGCAGTAGGGTCCATGAGTAAATTATGGATGTGGATTTTGTGTACACCTGCCTTAATCAACGGTGTCAATACAACATTCCCAGGTATGTGTTTCAGGAGCAATGCAGCCTACGCAATACCTGGACGTCGGCTCCAACAGATCTTATCCGGTTTGGCAAGCTGCCTTGGATTCACACGGAAAGTCGGCAAACGAGCCGTGGGGAAAGGGTGATGTACCAACGGGCCAATCTAATTCAATGATAGGCGGTAGTTAACGATTAAGCATCCAATGAGAAGCGCAGCTTGCCAGTGTAAACGATTTAGTTTAAGCAGGCTTTAGGGAAGTAGCACCTGTCGTCTTTCAAGCAATAGCTTGGTGCACATTTTAAACATCCGCTTCAATGCTACCTGTTCCCGCACTAAGTTAAAGACAGCCTTAAGCTCAATATTCGTACTGGCGGCTGACGAAAGTTGTGTCCAATTCAAAAGCCTTTCACTAGTAGAAAACCAATAACTCGAAGCTCATCCATAGCATATCCTTCTTATGGTAAACAGAAATTTTCCAGTTAACCCTCAGCTTGGGGTTTGCTGACAGCAAGAGACTTAAGCAGGCTTGTTCGAACACGTGTCCTACTTCGTAATCCATAAAATAAATGCATCACAAACCACTGTTCTCAAGGCATAAAATCAAGCCCTTGGAAAGGTCGTTAGGTAGTTGTTACCGCGTGGGCCAATATCACCGTCTATCAAGCGCATGATGCAGCAACTGGGTGACTTTTGGATGGCTGGAAGTGCTATGCAACGTACTTGACGGCAGAGACTGTTTCCATCATTGGTACACAAAGAGGTTGCAGTACTTGTAAACTTTACACTTCCACTGCTTCCTGAATACTGGTTGGAAACGGCGCGCAAATGTTCCTCGGTGTGGTTGCTTCTAATGCCACTCAGGAACTAGACCTTTAACTTTGTGATGCGCTCGATATATTATGTGGGTACAAAGTGTTGTTCCGGGAACCTCTTAAATTCCGACAACAGCTTTGCCTCAAATACGAGCTACGGCAGGTCGTTTCACGATGGTGATGATGATAGCACGGAGAATGGAGTATTTGTCGTAGGGGTCTTCCTTGCTCACTCTATTCACCTGCGTTGTTGTTAGGGTAATAAGTATCGTGCACGAACGAAACAGCATAATAGCTGGGCTTTGCATGAGCGCAGTTTCCATTCCATCGGAGGTGTTCTCAGTGGCTTCGGCTTCGCATAGCTCAGCGATTTGCCCTGGAATGTCTTCATAGCCCATTTCTGTGCATTCATCATTCTTGGTTGTCTGTCTGATAGGCCTTATTGGCTAGGTACCTTTCCTCTTTTGAAAGTGTGTCTGGTATACAGAACACGCGGCGGTGAATGTGATTACCAGTTCAGTCGGCAGTAGCGGCTCCAATGTGCTCACATTTGTTATGTGGCAGCGTTTCACCAACATTTCGCGGAGGACATACTATACGGCAACCTCCCGCAGGCATCACAACCTGTGTTCCGGGGATGGTGGTGTGCAGGTTCTAGATCGTCAGGTAGAGGATAGTAATACCGTGGTAAGCCGTACCAACAAAACTTCGCGAGACGCAGGCTGTTTTGTCAGACGTTGGCACAGAAATGCGCATATTCGGCTCGGAGAATTTCTCTGCGGCGTTGAGCTTTCTGCAAAGGGTTGCGTTGCCGATTTCAAGGAACGCCGTTTTCAATTGTATAGTCGAAAGTCTAGGTGCCCTGTTCCGCTGCTGCTGGATACGGTGGCTAACGTCCAGATGTTATGTGCCTTACCGAAGCCAGGAATGTCGCACTATGGCCCAGCGGCCGTGGTAGTGACGACGTCGGGAAGCCATGTGCCGCACCCCGTGCAATCAGTGGAGGTGAATGAAGTGGACCCTGTCATTTCAGCGGCAACGACCGTTCCATCCACATGAGCATCAGGGTCCAGGCAGCGTAAACCGCTCCTCAAGTGCCGCGTGATGGAGGTGTGCCACAGTAAGGTTGCGCTAACAGGCACATACTTTCGGAAGGTTTACTCCAAGACATCCTCCTGCTACAGGGTTTCCAGTAAACGGAAACTGGATACTCAGGGATTCGGTACCCAGGACGTCTGCGGCGTATGTCAGCAGGAGGGTGATGTGCAATTTCGCTGGGACGGGGTGCAGTGGGTTATGTGCGATGCGTGCTCCCAATGGTATCACCCGTCCTGTGTGTGCTATGCTAGGAACAAGGAATTCGTTTGTTACTCTAGCGTGTCGTAGTATCTGTACAACCTACGGGAACGGCGTTACATGGCACACGCTGCAGGTAAGCCTAATTTTCACTCCCTTCCATTTCTACCTTTGTTGTTTTGGCAGAAAGCAATGCAGCTTTCCGTTTGTGGGAAGATGTGTGAATGAGATGTGAACAACGTGCCGTAAGAGCTGCCGCTTCGCATCACCACATTGCGCCGGTAATTTTCCCACTTCACCTAATAAGCTATGATTTATGTACGCATCATCCGGCTCCCATTTCCACAGCCTAACTTCTCTGCCAGGGAAGGTGTTCCAATGTACCTACGATGCAATGCGGTGGTGGTCGCATGATACGTAGGGACAGGATGGGTTGCTTATCCGCCTTGACCCCTCTTTCAGAACCAGGGCAACGTTCCTGGCATATTGCCGTGACAATGCGCCACGCCACAGAGCCTCCTATCAAGTGGTGACCCCTTCGTGGGATGTCTCCTTGCCGCATAGTCGCAATTGTCGATTTTCTCTTTGCAACATAGATTCCCTTGCAGAGCCTCTGCGATGTGCGGCACACAGCCATCCGGCGTAACACCGTCAGCCAGCCGCCCTCTGGTATGGCCTCCGCCATCTTATGCACGCTGCATACGTAGACGCACGTGTGCGTTGGTTTCCATAATGACTTCTGTTTCAGCGACGCAGTGATGTGCGCGGAGCGCCACCTCGAAAAGTACCACTGGCAGTGAGCCACCTTCTACGTGTCGCCTCCACCATTTGATACGTCATGCAAAGCTCTCTATAAGTGATATTGGTCTTCTAGGAATACTTCTTTCACAGCCATGGTAACGCCCCACCCATTGCCTTCCGACAACAGGACAACTCTGCGTGTAATCCCATGTGTCGCCTCGGTCCTGGAGATGCGCGGCTTTGCATGACAGGCATCGCCAGGTTCCCCATAAAAGCATGTAAGTACCTTTGCGGTAATCTACTTCCCTTCCATAGAAATAGTACTTGCAGCCACCTCCAAGCGTCGCACTACTGTTAGCCACCGTCCACTTTGTCACCGTGACATTGCCAAATGGGTCAACAATTTCATACTCCGATTACACAGCGCAGGTTACCTGGTTCATGAAGCGCATCTGGTTTCCGCCTCCTCGGGGTAGTAAATCACCATAGCACGTCCATTTTGTATTGCTATTTTCTCCGTAACAGCAAACTGCCCGTGATAGGCGTGGCGGCTGTTTTCAGTGCCAACCCCTGTTCTATGGCCTCGCGTCTACCCTAGGTGGGCTGCAGCACGGGGCGCATGGGTGCAGTGTTTACGGCTGTAATCGTCCGAACATAAAATTTTTTGCCTGACACACGCAACTACACTTCGTGCGTCCTTCCATTGCAGATGCCCCGTGAGGATGTTCCATGGAAATGTACCGACATGTGTTTCAGGAGCCCGCGAAGCATTTTTCAGCGTCCACGATTCGTTGGTAACGAGCCATTTACCAGCTCACCCGCCAGGTCTGGAATATTTGTGAAGTGTTTAAACATCATAAGTCATCGGTGCTTCAGGTTTCCGTCGTGTGGTTTAATACACCATTGCATTGGGCCGGTTTATAGAATACCGCCATCGTGTTTCTATCATGCGATGACGCTTGTGGTACCCGCGCACGGGAATTTCATTCTTATTTACTGGGGTGGTAACATGGACGTCAAGGGAAAACCTCGCGACACCACAGGTTAGTAACTATTGAGAACCTGGCATTCCTACTTGTCGCTTGGATTTGTTCCACCATGCACTGTTCCCCTTTAACGTCATTATAAAATGACAGTCATAACATGACTTACACGGCTCCATTTCAGCTTAAATCTCTCTATGTTTGGTACGTCCGCCCTCGTTCATGAAGCGTGTTTTCAGTTCCGCCTCAGCATTTGGAATCACAATGATGGAGTACTGTAGTGCACTGCGCTGCTGACTTTCCACCTCATAGTGAGGTCGCTCGCTTCTTCGCAATCTCTCATCATGCATGTTAATATAGAATCCCGGTCCACGGGTTTTGCCTTAAGCTCTCACTCTGCCGGCGCTAAGCCCAAATAATGATCAGATAAGATTTACGTATTTCTGGGGAAAATCTTTCCTGAGTACACAGTCCCTAATTGCATTTCTATGCACCGAATCAAATGCAATTTGACATCGAGGAAGAGGACAACGGTGGGCTGGCGGTATATCTCACGATGCTCCAACAACGGACGCGTTAATATTGCGGTCACAGCATCCACGACCGCGAGGAAATCAAGCTTGATCTTCAGGAATCCGACTTCCATGTGTGCCAGTCAGTCTGTGAAGGATGGCAGAGTCAGGCAGTATTGAGGTGATGGAGATCAGATTACCTCCTCTACGGCTGCGGCATTACTAGCGTTAGCCTCCTTTTTCGATTTCGGCCTAGGACGGAGCGGCTGCAATCGGTTAGGACAGTTTCCTGCTCCAAAAGTTTGTCTAGTAACTCGAGTAAACCATCCACAAAAGCAGGTCCCAGAACTTGAGAGGGATGGAGGAAGATCATCTGGTCACGCGGATTTATGTAAGTTCCGGGGTTTCATTTCACTTTGGACTTCTGAGCGGGAGGGCGGATCCAAATGGACAGCCCAAGAAGCAGGAGATCAGTGGCCGGCGAGAACTGTAACGATTACGACTGATTCAATTACATTTTAACGTGATCAGCCAAAGGCTCCAAGCGTTTGGATAAATTGAGGACCGGCTGTCAACGCTGGCAACGTAAATCTTTCCAAAGACAAGGTCTCCCCGTTGCCGTGAGGCATCTTCAAGTTTGAAAGTAAAAACATGTGCAGCAGTCAAAAGTTACTAGTGAGTGCGGCCATAAATTCTCCGCTTACAGTGCTTCAAAAGCTTAGGATTTGCGCTTTCGCATTAAATCATCCTGGGTCCTTCTTCCACAAGTGCTCACTTCCTTACTGAACCATAGCACTAAGTCTCCCCCATGCACAGCAGCAGCCATGTGATGCATCATCGTTAATTATCCGCAGGTAACATAGGTTCTCTATGATAAATTCTCTTCCAGAGCCAAAATTATATGCGCAGCCCATTTACTTCTCACCACCCGGTGCAACTGAGCATCCTCCAAGGTATCGCCTCCGCCTTGACCTGCCATGCCATGCTATCAGATGCTTCACGAGGTCGTTTTATCCCTCTCGCGTACGTCATGCATTTATCCTCTTGCATCGTTTGCTTAACTTACCCTGCTAACCTTCCCCCCATTGGGCCGCTGCCATACCGCATTGACGCACGGAAGGTTTCGATGTGCAGGTTTCCCTCCAACGACCCCGTTTCGCAGGATCCGAAAGCGGTTAACCGTGCTTTCCAGCAATCTCGCGCCGTTAGTTACCCTACGCTAAAATGGTAAGTCACCACTAAACACACTAATTAATGCCGGGTCTCTTCACTACTGCTACCTTGTGAAGTACCCACCAACCTTCTTTTAGTGTTCTCGCTTCCTGGGTAACGAGCCTTCAAGCAGCTCAGCCGCGAGCTCGGGAATATTTGTGAGTGGTTCAAACATCACATCTCGCCGGAGCAAATGCTTTTTGTGCTACCTTTATAAAGCAATTCCATTTTCCCCTATTAAGAATAAAGTCAACTTGTATCTTTGACGCAAGGAAGTTTGAGGTACACGCCTTCCAGATAACCAATCCAACTCAACAGCATTGAGGCAAAATAGTCAGCGAAACGGGTTGCAATAGCACAGGTTAGTAACCCGTTTTGCACGTCACACTCCTACCTGCTGCGTGCATTTCCCCAAAGACTCTTCCTTTTTACCACTGCTATACACCGAGGGGCCTAAGGTTTACTACAGGACGCATTTCAGGGTACTTATCTGTGTATTGTACTCCACCTTTCCCAGTACATGTTTGGGTAGCGGTACCATCAACCATCTTAATGTGAACATCGTAGCAATAGCCATGACGTCATACATGTCAGCCGTAAGCCACTGCTACAACCATGGCGTTAACCAGGATGCCCAAATGACATCTACATGTACCCTCATTAAGTCCCCCTTATTACTGCGTTCATGGGTCTTCACAAGTTCCCACCATCGGCGTGCACACCTCGTGTTCCCTATGCACGCCCCCTTTTGTATGCCTTGCCTTTCATCCCACGCTTGCCCACCGGTCAGAGAACTTTGTATTTTGTACACTGATATATATTTCTCGCTTCAAGGGAAGGGTTGCATCGGTGTGACTACCGTGTCACCCACCAACCTTGCTCCCGTGCCATACGCCTGGTGGGCAGCACCGGTTGGCACGCGCATTGAGTGCACTTCAATCCACGTTATACATAGTACTCCTCTTCCCCTTTGAAGCAGTGTGGATCAGCTCCATTGATGAAACCTGCACCCCATCACATGTCTCCAGGAATGATACGTTTGGGTATGCGCTGCATAATCGGTGTGCCGTTTTACCTGCTGGTGCCTTTGCTTGGAAGGTAAGCTGTAAGTAAATGTAATTTGGTAAATTGGATTATGCAAAAAGAGTAACTGCGATGACAAAGTCATCACTACGTGCATGGTTGATGAAATACAGAATAAGATGTTCAATATTGATAAGACGTTATGAAAAGCAGACATATTCTATTACGCAATGATGCATATATAAGGGAGTAATTAGAAATGCACACGAACTGGATAACATTTATTATTGGTGTTAGTGAGGGGTATATTTACTTGTGCAAACGCTGTGTTGGTTGGTCGATTTTGTTGCAAAGCACTAAACAACTAGGAATAATTTTGAACGTCTTCGTATGCCCAGATAAATATGTTAACCGCATATAAGAAGGCATAAGCTGTTGCCAGATGCCGTAATAAATATATTTACATTTACATATCTAACCATATATACGCATATATATAGTTGTGCATCTTGGCAGTACCGTGTACCGTGATGTAATGTACGTGATGTAGTGGAAAGGCCAAACGGAAGGGGCTTAACTAACGCAACAAAATTACCGAAGATAAGCGCAATTAGTGTAAGCAATGTGGGCGGTTAATAGAACATTATTCAGGGAGGCAGAACAAACCAAATAGAGCGGAATAAAATTTATCCAGCTTAAAAAGACCTAGTTTAAGTGTAAGTTGGTTCAGCCCAACTGCGGTGAAGAAGCATCAAGAATGCAACATCAGACTCAGCATGGGGCACCATTAATTTATATACATCCATATATACAAACGTTGAATATTAACGCACATGCTTGCAAACTTGTGTACTTATATAGATATATGTGTGTATATACATACTTATACATTTCAGAATCAGGCATAAATTTGCTACAGTTTATGCGCAGTTAACATATTTATCTAGCAACATGAACACGTTCCACATGACCCTTACTTGTTTACCACTTTGCAGCGAACTCAGCCTAACAACAAAGCGTTCCCACAAATACGTATTCCCTCCCCGGTAGCACATGTCCAACTCCTGTCCAGTTTAGCATCCTAAACGTTCCTATGAGAGCATTAGGCTAAACTGGACAGGAACTACTACCGTGAGACGGCTAAAAAGGGATTTTGTTTAGTTTACGGAGGGACAATAAAAATGATGCTAGCGTTGACCAATAGAAAATCACCACTATGCGTGAAAATTCGGTAGGTCCAGATCCCGTCATTGCCTATCCTGGATATCCGAATACGGACATCACATTACTACGCACCTAGCAGCTAACTAATATATAGATGGTTCGGAGCTAACATTCACCCAGTACCTGTTTCAGTAGTTGCTGGACGTATGAACCCACCTAGGCGGCGCATCAAGCTGTTAATCAGGAAACGAAATGGATCTTACCGCGCACCTGAGAACATCACAAGGCGACAGAAAATGAAAACCGGGGTATAAGAATGCTATATGTACATGAAGGGGTTTAGTACATATGTCGTTAGTATCAGAAAGGGGTATTGTCCATATGGTTAATCCGCTTCAGCATGTGTCAAGGTAGGAGGCTAAAGTTGTGCACAAGGAAGCAGGGGACTCACCTCATTCGCACTGCATACTTTACTTCGCTCAACAGGCGGTCTCTTGTGCCGTGCGGAATGCAACCACGTTTTGATGTGGCGCGTAATGTCAGCATCGGAGGCTGCATCACTTATGCGTTGCCAAATCATGACTTGATAGTGTTTATGGATTACTGTACGTGAACCTACCTTGTACAACGCCGTTCATATTTGTTCGCCTGAATGCAAACAAACCTCCTGCGCCGGAGTAATTCATCTCCGCGGCAACTGATCTTATCATTAGCCGCTCCATGCTACCCCGGACGACGATTTGCACGTTAGCACCGTGCACAGCACACAAATGGTTGACCTGAAAGTCGTGAATAATAAGACGAACATACCAATCTGTTTTTGAAATCATGGTCCTTCAGCCGTTCATCATATCTCTTACGCTCACGGAGAGAGATGAATGGCAGAGAAAGTCCCGGTGCAACACTTTGGGACTGTCGTTGTAGCATCTGCAACATTGCTTCGGACATGCGGCGATGGCCGACCAGTTATGATCTCATGAGACATAACTAATCTAAAAATAAAGCTGAGTGTAATGCAAAGCATTTGTGACGTGTTACATTTGATGGCCTTCAGTTCCTGCAGCACCTCCAGATTGCATGGTGCGACGTCAGCAACAACAGCGGGTGCGATTACTGTTTAATAGGGGCCGTATGAACGCGATACTTACGGTTGCTTGTTGATGGCCCTGGACATGGTGGACTAATGCCACTGAAGAGAGACGTGGGCGCACGTGCGTACGTTGCTGCAGCAGGCCTTTTAGGTTTGGTGGGACGCGCGGCATCTTCGTCATCGGAGCTAGAACGGACGGGCCGGCGTCTAAGGGGAATTAAAAAACACCATACTCACATTGCACGCTTAGCTGGAAGGCCCATGGGAATTGTATTGTCTGTGGATGGCAGCATGCCGCGTTCTGATTGACGTTCCATTTCTCGGGCATTCTGGAAGCTAACTAACGAAGTGGGTTAATATAACAAGGACTTACGCGTGCTAACGATGATGGACACTGCAGTGCTGGCAACATCGACATCGGGCGCAGTGTGGATTTTCACCGCTGCATAGTAGTGCGTACCCCGCACGGAAGGTAGTTGGGTATACGCACCTTCTTCTCTAAGCCAAGTATTACTGACAATAGTTATCAACGCCTCGGAGTCAAGGAGTTTGACAACGCAGTATCCTTGAAAAGCCATCGGTGCTGAAAATGAAAGACGTTAATAGTTAGAGTGTATAACTGTGTGGCATAGGGTAAATTACAAAGAAATCGTTCAAGGGAAAAGCGATGCACTTGAATAGAATATGACAGACTGAGAAGCTACATACCCATATAATAACTCAGTCTGTAAATAAGAATGCTGTAGCTGACCTTAGGTAAAACACCATCTTCGCTAGGCCGTCAGTTAGTCGCACAATCCGGTCGGAGGACAGAACTTAGTCGGCACAATAAATCGACGCGTTAGATCCGATGATCGATGGACGAGGCCAACAGACAGATGACGACAAACAGCACAACACGCGGAGCCTACATCAGAAGGCGAATGGAAACACGAACAAGTGATTTATCGGTCGTTGATCAGTTAAAACAAAACTTTACAAGAATAATGGAAATGAGAATAGGAAAGTACAATTGGGAAGTAACATATGTACAAGCGCTATAGAACTCCGCCTGAAGCCTGAGTCACTGAGACGAAAGCTCGATACTTGGGTGTCATTTACTGTAGTCTGGAAGGGAGAACAACTATACGTCCGAAGCTTGTTCGAAGATGCGATTTCGAGTTTGTGTCATGAGATGATTTGGGCGCCGAAGAGGGAACAGAGGTGTCAGACATGAGCTGAATAGGAGGCGTACTTGGGAAGGTGGGCTGTTCGATGACAGGAATGTCTGTGGGGTTTAGTATAGGTCGCGACTCAATGTACGCCGGCTTCAGGCAGTCAATAGTCACAGTATCCTGATAACCATTTCTATCCAACACGAAGTACTTCTCTTTCCGGGAAACAAACTTGAAGGGGCCTCGTAAGGCGGTGTCAGAGGTTTACGGACGGAATCGATGCGCAGGAGAACGAAGGGCAAGTGCGCAAATCCGGGTGTACCTGTTGACTCCGAGGACCAATTCGAGGTGGCGTTGGACGAACTGAACTTAAGTGTTGCCTTAGGCCTGTGACGTATGAGGTCAAATCAACTTTTCCAGTAACTCTTGAGTCTAGCACTATTTCTTCAGGAACACCAACTCAGCGGGCCAACAGTCAAGGTCTTCTATAATGGTGTTACGTATGCCGAGCAAAATAATCGGTAGACATTCTGACCATTGTGAGTTCGACTGTGAAGCAGTAAGTGCAGCTTTAAGTTAACGATGGAATCGTTCAACGATGACATTAGCAGCTGGGTGTTAGGCGGTTGTCCGTAGGTGGGAACACCCAAACTAGCGGTTTATTTCACGAAACAAGGCCAAATTGAATTGGGAGCCTCTATCGGTAGTACTAGTGGCTGGAGTGCCGAAGACGGAACTCCAATTCTCAATGAATGTTCGCTCCACCGTTCCGGTAGAAACATCACGTAAAGGCAAGGCAACTGGCCAACGCGTATAACGATCCACACATGTCAATAAGTAGACAAAACCTTTGGGTGGAGGCAAGGGTCCAACGATGTCAAGATGTACATGTTTGAAACGAGCGTCGGGAAGAGCAAACTTGCCGGGGAAGGTAAGCGTGGGATGGTGGACCTTGCTGGTTTGGCAAGTGATACAATGTTTGGCCCACTGATGGATCTCGGAGCGCATGTTTGCCAAATGATGCGATCAGTAATTAGTTTGACGGTGACTCGGATGCTCGGGTGTGAGATTCCATGCAGGTGGTCAAAGACGATCCGGCGGTACTGTTGAGGGAAAAAAGGCCGCGGCTTGCGAGTAGAAATATTACAGTAAATTTTAGAGTCTGAGTTAAGGATTAGCAACTGTGATATTTCGCTCGACGGATTTGATCACAGTTGCACCAACTCAGAATCTCCTTCCTGATGAGCTGCTATGTCTTCTAAGTTAATCTGCCGTGAAATTCGTGAAGACATATAAGTGACCTGGCATCGGCGACAACATTATTGGCAGCATCGACATGGCGAATGTCGGTAGAAAACTGCGAAATTTAATCCAAATGAAGAATTGCTCTGAGGGAGAAACGGTCGGATGAACTACGGTAAGCAAAGGCAAGTGGCTTATGGTCTGTAAGAATGGCAAATGTGCGACCTTCAAGCAGATGCCGAAAATGTTTGATAGTGAGGTAGACAGCTAAAAGTTCTCGACCGAATGTGCTGTACGGCTCCTGTGCTGGCTGGAGTTTAGGAAAGAAAAAGGATAGCGGATCAGGTTGACCGTTGGCTACCTGCTGGCGTACAGCTCCAACGGCGGCCTGAGATGCATCAGTCTTAAGGATCAGAGTGGCGTCAACCTCAGTCCTCAAATGACTAAGCGTGGTAGCGTTGGACCACGCGCGCTTGATCTTGTCGAATGCATCGGTAGCTTCCTGAGTGGGTTCGAATTTTCGTGACTTTCCTTTAAGTAAAGCGGTCACTGGCTGGAGTAGCCTAGAGCAACCTGGTATGAAACGGCTGCAGCAATTCACCATGCCGAGGTAACGACGGGAACTGTTGAAAGATTGAGGCACGGGGTAGTCTGCAATCGCTTGTGCTTTCTCGGGGAGTGGACTAATGCCATTGCAATTAATTCGGTGGCCCAAAAGATCAACAGAAATTTGGCCAAAAGCACATTTGTCAACATTGATCGTAATACAGTACTGAGCAAAGCGTTCGAAGATCGATCGGAGATGTGACAGATGCTCATCATGATTGGAACTGGCCACAAGAATATCGTCAATGTAGGCATAGACGAAATCGAGCCCTCTAAGGACTTGACCGATAAACCTTTGGAAATTCTGTGCGACATTTCCTGGACCAAATGGCATGCGAATGAATTCATAAAGACCAAATGGCGTGGTTATAGCGATCTTCAGAAGATCGTCGGGAGCAACCGGAATTTGGTTGTATGCACGCACCAAGTCAATCTTAGCGAAAATTGTTCTTCCATATAAACCAGTTGAAAAATCACGGACGTGCGGAACCGGATATCTATCGGGGACGGTGGCATTGTTTAGTGCACGGTAATCTCTGCAAGGTCTCCAGTCGCCACTGGACTTTTTGGGAACCATATAAAGTGGGGATGACCATGGACTATTGGAAGGACAATCGATACCGAGACGAAGCATATGTTCAAAATCTGCCTTGGCAGTAGCGAGCATGTCTGTAGGTAATCGTCGAGGTCAAGCGGTTGTTGACAACACATGCGTTAAGACGCGATGCGTAACGTCATGCTTAGGCTCAGGAAAGTCGTCGGACGATTGACAAAGAGCAGGGAACTGCAGTATTAGTTTGTTAAACTCATTGTCGGCGGGCCAGGCCAAGCGAATACCGATCGAAGTGATCCAAGTGACTTCATCCGAAACGGACAAGGCTGTCAAACTATCGCATAGTTTAAGGTTACGCGGGTCCACGGTCAGGCCAAACTTGGTAAGGAAATCAACACCAAGGATGGGGCGTTGGACGACAGCGACATGGAACACAAAGGACAAACTTCGACGAAGACCAAGGTTAAAAGTCAACATTTTCCGGCCGGATGTATGGATCTTGGTATCGTGCACCGCCTGCAACGTCGTTCCGGTTCGAAACAGGCTACGTTTTTCTGCCGAACGAGGAATAACGCTGACCTCGACACCAGTGTCAACCAAGAAGTTCAAATTGGTTGAGGAATCGTAGAAGTAAAGCAAGCGACGGTAAGCTTGGCCAGACGCAGCCGTCGCCATCACTGGCTGGCGTGCAGGTCTTCCTGCTGCGGTTTAAGGAATGACTTCGGATGGTTACAACCTGTTTGACAATTCCTTTCATCATCGCCAAAAAGGTGGTGATACCAACAGAAATGACGTTTCGTGCTCCTGGCGGTACTACGTCTACTTCGAGAGGAGCGTCTATGGCTTCTACTACGGTAGCGATTAATGCTTGATATGGCGGTCTGCAGTTTTGATAAGCTCTCAGAAATGGTTTCAATCCGGTCAGTTTTAAGATCGTGGTTAGTGGTAGACTCAACTGTGTGACATGCTGCGGGTTTATGAAAGTACTCATGAACTTTGTCTGCGGTTTCAGCCAGCATGTCTAAAGACAAATCATCTGCGAAGACGGCGAGAAGCGTTGAGGTGTTCGATGGAAGACAATTTCTCCAGAGCTGTCGCAGAATCGTGTCATCGACCTTAGAGGAACCGACCAACGTACGCATGTGCCTGAGAAGTTGTGACGGCGTGCGATCGCCTAGTTTAAAACCGGAAAGTAATTGTCGAAGTCTAAGTTCATCGGAGGCAGTGGTGCCATTTAATACGGCGACTTTGAGTTTATCATAAGGTGCGTCAGCCGGAATCTGATCGAGCAAGTCTATAAGGTCAGTTGGGATGTGGGTAGGAAGCTGGGCAGGGATATGAGCGAACATTAAGGACTGAGAAGTAAAACAGCATGTTCGAAAAAGAGCTTCCAATTGTAAAAAACACACGTGAAGATTAGAAGAATCGAAGTCAGGAAGGAGAAACCAACAAAATTTGCTGAAATGTCAGTTCGGGAATCGTGGTCCGACATAGTCAAGTCAAAAAACTGGAGTTGTGAGCTTTCAAAAATAACGAAAACGGGGTCACCAAATATGTAGTGGAAAGGCTAAACGGAAGGGGCTTAACTACATATAATAACTCAGTCTGTAAATAAGAATGCTGTAGCTGACCTTAGGTAAAACACCATCTTCGCTAGGCCGTCAGTTAGTCGCACAATCCGGTCGGAGGACAGAACTTAGTCGGCACAATAAATCGACGCGTTAGATCCGATGATCGATGGACGAGGCCAACAGACAGATGACGACAAACAGCACAACACGCGGAGCCGACATCAGAAGGCGAATGGAAACACGAACAAGTGATTTATCGGTCGTTGATCAGTTAAAACAAAACTTTACAAGAATAATGGAAATGAGAATAGGAAAGTACAATTGGGAAGTAACATATGTACAAGCGCTACATTACGCAGTTGTGCATGTTTATATACATATGTATGTTCATGCATGCATATGTATACGTATATATATGCCATATATAAATAATTCCTTATATATATGTGTGTGTCCATAAATATGTACATATATATGTGTATACGTATATATATATATTTATTTATGCATAAATATATATACATCCATATCTACTTTCGTAGCATATACAGACGGATGCGTATACGTTTATATATATATATATATATATATATATATATATATATATATATATATATATTTATACATATATGAATATATATATGCGTATATGGTAGGCGTCATCCGGTTTCGGATTTGCCTCTCACCGTGGCTAGCCACAGGACGCCTGCGCCTACAAAGGGACATGGAGGTTTTGCGCTGCCCCACCCACAATTCCCTCACACACCCCATATCCTTTGTAAACCCCAAGGAATAAGACCTGGCGGCATGCGGATGGGAGCCAGGTTACATCAACGTAGCCGGCCCACACTCTTCCACTGGCTAACACAAGTACGCTGTATTTGGGCAATCAACCGCACACCAAGCGGTGGCTGGACCGTAGTCCGCTCCACACTGACTGCATGGAATCACCCTTTGATCCTAACACGGCCACAAGGACCGTACACCCCGTCCCCACCAGCAACGACCGCCTGTCTCCTGGAGCTAAATAGACGCGATAGTGCATAATGGATAGATAGGCACCTTGTGAACATGCACCACAATCGCAGCCACCCCTGGATGTCAAACAACAGCCAGTCCTTCGAAATGCTGATATCGGATAATATAAAAGCAAATGACGACATAAATACTCGCTAAACGAGCATATGGAGGAAAGTGGTTAAAGGTGAATACGTGATAAGTACAAAATATCCGAAAGTTATTTAAAACTTACCACGCGATAAAATAACGCAGGTTTACCACAATTAGCACGAGTGACGTGTGTAAGTTGGGAGAAGATTATCAAGGATGCAGAACAAACCAAAGAAAGTGTACTGAATTTTATCCACATTGACAAGACCTACTTTAAGTGTATGTTGGTTTAGCCCAACTGCGGTGAAGCAGCATCATGACTACGACATCCTCCTCAACATGGGGCACAAATGCGCGTATACATAGATATATATTTCAGAATCAGGAATACAAAAAGCCCATGTTATGTGCAGTTAACACAGTCAGCTGATCATATGAAGGCGTTCGAAATGACATTTAATTGCCTAGCATTTCGCAACAAAATGCACCTACCAACACCGCGTTTGCACAAGTACTTATTCCCCTTCACTAACACTAATACGTAATACTATTCACCGCGTGACCATCTTCAATTACGCAGTTTCATACACAGCATTACGGTAACAGAACTTGTCTGTTATTCGTCATTCCTCACAAAAGTTAAACATCTTATCCTGTAGTTTACAAACAATGCACCTAGCAATGAATTTGTCATCGCAGTTACTCCTTTTGCACTTATTCGGATGTACCAAAGCACATTTACGTGCAAGTTACCTTAGAAGCATCATCCGTAAGTAGCACACTTATTACTTACGTATTTCCGTTCATCAGGAATAAATTAGCTAAGTGGATTGCCTTAGAATGTTGCATTTCATGTCCGCCGTGAACTTTGTTTGTGCAAGTACCATTCTGCACAGCTTTCTCAACCTTTCAAATGCTGCATTGTAAAATGTGAGTTCCGTTAACAAAAAGCCGTCAGTGTAAGTTTCAATACAAGCAACATTACAAAACTATCCCTATATCTGCCGAACGTTATTGCCACACAATCGCGTCCGCTGCTTTTCCGCCAAAATTTCCGCCTACCAAAGCTAACTACCTGTACCTCAGTAAATTGTTCATACATTATATCCCATGTAAGAAAATTAGGCGGCTTATAATAAATTATGCTAGCAATCCTTGGCAGAGAGTAGGCAACTAAAATACGCAGTAAAGCGCCTGTACCAGCTGACAGAAAAGAAATATAAAATTAACCAACATAGTGCAATCAAACGGTTCACGGCCCCGAATGGCAACTATCGGATTTAACCCCAAATAAACAGCAAAAATTTGCACCTACATCCCATTTCTCAAAAAGCCCACTGCGACTGTTAAGACGCGTTAAGTATCACAACCATTATTTCTGCTCAGTAGCGGATATATATTAAAATGTACGGCACCAGAAAACATGCTATTTCAGCATATGGTAAAATAGGATTTCTCAGAACTTCTTGACTAATTTTATTCGAACGGATGACAATTATATATAAATTTTGCCACCCTTAATCAGAACCTAACGAATGCCATAGGATCGTTTATTCCGCCTTGCCGCCCATGTCTCCTCCAACCTCAATACCCGATGAGCGTACAAATATACCTTTGCTATCTTGCCAAAGTAATGTACACTTTCGCACCTACATGACGTTGCCTCTAGAGTCCCATTCCACATAAAGAACAACCATGATTTACTTGTTGCAATTACGCAACTTTGAAGGTCAAGCCGTCCTGTCGGCTACAACCGGTTCCGGATTTGGCTATCATGGCGACGTTAGAGACTTACCAAGCACGCATGCGCCTGCAGAGACTTTGTGTGGCATGAACAGCAACACGCGTAGACCCTTCCACACCACACAGCCAGTGTAAACCCAAATGAATGAGACCCGGTGTCATGGGCATGGAAGCCACAGTTCACCAAAGTTGCCGCTCCACGTTCCTTCATTTGCAAACAAACTGACGCTCGATTTTGGCAATCAGACACACATAAGGCGGTGGCTGGACTGGATGGGACATCTATTCGATCTTAGCAAGGCCACGAGTACCTGCACCCAGTCCTCACCAGCAATGACCAACTGGTTCCTGAAGCCAGGGTAGACGTGATGGTGGGCAACAGACGGGTTAATCACTCTGTCAAAATACCTATTAAGCGGACCCACACCGGAAATATCAAGCAACGGCCAAGCTGGTAAATCGATAATATCAAATAGCATAGAGCAAGAACACCGTACAAAAATGGCGACATAAGGCATCGCTAAAGTAAGAGTTGGAATAAATAGGCTATCAAGATACCCGCCATAATTACAAACTAAATATATTTCCTCAAAAGATATACGCAAATTACGATAACCATAACTCACTTAACCACCGCTCATTTATGCAAACTTAGAAGGTTTAATGGCAGCTTACGCATTTGGCTACTAAGGTGAGGTGAATAAACTTTGCGAGAATATAACAAACAAACAACTTAGATTAAAAGACTCAGCACAAAAGGTCGCGATTAAATAAATAACTGAACAGTTTATTCGCGACCATGCGAGGCACGCCCATTGAGGCATGATCAGGTAGGTACTACTGTACAGACATTTTATGGCAACTGTAGCAGTAGAAAATTGTTCATATGTCCATCATTGGAACTACACAATAGTGAAGATGGGAAACAATAATATGGCTTTCGTGGGATTGGGACCCATTTGTTGGAACCTAATCGGTCAGCCGGATATTGCTGTCACGTTTAGTCTAATAAAAGAATGAGGATCCTGAATGCTGTATTGGAAAATATTTGAAGGGCGCGCTCGAGAGAGGAATGACAATATAGTGCTTTAATGCGAAAGTAACGCAAAAACCAACGGTGAAACCTTAGAAGTAAAAGGACGACGGTATATGCGTCAATTCGTAGAAGGAGGCGTCGACCGTATATGGAGAGTAGTATTTCCAGTGTAACGAATATACATAGCATAATGATGCAAGTTGACCGGCCAGTGCGAAGTTATGAGCTGTGACTTTATTCGGCGGCCAGTCACATTCGCCAATTTGTAGTGTTATTTAACGGATATTTGTGGCTTTTGTAGGGAGATTGCTCGTTAGGCGAGAACCCTCCACGTCCTTAAACTTTGCAGCCAATCCATTTTGTGGGCAAGTTGTAACAAGCTGTTTCTTGTTGAAGGTTTGTTTGCTCCGTTATTCGCAATCCAGATGCGTCTCACTTTTCGGCTGACTGATGCTTTAGGCGAGTGTCTGTTGCGTTCCTGGATCCTGTCCTGTGCCCGCTTGGTAGATCGGGTACTAAACATGCTTTCTGAATATGCTGTGCTTATCGTCTGCAGAACCACATGATGTCTCCGAGGGATATACGTTTAAATATGTTGAAGCCCTGAATGATAAGATATGGTTCCGAAGGGACGATCGCTGATCCCCGAGGTATGCAGTAAAATTGATTATAAATATAAAATACCACGGATAATTGAGCGGTCAAGACGGATTGAACATCTCAGGAGGACCAATTGTTCCGGCTATGTATTGGTAAGTGGATGTGCCATCCGAAGTCAAAAGGAGTTCTCCAGACAAGGGGTTTGTGGAGGAGATAGTGTTACACAAATTGGAGCCAATGGTTCAGGCCTCGGAAAAGGTTTGTTCGTGCCAGAAAGCAAATGGATTGTCCGGTTAGTAAGTGGTAAAGGGGTTGATAATCTTCCGCTCATGTCTAGATAAAGGAACTGGGTGCCTTGTATTGTTGTCGCAGCGATGAACAATTCCTTGATGCGTGTCACCGTATTTGTGACAAACTCTGGATAAAAGGAGACGAACAGAAACAGCCACACAAAGAGAAGGAAGGGATGCATTTGGAACGCAGTCGCTCAATTTCCACAAGCACTGAACTATTGTACCCCTATACATGTAATTGTTATTTATTTATCGCATATACAGGTGTACCATAAGTGGCGAAATACGACGAGAATCGAGCAGAACACAAATCAGAAAAGAACGAAAGGTTGAAGATGAAGCAAAGTGTTTGAGGGCTCCTAAAGCGCAAATGCCCACTCGGTGGAAACCAGAGTGATAAAGAGGATGTGTGCAGCTTACGGGACTGACTACCCCTCAGAAGAAGCGACATTGCCGTCATTCCTCAGCCCTAAATTGATAGGAATGCAAGGAGTCAGGGAGGACTAACACACGTAAGTTAGTGTCCAATGAAGTAGGAAAAATCAGGAAGCATAGGAAGAAAGGGAAGAAGCAGGTAAAGTAGGTACTATTGAGGAAAATTAGAAAAGCCGCTGAGGTTCTTCAGGTGAGGATTCACCCATGTTAATAAAAGGAAGGAGGCATATAGCCTTGTCATGTAACTAAGGTAATGGTGGCATGGGGTTGCGCCGGAATAGGTAGATAGTGTGGCGAGAAAAACACAAATGATAAGGGGCACAGAGTGCCTGGACTACAGAACCTAAAGCGCTTGCGCCTCGGATGTTTGGAAGCAACCAGAAAGGAGGCTGGACAGACAAGGATAGATGAGAGCCAAACCCGAAACTTCTCCGTCCAATTGAAACAGGAATGTAGAGATTGCGCGAAAAGGAAATAATGAGGCCTGGAAGAAAAATATCTATTGGGTAAAAGTGGAAAAGCATACACTGGTCCCGAGGTGTTTTAAACAGACCCTTGGATCTGTCGCTGATCCATAGATAAGGCGTCAGACATCCGAAAGGAGATCATTGCGACTGGCCTGGAATGTCGGCTCGTATGGAGAAAGTCAACTTATTATTGCCGATATGTTAACAGAGCGTCTGAAGAAATAGAGTGGTTAAGCCTATAGGCGTAATATAATGAATAAGATAAATCACGATCAGTAATTTTCATGAGATGTGAGTCACAGAGCGGTACGTCGGCAGAGACTATCCTATTTAGTTCTCAGACGTCCCAGTGGGGTAAAAAAGCAAGAGACCGTATATACGAGCTCGGATAAGTCAGCAAACGGAAGCTAGACCGCCAAATTAAAGTGGGAACAACAGTAGTGTGTCATAAGAAAAGAGAACTTGCGGGACTACAGAGGCTAGGTAAACAGCCAGTTGGCAAGTCCAACGAAGCTTTCAGGCTGAGGGACAGTTTGTGGTTTGACTACACAGCTTAGAACATTTGCGACTCAGATGTTTCTAACCTTTCACAAAGTAGGAGGCTAGTCAGACGAGGCTAGAGTAGATCCAGGCTCGACGCTATTTCCGTCCAATGGATAACGACATGCAGTGGGTCGACAATGAAAGAATGTGATCGGAATGGCGGAGACTATTAAAGTGGAGTGGAAAGGCTTACAAAGATCTCGAGGTTTCGTGGACAGACCTTTGGACCTGTCGTTGGCTATGAAGTATTGGCACGGTATCCGGAAAGCGGAAATCCATGTAGATGAGAAGAGTGTATTAGCTAATGAGAAAAAGTGGTATTATATATGTCGGAATGTTAACAGAGCGTCAGCAGATTAGTGTTAAGGGTAAAAGTTGATATACTAAGGATGAATCATTTGCGGCAGTGCTCTGGCCGCAGGGTGACGGAGCGTTGCGTTTTCAGCGCCTAGACCACTTAGATTTCAGAAGTTGGAGAGATGTCGGAAGGCAGGAGAACGTAAGGCGGAAACAGCTAACTCAGCCATAGAGTGCGGAACATAGGCTTTATGGATGAGAAGAAAAGGAATTGAATGGCAGCGCATGCGCGTACTTCTAACGCGGAACAAATTCTGTTTTTATCCTGCACCATTGGTTGTCCTTTCAATGATGGTCCCCAGTGGCCGCGTTCGTCACTCACTAAACCTACCTGACGCAGACAATCGCGTCCGTAGGTGATACAACCTATGCATTGGAGTACCCTTCATCGGCGCCTATCGCTTCCGCAACTGTCGCTTGTACTCGGTAGGCTCGAGTGCATCCTTCTGCACCTCGGCAACCGCCTTCGTGATCTGATCGCGCAACGCAAGCCGCTCAACCACCTTTGATCACCAACCACGGAACTAAGCGTAAGAATCTTATGAGGTAACATTTATTATATCATGATACCGACGTTTTCGTTTCCCCCATGCCACTTCCCCACACTCGGCTATCCCTATAAAAGCTGGTTCGGGGTATCGCGTCGAACCCATAAGGCGCACGTGTACAAGCCAACTCAAGAGTTCTCGTAAACGGTGTGCCAGCTATGTTAGATATACCGCCAGCGATAACACTATTAGTGCATGGAACGAGTACCGCGCATCGATTGGTGCGACGCAGTTGCAGCTCCGTGAGTGCTGCGCCGAAGTAGAATATATGCAAGGGGTTGTGTATTTCGTCCGCTAAAATTAAGTTGGCTCGTACACGTGTGCCTTATGGATCCGACGCGGAACCCTAGTTGTGACTGTAATACCTGGCTCACCAATTAGGTTCCAACAAATGGGTCCCAATCCCACGAAAGCCATATTATTGTTTCCCATCTTCACTATTGTGTAGTTCCAATTATGGACATATGAACAATTTTCTACTGCTACAGTTGCCATAAAATGTCTGTACAGTAGTACCTACCTGATCATGCCTCAATGGGCGTGCCTCGCATGGTCGAGAATAAACTGTTCAGTTATTTATTTAATCGCGACCTTTTGTGCTGAGTCTTTTAATCTAAGTTGTTTGTTTGTTATATTCTCGCAAAGTTTATTCACCTCACCTTAGTAGCCAAATGCGTAAGCTGCCATTAAACCTTCTAAGTTTGCATAAATGAGCGGTGGTTAAGTGAGTTATGGTTATCGTAATTTGCGTATATCTTTTGAGGAAATATATTTAGTTTGTAATTATGGCGGGTATCTTGATAGCCTATTTATTCCAACTCTTACTTTAGCGATGCCTTATGTCGCCATTTTTGTACGGTGTTCTTGCTCTATGCTATTTGATATTATCGATTTACCAGCTTGGCCGTTGCTTGATATTTCCGGTGTGGCTCCGCTTAATAGGTATTTTGACAGGGTGATTAACCCGTCTGTTGCCCACCATCACGTCTACCCTGGCTTCAGGAACCAGTTGGTCATTGCTGGTGAGGACTGGGTGCAGGTACTCGTGGCCTTGCTAAGATCGAATAGATGTCCCATCCAGTCCAGCCACCGCCTTATGTGTGTCTGATTGCCAAAATCGAGCGTCAGTTTGTTTGCAAATGAAGGAACGTGGAGCGGCAACTTTGGTGAACTGTGGCTTCCATGCCCATGACACCGGGTCTCATTCATTTGGGTTTACACTGGCTGTGTGGTGTGGAAGGGTCTACGCGTGTTGCTGTTCATGCCACACAAAGTCTCTGCAGGCGCATGCGTGCTTGGTAAGTCTCTAACGTCGCCATGATAGCCAAATCCGGAACCGGTTGTAGCCGACAGGACGGCTTGACCTTCAAAGTTGCGTAATTTCAACAAGTAAATCATGGTTGTTCTTTATGTGGAATGGGACTCTAGAGGCAACGTCATGTAGGTGCGAAAGTGTACATTACTTTGGCAAGGTAGCAAAGGTATATTTGTACGCTTATCGGGTATTGAGGTTGGAGGAGACATGGGCGGCAAGGCGGAATAAACGATCCTATGGCATTCGTTTGCTTCTGATTAAGTGTGGCATAATTTATATATAATTTTCAGTCGTTCGAAGTAATTAGTCAAGCATTCTTTACATGCCGTTACGCTAAACTTATTAAATATCTGCTACCGAGCCGAAATAATGGTTATGATACCTAACGCGTCTTAACAATCGCAGTGGGCTTTTTTGAGAAATGGGATGTAGGTACAAATTTGTGCTGTTTCTTTGGGGTTAAATCAAATGGTTGCAAACTTCAGTCGCCAGGTTAACCAAGTTTTATATTATTTAAATGCTGCGTGCAGAGTAACGAACAAATCACTGGTAAGTTATCTTATTAAATAAAACAATGTTCGGATTCCTAACGTTCGGTCCTGAGCACAGTTATAACATAAATTTTCCAGTTCACCTAGGTGAAACTATCATGCTGGTTTTTGTGAGGTTTAATAACCATTTACATGGACGGACCAGCATCCGAACCAATCTGTTATGAGCATAAGTTAGTGCGGCTTTTATGGTACAATTGGATAAAATTAGTTATGTTGACAGTGAATGAAAATGTACAAAAGCAAGATGTACAGGGCAAATACATCTACGTGCTGATATAAATGGTTGGCAGCGTAATCTACTCTGGTGTTGTTCATGTGCATGACAATAGGCAATAAATTGCTGTGGCACCTTGTTAGAAGCTGTGATTATGGCGGACGACATAGCTACGTTTTAGTGTTTGTTGCGTTCATTTACCTTTAAGTAGCCAACACTGAGAAGCATGTAAAGAAACTTCAACTGGCGGTTGGGTCGTAATTCTACAAGCCGCAAGGGTTGACTCTGTTTACCCACAAAATTGACTTGTAATCATCTTCGTTACGGAGGGTGAAACTTTAGCTCGGTTTCAGCAATTTTAGGATCTTGGTTATCACGACGAGCGTCCTTCGCCGTACCATCGAAGGCTTCCATTGTCCCGCCGCTGTTCCTCCTCAAGAAAGCATGGTTTGTAGGCTCCTTTTGCTTTCCTTCCCGAAAGCAATAGAGGGTTTCAAAAGAGGGCTGAGAGAGAGGCGATTAGTCGCGTTCCACGTTAGCTTGTGCATACCTATTTCAGCCGCTAGGTACATGAAACATGATAAGTAAACACGGAAACAGGCAGTGACCGTATTGCTATATTTATTTTTCTAGTAAAAGCGCAAGCATCGATTATCGCTTCGATGTGCTGGGTACTCCTCTCAATTATTGGAACAGGAACTTGGATGCTGGTTGCTGTAAGGCGTATTTTGTCTGTGGATCCACTGTCAGGAAGCTTTGAGGTTTCTGTGATCTTGTATGGTTACTCGTCCTTTGATCACTGGACGTTAACCAACTACGCGCCGCTTGCGCGCCATTTTTAAGTGACGAAAGTTGCTTTTACCTTGATTGCTTGTGGGTTGCTCTGTTCGGTGGCACTTCTCAGCGTGCCCTCGGTTGCTTGGTCGTTGTGGCTTTGCTCTTTCGCAAAGAATCTGTCGTCACATGCATGGAGTTCACATTGACCGTTAAGATTTGGTGAGTCAATTTCTATACATATACAGTTGATTGTTATTTCCGACTGGTCCTTTCGTCGATGGCATAACTTGTCACCGTAAGCCGGTTCCCAAATGTACCTTATTAATTTTATTTGCTTTTTTAACATTCCTGTCCAGATGGTTGTGAGTGCAATCCTAACCATTTGTCTCCTCCTTCCGGGGTCTGAGTTTTTATATATGGCAAATCGGGGTATCTCAAAGCGGATAAAGACTTGACCGGGAACCTGCAACGCAATATGGGTTGCTGTTGGTTCCACACGAACCGTACTGGTTTGCAACTGCTGCGGTGTGCAATTATGCCTAGCAGCGAGAGCATATTGCGCAGTTGTGTTGTATGCTGTGTACGTAGCAATGAGCCAAGTATGCCAGTAACTGACAGTCCGATGTCCCTGGAAAGCCTTGTGTCTTGGGTACACTGGACGGAAATTTAGTCGAGTTGTTAAGTTTCGGGACTGTTTAGGTCTCCGACAGGTGGAAGTAGAATATACAAGTTGCTGGAACCTGCGTTCGTTTTCTGACGGTCTACTGACAATAGACAATTGAGTAATAAACCTGTTGGCAACACACCCTCAGATACCTTGTTTGTTTCGGTTGTTAACCTTGGAGACCATTCGACTTGCCGTTGTCAAACTAAAAGGAAAATAGGTTAAAAGGGGAAGCCCAAGACGGATGTACCATGTCCGGTGGGGGCCGTATCCTCATTCCACTCCATTTCGACAGCGGCGGTGTCATCCAGGGTTGATTCATTTACGAGGAAGTCTAAAATCTCGGATGTTAATCCGCAACTGCCACCGTCATCAGAGCGTTTGATAAGTAATCCGCGTTACTGAAATTGGTATACTAGTGGCAGTGTTATTTTCCGTATCGCCACTAAGTCATATGTTGTTTTCCTAATGGACCGTATGCTAGATGATCATGCTGTCCTCAGCATATTCGTTAAAAAACTTTAATGATGAGCTTCTCAGGCGCGACTGTGCGAAAACTCACCAGGCACGATGGCTTGTGGACTGAGAAGGCTGTTACGTGTTGCTCGGTCCGTTCCAGCGGTACGCCAAGTTCTTCTACTTTTAGCTTTTAACCTCAAGGGCACTAATGCCATGTTGCCGTTACATCTAGCTTCGACGAAGACGTGGAGCTTGCGGTGGCTCTGCGATATTGTAGCACGTCGTGAAGCAGGAGGGAAGCTCTCTTAGTTGGTTTCGGTTTGTGAGCCGGCGGTGTACTTCCTCCCAGCCAGAACTGGTGCAGGTGACGAAGAGCAAGGGTGCACGATACCAAATAAAAGCGTGTGTTTCAATATTTTGCCTATCCTGTGGAAAAATTTCTGTCAAGTCAAAGCGTTTGTTGACGACTGCGGTGCAAATGTTCCTGCATTCACTGATATACGGATGTCCACCTATGTCAAGCAGACCGAATTTTGTTTATCTGGCTAAGCAATAGTGTGGTGTGTGAATCAGCGCGATGGGGCTGGACCTTACCATGATGCGATGTTTCGCGTGCTTCAGAGTTCTATTGAGCCATGCTGGGTGGTGCATTAGCACCTTCCGGGCCACTCATACCAGCTAAGCCAATGGCTAGAGGTCAGCCAAATTCAGCTCCCTTGTCCTCCTGGTTAAGGTTTGGAATGCGGCTGCTTCTTATTCCTTAAAACAGCCGCCTTTTAGCCCAATTCGGAACCCACTGCTTTGCACTCAGGTTGTTGAACCAATGGCTCTGTTTGAGAACCCTAATTCTTCTCTTGTCAAGACCTGGGTAACCTGACTGTACCCTACACACGTAATATCAGTGGATAGCTGTTCAACTACTTTCGTGATGCTATGTCCACAGCAGAGAAATATCAACGGCACCTTAGCGGCTGCATCGAGCAAAGTGGACAGGGTTTAGATGCTACTGTTCAAACCTAGCAATCTTCTTATTCCCTAACGTGCACCTTTAAACCGCTCCGGTCCAGCTTCACTTTTATCCCCCAGCTCTCAAACCGCAGTCCTTCGTCCTTACTCATCTGGTTTCAATAAGCATTTGGTTTTAACTCACCTGCAAACTTGTATCGTCATTCCTGCCCCGTCAACGAGCTCATGTACACACAAGCTGCCAAGTTCAGCGACTTCCATATGGAGTCCTAGATCAAACTTTAGGTAGGCATACCTCAATGAATGCACAATATTACATATTGGTCGCAGGCAGCACTTGTTTGACCTTTAAGGATTCTGAATGTGTGGTAAATGCCCATACAGAGGAACCTTTTAAATTACCACTGACCAAGTACGTGCAGCGCACGCCTGTATTTCACTGCGGTTGTTGCAGTTGTAACAATCCCTCAGGGAACACACTTTACAACCGTATGTCATGCAGCCACTGTACGGAAGGTGCTGAAGCGGACACGTGTTTTCCTGTCCGCTCTCTACAACGCTCTGAACTCCATCGATATCTAATGCGTATTGAAGACTTGTCTGCACGATCAAGCTTTGTGCTAACTTTGCGAACCCTTTAGGTGACACCGGCAGCACTTTCTCAGTGCACCTGCCCGTGAAGATGCAGCTTTGAGCACTGGTCAATCCGGTGTTGGTATTGCCTAGGATGCCCTGAGCCCATCTGTTACCAGTAGGTTAGCTGGCTTGCATCGGTTGCATTTTATTCTCTTGTTCATTTTAAGTGTTGCGTCATATTAGCTGAGGTCTTGCTTACCCTAGTTAACGTGCGTAATGATGATAATGAAGGTGCAACTGCACATTCTTTCGTCGCGCAGGGTGCATTGCTTTGTACTTCAAAGCAACCCATATTGCATTGCCGACGTGTACTTTGTGCACCCGCAGGTATTTGCGCATTGCAATCGTGAAACCCAAATTTGTGTTGGTCGAGCGCAGCCTCGATACTGTTGATGGTGGTCTAGTTGTTACTATCTGTAGACGCTCGAGCATTAGGTGTTTAGCGTTGATGGAGTTTATTTGCCCCAGCTGGACGGCCAGTATTACTCCTGCGGTACGGTTTCAGTTTGCTTTACTGCTAAGCTGCCCTATCTAGCCTTAGGTGCGCCCCTGCCTCTGTTAGTTGATCGGTCCACTAGTTGTATGGTGGGACAAAACCCGTCCCGTTCTGACCTTGGCTAATAAATTCCCTGCTTTGAATTTGGACGTGCTGTACGACTTAGCATGTAAAGTACTGAGGCTCTTGTTCCCTTACACTGGCAAAAAACAGGACCAAGTTTAGGCGGAGTCCCGGTAGCATCCTTGGAACCTAACCTGACCGCTAGATGCTAGCCACCACGCTCGTCGGTATCCTAAGTGCGCTGTCAGTCCTAGGGCGAATAATAGTCCCTACTGGATCCATATATGGCTCCCCAAGCAGGGAGCTGAGTCTCTACCTGTGGCTACATTAGAACTAACGGCATTCCTGCTTACAGTTTGTGGGTTGTAAGCTGTGTTTAATAGCAGGCACTTAATAGTCACGCACGAAATCAAGGCTTTGCACGAGTCTGCCAGTCGGGTTCGCGCTGCCGTCTACTGACAGTGGTGCGAATCTGGAAGCCGCATGGTATCTACCTAAAATTATCCATTGCGCAAGTCGTCCGCATCACTGCAGCTGCGTGCACTGCATATATACGCCTGGCATTTAGACCACCAGTAGACAGGCGCCGTCCTGAAGCTTTGTTTGTTGGCGCAATGCTGCCCCGGATGGTGTGGTGCTCCTCTGCTTACCGGAAACAAACGGTTTCTCAGTGTTCAAGCTTTGTTGATTACGAACCATTTGCACGCGCACCCGCAGGTTTGGGAATATGTGTGAAGTCCTTGACAGTCATATAAGATTACTGCATTGTGCTGCTGTATTTCGATTTGCCGATTGCGTCGAACACTGGTTATCATGTGACACATTACTATGCCTTTCTGATATCTCTGTACTTGCCGCACATTGGTGACCACCAGCATCTTACCTAAAACATTGCTGTAATCCTGCCTCACCTTAATGCTCTCAACCTCTATTGCTGCAAAATAAATCTTCCGCCTGTCCACAAATTATCGGATAGCAGTAATTATATACGGCAAAAACGGACGCCAACTAATTTCGGAAAGCACCTTCAAACGATATTGTTTGCCCACCAAGTCCACACTTGCGGCCCTTTTTCTTCTATGTCGCACCCGTTTATGCGCAATTTTGTCACAGGTTGCTAGGTGGCACGGCCATGTAAGGTGATCGTGCGTTTCTCACCGAATGCAACAGCATCTTTTTAGCTACATACCCCTTGGGCATAATATCGTGAATGCTCCACCCTGAGTGCCTGGATGTGCACAACATCGGTACCTCGTAAGTCAACCATGCTTACATTTATGCGTACGGTTTTCCTGTGTGTTGGTGGCACAGTTTGCAATACACTGTTCCTCAGTGCCTGCGCGTTGTGGGTTAGGAGCACAGAAAACGATCCCCATGATTACATGCATATTTGGAATCGGTACAGATGTCCTCGTTGCATAGGATGAAATAGTTCAGGGGTTATGCGGCGAAAGGTATGTCAAACATTTGCAGTCCTATGACCCACAAAATTAACCTCTGTGTGTTTCGCGTATACTTTGTGTAAATGACGTTAATAAAACCCATTCCATACAGGCATCTTGAAGTACCACGTTAATCCCGTTAGGTGGCTTCCCTCGTAGCGATAATGCCGTCCACTATGGGATCTATATGCCCTTAAGCAACCTCCCTGGTGAAGGCGCGCCTTGTCTAAAGTAGATAATTTGACAGTAGTCAGTTAGTTGCCGCTGTTTTAAGACCAAATTATACCCGTCAAGGAGGAACCTGACGCCAAATGAGGTTACTTCTATGGAAGGTGTGTAGCGGCAGCTGCCACGGGACTTATATGGGCACAGTAAACAACGTTCTTAGAGGCATGTACATTGCAACGTGTTTCACTAGCGGCGGTACTGATGACACCGCTGTGCCACCAACGTGGGCTCAATGAACGCGGACTGTGAATGTTTGTGGAGTCAACAATCTCCGCTACTCTAGTGGCCATATAAAAGAAATAGTAATGGACAAAATGGGATGACTACGAATTTGTCTCGAAGGCATTTGGAGCCAATATAGAAAGCTTACCTCGTGGCAAGATTGATGGCAGTGCCTTTAGAGGTACCTGCATTATGTATCCACCGTTCATAAAGTCTCGTACAGCTATCGGAAATATGTATGTTCGTCTGCTGGACCTACACAGGCGTGCACTAGTGAAGCCAACCTGGATACCAGTTAGCTTTTGCGTATGCCGCCTAAGTTACGGGACCCATAATACCTGTTCCTTACGTAACTGAGCCAGAGGAGTAAGTTGTTATGAAAACAGCTACCAGTTGTCGGCGTTCGCAATGCATCGCGTGTTGTATAGACGTTTTATTCCGTACTGAGCATTCAGCAGTGGTAGTGCCTTTCACCACAAATTTTGTTACCCAGACAAAACGTTTTCAAGATGCGGTGAGACAGTCCTCGTTCTGTACTTACACATTAATCTGTTACGTGTTCCGACATCAACATGACGTGCGTACATGCGGCGATGCCGACGGTGCCTTTGTATTCCATTTGCTAGTATGATGTGTAAGCCATTTAGGACGAGCCAGACACTTGAAACATTACCGCCCCTAGATTTAACGGAACCATCTGTTTAAGTACGCTTGCACCGGTGGACCATTTAGCACGTGACGTACAGCGGAATACGCATGCTTCCGCTCCGTGCTTTCTTATGCTGAGCAGCTCATCACAGAGTAGACGTCGTATATTCGCTTACAATGCGATCCTTGAGCTTCACATGCAGATAGCTGACAGCACTGATTATTCGTCTGTGCCTCCTTCCTGTTACTTTGATCATAGTACAAGGTTTGTCGTTTTCAATGACTAGCTTTAATAGCAATGTGCGCCATTCATATTGAAACCATAGCTGTATACACGTGCTATAGTAGTGAGCAAAACAGTGTATTCAAGATGGTCTACGATTTTTGGAGTAATGCTGTGGTTAGCATTCCAATTTTAGGAAGGATTCGAGAGGTTGGAACTTTCCCAAGTGTTATTTCTTGGGCGGAGCGTTTACCTGGGTTACTGAGTTGCACCAATAGCTTGCTGCAACTGTATAGTAGGCATGAAGCACTCCCGGATTAACCAGTAACGGCCTTCGTATTCTGCACTAGCAGCAACTGCTGCGCCAGCATGCAAACCGCTGCTTGCAGTGTAGGCGCCGCTGGGCTAGAAATAAATTAATGCGGCTCTTCCTGTTACTGCTGTTTCGTTCGGTTATACAAATATTGAAGTTGCGTTAGTCGGAGCACAACTCGTGGAGTGCGCGTTAGTTTGCTACTGTTGGCCTTTATGTGTTAGTCTGGTCAAGAAGCGTATTGCTTGTTTATCGTAAGCAAACTGCGCCCCTGAAACCGGACCAAACTTGAAGAGTTCTCATCATAAATGGACCAAAAGCAATTAGTTAATCCTACTACCTTCGGAAAAATTAAAACGTCACACTAAGACAAAGGAATATATCAACCACTACACCCTTTCTTTACATTAGCACTGTTTAGGATAGCAAACAAATTTTAGAGAATTATTTCTTATGGCTTTGCATGGACAAGGATGTTTGAAATTTGCAATGTTTATAGACCCTGTGGTTCAGGTAAGGTCAAGCTTTTCCATTTTATTGCCCATAATCCTGAAGCAGTCGCCGCAGGCTATTTAACAGACCGATGTCAAGTAATCCATCCATGCATTTGTTCACCCTGCGCATGGATGTAGCTTTAATTTTTTTATGCACCAGTCAAGTCTCGTCAATGTAGGCTTTAGCTACCCGGGTAGGTGCAGTTACAGCGGGAAATGGTTGCATGTATCCAGACGGCAGGCAATGGGATTAGTCTTAGTACATCCTTTACCAAATAACTATTTTTGTAAATCGTTCTTCTGTTTTGAAAATTTGTTGGCTTATACGTCTCACCGGACGAAGTAGATAGGCCAACTATTATCAACTTTGTTAACGATATGTCAACTTTTGGTGCCAGCTTTTTTATGGCATAAAATGTTAAAGCACATCCTTATGTGCCCGCGTTGTGCGAATTCAGAACTCTACGGAAGCTTTCCACAAAGATTGGCTCGGCCGCAATTGGGTTAAACATCCACATTGCATTGCTTAATGTTTGCACAAACCTATGCAGGTGGACACCAAGTAAGTAAATGCATGGACCGTGTTCCTATGATTATTGATAGCTTAAAACACTGGGCACACTTATGCGCTGTACTAGTGACATCGGTTTTCATTGCCAGGAGACCCAAGTGCGCAACACTATGCGCCGGTCACCACGGCAGCTAGAGCCGCGGAGGAATTCTTGGTCAGTGGCAAGAGTCATGGCAGTAGAATAGGGCAAATGTAGTTTGTATAATTCATCGGCCATCGAGGTCGGTTTGCTAGGAATATTGGCTAAGAGTCCGGTTTTGTTAATGGAATTATACTGTGGTCGCGGTGGATTAAGTTAGGCACTGGGTGAAGTTACTTTTGGTCACACAACGTGCCGTTTTGTTCGTGGAAGTAAGGACTCTAATGCAAAGGCGGACTATGTGGGTGGCACTATTTACCGGTTACCGAGGCTTATGGTCCTAAGTATTGGAACTGGTTGCCGACGTTACTAATGCTAGTGCAATGAGAATGATGTAACTACTTATGTGCACAATTCAATGTCGCTAAGTAATATACGAATAATGCTTATGTTATCTAATCGCGCTAAGGTGCTTTGCCAAGTAGCTTCTTGCGCCGACGGTCATTACATTAAATAAACAAAAATTTAGTTACAACTGTAAGGAGCCATGGCCATGGATGCAAGTACAAATAATTGCAGCTGTACAGACGTTCCCTCTTAACGATAACGGCGACACTCGTTACCCTTTCAGACTTTAATGCTTGAAACAGTACCAGGGCCACCAAGGTACAAATGAATGAATTAGCTTTCGCTGTGTCATGCTCATTTATATGGATAAACATAGTCTACTATACAGAGCAGTAATATATCAGCACGCAGATCAGGTGTGCCAGGTGATCAATTGAATAACACTGGTGAAGAATAAGATCATTAGTGATTGCACTATGCACTGGATTAAGCTGTGAGGGTCAGGAAGTAGGCGCAGCAAGGCAACTGATGACTGAATATGCAGCTGGGTACGTGCTAGGGTATGTCAAAAAGGGTGCAACGTGGCGCTGGGCGACTTGCTAGTGTGAGGTTACGGGGCGTGGCTTTCTTCGGTGGCCTGGCACCCACACCACTTCGCGGTGTTATAAACAGACCTTTGTGGCTTTTCATTGAGCAAACGCTAGCCTGGCCATGACCTACCACGTCCTTGAACACTGCCGTTTATCCTTTTGAAGGGAAACTTGTAACTAGCAATGCTTCTTCTTGTCCAGGTATTGGCGCTTTTAGTCGCAGTCAGTATGCACTTAATGTTTCCCTTGGCTGATATTTGGTAGGCGTGGGCCTATTTCCTCCCTGGCTCCTGCCCTAGGCTGACAGCGTGCCTCGGCACGTTCGGTAGGTAGAGCATATGTGGAACCTTTCTGGAATTTTATGAGGCAGTCATGTCTAAAACAGCGTAAGTACACCGTGGTTTATCAAACATATCAAGTTGAACCATGTTTGGCGCACGAAGTAGGTGGTTAAGGCGATGAAGTATGACCTATTTTCCAAAATACTGGATCGCAAGCCTTCGAGCAATGAACTATACTGCTTGGAAATGCTGCCCCCGCCAAGTGCACGGTAAGCCTAGAGCGGATAGCTCCACGTGAATAGTAGGTAAAATGTAGTTCATTAATGAAGCCGGTCTGACCCACTGTTTCAAGTCATAGGGAAGGGTAACGTCCTGTTGCGATTTTTCAGGTTGAAATTCTTAACACATGCAAGAAATGCCGCGTTCCGCAGGCAGGTAACGTCCATGGGAATAATAGGTGTCAAAAAGAGAGTTCATTGCAAAGTATGAGATTATGTATTATTCTTATGTTACCCTATTGCAAGAGATGTCCCTGAATTATGGTCAGACAAGGGGTAAACAATTATCATGCCGATGCATAAGTGAAATATGTAATATGGGGTGTATATGTCAAATGATTTTGAAAACACATACCCTTGTTGTTGTCGAGTGGTATGTACCATCTGTACTCACCGAGTATCTATTCCTGGGTCCCACTTGTAATAACGCGGGTGATGAGTTACCCCCTGAATACGTGTTCGTTATTTAGCTCGGGTCATATAATTCACTAAGTTGAAGGCGGAATGCTCTTTCAAGTTTGCAAGCTCTGAGTGCGGCTTGTAGATTATTCCACACGACAGGGTATCTGACGAGGAACAAGTAGGATCGGATAGCTTTCCTGGTTCCCGCAGACATAATGTACAGGACATGTTGTGTTTATTATGAGTAAAATTATACCGAATTTTAAGTGTACATTGTTTGGAGAGGCTACTAGGCAAGTTGAACCCAATTACTCAGCCCCAGAGAAAGCTTTCCAGCCAAGAAAATGAATAACTAACTTTTCCAGCAGTTACGTCGTAACAACAGCCGAATAACCGTCTAGCTATTTCCAGTGAAATTAACATTGTGTTTCGTTTAAGAGCTTTGAGGCGGCAGAGGTGGACGTTCTCTCGGTTGCTAACCATTACATCTATGGAAACCTCGGTGAAGAATGACAACGAACAAAGAACACTCCAAGAATGACAACAAGGATACCGCCAAAACGCGGTTGAAAATTTGGTCAGTTGAAAGCGTGCTTGGACACATGTACCCCATACAAAATGTAACGTGTTAACTAAACTACCTCATGTACCTCTGTCACATAACTGCCGGATACAAACGGCAGCAAGCAGATTCGGGAATAGTAGCGAATAAAAGTGCTTTACCTAACGCGGGAGAAAATGAAGCACAGAGAGTTAAAGTAAACAAGTGTGGGGCTTAATTGTTTAAAAGCGGAACGTCCCACTTGTCTGGTAAAATGATGGGGTGTGCAAGGTGAACCCGTGGAGCTTGTGGTTATAAACTTCGTACGCAAAATTTGGAGGAGGCTACAAATGTGCTTAGGTGTTTCCTTTAAGTTGGAACTGCATTTCCAACATATAGTCGCAGTGGCAACGGCGACTCAAATACATGCTGAGGAAAGCGGAACGGCAAATGTAAAGAAAAGCTACCGTGCCTCTAGGCGCACTAAGTGGAGGAAACAAAAGTGGTGCGTTGCCGTCCGGATAGAGGGTCCAAAGTGGTTGAGGTACCAGGAGTACACAGGAAGGAAAAGTAAATGAAAAAATATCGAAAAATCCTACGAGGTGCTGTAAGTCAGGACGATGGTTGTGGATTAAACGTAACGAGTGCGGACCAAGGCGCATCGGGAGCCCCCGAAGAGTAGCATTATGGACGCAGGTAATAAATGAGGAGAATTGGCTCTAGCATGAACTGGGGGATATTTTTATCAGATCATGAAGCTAAAAGCTGTTGCAGCAGAGCAACTGGCGGTAATAAGAGCAGAACAGTGGTAAACGACGTGTATCAACGCCATTCTTACATCACCAGCCTAAAGGCTTGCAAGCAACAAGGATAACAGGATCTAACTAAGCTGCATGGAA
Source organism: Dicrocoelium dendriticum (assembly GCA_944474145.2). Classification (NCBI taxonomy): domain Eukaryota; kingdom Metazoa; phylum Platyhelminthes; class Trematoda; order Plagiorchiida; family Dicrocoeliidae; genus Dicrocoelium; species Dicrocoelium dendriticum. Next base: position 59,202,145 of record OX104070.1, on the reverse strand, counting down.
TGACGTCAACGGCAAGCATGCAAGCTGATGTTCGGCACAACGTGCTACATGAGATGATGATAACACGGTCAGAGCAAATATTTCAGATAGCGAGAGGTTACGTTTGAGGTATATGAGCCGGAGGCCTTAAGATGAACTGGCCTGCAGGCTGGTTTCCATAGGAATATTAGCCTAGAAGCAAGCAGACTAGCTTGGGCTTGAATAAACAGTTTATTTGGGATTAAGTGGTAAAGTGAAGCCGTGAGGCGGACCGGGACTAAAATGTTATGCCATTTGCATTCCAGGCGGTCAATATGCAAGGCAGCTATCTTAAAAGAGGCCACGTTAGCGTGTTGTCACGTAAACAAATAAATAAGTAAGTATTTTGTGCTCGCCAAAGCGAGGCAGGCCTTTTGGGCAGGATCCTTATATTGCGTTATTATACATAATAGCATGACTAGCAGCATCCAACGCGGGAGTAGTACAGTTGGAGTCGGTGGTGTGAGCCCTTATGGTCCAAGGTTGCACCCAGTCTATGTCCACAGGATTCGAGAAGTAGAGATGAGAGTCAGAGCACCAATGTGGAGTAGGTTGATGGAAACTAGGCCGATGATGTTTTGTAAACACTGCTGGTCGTAAGTGAAGTAGGAAGAAAAAGCTGAACAATATTTGAGAATAGTGACATGAAATGAATAATTATGTCAGCTTGTCGTACGAGTGCAGGTATCTGCACAGCATTTATAAATGTGGTATCGGGCAACTTGCCAATGTGTGTCAGGGGCGGTGACTTCATTGAATGGCTAGTCACCCACGCCACGTCGCAGTGCCGTTAGACAGACACCTGTAACAGTTTGTAGGGAAAAGGCTTTCATGACGGCGACCCATCACGTTCTGGAACACTGCCGACTGATCATTTGATATTGAAAATATTGAATATGACCGATTACCCTCTAGGATATTAGCAGGCACGTTTCGCCAATTTGTTCCTATGGTCGTGTAGTCACCTACGTGGTCGACAGCATGTGGTCGGAGCTGTCGGCGTCGGACGGCGCAGGTAACTTGCCTGGATTTGCTTAGCTTTCTGGGTTGCTTTGTGGTGTCAAGACTGCGAGGTGCGGGTGGTTTCCTTGTTTTTTCTTGCTTCTATGTCCGGGGGAGCGTGGCTGGTTTGTCCTCATGGGTGTACCATTCAGGTGTTCGTAGTTTTTAGCGAACTAGAGAGAAAGAAACCGGTGGCCATGCATAGGTAAGACAGGGAAAGTGGGTAGCGGCCGAGGCAACTAGGTGAACGGCGAAAATGCGGTCAAAGATTGAGGTTGGAAAAAGGCAGCTCAGTAGGATGGGCCTTGCGTCAAATGGATGAGCAAGAGTTTACACTAAATAAGAATAGACAATTCCAAGGAAGCTAACACCGGTTATTTGGGAATAATTAGTGCGTTTGTGATTACAGTGTAGGCGTAGCAAAGGAGTTTCATAGATATGCAAAAACCTTACGCGCAATTCAAGGTGCAGTGAGCTTACTAGACTGATACGACGAAGGAGAAGCAAGCAGCGCGTTCGGACGGGAAGCTGTTACAGTCAGGCAAGCGCAGGTAAGTTAAGGGAGAAGGGCCGTTTGTCACAAGCTCCTGACCTCATAGCAACAAATTGGACCCATAGCATTGGTGGGATGGTCGACTTTCCTCCAAATACGTGAATGCCTAAGCCTCCGGAGGCAGCAAGAAGTGAGATAGCTAGGTCGGTGAGACCAAAGTCGTGTGTCGAGCAGAATAAAGCACTCTCAGTTACATGAGGATAAAGAAGTCTAAAAAAGGCACCCCCCAGTTAATCAAGAAACTGGAAGCAATTGTGAATCGAGGGTACACAATGAAAGGCAACGGATGGAAGTGAAGGCTAGATGTAGCTAAACTCATGGGCCTTATGACATAATAACAGATACACGAGAAGTGGGGAAGCGGCGCGGGTCGTTTGGCAGTTATACCTATTCAACTAACAACGACATCTAATGCAGCATCTCATGTCTATTATCCCCAAATGCGTGTTTCTATATACCATGGATTGACATAGGTTGCGACTGCGTTGACACAAATGTTAACCTGCTACAAGTTCATTGCCATGAAGCCGGTAAATGGTTTTGCTGTTTAACCAAACAGATGTTTGCATACTTCATAAATTGTTTGGTCTTTACATAGTAGCCGAAGGCTGCAGATTATTGGTGGTAATTTGTCACAACCAGGTTCATTCAGAGAAATAGCACGTGCTCGGAAATGTAGCCTACGCACGTTTCAACCTTCTGAGAATCGTCAGCAGTACGCATTCCATCCAACCCAGGTAGAACTCCAACCCGAAACAAGACCGTTGGCTTTCCGTGGTTTAGAGCACTGAGCTACGGTGCTAAATCACAATTAGCTTGTGTCTCAAATTATGCCGTACACTCAGTCACTGCGTGGTGCCGTCGAAGTGTTCGTGCAGCTGCGTACCTCGTTGGCATGGGTCTTCGGATAAAATAGAAGCTTATACATCCACCACAAATAGTTGCATGCGTTCCTAGCTGCTCCTACTGTAACGTGCACACCGAGAGGCCGCTAACTATAAGTACCATTTTAAACTTCTTGCCTGCAGTTACATTTTACACAGGAAACTGCAAGCTGTGCTCTACAGTCATGTAGTTTGTTTACAAAATCTGGTGTTATACGTGGCATGATTGCATTTGACAGATGTTCACCTGTTTCGAAACAGGTTATGTTTTACTTCCTTTCATTACCGTTTTAACAGCGCTCGCCCTCCGGTAGTAATTTATTTATTCAACACTTTAGGCATACGAGTAATGTCTAGCACTTATACTGTACGAAAAAAGGGGTTGTAAAAGACTTCATAGGCACGTAACATTGAAGCGTGGCACTGTGACTGCCGATAAGCTACACACATTTTAGAGACAAACGGCGACCTATTTATATGGATGAATAAACAACACAGCTGCGTACTATTGACCAGAAAATGTCGCTTTCCTCTCTAAAAATATACATAAATGTGATATTCCTATGCTCTCAAACCTGTGTTCGTGTGGGCTCAGCTCAGTTTTTGCATTGCTTGCCCACTCCGTTATGAACGACAAGCAAGTTAAAATTAAAAACTGGTTGGGGCATACTGTACAGAGTGTCCTTGCGTTGGGTATTATTGTGTCTTTCGTGGCACTTGTATGTTGGATGTATTTGTAGTGCATTGTCATGCCAAATGGGTCATGTGCTTGGAGATTTGCAAGTAGACGCCTCCGGCCGGTGTTCTTGCACCTTGCTAAAAACAATCTGATAGAAGCGCCCCGAAGGTATGCATGCACTTTTTGCCTCTTCAGATCAACTGCTCACAAAAGTGCAATCCAAGAATTTTGGACCATTTAAGTGCCTATATTTCTCTTGAAAATTTGTGAGCACATTCAACGTAGCAAGAGAATAATAGCGCTAACAAACATACCATAAAAGGTTAAAATCCTTCCCATAGGATAAATAACAAAAATATCGTTTGATGATATCTTACATACAAAAGCGGCGTATGTACCCTGAACATTTAACATAAGTTAGTTATCAGGTAGTAATCCGTCAGCGGATTTCTCCTCACTTGTCCTGGTATACCCAAGCGATACGTCGGGTATTTCCGGTTGCGTTATAAGTTTACTAGTGTTTACCATTTTATTACGCTGCAAATGCTTTATTCAACCATTTCATACTACTATCCAGTCCTGAATGCTATTTTAAACAAAGCGTTTACGTATCCTTCCCGCTGACATCTGCTGCCAGCTAGAAGTAAGGTGCGTAAACTTGTATGTAGACTTAAGGTTATGGAGGGACTTCAGTGCAACACAGGATTGGTAGAATACCATAACGATTGCTCCAGGTTAGGCCAGTACCCCAATGATCTTTAAGCACGGCGACCTTAATTATGTGGAGTTGCGTCCAAAGCGCGCATTTAGCAAGCACTTGTTGTTGCATGACCCGTACTCGTATATTTGATCCAACCACTGATGTCCCAGTTATACAGCTTAAAGCTGATTGGAACTAAATGCATATATCGGTCATTACGGCAGCTAATTCGTGTTCAGTATTTGATACTTGTGGCATTATGTTTAGGTTAATGTGTTGAATTCTTCATTGGAATGCTACTTGCAAAGTGCAGAAGTTGCTCTGGGCAGGCAACGAAAAGTTCTAGTCAACAATAGGGAGGCGCGAGTCATACAGGAAGCCAAGCTCAACGTTAGCTAGATAAGAGGTGAGTGCTGGACATCCAGCGCATAACCGGAACATCGTTATACGTCTGTATCAAAAGAGTACACCTTGTTGACAGCTGGAGAGAGACAGGAGGACTTGGCCAACAAGGGTATGCAAGGCCTATCGTGGCTGAACTTGGCACTCTGTACATCGGGGCCGGCCAGTGGGCAGGACCGTTTTAGTTGCGAGTCAGACAAATGCTCGGTAACAACTAGCATCGTACACGCTCACTTTAAATGCTCAATTCGGATCAGCAGGTTAGGTGCCTATACTAACAGCTTGGCTAACTAATACGCGGCCATGCCCGCTGGAATTCGCCATGGTGAGCCTCACCTTATGCATACGACTAAGCTAACGGGTAACGTGCGCTCTCCTGCGGCAGGTGCAGTCAGCTGCTTTTGAGAAACGAGTACGTCAGTGAAGATTCACATAACCTGCAATTAATTGTGGGGAACTTACGAGTGTTGAAAACACGCTTCACACCACTAGAGCTGGGGAGCTAATTAATGTGGCTGCGCTGAGTTATCAAACTGCGCGTTAAGAATATATTAAAATCTCACGCACACCACTAGCGGCACCAAAGTCCATGGACGACATGAGCATTTCAAAAAATTGGGTTGAAAATACAAATATAGGCGTACTTAAGGTGGACCGTACTGAGATTCCGAAGTGCATTGGGATTAGGCTGGTTCATCTAAATGGGTGAAAACTGGTCAGGGTTTGACCAATAAGCCAAGGCAGGCCAAACCTACAAAGGAATTGTTACCTGCTGCCGTACACTAGCCCAGCATTGATCTATAGACGCAGTCAGCGGAGGAAAAGGTAACGCAGCAAAACGGGTTGTCCCTTCGGGCGTAGAGCCCCGGGGATAAACAACCGCGTCCGGAGAGACTAAGCATGTGCTATACGATTTGCTGCAGTGCCCTTAACAAACGGTGGGTGTCATTGGCGGGTTGTACGCAAGTAGACGCGGCTGCTTTTTCTGGGGGTTAACTGTCTTCAAACGAACTTGCCTACAACCTGCTTGTTGACTTTGCAAGCTACAGAACTGGTTGGCCTAGGCAGCAGGCTGGTGGAGAAGTCCGCTTGATGCTAAAGTTAAAATGCAAACCTTGGCAGGCACAATTATTCCAAGCGCTGCAACCGTCTAGGTATTATCCTGCTTTCTTAGAGGGTGTTGGGTAGATGTAGCTATTCTAGCTTATCCACCACTCAAAAATAACAGGGACTTCTGTACCTTATTACGACAGGCGGCGATGGACGCGGATACTTCCTTGAGCGTCATTGACTTAACGCTTTCGAATGCTGCTTCATAGGCTGCTTCATATTGGGTGTTTACCCTGGAGAAACAATTGATAGATTTGATGTATAGGACTGCTCTTGAGAACGAAGTCGAATTATGAACCAGAATTCATATCGGGAGTACCTTTTCACCCTTGATACAATGATTGCCAAACCTCTTCGCTGGATGGAACTGAATGTGAGACCACCATATGCCTGGGCGATCATGGCTTTTTGAACTTAGCACTAAACACACACAGAGTTACAGAGTGTAGTCGACTGGACCGGCATTTTATCGCATTGGTTTTTTGAAGTTGCGCGATAAATCTATTCGAAGTAATGTGTTCCCTAAACAGGACCAGACCAATTTGGAACAGAGTTGGTATGTACTCAACTCGGGCTCCTTCGGTCAACGAAGGTTAGCGACAAAAGGGTCTTGGAACCTGAGCAACTCGTAGTGCAGCCTAGCCAATCCAAAAGTCAGAGCCGGAAAAGCTAAGATGCCATTTACAGGACGTCAGACCACAAGTTGAAAACAAACCTTATGAATGTCCATGCCAAATTTGTACAACAACTCGGCGTTCAAATGCAACTCGCGGTCAACAGCAATGGCCAACAGATAACACAAGGAAGCAAAAGGGTTCTAATATCAGCGTTGTCTAAACCGAAGTGGGCAATCCTCGATCGTTCAGCCAAATAGAAGTGCACCTGGAACTCAAATGGTGTGAGCCAAATTAGCTTGCGCGCTCAGCCATTGATAGTGCCATCAAATTCGGCTGTTGCTGTGCTCGCTGGATTATTTTACTTCATATACCGTCGACTCTATATTTTAATTTTAAAAGAGCTAATTTTTTGTTTTGGTAGGTATCAAGGTCAAGGTTGTCCTACTCCGTCAAGAATTTGAAAACATTGCGCGTTGCTGCTTTACATCCGCACCATAAAGGATGCGGCCAAAAATCCAGAAACACAAACAAAGTTATTTCGGAGAAATGTCTTGGAAGATATCGCAAGAGTCGTGATGGTTGGTACTTTCCAAAGTGTTGGTGTAAATGGGGAAAATGAACCATTAGGGCAGATATAAATTGACTTGACTTGTCATGCTTTGAATGTCTGAATGATAGTTCGGTCAGACAAGCAAAGGAAGTTGGATGGGACCAGCACAGACTATGAATCAGCGGGTGTAACTGGGCCGTATGACGGTCCAAGGAGTAAGAAAAGAGGCCGGGGTAGCAAGCGTAAACATTGAGCGAGGCAAAACGGGTAAAGTTTTGTGGTTAATCAAAGTCCAAGTGTGAACGAGTAGCCACCTAATTGAAGTTTTACCATACAAAGTCTAATAAGCAATCAATGGGTAGTGATTGGTCGTTCTGGTGTCAAACAGTGGGGAAATCCCAACTAGGTTGAACCAGTTAATTTGTCCTTTACACTGAACGCATTCGCCATCCAACGCCCTAACTGACTTCGTGGCAACTTCGGTATAAGTGGAGAATTAATGACAAAGTGTTACGGAGGCAAAATACTCAGTAGAGCGAATTCTAGGACGTTCAGGTCTTCCGGCGTTGACTACAATAAAATATGTCGAAACATGTCTATTAAGTTACAACGGCAAGCTGAGTACACTTATTTGGGCGTAGGATAGCCAACTGTGCGTAAATCATTGCGGAGTTACTAAAGGTGTGTTCAATCAATGCTCCTTTAAGAGAGGCGCTCGGCTGTCTAACGGTGGAAGATGACAGCCAGGTTTTGGACGACGACGATAAAGTGGAAGTGCTGCTACTTGTGTCCCAAACTCCCCACGGGAAGGACAATGGGTCAGTCCTGCCTTCACAACCGTCCTGCTCAAGTAGCTATATAATGCATGAAATGATTATCCCCGTGCCGGTATAATGCACCGTGTTGGCTAGTTCGAACACATAGAAAGCTGCCGGCTCTGACAATGCACATCCCGCCCTAGTTAAGCCACTGCCTGGTATCCTTCATTATCCTGTCACGGAATAATTTTACCAAGCTCTGAAGGTAGGCAAGCTACCACCTGATTGGAAGGCGACCACTGTCGCAACTCACAAGTGGGTTCCACGTCGCTGACTCTTGACTATATACTTCTTGTTTGACCAGCAAAACGCTTATGTGTTTAGAAAATCTTATAAGAAAAGGATATGCGAACGCTTGCCTGAGCACATTCTCAGTAGAGCAGGGCAGCATGGTTTTCTCCAAGGCCGTCATATCTTACCAATTTACAGTGCTTTTAGTTGGAGTTATCGTAAGTTTTGTTAGTGGGGTGTCGGTTGATGGGTACAAATTTGACTTAGGAAATCATTGGACTCAGCGCATCACCGAGTTTTCATCGAGAAGCTGCCATGGTTTAGATTGCTTTCTCAGTTTCAATGTGGCTTTCTGCATTTTTACTTGGAAGGACTTTTAGAGTCTGAGTGGGGTAAGCAAATTCTAATGTTAGCCTTGCATACTTGGTGTCTCCAAAGTTCGGTACTGAGTCCATTATGGTTTCCTATGTTTATAAACGACCCGGTTCAGATTTTTGTGGTTCTATGCCGTGTCTTTACAGGTGCGTTGGAGAAAGACGGTTGGAAAAATCAAGCCAAACTGAGGAGTGGTATCATCGCTGTGGTGGATTGGTTAAGCAAATGGGATGTACCTCTGGATGATAATGAGTGTCAGTTGCGTACCAATATGGGAAGGGGAATTCCGGTGCCGTCCCCTGCGGGGTCATTATTATTGCAGTGATGAAGCCCGCTATTTAAGTGTCATCATGGTAAACGATTTTAGCCTTCGACACAATGTCACACAGTTGCAAATAAAATGCGTCAATAGTGCTAGGAGCACTGCTAACCATCAGTTGTTATAGTAGTTTGGTAATGTTTTGCTGTGGACACAAGTGTTTTTCTAGATTTGACGAACCGGCGTGCAGCTGGCGCTGTGACCGTAATAACACCTTGGCTGAAGTCTTGAGTAACGCGGTTATCGTCCCTATCCGCTACTCCAACTGCACACTGTTTTTCCTGGACTGCCGAGGTTCCGGTATCAAGAGCGGAAAGTTAACTACCAACTATACCAACCGACGGTTATCAAACATTTCTGAACTTATGACTACTCGACGATTCCAAGTATCTTTTAATAATTTGGAACCAAGTACGGACCCGTGTTCAGAAACTGTCGAGTGACTAGGTTCGATTGGCGGGTCTGGAATCGAAGTGGACGAATCATCACGTTTCCAATATGGGACGCCTTAAAGGTAATCCTATCCCATAATTTCACGTAGCAATACCTCCGGACTTCACGTACATTACCAATGCTATCCTTAAGTACCTAGACCTAAATTCTACGGATTTCACTCTTTGCTCTGATATTGTAATCTCGTCTCAGTGGTCCCTTTGCTCCTGACTACTTGGACCCTAATGATCAGGGATGGGCATACTTATCGGTCTGCTCATATCTCCCTGAGAATATCGTTGACTTTTCCACTTCCCCTCAACAGAACGCTTTCCTGTTCGCCCTCTGCATTACTTTTACATTTGGACGGATATCCCATCGTACCTGGCTCTTATATACCTTCGGCTGACCAGCCTCCAGTTTCTGACTGCTCTCCGACATCCGAGACGTTATTACTCTAGGCTCTACATTCCAATCACTCTGTTCCCCTCGTCACGAGATTTTTGCTTGGTCTGGAACCTCTACGGTTACGAAGAGTGAGACTCAACCTCACATTCCTATTCCAGAAGATAAACAACCCAAGCACGAGCCTTACTGGACTTAACAAAACGTTGACTCTCGGTACCCACTCCGACATAGATCCTTAACCATATCCCTACCTACAGCCCGCACCAACGTGCGTAACAACTACGTTCTTTACAGGTTCGCTGGCGTCTGGAACGGGCTACCATTACAAGTTAGGGCAGCCAAAAATACTGCAAAGTTCCGATCATCCCTACATAGACACCCTGCTACCCTGCCTATCTGCGAGCTCTTTAACACCAATAAACCGGAGGAGGAAATTTATGAACATGGCCCAGAGCACTTCCAAATCCGAAATCCCAACATTTCGGACACAGGCCCACCAACTAACTCTCCTTTACTCGCCGGGACTGTCTGCGCCGCATACAGTTCTGTTTGTTGACTAAGCGGGAGCCATTCTTCGTAGGCTCCAACCATCTCGGAGACCTCGTTAAATTTTACACCCTTTATCAATAAAACCGGCATCATCCTTACCCTGCCCTATCCTTGTCGTCGTACCTGATTGCACTCCGTTAACTAGACAGTCAGTACTGCACCTTGCTTTAATCTAATCTCATCTGACCAATCTCTTGCCTTCTGATTGCATCCTTACTACCGAAACCTAAATGACCTGGGCTCTACGTTCCCAAGGCACCGAATCCCTTGCCCAAGAAGTTTGCTGCATTAGCTTTCTCTCTACTAGTGTAGCCTCTTTCATCACTTAACTTTTTCATCTCCGCCAACCCTCTCTCTTCGTTCACAAACCTTAAGTAAATAACTCAGCCATGATCCGCCGACTAATGCAGTCTCGCTTGATCAGTCTACAGCTCCGCCACCTGTCAGACTATTGTGATGTTACCGGCCAACGTTGAGAAAAGCAAACACCCTGCACTCACAACCTTGAGAGTCACGCTGACTTTACTACTCCAACTCAGTAAACATCTAGATGCTCTCTTTGTCATTTCTGTACTGCGCTTAATGCCTTCATTGTACGCCGATTAATCACGTATTGCCTGAAATATCTTTTACTCTCCGAACTCTCCCAGATCACTGTTAAGTTAACAAACAATGTTTGGCTGACGGATTGCTATGTGTGCCTCTGTAGTTTCTGTTCCATAAACCTTGATCCAGTACTTTCGTTTTCGCGATCGTTATACTCCTTCCTTCTTCAATCGGACGGCCACATCTCAGCGCCCTGCCAAGACTCCAGTGCATTGTCTCCGACTGCCTCTATGCTACAGAGACACACACGGTACGCGCTCTACGGATATGATGATTATTTGCTCCCCATGAGAGCCTGCAGGATGTTTCCTCCCTTTTGAGGCAATTCAACAGTATGACTTCATTTAGTACTGACCGATGGGCCTCCTGCTCTTCGAACCCACTCCGACTTCTGAGACGCTTCCTTACTTGCTCGGTTGACTGGATGGATCTGTTTTCATTACTTGGAGAGCCGCATGGGCTTTTCCACTCTTTACCAATAAGCCCTTCTCACCCCGACCCTAACCTTTTTTTATCTAGCTTTCTGTTTTCATTACCCTCTTTTTATCGGACGGTCAGCTTTACTGCGTTGCCGTGATCTTGGCTCACCTGCCTAGTCTGTTTCCCTCAGTCTGCTACTATGCTACCGAGACTTATGCGGTATAAGCCCTATAGCCTAAACATGATTCTTCACTTAAATCTATAGCCCGCTAGACTTGCCCACCATTTACTGCTGGCTCCTCTCTTACCTTTACCATATGCCATTAACCAAACGCGCCGACTAATCAAGTCCTACCAGAACGGCCTCCTGCTCTGCGGATTCTTTCAGACTTCTGAGACGTCATCTCTCTTGGTTCGGCAGACTCAACTACCCGACTACATTACCTGGAGAGCATCGTGGGCTTTCCCTATCTTGCTTCAATAAACCTTTCCCATCCTGACCCTAACTTTTATTATCGTGCTCTGCTTTCATTTTTGCTTCAATTGCAGTGCCTGGCCCTACTGCTGTGAGGTGATACAGTCTCACTGACTAGCCTCTTTCTCTGAATGCTCCAATGCTAATTTGACTTAAGTGGTATACGCTGTGCATACCCAAAGCTCTTGTTCCCCATTACCCGGAGCTTCCGCTTGACTCGCTCACCCTCTATTGTTGCGGACCATTTCCTGCCAGTAACGTCACGTGCTATCCCTAGGCGCCGACTAATCTAGTCTCGCAAGACCTGCCAGCTTTTTTCAGTTTTACTTTAGAGTTATTCCACGTGACAAGTCTTGGTTCGGCTGACTCAACGTCTTGTTTACATCACCTGGAAAGCCCCGTGGGCTCCCCCACTCCTTAGCACTAAACATTTCTCATACCGACCCCAACCTTTTCTTGTCACGCTTTCTGTTTCAGCCCCGTTTTCAATCAAATGACCAGGTTTACTGCCCTACCGTGATCCTGTCGCACTGGACTAGTCTGTTTCTTTCTAACTTCTGCCATGCTACCGAGCCGTAAACGGTATAGGCACAGCAGAGTTAACTCTATTACCCCTACTCTGAGGGACTGCTAGACTTGTACCCTCGTTATTGTTATATCCTCTTTCTTATCTGCATTGTACGAAATAGTCCCAAAGCGCCGCTTAATCCAATCCCGCGTAGTCGGCCTCGTATTCACTGAATCCATTTGGACTTCTGAGAAATCACTTCTCTTGGATGGGCTGACTTAATGGTTCTGTTTACATTACTTGGAGCGCATCGTGGTCCTTTCCACTCTTTACCAATAAACCCTTCTCACCCTGACCCCAAACCTTTCCTTATCTAGCTTTCTGTTTTCATTACGCTTTTTAAATCGGACGACCGGCTTTAGTGCATTGCCGTGACCGTGGCTCACCTGCCTAGTCTGTTTCCCTCATACTGCTACTATGGTACTGAGCCGTACGCCGTATACGCCCCATCATCATCATCAGCAGCAGCAGCATCATCAAAAGCAGTACATCAGCCATTTGAACTGATGCTTCCCTGCCATACAACCATGAGGACCTATGAAATAAAGAATAAGAAGAGGGAGAGAAGGGGGACTTACCCGAAAACCTTAACGCCATAAGCAAGCATTCAGGGTCAAGGCGCCTACACCTTGTGTTAACAACATTCCGTCAGAAACAACTGGCTATCGTGCAAAGATAAGGCGGCATCGGCGAGACAGTTTCCTTGCGGCTTTCACTGCCACGCGTCATAATCAGCCATCACCCCGCAGCTAACTCAGCACCAAACACACTTTAAACAGACAATCCGATTAGGAGACGACAGCAGACGTGCCACTGGTGTCTACTGCGAGCCATGTCCTGTAAAGTCTCGAGCCAAGCACAAGGTGATTCACGTGGACTCCAACCCGGAAGGCGAGACGGACCAACGGCACCCAGTTTGGTGGTCAGTTACTTCATTTCCCGCTGCCAAGTCAACTTCTGTCCACCACGAGCCTGGCGCCATCCGACACCTGGTAAACTGAACAAGGCCCTCCTAGGTAAGCGGTGACCAGGCATGCGTAGCACGTGCCCAAGCCAACGTAACTTATTCAGTGCTATCTCTTGTTCTAGGGAGCTAGCATGATAATCACCACCTAGTACTCGCCTACGCACATCATCGTTGCGGACACGCTGGTGCAATCCGACACCAGCAATGCTCCGCAAACAACGATGATCAAAGACTTGAAGGCGCCTCAGATCTTCAGACCGAAGGGGCCGAGTATTACTACCATAGAGAAGAACGGCCCTCACTGTGGTCCTGTACACACGGCCTTTCAGACGGAGAGAAACTCCCTTCTGTCGCCAAAGATGACACAGGTTCAAGAAGGCAGCTGTCGCCTTTGCAATGCGTGAGCTCACGTCAGTTTCTATGCGCCCATCATTGCTGATGCGGCTGCCAAGATAAGTGAATTGATCAACCACCTCGAGTTCCTCGTTAGCAATCGTCAAGGGGTCATCGAGTGGCTGGTGGTCCTGCAGCAACACTTTGCACTTTGAAGGTGCGAAGTGCATACCAAATAATGGGACCACTCTGGTTAGGCTATTCAGGGTTGATTGTGCCGCCTCAACATTGTCAAAAAGCAACACGATATCGTCCGCATAATCTAGATTAACTAACCGTTCACCAGACGGAACTTCAACGCCTACATCGTTGGATTCCGCAAGGGAACACTCCATGATAGGATCCACGACGAAATTGAACAAAAAGGGGGAAATCGGGCAACCCTGTCGAACGCCAGTTGTAGTCGAAAAGCTATCCGATAGGGCACCATAGACCCTGACGCGGCCTTTAGTGTTCGAGTATAGAGCACGAAGGATGTACACATATTTCGTGGGAACACCTTTCCGCGCAAGTATTTCGAACAGAATCGATCGATCGACTAACTCGGACGCAGTGTTGAAATCGAGGAACACAGCTACTGTCGGTCCGCGGTATGCGTGGCGCTGCTCTAGCCCCTGCCGCAAAGTAAATATATGGTCTATACAGTCACGTCCTGGGCGAAAACCGGCCTGCTTTTCTCTAATCCGAGATTCCCGTTCTGCAGTGAGACGACGAACGATAATCGAGGCCAGTAATTTTGACACAACTGGCGTTACGCTAATACCCCTGTGGTTCGCACAGTCTGTGCGACTGCCCTTCTTGTATATTGCCAGTATAATCGATTCGCTCCAATTAGCCGGCACACTCTCTTCGTTCCAGATACGTTCGAATAGGGTGGTCAGTGCTTTGCAAGGACCTCACCTCCATCCTTAAATAGTGCAGGTGGGAGGGAATCCGGGCCAGCGGCACGAAAACGATTGAGAGCTGTGATCGCTTTTCTGACCACGATTTCCGACGGAGGCTCTAAACTAACCGTCCATGGCTCGTCCTGCATCACCTGAGTCGGAAGAGGTCCGGGAGCAGGGGGCCAGCTGAACTGATGTTCAAAGTGCTCAGCCCAACGAGCCATACGGCGTTCATTATTGTGTATCAGCGCACCCGCGCTGTCCCTGATTGTCTCACTGACGCCTGGTTTCCTCGGACCAGTGGTGCGGATTAGCTGGAAGAGCTTCCGGTAATTGCCTACTGCTCCTGCCTCCTCCATTTCTTGAGCCCGACTGGTCCACCAGGCTTCCTTGTCAGCACGTAGGCTCCGCTTTAGTTCACGCCTAATAGCCCGTCTGGTCACATTGTGTTCAGAACCAGCCGGGAGGTGCCTTCTAGCTTCCAAAAGGTTCACGGACCTCTCGGATATCCAGTGACTGGTGCGATGAAGGCTGATAGTGCCACAAGCAGATGCTCCTGCGTCGTGCATAGTGGCCGAGATCCTATTCCACTGAAGTTCAGTGTCATTAGGACAAGACAGCAAGAGTTCGTTATGCAGTGCTTCTTGATAGGCTTGCCTGCCAGAGGGCTGGGACAATTTCTCCGTTGCCAATCGGGGGAGACGCTTTGTGCGCCTCCCGGTAAAGTTCATGGAGAAACGACAGCGCACCAAGGCATGGTCAAAGTCCACACAGGTACTCCAGTACGAGCGGCAATCCAGAATGGAACCACGCCACCTGTAACTTATGGCTGTGTGGTCAATTTGGGTCCATCGCTGGCCAGCTACAGGTGGACGCCAAGTGGCACTTCGGCGCTCACTGTGTCTAAAATCAGCGCTAGTAAGAAACAACTGGTGCTCCGCACCCAGTTGCAGCAGACGCTTGCCGTTGTCAGTCCGTTTGGTGTTAAGACCATACTTACCACCAGCTGAGCTTCTGAAGAGCCCAGACGTCCTACTTGTGCGTTCATATCCCCTGCAATTACTATAATATCTGAACTAGTAGCACTGCGTAGCAGCTTGTTCAGTTCGTGATAGAAAGTGTCATTGACTGCATTAGAACTGCAGTCCGTGGGAGCATAAGCAGAAATCACAAACCAACAGCGTTTTGTTTTACTTCGCGAATTCACCTTAGCTGATGTCGTCAAACGGGCTGCACATAAACGGCCGTTCACCGGAATCCAATCAACCAACGATGACTCAGCCTTGGAACTGAGAATGCTACCTACACCAGCTTGACCCGTGAGTGCCGCATTGGCGTCTCCGGATGCTTGCAACCAATAACAAGAGGATAAGCCAGGTGCAGTCAATTCAGTAACCTCGTTAGGGTCATTAATCCTAGTTTCGGACACACAACACACATCAACACCCAGTGTGTCCAAGGTGCGTGCGAGTGCAGCCTGCTGACCCGTTTGTCTTAAAGTGCGGACGTTGAAGGTCGCCATGGTAACGGGGCAGCGTGGCCTTATAAGGAACTTTTGCCGATAGTCGTTCGATAGGTGCTGTGGGATGATGGCTGCAGATGGTTCTACTCCAGTAGCACTTCGGTTGCTGTCAATTGAGCTGGGAATTATAGAAGGAAGGTTAGTAATGGATGCCGGGATGAGAGTAAGAGAAAAAGGTGGAAAAGAAAGAAGGGAGGCGCCAGCAGTAGCATGCTTTCGCTTATCCGCCTTGCTGTATGCAGCAGATAAGGCGACCCTTGGTAATCTGCGCGACGGCCGATGCAGGATGAAGTTTATGGCTGAAGAAAATGTCATGGTTGTATGTGGGCTGGGATACTGCCAGGGCGCCCAGACCTAGACAGGAGAACGATTAGGGTCCTCATCCAAAGCCTTTGGCTCAAAAGCCTGCCCGCAAGGCAGCGGGGTGGCAGTGATTTAGTTTTACAGAAATGGACACCATCCCATTTCTAACCCCCAACCTGGAGGACCAGGAGACTGAGCTTGTCCGATCTCTCACCATTGACCAACCTGGTATACGCCCCGCAGTCTGCACATTACGTTTCCCTTAAACTTAGAGCCTCAGGGGCTTGCCCACCATTTACTGCTGACTCCTTTGTTACCTTTACTAAATGTCCTTATGCAATCAAGTCCACATCGGTCTCCTGCTCTCCGGATTCATTCACACTTCTGAGACGTCACCTCACTTCGCTCGGCTGACTCCACTATCCCTTTACAATACCTGGAGAGCCTTGGGGACTTCTCCCAACCTTCATCAATAAACCTTTCTCATCCTGTCGCTAACTTATATTTTAACGCGCCCGGTTTCCAATTCTTCTTCAACTGGTGCCGCGGTGTTCTAGTCCATTGATCAGTTTCCTGTTCGTTGACTGCTCCTATTCTACCCAGACTTAAACTTTATACGCTACACAGACTCAACGCTCTTGTTCCCCTACCTCTTGAGGCTGCAAGACTCGTTCATCTTTTGTTACAGCCACTTTTCCTGCGTTTATTTTACGTGCTATTCCTACGCGCTGACTAACTCAGTCTCACTAGACTGGCCCCTAGTTTTCAGATTTTACTCAGAGTTCTTCGACATTACAAATCATAGCGATTGCCGGACTAGTTCCCTCCCTATTTTAATAGACCTTTTCTTACCTTCTGTATAAGCCTAGCCCAAAAACGCCGACTAATCCAGTCCCGCTTAGTCGGCCACATACTCATTGACTACATTTGGACTACTGAGACGTCACTTCTGTTGGTTCTGCTGATATATTGGTTCTGTAAACACTAGGTGGAGAGGCTTGTGGGCCTTTCCACGCTTTACAAATGATCCCTTCTCATCTAGACCTTAACATTTTCTATCGTTTTCTGTTTTCATACCTGTTAACTCGGACTGCCGGCTTCACTGCCCTGCCGTTATCTTGTTTCACCTGACCCGTCTGTCGCTTTCTGCCTGCTTTTGCTTTCCTATTATCCATGGCATTTTCTCTTCTTGCGCTCCATTTTTATTCCCAGTGCTTACACTCATTGCGTATCCAAGGTATCCTCGTGCGCATGGTCTCCTTCGCTCGAAGCTCGCTCCTGATTATTGGCTGCACTCGGACTATTGCTAAAGGTTACTTGACTAGAACTTCCAGTAGTATACTCAAATTTCCACTCTTCCTATTCCTACGCTCGTTAACTTTTGCTCGCATCTGTCTATTATTGAGACCGTACGTGGCTGGACGACTCCTATTGCAAGGCAGCTTTGGCCTCCAGTGACCATTTTCCTAGAATCTGACGGCTTTTGTACTGTTGAATCATGGGCTCTGTAGCGTAATTACTCTTCCAAACTACTCTTGTCACTGCCGTCAGCATACGTTTGCTCCTAGCCGATTCCGTGAATTTCCTTTTCCTCTTGGAACGTTGCTCTACCTATTTTGCGCCCGCACTCGGTCTCGACTTAGTTGTCCTTAGTTTCACCTAAGCTGCCTCTCGCATTCAGACTGCTGCCATCATCGGTTTACCTGTTCCTCACCAATCATCGCATCATTCGCTTAAGTTTTGATAAAACGCTGTTATATCGGGCTTTTGACACCGCGCGTGCAGAAACTTCTTTCCACTTAGTGGTTGTACTCTGAGTCACATCAGCTACGTATTGTATAGAACGCACCTGCAAATCATTTATAATAAACAAAACTGTAAAAGTTTTATTTTATCATAGGCACCGGCGAGCGCCACCAGTCTGTATTAGTGCTTCTTGATTCATGGCTTCTCTGTTCGGCTGACTCTTGTCCGTTGCCCGTTTTACCCAAGATTCCCACGGTTACATCTGCCAAAACAAGGTTTATCTACTGGGACTTGTCGACCCATCCTTAAACGCTTGGTCCTTTTTCCGGGAAATTGAAAAACCCACACCCTGTTCCAAATGGAGTTCCTTCCGCCATCATGGAGACGCTGCCTGCACGGCGTTTAAACAAATGTGTTTAGTTGGCCTCGAACTCAGAGAGAACAATTTACCCACCTGAAATAATAGATTTACATGGATCCCCCGTTCTACAACCGAACGTGATTACTTTCACTGCCTCAAACATTCCTATTCGCCAGTCACATGGAGCTATTCTGATGTCATTTCACGGAGAGCGTTGCGCAAGTATACGTGGCTTTTCCGATGGCCACGCATGGAATTTTCACTCCACTATGAAAACAGTCACACATACTTGCATTTGAAGGAATCCCGAATCCACTTTGCGAAGCACGGCATTTTTACCTATTAAGGACATATTCAGCCCCAAAAGCAACTTCATTCACCGACCCCATGACAAGTCCAGCGTAGATAGATGGACATAGGTTGCTAGCCGAACAAGAATATAATAGAAAAGCGGGCCTCTATTAACCGTGTGTTTACTCACCAGCATCATTATCATTCTACTCTTCGAATCTCGCATTCTTGACCGGCTTCAACGGCTTCTGCCGCATCAGTACTAAGCCATTAGTCCAAACAACGAAGAATTTTGGCAGTCAACCTACTGCGAATAATAGAGTGCAAAACCGGTCTATACTATTCATAGCCGACTTGCACTACTGTTCAACGGTAGCTACGGCTGTGCCCCAGGAAGTGGTGGGTTGTTGTCTGGCAAGCGTTCTCCAAATAAAATGCCGTACATGTCCGCTTAACAACACTGAAACGTGGCGGATGTGTCTCGCCACAAAATAAAGTCACAGCTAAACATTTTACACCGACGCAGTCTTCAGCCTTCTATGTTCAACCTGTGCAACTAATTTTACTATGAAGAATGTTTTGTTGGAGCACAGAGCATCCATATTTCGTAATGGTTGTTGGTTGCACCAAGACCTTGTTTTAGCTCCTGTGCTCACGGACCACAACCTGGCGAAAATACCCCAAACTTGTGTTTTGACGGATTTTTGCGCGCCACAGCGCCATAATGTTCCTCGGTCTGACTATTACCTGACAATGTTCTCACTCATATGGACTACAGCTTTTTTTTATACCTTTCATTAAAACGAAATGTTTTAACCTGCCAAAGAAGCTATGTTTGTATGCATATTTGCTCACGTTTTCACAGATGTGTCCCCTTTTACCGAGAATATACTATTTATTTATTTATTAACTATGACGGCGAAGGGCGACTTGTGTGTACTTGGGTGGTAAAAGCTTGGTAATCTTTGCAAGTCAACCTTACCTTTGGCTAGGCAACACTGATGCGGAACCCCAGCCAATACCACCCCTAAATGTTTCCCTTCGTTACCGTCAGTCTGCGGTGCAAACCCCCGGACAAAGAAAGGTTTGGGCACCACATCTGATCAGCAGCATCGGTGGATGCCGCATCCAAACGTTTGCATTTGGGCAGGTCCTTTCACGCTAGTCGCTTCAACTATTCCACCCTTGCTGCTCCCGCATACACGCCTACATTACTGTGACAAGCCAGGAGTTCCCAAAAGCATGCCATAACGCTCATTGTACGAGGAAACTCCTCCGATTAAATCGACATCCGTGTGTTCTGCCATTCTCTATGGCCCCACGCTGGATGACTGGGCAATGGTCATACAACAGCCCAAATCTGCCGTCCGGGTTCACACAGTGGATGCAAACTCTTAGACCGTGTTTACATGCGGCCGCCGTGCGTCCGAAGCAAACTACTTCATTTATAACTACTCACTGGTTACACGCTGCTAAACCTCACACGTCCCAAGTTTGTCTCTTGCAACAACGGACGCCCTCTCCTATAAAATGCTACCGCACCCCTGCACTATCAGCTGAAACAGGTGAAGCAGAGCTGACGGCTCACTTAAATTACCTATCAAATGCATATTCACCTTTCCAGCATGATTGGTACTATCGCACCCAAATAACACCACGTAGTCCATCAAGTGCGCCGCCCAGCTAAGTTGCCATAGGAACCGCGCGCGACGGTGGTACTGGAACCATTCTGCGCTGCGCACCCATATAACATCCATACGCCTAAGACGACGCGCGCAATCGGGCGTATACAAGTAGGACGGCGACATGTTGAACAGAGCCGTTCTATCGTTAGGGTTACAGAAGCGAAGGTGAGCACAACACCGCTACATGTCAAGCATAAGGTGTAGCCGGCGGAAACCTAGGCTGGCAGTGGGATACTAATTTCGAAAGGCGTTCACCTGCGCTTCGCACTTGTCCAGGCTCAACGTTGGAGCACAAGCAACCCCGTGTGCCAACTCCTGCATGCTGCTCACCGTTTCTTGGTAGCTAGCCTCCGTTTCACTATGCAACAGTGCATAAAAGTAGCTCATAACCAACCGCTGTAGTTCACCTTATACAATGCCATAGGACACAACCTCCGTGATTGAGCTGACATGGGGAGTTCGCCAAGCGCACCCGTCCTAAGGACCCCGCACTTCCAGCATGCGTGATGGGACGAGAAGGTTGTACAAGATTTGATTTTCCTCTGCATTATTTTCATTTGTCCATTTCTGCCCAATAGCTGCGAAGCTTTCTCTACTTCCTTGACACAAACGTTACGGTGACGCGGCTGTAGGTCATAAAGAACAACTCGTTATAGGACTGTCATATTGAAGACACACCACTGCGCGCATCCCCTGCGTCCGACGAAACGGTTTCATCAGATTCAGCATGGTGCTTTCCTGTTCCGCCGTTTGACACTTATATTTGGCATGCAGCCGAGGTTACGTGTGTGAGTGACGAAGACAGGCGTATACAATCTCGCAACCTCTTCTTCAATACCGCTAAGAAGCCTGCAGGACAATTGTAACACAGGTAACTGTTAACCAATTATCAGGTGGATTGGCTACACGTACCACCTTCTAGCAACGTTCAGTCGTTTGCTATGAACGCACCGAAAGTAGATATATCAGTACCGGCATTCTTCCCTTAGCCCCTATCCTTTCTTTCTTTGGTAAGCTTTCGCAGCAATAGCGCTTCGACGAATATACAACTTTACCGTTTCAATATGAAAATGTGTTAAATCATCAATGTTCACCGAAAAGTCCAGGTGTGGACCATTGAAGATAAGTCGGAATGCCGTTTTGTCAGCATTCATGGTAACGGTCTCTAGAAGTAAGAAAATGATTAACAACCGTAACGCATTTAAGCCGCTGCGTATAATGAATTATAATCCACCTCCTAGCTAATTGGCAGCGACTTGCACATAATGGTAAACCTACTCATGCATCAAGCAGAGCAATACCTTTTCATCAACAAACAACCCTTTTTACCACAATCTCACTGACAAAATCGCATTCATCGTCCTTGGTGGACACGACGCTCCGCTTCCAAATGCCGGGAAGGACCGCCTAAAGATATGTGCGAGTTCAAAGTAGAGGTGAAGTCTCAAGCTACCACTGATCCCTGGAGCTGGGCAAATATGATGAACCAGTGCTGGATGAAGATGGAAGCTTACGTCTCAGCCAGTCTAGATAGCTGAGAAGCATGTAGTTGGCAAATATTTGATGAAAGTTAAAAGTTCTTAATTCTCATAAATCTCCAACGGAATACAAGGGATGTGCTTTACTTTTAGTTCGAAAATGCAAAGTAATTCTTGCGATGAAAGGAAAGCATATGTCGGTTTGTTGGTGTACAGCAACATAAACTTATAGATGGCCATTGCATGTGTGCTTGGGTACTCGTGGGTTTGTCCTTATGCGTATGTGCCAATAACAGTGTTAAGTAAACTGGGAATAGATAGCTTTTGCAATAGGTTGCATAAAAGACTTGATGAAATTACGGATGCACCAATATATCCGCACGTGCACGTGTACATACTGAAAGCGTGTATGCAAAATTATAAAAGTACAAATATAGAAGTATATGGTTGGCGGCATCCGGTTTCGGATTTGGCTGTTACTGTGCCCAGCCACAGGACGCCTGCGCCTACAGAGGGACCATGGGTGGCTTGCGCTGCACCACCCACAGCTCCAACCTCACACCCCATATCCAGTGTAAACCCGAAGGAATAGGACCAGTAGGCATCTGGATGGGCACCACTTTTTATTAACGGAGCCGGCCCACAATCCTGCACAGGCAAAAACAAGCACACTGTACTTAGGAATCAAGCGCACCCAAGGCGGTGGCTGGACCGTAGTCCGCTCCACCCTGACGGCATGGAACCACTCTTCGAGCCTAACACGGCCACAGGGACCGTGCACCCTGTCCCCTCCAGCAACGACCAAATGTCTCCTGGAGCCAGTATGGACGAGGTCGTGAGTAATAGACAGGTAGGCAACTTGTCAACATGCACATCAAGCGCATCCACACCGGGGATATCATACAACAGCCAAACACTTGAAAGAGAGAAAGAAAAGGGATAAACTCGATTAATGCATAAGGAAACGGTGATATAAACCTCAAGTAAATAGCGTATGTTATAAGTTGAGTACAAACAAATCCTTGCTAAGTGCAGGAGGTCAGAAAGTATAGTTCACGGAATGCCACGAACACAAAAATGTTATGGAAATCGTATACAATTGGCTGAAGCGATGTGCGCAATTTACTGGAATACAGTACAGGGAGATAAGTATATGAGAAAGAAAAGCATTAAGATAAAAAATGTAAACCAACCACCTGAAATAAAGAGACTAAGCATGCAAGCACGCGATTAGTAAATCGAATTCAGCGTGCCTACAAACGCTGCGCCGGCTCGACGTAATTCTCTGTAGGACCCGTCGTCGCTTCTGTAGTGGCCCCTAATGGCATAGCTCATGGCCCATTAGACATTTATATGAGAAAGAAAGGCATTAGGACAGGACCGAAACCCACCACCTGAAATTAAGAGACTTAGCATGCATGCATGCGGTTAGTAAATCGAATTCAGCGTGCCTACATACGCTGCGCCAGTGCCGCCTACTTTCACTGCTGGACCCGTCGTCGCTTCGGCAGTGGTACCGAGTGATCTCTATCATGACTTACTAGGCCTGCCTGACTAAAGCACTCGCGACCGCATGTTCTACAGCATCATGCGCTCGATGTCGATGGAGTACAATTCATCGGTGCTTGCCGCTTCCGCAACTGCCGCTTCTTCTCTGCATGCATGAGGGGTTTCTCCCGCGCTTCCGCAACTGCCTTCGTGATTACATCGCGCCAAGCACTACGATCAACCGCCTTCGATTCCCATGATCTGCAATCAAGATTAGAACGTGTGAGGCTCACTTTAATCATGTCCTGGTAACGCAACTTTGGTTTCCCAGCATGCCGCTTCCCAATACTCAGCTGACCGTATAAAAGTTGTTTCGGTATCCGCGCCGAATCCATACGCCTCACATGACCGAGCCATCTCAGGTGTCGCAGTAAAAGTATGCAGTCCACTGCATACATCCCACTTCGGCGCAACACTTCCGCGTCTGCAAATCTGGCGCCCCAGCCGATCCGCAAAATTCGTCGCAGACACTGTTGATGGAACCGCTCGAGATATCGCACATCCCGACGGTACATCGTCCACGTCCCACTGCCGTATAGATGAACGGACAGTACCATGGATTTGTACACCATCAGCTTCGTGCCAATGCTAAGCTGATGGTTGTTCCACACCCGGTACTCAAGCTTCCCGAATGCCGCTGCCGCCTTCGGCACGCGATTACACAACTCAACGTGTAGCTGCTGACCAGTCGACATCACACTCCCAAGGTGGCTGAAGCGGGAGGTGCTTTCCAATACTTCAGCACCGATGCTGATTTGCGGCAATAATGAAGATTGCATCTCTGGTGAAGGCTGAAAGAGACAGACAGTTTTGCTTGTGTTGATGGTGAGCCCGAATTTGGCCGCTGTCGAAGCCAGAGCACTAGTCATTTGCTGCAACTCATCCGCGCTGTGTGAAAACAACCCACAGTCGTCAGCAAACTGCAACATACGGATAGTTGTCTCACAGACTAGAGTACTCGCACCGAAACGACGGATGTTCAGCAACCTACCATCAATACGGTGCTCCACACGAACACCGTAAGCATAAGTTGCATCAAAAGCACAAGACAACATTGCAGGAAGCTAGATATTAACCAGGGCAGGAGCTAAGACACAGCCTTGCTTCACACCAGAGACAACTGCAAAGGTATCCGAGGTTTCTCCACTCAGCTGCACCCTCGCTCGCATACCACTGTGCAGACATTCAATTAAACTTACAAACTTACGCGGGCAACCAAACTTACCCAACACCAGCCACAATGTCTCGCGGTTCACCGTATCAAATGCCTTGGTGAAATCAACAAAAAGCGAGTGCAATGGCTGGTGTCGTTCTCTGCATTTCTCTTGCAACTGACGAGCCGCAAACACCATATCTATAGTGCTGCGACCCGAACGGAACCAACACTGCTCTTCCGCCACGTTTGGTTCCACAATCTGACTGACGAGGCGTTTGAGCAGGATTCGGGCAATCACCTTGCCCACACAACGCAGCAAGTTGATGCCCCGATAATTCGTGCAACCTTGATTGCTCCCTTCGCCTTTGTACAGTGGTAGCACGAGGGCACCCTTCAGCTCAGGAGGCACCTCCTCCTCAATCCACACGCGTTGCGCTAAGTGGTGCATCGCAGTCAACAACGCGGGTCCACCGTGTTTTAATACTTCAAGTGGGATCCCTTCACCTCCAGCACATTTGCCGTTTCGCAGCTGAGCAAGTGCTCTCGGCATCTCATCCCGAGTCGGCGTATCCGCCAGATCCGCCTTCCCATCGTGCTGCTTCAGTCCGTGCAATGTAGGCCAGTCGATCACTGGAAGGTTGTTCAAGAGACATTCAAAATGTTTCCGCCAGACCTGCATTACGTCTGCAGTCTGAGTGCAGGTAGCGCCTGAACTACCATCGATCAGTGTCCTCAGCGGCTCCAATCTCGGTCCATACACCGCCTTCAAGGAGTCGAAGAATTCCTTGTGTTGGCGGCGTCCGGCGTAGCATTCCATCTGCTTCGACTTCTCCGCCTACCATGCATTTTTAATGCAACGGAGCTCTCGGGTCGGTCACTGTCAAAGTTTGCGAAACTGATTACCCTTTCCCAAGTCAGTGGGGTCTGCCACATGTGCAGCAAATGCTGCATTCCTCTCTGACATCAATGCGCCAATCGCCACATTGTTGTCATCAAACCAATCAGGTCGTTTACAGTTTGCGCGCCCGATGGCCTCCTCGGCAGCAGCTGTCACCTGATCGCGAATGTGGTGCCACAGGTCACCCACTGTGGCTATGCGGTCCACATCACGCAGGCGTTCAACCATCGCCTTCTCCAGCTCAGCAGGTTTCGTTACAGTACCGAGGACAAGAATGTTAAATTTACACCGATTCACGGCGGGAGTGCAATACATCGAAGTGTATATATGCAAACCTAATGCATATATAAGATACATATTAATATATTTGCAAATGTGTTAACGGTACTTACAGTAAAGTATATCCGTCTGCTTGCAGTGTGCTTCGTAAAAATGCATTCTTTTAAAGTACTCAAAGATACTTGCTACTGAGTATGTAGCTTAACAAATATAGCGCATTGTACATTTTGTACCATAGTGCGTAGCATATTTGGAGGGCGCTTGTCATAAATAAGATTATACAGTAAGTATCTTGAAAAACCATTGAAAATTTAGGTGACACAGTTGAATGACTTTTAAGGAGCAGGTGCGATAACAGGGTGCCCAAGGAGCAATTGTGAAAACTTAAGAACATAGAGGGAAATATTTTTCGCTATCCATAGCACGCATATACGCATGACTAGGTATTAGTTGATATGTCTGCGAACGTGAGGGGTGCAACTTAAAACCACGTTAATGCAGCGTGATGTCGAAGTAAGGAGGATGATTTACTGGACCAATGCTTGACATTAGTTACCTGCATGAGAAATGCAAAGGAAGGTAGTAGAAGTGCCATAACCATAGCGTCAACAGCATCCATGAAAGCCTGCTGCCACTGAGGTTTTAACCATTACAAATATATGCTGCGTAAAAAGCTATACATGTCCCACAGTGAGACGTTATTTGTGCCGGGAGTGAAACGTATATCATTGGGTGAACAAGCTACCATGAGCGGTACGTAATTACCAAAATTGCCTCCCATGAAAACGGCGATAAGCTTACCAATAGGGAAACCTGTTCATACATGAAACTCGGTGGACACAAATAGCAAATCTAAGCAAAAGAAAGCGCATTGATGCACATGCAGGTAGCACTGGTCGAGCATTCGGGACAGGAAGGTTTAAGGAAGGTGTGCATGGTACCACGGTTGCTTTCTGCCGGGTTGCGTAGAGACTTATGTTAGCCGTTAGCCAAGACACCGGGTGAACCTACAAGGGTTCACGGGCTTAAAGCAGGAGGTCGCATGTGGGAGTGCTGTGTGATGCGGATGCAGCTGCGCTTCACGAGGAGTTTGAAAATGCTGTGTTTTCCGTTTTTATTAAGGGAAACAGTGCTGCTCAATGCTTTGCAGGCAGGCGGTAGATTCAAAACACAAATACCCAGTTACTGCGTTGATGTACATGCTTTTGCACAGCTGCAATGCGGTACGCGACGTGGTAGTTGTCACGTATTATAGCTACATTCGAGCGCAACAACGCTACTTAGTGAAGTGCTAGCGGATACGCCGCACTGGATGTAACTGGTTCGGGACATAGGGAAAGCGGATGAAATAAATGTGCTCGACGCCGTAACCAATCAGAAATATTCACCACTAGGTGAGTGAGCATGTATATAGTACGGCAGCTACCAGTGGTTAATCTTGAACGACGGTTTCACCAGCCTAATATAATTCCACCATGACAGCTCAAAAGCAAGATAAACCGAACATTAGATAAAAGTAGTCAGTAGGTAGTAGAAACCTGTAAGTTCGTTGAAAAGGATTTGCACATGCAAACATTTAGCTTGGAAAGTACACGGTGGTGAATAGACGTATGGGATTCTACGGCAGTCTGCAAACGACGAGACGGTCAGATCAGTCATATATGCAAGGGAATATGCTCGCTTCCTAAAAGCTACACGTGCACGAATAAAACATTAACCGGCGGTCCGAGTAAGGGTTTAGGCTTTGTCACCTATCCCGTGGAGGCAGACAAGTAGTCGTGGATCACTTAAGTATGCAGCGCTGATTGGCTGTGGTACTAAAAGCAAAGAGGGGAACAGGAAATACACTTACCGGAGATGCAACGGCGGCGGCACTTGTTACGCGTAGGATTACCGGTAACGGCGGATCAATCAAGTAAGCATCACGGAGAGAAGTGCGTTCTAAAAGCCACCTAGTATGAGCCGATATACCTGCTGGTATTGAAACGACGAAGACAGCGGCGGCAGATGTGGTGTGGTGGCATTCCAGTAGACGCGTATCAACACTCTAGGCAGCACGGTTGTGCAGGATTTTTAAACTCGCATTTGAACCGCCTATACGCTCACCTGAGGTGAAACGGAGTAGATAGCGGCGGCACCTTTTACTTGGGGCAGCCCGAAGCGGCGGATGAGTCATCCAGGATGCACGCCGGATGCACCGGAGTTTAATAGTTAATTATTAACAGTCATTAACTAAGTATTTTATTCTCGGATATGCGAGGCACGCTCATGGAGGCATGATCAGATATGTACAACCGCATCGAGATTTTATGGCAAATGTAACAGTGACAATAGAAGATTGTTCAAATGTCCTTGATTGGAACTACAATGGTAAAAGTGCGAAATAATAATTTGGCTGTCTTGATACTGGGGCCTCGGCTAATAATAGATTGAGAACCCTGAATGATCTATTGGAACATAACTGAAGAGCACGCTCAAAAGAGATGACAATACAGTGTGAGCGCGCACAAGTAACGCAAAGGTCAACGGCGATATCGTAGAAAGCAAAAAGACGACAGTATATGCAGGGGTAGAAGTTCCAGTGTAATGAACCTAACTAAAATGGTGAAGTTGGTTGATTTGCCAGTGTAAAGCTATGGGCTGTGACTTTATTAGGTGGCGAGTCACCAGCGCCACCACGCGACGTTTTTAAACGGACATTTGTGGCATTTTACATGGAGAAGCCTTGACAGGCAAAAACCCACCACGTCCTGAAACATTGCCGCCAATCCACTGAATGGCAAGCTGTACATGGCTGTTTCTGTTTGAACGTTTGTTTGCTCAGTTATTCGCAGTCAGGTTGCGTCCCATTTTTCTGCCGGCTGATGCGATAGCCGGGTGCCAGTTGCTTTCCTGAGTCCTGTCCTGTCCGATGGTTAGGTCGGGACCTAAACATCCTTTGAATATGATGTGTTTATTCTCCGCAGAACTACGTGAAGTCTCGAGTGATACACGTTGAAATATGTTGGATTGGCCCTGCAGGCTAGAATACGGTTCCGAAGAAATCATCGCCGATCCCAAGTATGTAGTAAAAGTGCTTAGAACTGTAGGAGACCAAGGCCAATTGAGCGGTCAACGCGGATTGAAGGACTCGTACTGACCAATTGTTCTGGCTTTGTGAATGATTTGTACGGTTATTAAAATGGTGGATGAGCTTCCGCTCAAGTGCAGATAAAGGAACTGTGTGGCTTGTTTTTTGTCGCAACGATGGACAATTCCGTTTACCTTAAATGCAACGGAGTATAAATGCAGCGCAAAGTTTACTTGGAGGGATCTCATTAATAGCGGTGCTAGCAGGTAACTTGCACGGATGCGCAGGTCTTAAAAGCCACTTGTTAAGAGCCAATACTCTAACGATTGGTGCAACGGAGTAGGCGGCGGCGATAAAGGTTTCGCGGTGTCCGACCGGTAGTCGTGGATCACTGATTTATGCCGCAATGACAGACAGCTGTCCTAAGCGCTACATGTGGACAGATAATACTCACACCGGAGGCGTACCGGCGTAGCTGGCGCCCGCAAACATTAAGTAGGGCAGCGAAGCATTGGTAGATCAGTCACATTAGCAGCACAGATACCCAGGTTTCTAGTGAACAACTTGTTAAGACCCCGTAGACGTACCGGAGGTGCAACGATGCACCTAGCGGTGGCAAAGTTGACGTGCAGGCTGTATGTTAGTGATGGATCACCCATATAGGCAAAGTGGAGAGACAGCTTTTAAAAGTCACACGCGCAGACAATACACATCCAGAAAGTGTAACGGAGTAGCTAGCGACGGCCAAGGTTACGTGTAGGCAGGAAAGTAGTGGCGGATTAGTCACCTAAGCAGTACAACTACATATGTGTTATGAAAACGACTTGTTAAGTGCCCATAAACTTACCGGAGGTGTATCAGCGTAGATAGTGGAGGCGAAGGTAACCCGGGGACTGAGCAGTAGTAGCGGCTCACTCATATAGACATCTGCTTATGAGCCAGGCACATTAGCGTATTCTGTGGAAATGACGGTAGTGCGGCTGGTTTAACACCGGTCACGAAATTTCGTTATTCTTTTTGTGTACGCTTCTGCTTTAGACGTTGTAGTACTTCTTCCCGGCTCTTCGTTTCGGTTGGCGTGCTTCAACATTCGAACACCCATGTAAGGGTGACAGCAAGCCGGGCTAGCGCGCTCCCGTAGTCTCTATACCTTGAGGTTCGCTGCCTTTAAGCGACATGGTTGCAAGCTACAAGCACTGTGCTTACACTGACATCCCCCAGTGACCATGTAGGCGGATATCACGTGTGTCCTTCTGGAGCTCTAGATGTACTCTCGACGGATTTCGCTGGTGTAAGTATAGTATTGTGGAAATCTCGAGGCAGCATTACAGGACTTCTTCCCGCGTAACAGCGGACTACATGCAGTTCGGCTTCCGGGCCTCGAGTAGTATCAATAATAGGTTTCCTTTGAGTACTAACTTCAGGCCTACGAAGAAGCCTTGCGCGACATGGCGTCTTCTTCGCCAACCAATACGTGGTCTCATGGTGAGCACATTGCAATTAGCTTTAACGGCAGCGGATTGCACTGCAACGCTTTTGTTCCATCTTCGTTCATTCAGTTCATGCACTGGTCTGTGCGAAAATCTGTATGCTTATTGAGGGGTCCCGATACACGGAGCAACACAAGATGAATGTAAACGGCTGAATATATTCCTCTGTCCGCGTAAACTATCAGTAAGCACTGGCATATGCACTTAGTTGCCGTCCACCACAAGAAGCGGGGTAACACTAGACTTGTATACGGAAAGCTATGAGCATTTCTGGACAGCCAAACTGCGGCGTAACTCGACGCTCCTAAAGCCATGGATGGCTGTTCGTTCTCTGAATCTGTTCAAATGCCGCACAGATATCTCGGCAAAAGCTGAGGTCCATGGGCGGTGCAGTCCTGCTAGCCAGCTGCTCAATCAAGTGTACGCAGGATCGCGAGATATGGGGTTCGAGCATGCTTTAGAGATGGAAGCCGCTGTCTTCTGGGGAAAGGCACACAGGACTTTTCAGCTCATCCGGTCTTCTGGCCTCAGGAACCCTGGTGTCAGTGCGGTCATCCGTGAGGCGGCTGAGCTTCCGATGACCATCCAACAAAGGCGTATTGACGGCTGGGGCGAAGGCTTTCCGTAAGTACGTGCCGTAAACCTTGGTTCCACTCTGGCTGATCCCACTGAATGCACCCGTAGAAGCGGAAGTCAGCGTTGAGATCCGACGCTTACAGCAGCTCAGGGTTGTTGGCTCTGACGGATTTCAGCCGTAGCTATTTACATACGGCAGTGTGGCGATGAATAACCAGCATATGGCGCTGTTCTTATAAATCTAGAGTGAAGGAAAAGTGCCTTTCACTTGGGGCTATTGACGTGCATAGTGTTTCGCAGGCTGTCCCTAGTACGTAAGTCCTACTACCATGAGGAACAAGCTGGTATCTGTCCCGGCCGCGGATGCGTGGAGCAAATCTTCACGGTCGGCCAGATCCTCAAATATTGCCACATTTATCACAGGCCCACAACCATTGCATTCCTGGACATTTATGCCACTATTGCCTCCTTTGTTCGACCTACGGTAAGGCGCTGCTTGCTAGCTAAGGGGTGCCAGAGAACTATGCCGTCATCTTACAAGTACTTTATCTTCATACTTCCGGCAGGGCGTGGGTTTATGGCGAGCTTTCCTTGAGATTCGCTGTCAGCAGCTAGCTGCGTCCTTGCTCTTCAACTTCGTAAGAGAAGACGTTATGTCCGATGTTCTACGTTGCCCACATTTTGGTCTATAGCAGCTATCGTGTGAGCGCGCCACGGTCTTAGGTTATTCTGAGGATATCGCCTCACTTAGTGACGATTCTCAGGGTGTGCAACACATTCTGGATGGTTTGGCTTTTGAAGCACCTGGGTAGGACATATGATTCGCCCCACTGAAGCGGAAACCACTTCTCAAGGATTGGCTTTCACCTGCTCCAGTGCTCGCGCTCGAAGGGACACCACTTGCACAGATTGATAGTTTCGCCTACCTCGGGAGCTATGTTGCTTCAGAAGCCATTAGTAACAAAGAAGCTTCGCTTTTCATCCCTTAAGCTCACTCAACGTCGTTCAACCTGAAGCTCTTGTAGAGCCCTCACAACGTCACCTTCTTGCTTTAGGGCCGTTGATATTATGGTGTGGTTTGCGCCACTGCGTGGTGTTCTACTGAACAGAAGACTTATCAACTTAATATGCAGTTATGGACTTCTATTGTGCGCGATTCACTGAATACACACCGCAACGTTGCGGGTAGCATACTTAGACAAAGCCTTGGAATGGTGTTCACCTGTTTCATGGGAACAGGTTCACTCACAAGCATTTCAAAGGAAATGCTTGGACCGACAGAATAGAACACAAAGGGCTATTAAGCTGAAGCCACTGTACCCTCACAGGCAGCCTTGCAGCTTCGAATGATTCACACCACGGTTTCACTAGTGATTGCCACAGCTGCGCTTCCGCATATATGCAACCAATCACGTGGACAATCCTGGAGCCATAAATACAACGATACCGGGAGAGTTGTTGATCCTAGCTTTGGACAGACACAGTGGGCACAGAAGTAACACGGCGTCCTCCTGTAAGTGGCCAGTGGTGGACCGAAGTTGCACAGCTTGTCATAAATTGCGGGTGGCGTAGTTCCATCCTGGATTGCCACTCGTACTGCATTAGCTGCCTACAGTGTGGGTATGCTTTGGACGCCGTCGCTTCACCAGGAACTTTACCGGGAGACATACCAAGCGTCCCATTTGATTGGCAACTAAGAAGCGGTCTCATCCCTCGGGCAGACAAGCCTAACGACAGGCCTGCGTAGCGAACATTCGCGAGCATGTCCTAATGGCAATAGTTATCGCATCCATAGGTGGTGGGGAGTAACAAAACCGGTTCGAGCTATCGCTATACGATCCGCGATGTCGCCTAATGCCAATGGCGCTAATATCAAACCCCAGGTGGTTGAATTTTTGTAAGCGTTCTTGCTGATCCCCACCAAGGGTCAGCTTTGGCGACCCCTGCCAAGCTTGAAGAAAAGCTTCGCACGTTGAAGGTGCGAAGCAGAGCTTGAAACGGCTGACAGCCAGCGGTAATTTGTCTAGTGCAGCATGGTAGGTGTGGGGTTGTCACAGATGGGGTCAATGTCGTCTGCAGACTCCAGGTCAATAAGCCTTCCTCCTGGGAGCAGATACACACTTTCTAATTCTTGTCCTGTGAACGTGATGCGCATGAGTTCCTGTTGTAACACTGTCCTTTAGCTCTCCGTCTCTCTGCACTACCAACCATCCGTGGTAAACTAAACGCTGAGCCTGCTAGACCGAAGTACATTAGGCACGAAGCATGGCTACTTTTATAGGTCACGTGCACTTACCTCGCCTCTATCACGGAGGTGAGTCGCACCGCTTGTCTGAACATATCCGACTCTAGTAGCGGCGACCTCTTTCTGAATGTTGGTAGGATCACGTCCGCAACATAGCAAACCGTGCGGCGCAGACGGTCTGATTTTGTCAGCTTCCGGTTTGACCATGACAACTAGCCTGTCAGCCGCTCACGTGATCTGGCCTATCTCGCCCCGCTAGTGTGCACCATTGTAGTCAGCTATTCCGCCTCCGTGACACTTCCTCGATTGTGAACTAAAGGAAGCTAGGTGCCCAAGGTCATCCTTGTCACACACCGCTGGAGATAGTAAAGGGCGACGCGACCTGGCCGTACGCTTGAGCTACGCGCGTATAATCCTCGGAACATGTTTCCATGTTGCACGGACAGGACTTTTCTGAGCAGACAGTCCCGAAAATCAACCTATCAAATGAAGCAAAGGCAAGTTTGATGCCACGCAACATGCTGACCGTTAGCTGCCAAGCTATGTGACGGTGCTCCTACAATTGTGCACAATGAAGATAAATAAAGCAATAAATATTTATTTATTTTCGGCTATGCCAGTTCTGAACGCGAGGGCCTGATCAAATAAGTGCAACTATACAGACATGTCATGTCAAGTGGATCAGTGACAATCGGAGGTTGTCAATACGTTCCTATTTGAAACTGTACAAATTGGAGAGAAATAAAAATAAAGAACGCCCATTGGCAAGAATTCGGGCAAGTTCGTGTGGGCACATTCGTTCTGCCATAAAGGGCAGTAACAATTCACGCCTTAATAGATTAATAACTAGGACTGATCAATAAGAAAAAAGCGAGTGAAGAACACGTTCAATCGCGATTACACGATACACAGGGTTCCTGTGCGTGTTGGGTAAAGCACAATGGTGAATGCGCAGAAAACGAAGTGGCGACAAAATATGCAGAAAAGAAAGCATCGGGGCGTAACCATCATGGTAGTATATAGTCATGGTCAGCCTACCAGTGTGAGCTTATTGGCAGTGACTGTATGCAGTGGAGAGTCACCTCCGCCACGTCTCAGTTTTGTTAAACGGATATTTGTGGCTTTTCATAGGGAGGACGCATGCCAGGCAAAATCCCACTGCGTCCTGGAACATTGCCATCAACGCTTTCGAGCGACAAGCTGCAGTTGGTAATGGTCCTTATTGACCGTTTCCAGTTCTGTTGGTTGCAGTCAGGATACACCCATAATTTTCGCTGACTAATGCCTGATGTGACGGGTCTGTATCAGCCATGAGTCATGTCACTTCCTGACGAAATGGCACGGCTGTTTTGGTAAGTAAACTATAAAACGAACCTGCTGGCATGTTTTGTATCTCTCCCCTGTAAAACCGCATGGTGTCTCCCATGGGTATCCGGTAATATGTTTTTAAACCAAATACTAGAGTAGAAGGAACCAACGCAACCGGTGTAGCCCGAGAAAGCTGCATGCTGTTCTGAGTAATGAGCCGGAAATCCCCCAGAGTAAGTTCTCTTGACTGGGGATATCAACATCCACGAATATATGGACGGTAAAGTAGTGCGGGCAGCTCGAAATGGTGAGTGAAAAGAAGTTCAGTAGTGTAAAGGGCGGAACCCATTTGTTCTTGCCACAGTGAGAGTATTAGGTGTAAAATTATTGGGTTGGGACATTTCCAAATTACTTGCATTGCACATGCAGGACAATCTGCCCTCCAGTTAGATGAACTGACCGTGTTGAGTCTACATGTCAGCCAATCCGAATAAGAGTTATTAGAAGCAGAGGCGAGCTGCACCCAGTTGTTCAGGCCTTAATATAATGGCATCCATCCAAAGTAACAGAAAAGTGTTTTGTCCATCCGGTAAATACTAAGGCAGCGTAATGATTACCCGTCTATTTCCAGATAAGGGAATATCACGCTTTGTTGAATTGTTGAGGTTTAGGTGCTGGACGAATTCCTGGATTGTAGCCACTGTATCTGTAGAAATTTCGGTGAAAAAGAGGACGAGCGCAGACCACTACACAAAGTGACAACAACGATGCATCCGGAACTCAGAGAAAAAGATCAGTCGCAAAAGTGCTTTCACTAATGAACCTCACATTATTTGTATCATAATAAACTAAATATCTCATACACATTTGCTCCATGAAAATTAAGCTTCATCATCATCATCAACAGCAGTACATCAGCCATTTGAACTGATGCTTCCCTGCCATACAACCATGAGGACCTATGAAATAAAGAATAAGAAGAGGGAGAGAAGGGGGACTTACCTGAAAACCTTAATGCCCTAAGCAAACATTCAGCGTCAAGGCGCCTACACCTTGTGTTAACAACATTCCGTCACAAACAACTGGCTATCGTGCAAAGATAAGGCGGCATCGGCGAGACAGCTTCCTTGCGGCTTTCACTGCCACGCGTCATAATCAGCCATTACCCCGCAGCTAACTCAGCACCAAACACACTTTAAACAGACAATCCGATTAGGAGACGGCAGCAGACGCGCCACTGGTGTCTACTGCGAGCCATGTCCTGTAAAGTCTCGAGCCAAGCACAAGGTGATTCACGTGGACTCCAACCCGGAAGGCGAGACGGACCAACGGCACCCAGTTTGGTGGTCAGTTACTTCATTTCCCGCTGCCAAGTCAACTTCTGTCCACCACGAGCCTTGCGCCATCCGACACCTGGTAAACTGAACAAGGCCCTCCTAGGTAAGCGGTGACCAGGCATGCGTAGCACGTGCCCAAGCCAACGTAACTTATTCAGTGCTATCTGTTGTTCTAGGGAGCTAGCATGATAATCACCACCTAGTACTCGCCTACGCACATCATCGTTGCGGACACGCTGGTGCAATCCGACACCAGCAATGCTTCGCAAACAACGATGATCAAAGACTTGAAGGCGCCTCAGATCTTCAGACCGAAGGGGCCGAGTTTTACTACCATAGAGCAGAACGGCCCTCACTGTGGTCTTGTATACACGGCCTTTCAGACGGAGAGAAACTCCCTTCTGTCGCCAAAGATGACGCAGGTTCAAGAAGGCAGCTGTCGCCTTTGCAATGCGTGAGCTCACGTCAGTTTCTATGCGCCCATCATTGCTGATGCAGCTGCCAAGATAAGTGAATTGATCAACCACCTCGAGTTCCTCGTTAGCAATCGTCAAGGGGTCATCGAGTGGCTGGTGGTCCTGCAGCAACACTTTGCACTTTGAAGGTGCGAAGTGCATACCAAATAATGGGACCACTCTGGATAGGCTATTCAGGGTTGATTGTGCCGCCTCAACATTGTCAAAAAGCAACACGATATCGTCCGCATAATCTAGATTAACTAACCGTTCACCAGACGGAACTTCAACGCCTACATCGTTGGATTCCGCAAGGGAACACTCCATGATAGGATCCACGACGAAATTGAACAAAAAGGGGGAAATCGGGCAACCCTGTCGAACGCCAGTTGTAGTCGAAAAGCTATCCGATAGGGCACCATAGACCCTGACGCGGCCTCTAGTGTTCGAGTATAGAGCACGAAGGATGTACACATATTTCGTGGGAACACCTTTCCGCGCAAGTATTTCGAACAGAATCGATCGATCGACTAACTCGGACGCAGTGTTGAAATCGAGGAACACAGCTACTGTCGGTCCGCGGTATGCGTGGCCCTGCTCTAGCCCCTGCCGCAAAGTAAATATATGGTCTATACAGCCACGTCCTGGGCGAAAACCGGCCTGCTCTTCTCTAATCCGAGATTCCCGTTCTGCAGTGAGACGACGAACGATAATCGAGGCCAGTAATTTTGACACAACTGGCGTTACGCTAATACCCCTGTGGTTCGCACAGTCTATGCGACTGCGCTTCTTGTATATTGCCACTATAATCGATTCGCTCCAATTAGCCGGCACACTCTCTTTGTTCCAGATACGTTCGAATAGGGAGGTCAGTGCTTTGCAGAGGACCTCACCTCCATCCTTAAATAGTGCAGGTGGGAGGGAATCCGGGCCAGCGGCACGAAAACGATTGAGAGCTGTGATCGCGTTTCGGACCTCGGCCTCCGACGGTGGCTCTAAACTAACCGTCCATGGCTCGTCCTGCATCACCTGAGTCGGAAGAGGTCCGGGAGCAGGGGGCCAGCTGAACTGATGTTCAAAGTGCTCAGCCCAACGAGCCATACGGCGCTCATTATTGTGTATCAGCGCACCCGCGCTGTCCCTGATTGTCTCACTGACGCCTGGTTTCCTCGGACCAGTGGTGCGGATTAGCTGGAAGAGCTTCCGGTAATTGCCTACTGCTCCTGCCTCCTCCATTTCTTGAGCCCGACTGGTCCACCAGGCTTCCTTGTCAGCACGTAGGCTCCGCTTTAGTTCACGCCTAATAGCCCGTCTGGTCACATTGTGTTCAGAACCAGCCGGGAGGTGCCTTCTAGCTTCCAAAAGGTTCACGGACCTCTCGGATATCCAGTGACTGGTGCGATGAAGGCTGATAGTGCCACAAGCAGATGCTCCTGCGTCGTGCATAGTGGCCGAGATCCTATTCCACTGAAGTTCAGTGTCATTAGGACAAGACAGAAAGAGTTCGTTATGCAGTGCTTCTTGATAGGCTTGCCTGCCAGAGGGCTGGGACAATTTCTCCGTTGCCAATCGGGGGAGACGCTTTGTGCGCCTCCCGGTAAAGTTCATGGAGAAACGACAGCGCACCAAGGCATGGTCAAAGTCCACACAGGTACTCCAGCACGAGCGGCAATCCAGAATGGAACCACGCCACCTGTAACTTATGGCTGTGTGGTCAATTTGGGTCCATCGCTGGCCAGCTACAGGTGGACGCCAAGTGGCACTTCGGCGCTCACTGTGTCTAAAATCAGTGCTAGTAAGAAACAACTGGTGCTCCGCACACAGTTGCAGCAGACGCTTGCCGTTGTCAGTCCGTTTGGTGTTAAGACCATACTTACCGCCAACTGAGCTTCTGAAGATCCCAGACGTCCTACTTGTGCGTTCATATCCCCTGCAATTACTATAATATCTGAACTAGTAGCACTGCGTAGCAGCTTGTTCAGTTCGTGATAGAAAGTGTCATTGACTGCATTAGAACTGCAGTCCGTGGGAGCATAAGCAGAAATCACAAACAAACAGCGTTTTGTTTTAATTGGTAGCTTAGTAGTACCATAATCAGCGACTTCTCAGTGAGCTGCGCCATATCAAGGAGCAATAGGTCGATCCGAAGGGTTTGATTACACCGTGGATGGCGACTTAATCGTTTAATTAAGTAGTGCAGACGAGTGTTGATGCTCAAATTAGGGCGTGAAATTTGTTGTGATAATAACGCATGCGCAAGTTTAGCAAAGTGCTCAGGGAAGCAATGCTTTGGGTATGCATTACTTAGCTTATATACGTCTCAGTTGTACGGATGAACTCAGAAGTACCGTCAAAAGAATAATTTAAGGCATAGCGCAGAGATGGCCATCCAGTTGATAAGCAATCAGAGATCAAGATAAGTAAACGACAGAGAAGGATTAAGAAAGTCTTTTATTGAAGGAGTGAAAAGTCAACGAGGATTTTGAGGGAGTATGCAGTCCATTGGGACAGTCGAACTAAACAAGGTAACGTTTCATAATTTGGAGTGAATTCGGAGTGCGGGTGGCCGATCAAGCGAGGCTCGAGTGGTCAGCGCGTTGGGAGCAGGACTTACAATGAAGGCAAGGAAAAGGTTAGAAAAATGTAGTGTGCTAAAATCTAGCAGACCCTAGAGGTAGGAAAGCGTATAGCTGATTCTTCAACGACTGTAACGCAAAAGTCTCAGTTACAAAAGCGTAGATAGAGAAACTGACAGGACAAGGGATGCTAAATCACGGTAAGGCAGTAAACCTGGCCGTCTGCTTGAAAGAAGGAATGAAAGCAGAAAGCGAGCAAAGAAAGTTTAGGGTCGGTATGAGAAAGATTTACTGATAAGGAGTGGAGGAACCCACGAGGCTTTCTGGGTGATGTAAACAAGACGTTGAGTCAGCCGAACCAAGGGATGTAACATCGAATAACTCTGAGAAAAACTGGAAAAAAAGTAACTTATCTGGCGAGACTAGATTAGTCGGCGCGTAGGAATAGCACGTAAGAATAAAACAGGATAAGGTCCACAACAATAGAGGACAGCAAGTCAAGCAGAATCTCCTGTTAGAGGAACAAGAGCGTTGGGAATGCACAGCGTATACCACTTAAGTCAGTGTACAATTGGATCAGTCAGATAGAAAGATGCTAGTCAGTGGGACTAGCTCACCTCAGAGCAGTAAGATCGGGCACTCCAATTGAAGAATGAATGAAAGAAGAGCGCGATAATAACAGTTAGGGTCAGGACGAGAAAGGTTTATTGATGCACGATGGAAGAAGCCCACGAAGCTCTCCAGGCAAGGTAGTCGGGTAGTTGAGTCAGCCGAACCAAGATAGGTGACGTCTCAGAAGTCCTAAAGAATCCGAGGAGCAGAAGCCGATCGGGTAGGACTTGATTAGTCGGCGCGTTTGGATAAGGACATGTAGTAAAGGTGAGAAATGAGCTGACAAGAATTAGTGGACAAGTCTAGCAGGCCATAGGGTTAAGGAAGCCTAGCGTTGAACCCGCAGGGGCTATAAAGCGTGAGTTACCGATGTAAAGGTGCGTTCATAGAACGACAGACGGGTCAGGCAAGGCAAGCTCACCGCATGGCATTAAAGTCGGCCTTTCGATTGTAAACGAGATGAAAACACAGAGCGCTTTAAGCAAGAAAAGGTTGGGTTCGAGCTAAGAATGGTTTACTTGTAAAGTGTGGAAAAGCCCACTAGGCTCTACAAGCAATGAAAACAGATCCATTCAGTCAACCGAGCAAGTACGAAAACGCCTAAGAAGCCTGAGTGGGTTCGAAGAGCAGGAGGCCCATCGGGCGGTATTAAAAGAAGGCACACCATTGCAGCGCGTAAAAAAGGGTGAAAAGTCTTGCAGGCTCTCGTGGGGAGCAAAACTGTCATCAAATCAGTAGAGCGCGTACCCTTTGTGTCTCCGTAGCATGGAGGCAGTCGCAGATAAGGAAATGGAGTCTGGGCAGGGCACTGAGTTGTGGCCGTCCGATTGAG
Source organism: Dicrocoelium dendriticum (assembly GCA_944474145.2). Classification (NCBI taxonomy): domain Eukaryota; kingdom Metazoa; phylum Platyhelminthes; class Trematoda; order Plagiorchiida; family Dicrocoeliidae; genus Dicrocoelium; species Dicrocoelium dendriticum. The sequence continues at coordinate 59,162,417 of OX104070.1, read as the reverse complement.
GAAGGAAGGAATATAACGGGCGCAAAAATGCAAGTATGGGATCAAGGTTTATAGAACAGAAACTACGGAGGCACACATAGCAATCCGTCAGCCAAACATTGGTCGTTAACGTAACAGTGAGCTGAGAGAGCTCGGAGAGTAAAAGATATTTCCGGCGATACGTGATTAATCGGTGTGCAATGAAGGCATAAAGCGCAGTAATGAAATGACAAGGAGAGCATCCAGAGGTTTACTGAGTAAGAGCAGTAAAGTCAGCGAGACTCTCAAAGTTGTGAGTGCAGGGTGTTTGCTTTCCTCAACGTTGGCCTGTAACCTCACAATAGCCTGACAGGTCGCGGGGCTGTAGACTGATCAAGCGAGACTGGGTTACTTAGAGGATCACCATCGAGTCATTTACTTAAGTTTTGTGAACAAAGAGAGAGGATTGGCGGAGATGAACAGGTTAAGTGATGAAAGGGGCTACACTAATAGAGAGAAAGCTAACGCAGCAAAATTATCTGGATAAGGGATTCGGTGCTTTGGAAGTGTAGCCCCTAAATCACTTAGGTCTCAGTAGTATGGACGCAGTCGAAAATTAAAAGCCTGGTCAAATGAGATTTGATTAAAGCAGTGTACAAGTCTGACTGGCTGGTTAAAGAAGTGCCATCAGACACGACGACAAGGATAGGGCAGGGTAAGGATGATGGCGGTTTTGTTGATTAATGGTGTAAAATTTAATGAAGTCATCGATGGAATTTGGACAGTCTATTATACCAACCGAGCCACGAGTGTCAACGTTTCAGAAGTCTGCATGGATCCGGAGAAGAGGAAGCCGATCTAACAGGACTGGATTAGTCGGCGTGTTAGGATTAGGACATATAAGAACGATGAGCAGAAAGCCATAGCACTAAAGGGTTAATGAGTCTTGGAGGCTAACGGGGTTAATAGATTAATACAGCCTGAACAAATCTTTCAGGTGCTTGAGGTGGGGGAACAAAGCATTGGGTCAAAAGTGTCTAGCCCGTTTGTAGCTTCGTAATTTTGGCGGCAGCCAGATGGATTTAGACTGATCAGATGAGACTCGAGCAGGGCACGGTACTTATATTTAGCAGTCCGATAGAAGGACTGAAGACAACGAAGCAGGGTCAGATTAAGGAAAGCTTTACTTATTAGGAGTAGCGAAGCCATCGAGACACCATAAGGTAATGTGGACAGGGTAGTTGGCCTTCTTCATATTGGCCAGTAACGTCACAGTGGTGAGAGAGGTCAGAAAACAGGAGCCGAAATTCACGAGGCTGTATTTGTCGGCGCATGGAGATTTAGTAATACAGCTAATTTGGGAAGACCAATAGAGAGTATCAGGATAAGTGGGCATGTTAGATATGTTTGTGCCGAACATACACCGTTTAAAGCGCAGTACTCTGTAGGCAGTCGGAAATTAGGAGGCTAGTCAAATGACACAAAGTCAGCACACAGCGCTAGGTTACTGATATGGTGGCGAAAGGCAAGTATTGAGGAGAACAGTGTGTTCAGTGTTCCGAATAATGACCGGTAACGTCACAATATTCAGAGAGGGTCAGCACAAATGGACAGGTAAGATGGTGGTGGCTTTGTTAAGGTAAGAGGGTGAGCTAGGCAAGCAGGCTCTAGGGAAGATCGGACATAGCCGGAAGGCCTCGGAGTCGTGACCGTATGCTGTGGTTAGTCAAAGAGAAGCAGGCCAGTCAAATGAGACTAGTCAGTGAAGGGCACTGACAAACCGCAGTCTGATAGCAGAGGAATTAATAGCGGAGAGCGTGATAAGGACAGGACAGGGTCGTGTTGAAAGGAGCCTTATTGGTGCTGGGCGTACAGGACAACAAGGCTCTTGGCGCATTGGTATTATTCCGCACAATTAATGCTTTGTATGGAATGCGATACGTGATCGGGGCCGATCTCTCACAGCTCGTTCTCAGGGGTGCAGGTGCTTAAGGTCTCTGCTATTTCGGGGACATTTAGTAGTATATTTATGGCCGTGGAGGATTGCAGGATACTACCAGTTGCTCTGTGGCTTCTGGCAAATTGTACCACACATGAGCATAACTATAGAGAAAGAAGTTAAAACGTAAAGAGCAACGGGTTTTCGGTAGCAAGAACGAGGGTGTCTTTTTGCGTAGAGGATAACGTGTGTCTCCCATCTGTTAAAAAGATCTTTCAGTCCTTGAGTCCGATGTTTTTATTAACTTATATAGAAAAACTAGGTTGGTTTCCCGTCTCCGCAGCCAAACAGTTTCCAGACTAAGCTGCTTACAGCGGCTGTCTGCTCATCAAACTTCTCTTTTCACGAGCGCCAGTCAGTCTGTGAAGAATTATGGTAGCAAGCAAGTTGGAGGCGTGGCCGTTTAGACTGCTTCCTCTATGGTAGCCGCATTTCCAGCGAGAGCATCCATAGAAGGTGGGAACCATAAGGGAGCGGCTCTAGGCGTATGGGACAGTTACCTGCTCAAGCCGTTACAGTAATAATCCGGGTAACTCACCAACAAGCGCAGGGCCCGTATTTGGAAAGGGCGGGAGGAATTGCTGCTGGTCCCACGGATTTGTTCAACTTGCACAGCATAACGGTAACAGGCAAGCTATTGGGAGCTTACTTAAGCGGAGCCTACCTTCTGACAAAGAACCCGAGGTCCGAAAGGCGATCATGGCTGTCAAACGTTTTCGTGCCGCTTGCCCGGCATGCTACACGCCTGCAATATTTAAGGAGGGAGGTGAGGCACTTTGCAAAGGACTGTCTACCCTATTCGGAAGCAACTGGAAGGGAAGTGTCCCGGCTAACTGCAACAATTCCATTGTAGTGACAATTTCCAGCAAGTGTAGTCGCATAGATGGTGCTAACCACAGTGGTACTAGCATACGTCCAGCTGTGACAAAAGTACTGGTCTATATTCGCGTTAGTCGCCGCGCTGTGGAACCGGAAACTCGGAGTAGGGCATAGCACGCAGGTTGTAGCAAGCCATAACTATTTCTTAGGTTATGTACAAACTTTTTACCCTGTCGTACAACATTGCTTTTTGTATGCATGCCGACCATACGGCCAGTCATACCTGTCTCTGGCTCATCACTTGTGTCCGCGGTGAGCTTCGACACCAACTTATTCTCTCCTTGCTTCATCACGTTTCGTTTTATTGTAGCCTTGCTTGTATATACTCCGTTGATTCGGTTCGTCTGGTTTTACGTTATTTACCCTCTCGGACTAGACTAGACTAGACTAGACTAGTTATACTAGACTAGGTATACAAAGTTTCCTTCACGGACATGGCTGTATAAACCATACGTTAACACTGCTGCAGGCGCTATAGCAGCTCCCTTTATATCGCGCTATGCTCAAGGCGGACAAAAGTTTAGTTGGCATCAGGCCTAGACATCCGGGATACCTGTGCAAGCATGCTTTTGCACTCCCTGGTTGGTAACTTGACGGAAAGCTTTCCTTATGTTCCATGCATGCGAACAGGTCCACGGTGTAGAAGTTTTAAGGTGGTAGTTCAACTCCCGTTTGCACTTGTACCGCAGATGAGGCGGACGCGGGGTAAACCTGCGAACAACCTTGCGTCTGGATAGCATAACCGCACATGCTGCTGCGACCGCTGGCTTAATACACATCCGCGCTCAAATCAAAAAGGTTCACCGACACAATAAATGGTTGCTTGCATACAACCTGATACTTACCGGAAGCGTGACACACGTTCGGTAACACAAGTTATCGCGTTCACGTCTGCTATTGGCTTCCAGTTACAAAGGCCCATGCCACCGTTTCCCGGCCACTTGCAATGGGAATCGCCGTTAAATAGAATAAGGGGAACTTACGTTGTAGTAAACCTAATCGTACGTGTCTTCAGCATGATATGATATGCAGTTTTGATGGAACCACCTTGAGCATCTGTCTCACATCTCCAGGAAACATATCTACCGTGTATTCCAAAGTCCTCCACCCGCAGACACCATTCATAATCCCCTGTTGCAACCTGGCTACTTTCACTCCGAAGTGCACCACGTTTGCTCTGGGTTCTGCATCGCGCGGTCATAGCCGTCTGCAGCGGACGACCTTGCGTACCGCACTTTGCGCTGGTACCGGGAGGCGGTATTACCACATGGTGGCTAAATGTTTCCTTGCGCGCATGGTTGCGACGCCCTGGTGTCTCCACAGAGACCACGGTAACGGAAGATGACGGGCCTGGGGTGAATTCCCGGCTGCCATCGATCATAAAACGTTTTACAAGATTTGTCGATATTTCAACGGATCCCGACGCAAGGATTTGAACCTCATTCACACACTGAATTTCCAACCAAGGTGGTGTGCTTCCTGTGCACAGCGGTATACTTGCTGAACATATCGACGTGTCGCCGCTAATGCTGTAGTCCAACATTCCCGGAAGCACGCAAAATATCCAGCGCATTCAGTTATCTGGAAAAGTTGAGACTCCGGATGTTCACCTCAATTTCCGGCAGTGCTACTTGCCATCCGCTAAATTTATGCTCCTGTATAAAACACTGTGTGCAGCTTCAACGGAGAAAACCAGTATAAATTGACTGCTATTCAAATTCCCGCCCGTTTCAGCTTGAGCCGTTGAATCCATCCACCATCAACGTCCTTGGAGGACATAGTGGGCATTTCGATTCTCATCCTCCACCACGTCCAATATGTGACGGCAAGGCATACGACAATAACGATTAAATGCATAGTCACAGTTGCTGTCTTTGTCTAGGCAAACGCGGTACACAGCGGACCCAGGTTCCGACACCAACCGCTACCGTCCAGCAGGCACAACAGCTATCATCGTCGTGCGCTGCTAATACTACATCACGCGTTCGCAAGCATATGCAGCCAATCTGCTTACAAGTACAGACACCACCAATCCATCTCCATGTGCTGCATTATTTCGCAGGCACTCCCTCGCTACCTGAGTGCAATGACGATCAGCTATGCGTTTTGTAGAAGTAATGATCACCTCTAGAAGCGCACGCAAGAAAGAACGCTCGCACATCCTGCGTTTAAGGTGCAGCTTTTCATGCTCTACTCGATTAGTGGAAGTGCGTCCGAAAGTGATAACATGCCGTAATTAACGCGCTGCTCAGCACCTTCACTAAGACATCCATGTCCTACGGAAATACTGAAAGCATTCTGTATTCCACCGCGAATAGTTTTCAGTATTAAGTGCTAACCCTTCTCCTCAGGCTTGAACCAAAGCTTCCTTAGCAACCCGATCAGGAAAGCCCTTTCCGCAGGGTCCGCAACTGACAATTGACTACCGTCCCTTCACATCCCGTAGCATGTGGACAGGGCACAACCTCATGCATACCTCCCGATACACCGTCCTGAGCGCGTTGATTTGTTGCGCGCATTCGTCTAACCCGATTGTTCACACAGGTGTCTGCATGGAACCATTGCACGAATGGATTTTGCTGTCTCCAAAAAACTCTCGGTCTTCTCAGTTAGTAACGAGGCATGGAAGGGCGACCTCCCCACCCCCGTGATGCCAAGGAACATGCAACGCCAGAGCATGTAATCGCCGTAATTAATTTGCTGCGCAGAATCCGCCAGTATGACTTCGCCGTATCGAACAACCCACCTCCGAATGCACACAGGTAAAATGGACGAGAATCGCACCTCCAGATGTTCCCTCTTAACCGTACAAGCACCTCCGTTTTCAACTGTGTACTTAAATAATCCACTTCACTAACTTGCTCCGCTTTAGTCCGATGGCTTCGAGGATAAAGTCCCTTTGGCTAATAAGAAGGCCGTAATCCGTTAACACTAAATTCCTGCTTGCACGTGTCTACGGAAACGACCATCAACGTGCAATTATAAAACGGGCTTGCAGTTTCCCATTGGAACTGCAGCAAATCGAGCTGGAACTTTTCAGTTGCCTGCTAACCCCCAGTTAACATGCGACTAAAAGTAGTGGTGCCATTTTGCATGGTGTTTAGTGTGCAATACTCAGGGAAAAGCCAGATATATTAGCGAGATGAAAGACAACAGGCACAACGCGGTTATGCGCGCAACGCACAGAAAAATACGGTGGGCGGGAGCCGCAGGCGGAAGAACACAGTGTGCGACAAGCAGAGTGTATTCGCAGAACCTAAGTGAAGCCGCACAACACAATAAAACTGGCTCAAGATAGAATATACCATTGGAGACAGAAGTGGTTTTAGTTCACGACTGTCTGTTCGTGACTTTGTTAGCGCTGGTGAGCTCACAATATGCATTTGGCAAATAAGCAAAAAGGCGATAATGAGTGAGTGGGATGGCGCTGCAGCGGAAGAAAAGAAACGCGACAAAATATACAAGTTAAGTGACTCATATAAACAAACCACGTACATATTGTTCCTTCCTTCACAATGAGATATTTGGACATTACTCGAACTTGCTCTTCCCGTTTATATGACCGCCCAGCACCTAAAACTCGATGATCCTGTTTACACTGACTGTACCATGTATACGTCACGGAATATACTTGAAGCGCTTGCCGTTAAGCGGTCGCTCCGCCAAATGCCTCAGCTGCAGCACAGAGGTGATCTCGTGTTCGAAGTCTGTACATGGTCTTGAGTGTGACGGACTGGTGCCTATTGCATGCAGCGACCTTAGTCCTGAACTATATGAGTTCCTGCAACGATAAACTACTTCGATTAATATTGTTTTCTGTGGCCCCTGCCATACTTCATTAAACAGTTAACGCCTTCACGCTGGACTATCACCCATGAGTCTTCATACTACTCCGACCACGTTTGAGGCTTCCACGCGCTTTTCCTCCTACCGGGAACCGTCAGCAGTGCGCATGCCATAGTTCTTTCGCGACCGCAATCACTGGTGTGTTTGTAAAGCTCTTCACCGCGTTTGTGCGACCCCACGTAAACAAATAAATAAATAAATAGTATATTCTCGGTAAAACGAGACACACTTGTAAAGGCGTGATCGAATATGCTTACAAGCATAGCTTCTTTGGAATGTTAAAACATTTCGTTTTAATGAAAGGTATAAAAGAAAAAATGTTGTCCATATGAGTGAGCATATTGTCAGGTAATAGTTAAACCAAGGGACATTATGGCGCTGTGGCTCGCAAAAATCCGTCAAAACACAAGTTTGGGGTAATTTCGCCAGGTAGTGGTCCGTGAGCACAGGAGCCTAAACAAGGTTTTGTTGAAAACAATAACCACTACGCGATAGGGATAAGCTGTGCCCAACAAAGAGTTCTTCATAGCAGAATTAGTTGCACTGGTTCGATGTAGAAGGCTGAGGACTGTGTCAGCGTGAAATGCTTAGAATACTGCGTCCAGGCCTGCCCACCATACCTGGTCCAGGACAAAGTGGCACTGGGAAGGTTGTTGCCTGTCGGTACTTGACTGCTCTAGGGGTTGCGAGGACACATATGGTTGGCGGCATCAGCTTTCGGATTTGTCTGTCGCCGTGGCAAGCCACAGGACGCCTGCGCCTATAGCGAGAGCATGGGTGGCTTGCGCTGCACCACCCAGAGCTCAAACCACACACCCCATAACCAGTGTAAACCCGAAGGAATAAGACCGGGTGGCAAGCGGACGGGAACCACGTTTCATCAACAGACACCGCCCACACTTCACAGGATAACGAAAGCACGCTGTATTTGGGAATCAAGCGCACACAAGGCGGTGGTTGGAACGTAGTCCGCTCCCTAATGAGTGCACGGAACCACTCTTCGAGCCTAACAGGGCCGCAAGGACCGTGCACCCCGTCCCCTCCAGCAACGACTAACCGTCTCCTGGAGCCAGTATGGACGAGGTAGCGGGTGATAGACAGGTAGGCACCTTACCAACGTGCATACCAAGCGCAGCCACACCGGGGATATCAAACAACAGCCGACCATTTGAGAGAGAGACAAAAAAGTAACTCGATTACTGCATAAGGAAACGGTGACATAAACTTAAGTTAATGAGCATGTGAAATAAGTTGTTAACAAACGAATCCTAGATAGGCTCACGATGTCAGAAAGTATACTTTACGGAATGCCGCGAACACAAAAATGCTACGGAAATTGCCTAAAATTGGCTGAAGCGAGGTGTGGCTGTTAATGGGATAGAGTACAGGTAGACGTTTATATGAGAAAGAAAAACAGTTAGGCAAAATTAAAATACCACCACCTGAAATATAGTGACTTAGCATGCAAGCTCGCGGTTAGTAAATCGAATGTAGCGTGCCTACAAACGCTGTGCCGGTTCGGACGACGTTCTCTGCAGGACCCGTCGTCGCTTCGGTGGTAGTCCCGAGTGGCCGCGCTCATGGTTTACACCTGACATATATATATGTACATATATACGTATATATATATATGTAATAAATGTCTGTTAACAGACACTGTGCCATCCGAGGAAAGGCAGCAGAAGAAAGGTGCAGAGGATGGGAACACTAAGGCGCTTAAACAATATGGGAAAAGAGTTTTTGTTACTGCACAAGGCCTTTTGTAATCTTTTGTTTTGTGTTGTGAGATTTTATGGGCATCAACGTGACGGCGAAAATGGGGAAAACATTGACCCAATGTTGTCTTTTGCGGGCCATAACGTCTAATGGTTCCAACCACTACGATGCAGCATCACGTGGACCACAAGCTAGAAGGCAAACTGTTCCGATTGCCGCCAAACTTGAGGTTGCCTTCTTCATACCCCTTCTCTGCGACATCGGTTGCCCACCGCGAAACCTTTTCTATCGCTCCCTGGGAGTGCAAGTAGCGTTCGAAGCGGAAGGCATTGGGCTGGCTTGCGCAAAAGTTGCCCGAGCCAAAGCATTCGACGTCGGAGAATAACGTCCTGAGGACTGGCACTATGCGCCCTATGCACGCGGTCTCGCACCTTTGCGTTGATTACGTGGTGTTGCCATCACACCCTAGAAATCCTTCATAGACAGCTATTGTCAATGACTGACAGCCGCTTCATATCTTCCGTGCGAATAGGCCGTCTCCCAGCCGTATAAGCGTGCTGCACGGAAGAAACATTGTACACCATGCCCTTGAGCTCGAGACTGACACCACGGCGACGTCCTAGGTTTCTCATTTTGAGGAATGCAAGGCAGGCATTTGCAATCCGTTGTGAGAAGTCGCCATCAACACCGCCACCAGTCGTGGTGTCGCTCCATAGATACGTAAAGCAAGGGACTCGCTCCAGTGCATGTCCAGCAGTGATGAGCGCGGGTTCAAACACCTGCCAGTCCTGGAGCAGTGCTTTACATTTCCCCGGCATGTAGCGTAAGCCGTACTGAGTACGGGTCGTTCCCCAATAAGGCGGTGTCATCGGCGTAGGCTAAGCCCGTGAATTTCTTTCCAGGGAGGGCTCAACAACTCAGTCCTGGATACCTTTCAGTGCCCTTGGAGAACACCTTCGATGGCTAAATTGAAGAGGAAAGGTGAAATATGTCAACCACAGCGAACACCGCTGGTCACAGCAAATGCAGCGGAGGGCGTGTCGTAAGCCCTAACTTTGCTTGACGTGTTACCGTAAAGTACGTGCAGAATAGTTACAAATTTGTCGGGCAAATCTTGCTACAGCAAACAGTTCCAAAACGCAGCTCCATCTACTGAATCAACTCCCGCTCGGATGTCCAAAACCACTACGATTTTTGCCCGCCGGTGGTGACGAAGTGCGAGAACTTGCCGAAGCGCGGAGCTTTGGTCTACGCAGCCGCGACCTGGACGAAATTCGGCTGGTGCTTCTCGAGTGAACTCCCGTCTAGTCGTTGAAAGCTTGCCAAGTAATACCAACACGAAGATTTTGGATGCGACCGAGATTAGGGAGGTCCCGCGCTAGTTGCAACTATCGGCGCGGGAGCCCTTTGTGTGAATCGGAACAATGACCGGTGCTCCTCATGAGCTCCGAACCTTCTCCTCAGCCATACCTTCGTGAACAGCTTTAGTATTTCGCCGACAAGTATACGCCCATAAGCTTTGATTAGAGCCGGTGGTAGGTCGTTGGGACCCAGTGCCTTGTAGCAGTTCAATGGTTGGATTACTTTTCGAATCTCAGCTGTATTTGGGGCGGTGGTGACAAGCCGAACATCATACATTGAGTCTGGTGGTGCCGTAGGGAGCTGTGTTGGGTGGTTGAATTGAAGAGCGAATTGCTCTGCCCAGCTACCCAATCGCCTGTGAAGCTTGGTGATCTTCGTGCCGTCAGATTCGCAAATCCTCTGGCTGATAGCGTGGAAGTAGCAACCAATGGCCCTGATGATGTAAGTTAGAAGGCGGAAGTTGCCAGCTGGTGCCGCAGCTTCCACCTCACCGGCGCTTTCTTACAACCAAGATACACGATCAAAGCGAAGACTTGCTTTCAGCTGTTGCATAACAGACTGCGGTGTTCGTTGTACTTTGCTCCAGTAGGCACCGCCCATCGACGATCCAGCAATGCTGAGGTTCTTCCCGAGATCCAGCATTTGGGAGTGGAGCAAGTGAAGCCACAGCTGGACAAACCGGCCGACAGCAGGGCTTGTTGCAGAATTGACCAGTGTTGCTCAACATCCAGAGTGTGAAAGAGTGAGCTATCAGAGAAGCTTTGTTTGCTACTCTTTCTTCACCATTGGGTCCTCCAAATTGTAGGCGTTTAGTCGTATGTGTATTGACCTAAGCGAACCACCAAAACGCATGCAAACGGTCGCACACAACATTGCACGATTATTATTGACGCATGTAGACCAAAATCATTGACAGACGCGCACGCTGCCGCGCACCTGCGACTTATAGCTGTGGGGTCAATCTGTGACCGGCGCTGGAATGATGATGGGGGCACCAAGTGGCGTACTGACGTTCAGGATGAAGAAAGCTGGTGCTGGAGAGGAATAGTTGATGATCGGCACACAGACTGAGCAGTCTGTCTCCTTGTCTGAGCGAACCTTACCATATCCATGCGGTCCTCCGAGGTGGCGTTCACCGGCAGCAGACGACCGACACGCGCGTTGAAGTCACTTGCCAAAACAATGCTATCAGTTTTAGGGCCCTTAGGAGCAGCTCATGAAGGTACGGGTAGAAATAGTCTTTGCTGGTGTCGGAGCTACAGCTGGTGGGCGTGTAGGCAGAGATCCCGAAGAGAGCACACATTTTGACTCGACGTCTGCTGACTTTACCAGCGCCATGGAGCGTCACCGCATAAAGTGGCCATTGATCCTAATCCAAGCAATCAAAGCAGTCTGGGATCGAGCACTGAGGGCGATTCCAACACAAGCTTGTCCAGATGCGGCAGAGTCGGCGTCACCAGGGCTGCTGAGATGAAACCGGTTGCGTGGGAGGAGCGGTGCTACCAGCTGGTAGACCGAGGTAGGGACCTGGAGTCGTGTTTCAGTCAGGCAGCAGATATCAATTCCGAGGGTCGCTTGCCTGCGGGCAACACCAGCTTGCTGCACGACCTGCAGTAACTTGCGTACGTTAAATGCTGTAAGTTTGCACTAGGTCCTAGGCTGCAGGAGCGAGGATAGGCGACCCCGGGACCGGCAACGCTATATTGAATCCTTGTGATTGTGTTAACAGATGTCACGGAACCAGGTTCATCCGTATAGGTGGGATTGGTCGTTATGGAGGAAACAGGTAAAACGGGGTTTGCTTGGTACACGGGAACAGTAGGTAAAATGGTGGCGTGTGCTTGTGCATTTGGCATGGTAACCTGAGTTAATAGCATGGTAGCAGCAAGACAGCGAGTGAATGGTTATGGCTGTAAGTAAACGGATCGTCAGTGAGCGAGATACTACCCGGTCGCCTGGACCGAAGTAGAGGGTTGTCTTAGGGGACCCCACCCCAAGGCTTTGCTCAAAGATCTAACATACAACGCAACAGGGCGATATGGGGGTATGGCAGCCCCCTTGGAGCCGTTGACCAACCGAGTGGTTCATAAGCCTTTAGAAACACATATTACCAGGGGCCGAACGCACCATTTAATTACAATCCTACTCAGAGAGAGGCAAGGGGTAGTGAGTTTATTTCTGGCGAGTCGCGTCCGCCACGTAACCGTGTTGTTAAACGGACGTATGTGGGATTTTATAGAGAGAACGCTTGCCAGGCGCAAACCCACCACGTCCTGAAACACTGCCGCTGAACCATTAGCTGGAACGGAACAATCCCGAACTACCCAGCTGGCGCCACGAGGAGGTGGTTCGGCAAGCCAGCCAAACTTATTCCGAACGCTTACTTACTATGGGGACGCAGTCAAGGCACTATCGAAGGAGTGGAGGTACCTAACTCTAACCTACCGTATTGTGACCGTGAAGGTTGGCCCTGATTTGTCCATATTATTTAATCCTGCTCGATTACCTTGTCCACTCGGGCATTGTATGAAGCTGGACAAACCACTGCCAGATCGTGTTAGAGCGGAGACACGGTTATCACGTCCAATCAACGTGCGCTGGAACCTGCATCCAGAAAATGTTGTCAAGGAGGCTACGGGTAAGGGGTTTGAGCGTCAATTAGACACTCTTTGGTGGCAACACGAATCCTTTCCTGTTTCCTGACAAATTACCATCTCCATACTTCGCTTCTATTTTCTTTACTTTTCGTTGCCATTGGTATTATTTTCTTTAACTGATTTCCCTACTCTGTTAACTTCGCTTTTTCTTCCTCTCTTACTTCACGTACCTGAAGTAGCTGGGACAGCTGATGTAACGAAGGTAGGCTTTACGTCGGTGGACCAGGATGTTTTTCGGGTGTATTTCTTTTAAATAAATAAATAAATAAATACATAGTTTGTTCACGAAGTTCTCGAGGCACACCAAGCAAAGCATGATCAATATTTACATGCAATATTGCTTCGCAACAAACATGTTGCTATGAGTGTAATCGGCCGTAAGCCGAAGGTTGTACAGGTTGCAGAAATTGTGTAAGTAGTCATGAGGGATAGAGTCCTCAATGAATGACAAAACGTTGAATTCTAGCGTTCGTAGTGTAAACAGTCATGGCACTACATGTGTAATGAAAACGATACATATAGGCATGGTGTAATTTATTATTGAAAGTGTCAGGGCAATCTTGACTAATGATTCTAGTTGACTTGCCGGTAGCTAGTTCTGGGCAGTGACTTTATTCGCTGGCGAGTCACATCCACCAAGTTGCGGTGTTGTTACACAGACATTTGTGGCTTTTTATAGGGAGAGCGCTTGCCAGGCGAAAACCCACCACGTCCTAGAACACTGTCAGAAATTTATTTGTGCACTAATATATAATTGGCAGACCAGTTTGTCGACTGGTTGCACACTCAGTTATCCGCAGTCAAATGACCTTCAATTTCCTCTATTACTTTATCAGGTATCTTGATCAAGGCCGCCATAATGGCTGAGGCGAATAGAGGACGGGGGCTTCACGAAGAATCTCCTTTGTGGGTATCCAGGTGGGCGTAACGTCAGTTTCTTGCGTCTGGATTTTTCAGGAGCATGTATTATTTTCAGGTATGTGCAGTTCTCGAGTCCAGCTACCATCACTGGACAACGGCCTTGGTAGTGCCTGCAGTTGTATCCGTTTGTTGTACAGCCAGGTGCTTCATAGGTACTTAGTGGTTGTTCTGTCCCTGACAAAATCAGTTTCTCGGTCCTATCCCAGATATGCAAGAAGCTCCGGATCGTGGAGAAAAGGGAAAATGAGAGACAACCAAGGCAGCAACGAACAGGTGTGGAAACAAGCATTATTAACATCCTATAGTATAACATTTAGAGTGAAGACAAATGATATACAATGTGCAGCAATGTTTGCGCTGCAAGTGTCTTTTGAATGTTTTTCGAAAGCAGTGGCACTATAAGTTGTTTGCTACTATCTACAAGGAATACATAACTTTGCGCCTTTGAGCAGAAACGCAGTAACAGTTTACTATGATTCGACTATTGCGTGGAGACAGTAAGCAGATTTCAGGGACCAGCTGCCTTTGAATGGTGGATAGACGGCTGGTGGCCAGCCTACATCGAAAGAGATGGGAAGTCAGCTGATAGGTAAACAGTAATTGACGGAAGGACGGAGAATAGCCGAAATGCAAGCGTAGAGTAAGGTTGCTTAGAGTATCGGAGCAGTGAGGTCTAACCTCGGCAGCTAGGGTGATAAGCTAATAGTACCAAGCTGGATAGTGCCAGTGAATGCTAGCTCGAGAGTTGGATGAATGCAGGTAATATGGTCTAAGACAATACCGCAAGTAAGGGATAAATGAACAGTAAGAAAGGTGAGGCAAAACAGCGACTTGCGCTGAATACATAGATAGGCCTGCAGACAGAAGAGAGCAAAGAAAGGCTTCTTAAGAAAGGACAACGAACGGATGAATCCCAGGCACACGTTAAGGTACTTAACTAGTTTAGAGCAAAAATAGGCGAAGACGCGGCGATGCGCATATAATAAGATCCTGCTGTGGTGCTAAAGAAATAAAACTAAAGAAGTCTGAACCGGGAGAAGCCAGGGAGAATGCTGAACTTCTATTAATTAGGTGTCAGACGAGTGACAGCTGTGCATCTAGCAAGGAACAACTGTGCACTGACCGGATGAGCTAAAGAAGGTCGCCAGACGAGAGCTAAGAAAGTCGGATAACAAAAAGACAACAGTCAAGAAGAATGCAAGCGTGCAGTGAGTGGGTTGATGGAGTTGTATCATTTGATGCTGAACCACGGCGGTGTATATGTTCTCGATTTATGCAACGGTGCAGGGATATTACTACTTTGGAAAGAGCCAAGGAAAGCTAGTCCAAATACCGGACGCTTACGAGTGAAAAAGGTGAAGATATTACAACAATTAAGCGATATGAGCATGTCTAGAGTAAAGAGGCTAAGGAACGGCTGCGCACCGACCTAAAGAGTTGGAAGGAGCGCTAGAGAAAGCTGAAACGTTTATATGGAAGGACATCAGACAGTCGAAGTGCATGAATAAATTATATGTGCTGAGGACATCGCAGCATATGAGGCAGAGGCGGGCAGATACTGAGTCCTGTTATGGTGCTACGATTTTAGCACTAGGGTAGACTGCGCTGGAAAATGCCATTGAAATGACTGGAAGCCCACATGAGCAGGGGTCACAGACGTTGTTGCAAGCAATGGATAAACGGATGTTTAGAAGGAAGAGGCAATGGAGCAACTGTGCGCAAGCCACATGAATTATGTTTGCTTCACAGAAGAGAATTAAGAAAAGGTTTTATGAAGAGAGGACAGCAAACGGATGAAGCTCAAGCATACGATGTGGTTGTTAAATATTTCAAAGCAAAAAAGGCGTAGACGCTGCGAAGCGCAGAGGATGAACTCATGCCGTGGTGCTAAGGTAATAAAAGTAGGGAAGCCTGAACAGGGAGAAGCCCGTGAGTGGGCTGAACTACAAGTAATTAGCTGTCACAGACGGGTGACAGCTGGGCATCTAGCAAGGGTCTGATGTGCACTGACCGGATGAGCTAAGGGAGATCGCCAGCTGAGAGCTAAGAAGATCGAACAAAGAAAAGACAACAGACAAGAAGAACTCAAGCATACAGTGTGTTGATTGAGGGAGTCATATCATATAATGGGTCACAGTAGTCGGAAACAACGAGACCACTGAGACGAGGTTAGAGTATCAGCTCAAAGAGTGAAAGCAGTAGAATTTAGATCTAATTACTAATGGAGAGCATCGGCGCAATAGGCATATACAGGAAGAATGCGGGCATGGAAGTAGGGATGAATCTTGGCCAACAATTCATTTCAGTTGAGGGTTACAGGAAGTTACGTTGACAGATCCTGAGTCACTTAGATCTCGGAAGTCCGAGGTGGGTCAGAAAGTAGTAGACCGTTCAGACGAGTCCGGATAAGCCAGCAAGATGAAGTTAGGCCTCCAACTTCAGGTGCGAATAAAAGTAATGAGTGCCATAAGTTAAGAAGTTTTCGGGACGGCGGCGGCTATATGAAAAGCAAGATGGCATGTAAAGGAAAGGTCTCGGGATGAGGGGAACAGAGTGTTTGGGATGTAGAGCTAGAGCATTAATGGCTCGGATGTCGGGAAACAGTCAGAAACGGGGGCTGGTCAGCCGAGGGTAGACTAGAGCCAGGTCCGAAGGAATATCCGTCCAATTGAAAAAGTAATGCAAACGGATTGCGCACAGGGAAGCGCTCTATTGAGGGGTAGTGGAAAAGCCAACGATGTTTTCAGGGAGATGTGAGTAGACCGATATGTCTGCCTATCCCTGTTCATTAGGGTCACAGTAGTCGGAAGTAGAGACCACTGAGACGAGGTTAGACCCATTAAGCCTCCGGAGTACCCCTAACAACTCCTGGATCGAGGACCCGCTGGAGAAGGTACACTGGTGGGGTTCATCTTATCGTTTCAGTCTTACTTGAACTTGATCCTGGTAAGGCTCAAACCCTCAACTCGACTTATGACAGTCCCTGTTTGACACCACAGCTTCGGGGGCGGTTACGCCCACCGCGAAGTAGTTACTACATGTGTTATAGAGCCGCTCACCTCGAGTAACTAATGAACGATGGGCGTTACTGTCTTCCCGTAGCTCAGTGGTCTCAACCACGGACTGGCAAAATTCGAGTTCCGTGTTCTTGCCCTACCGGGGTCCGATGAAATGCGCACTGCTGGTGATTCCCGAAAGGATGAATCACGCGTAAAGTGCAGATCCGGGGTTGTGACGGCTGTCTGCGGGAGCCCGGACGCGGTGAAGTTTAGCTATACAATACAACTCCCCCTATTACTCCCCTGTTTATTTATTCGCATGGTAAACGTCATCCAACCAAATAGCTAATGAAATATGCTTCAGGTTGAGGGCGCCGAGAGCTCCTATGTCCAGTGCCTACGATGGTCATAGTAGACCGAGCGAGCTGAAAGACAAAGAATACCTCGTAAGTGGCTGGCCAACTATTTAGTAGGTGTCGGAGCTGGATGAAAAGTGCGATTGTGTCACCGCTCGTGGCTAGCCGGGCGGTACTCTCATTTCTCCCCTTAGAGGACAAAACGCGAGTCCACTAAGTGGATGGCGTAAAGACACACGTGAGTTGGTGTATCTAACCATACTGGGAAGGTGAAGAGAACCCAAAACAGCAAAGACCACCTTGGCTACTCTCGAGGACAACTTACCGGTTGGTGTGTTATAGTGACATTGACTCGCTCCTGGTGTTTTTGGGGGGCTAGGAATTGTGTACATGTTTAATGCCGCGTATTTGACGACCTAGCGGCTATTGCTACTTTTGTGGTACGTTGAAACGTGCGTCAAATCTAATGCGCTGTTTAGGGGTAACTGCGCAAGGAAAATGGTTATCACCATAAAGGTACTTGAACCTAAATTTAAGCGGTATGTTCCACCTTTGTAAATGCGGACAAATACTCACAATTCTCATTGGCCACCGCGGGAGCATTTGGATCTATGCACCTTGTGTTTTGACGGATTTTTGCGCGCCACAGCGCCATAATGTCCCTGGGTCTGACTATTACCTGACAGTATGCTCACTCATACGGACAACATCTTTTCTTTTATAACTTTCATAAAAACGAAACGTTTTAATATTCCACAGAAGCTATGCTTGTATGCATATTTGATCACGCCTTTACCGGTGTGTCTCATTTTACCGAGAATATACTATTTATTTATTTATTTATTTAAACTGGACAGAATGCACTTTGTCTAACGCGGCCTATTCCTGTCCTGTTTAGCCTATATTATTAAGTTCTTCTGTTACAGTGTCTATGGCGCAAACCGCGAAATGAGCTAGAGGTGAGGTCTTGGGTGCGCAGAGTCAAGCTAGTCTGGTATATAACGCGTACAGAATGGCCTGCGCAATGGTGGCATCCGCTCAGGTAACCTGAACTGGACAATATCAAGCTTTTGCCGTCTCACGGGCCACCATCCAGTACTGTTTAGCCCATAACCTTTGGTACGCAAATCAGCACAGAAGACGGACGTGTGCTACTAAGATGCTCACAGCCGCAGTTCTGTGGTCGCGCCTTACCACCCTCACGTGAACGATGTCATGGTGAACGCTCCAGGATCCACCAGGGACCTCGGCTGAAGAGCTGTTAGTATACCAAGTGTTGCTTCCGCGAATGCATTCCTACTTGTTCGATAGTGGTTTATTAAAACACTGCGAAGCACCTAACTCTGTGTGTGCTACGCGGTGACTCGACTTTTTGACCTGCCGTACTGGTCGGGCTTTTAGCTGAAATAACGTAAAATAAAGTGTGTGAATAAACACTTCAAAGGAAGTTTGACTATTGTCAAATTTCCTCTGATCCATGATACCTTGGATGGACTAAAGTGATACTGGCAAAAGCGTCTCCATGAGGCTTACTGGTAATTTTGCCATTGTTCCCTTTTTAATCCCGTTTTTCACCCTGGTTTGACTTTTGATTGTGTCCGTTTTGCGGTTGTTTAAGTGTTTTTAAATTTTGCTTAGTTTTTCGCTTCAACCTAGTCGTCTCGCGAAAATCCGAGGTGGATGAACCACTTTCGTCCTCGTTTGAGGAGTCTGTAGTGGTCAAAAAATACTAGGAGGGTTTGATCCCCTTATTAAAGGAGAAAATTTAGAGAGAGTCAACTCACAGTCGAATCACAGTGGAGTTCGTGTCGTACGTTGCACCATACCTGTGGCACACTTCCAGTACAATGGAAGTAGAGTTCGATATTAATCCGGTGTATACTATCCTATTCGCAACCAGACTGGTCAGCACCGTACGCAAGCCGAAGCAGCACAGCCCAAGATCAGCACGACGGAGTGCGGGCACGAAGAAACGTATTTTTATCATTAATTCAAACAAACTGTGCAAAAAGGTGTCATAATAAAATTGCTGAGAAGAAAGACAGAATGTAGAAGATTAATAACCTCTACACAAATCCCCGTAGAGCGTGAAATGGTAAAGTAACGCTCGATATAGCTATTTAGGGAACAAACCCAGCTAGTTTGGATTGAAAAGACTCAGTACGTCCTGAACCTGTGTGTTTGGGATCATTCGTTGAGCGAGCGCATGAAGGTTCTGGAGCATTAAAATCAGTCGGTTAACCGACAGGGGGTAGCAACTTGGGGTTAGTCATGGTAACACCATGCTCAACGTAAGCGGGTTTAAGACGGCCAATGCTCACAGATACTTTCTATCCATTCCTCTCCAGTATTGAGCACTTAGGTTTCTGTGATAAGCTTTTTTAAGGACCTTCATTAGGCGGTGTCAACGGCTTTCGAACTGCATCGATGCGAATGAAAACAAAAAGACAAGTGTGTAAATCCGGAGGACTTTGTTGGGCGCGGGCAGTGAAGCGAGTAGACATAAGTCGAATTGTTCAGAAGTGTTGTTTAAGACATTCGGAGTAGGACACAGGATCTATCACACCAGTGACGCGGGAATTCCAAATCGTCTCACCTGGAAATCTGGGAGTGGTGCCAAAGACGAGTTCGGCAGGGCTGCATTCAATATCCGCTTTGACCACCTTAAGGATACCAAGCATGACAGCTTTGATGCGTTCAGACCAATGCGGATCAGGTGAATTAGCTGTGATGGCGGATTTAAGCTGTCGATGGAAAAGCTCGACAAGGCCAGTCAAAGTGGGACGATAAGCAGTTGTCCGAATATGGGTACAATCCGACAGACAATGCAAGTCAAGGAACAAGGTGGAACTAAACTGAGATCCTTGCTCTGTAGTGTGCGTAGATGGTACACCGAAAAAGGAAATCCATGAGTCCACAAATGCATGGGCAACAGATTCTTCAGATGTGTCACGTAAAGGAATGGCACGCGGCCAACGAGTAAAACGGTCAACACAAGTCACAATGAGAGAGAAAGTGTTCGATGGAGTAAGCTGTCCGGCTATGTCTAGGTGGACATGTCTCAGGTAGTGAGAATGTTTCGGGGGCAGCGATAGTGTGTCTATGTACGTTGCTGAGCTGGCAGCTGAGACAGTGTTTAGCCCATTGGCAGATATCAGAGTGCATACTAGGCCAGAGGAAACGATCAGTACTCAACTTCACCGTGGAACGAATGCTAAGATGCGATAGTCCATCAAAATGTTCAAAGACGGTTCGCCGGAAAGACTGTGGAACAAACGGTCTTGGCTTACCGGAGGAGGCATCGCAATGAATTCTTGCGACTGAGTTTATAATTGGTACTCACAAGCATTTTAATGTGGTATTCGATCAACGCTGGGCGCATTCAGGATCGTTGTTCTGGGCAAGGGACATTTCCTCAAGATCTGTTGGAGAGGCCAGTTTATGTGTGTGAGCACGTGAAAGTGCATCAGCGAAAACATTAATGGGACCAGCGTGGTAGCGAATGTCGACACAAACTTGTGCGAGGTAATCCAGATGTCGTGTCTCTCTCGGAGAATAGCGCTCGGTAGCGGCACGGAAAGCGTAGACCAAAGGCTTGTGGTCCGTCAGAACTACAAAATATCATCCTTCAAGGACGAGACGAAAGTGTTTGATGGCCAAATACATCGCGTGTAGTTCACGACCGTAAGTACTATATCTTGTTTGTGCTGGTTGTAGCTGCAGAGAAAAGAAAGACGACGGCTGAATTCCATTGCCGCTTAGTGGTTGTAGTAGAGCAGCGACAGCGGCTTGTGAGGCATTAGTCTTGAGAACGAGAGTAGCCTTCTCGTCGGTGTCTAAGTAGCTAAGGGAAGTTACCTGGCTTAACTTCTGCTGGATGGCAACAAACGCCGTTTCGGCTTTTGGCTTAAGGATGAACGGCTTCGGCTTACCTTTAAGTAAATCAGTCAAAGGCAGAAGAACGGAAGCACAATTGTCAATGAATCTTCCTTAGTAATTAACCATGCCAAGGAATCAGCGCAGGTTTTAACGGATTCGGGAAGTGGATAGTCCATGGTTGCCTGGGTTTTCTCAGGGCTGGGACTAACGCCTTTGCTAGCACTTTTGTGACCAAGAAAACCGAAGGTAGATTGACAAAATAGACATTTACAGGATTAATGGTTATCCCGTGATAATCCAACCGTTCGAACACTTGTGCAAGGTGAGCAGAGTGCTCTTCTGGTGTGGCACTGGCTATGAGTAACTCTTCCATGCAGACAAAAACAAAGTCCATACCACGGAGGACCTGGTCCATGAAGCGCTGAAAGGACTGTGCTGCATTTCGAAGGACAAAAGGCATACGAATGAACTCGTACAAACCGAAAGGTGTGATAACGGCCGTTTTAGCAATGTCTTCAGATGCAATTGGAATTTGATGGTACGCTCGCACCAGGTCCATCTTGGAAAAACAGATTTCCCGAACAATCCCAATGAAAAATCATGAATATGAGGAGTACGGAGTCTGTCGGGAATGGTAGCGGCGTTGAGCGCCCGGTAATCACCGCATGGACGCCAAGCACCGGACCTTTTGGGTACAAGGTGAAGCGCTGAAGCCCAACAACCGTTGCATGGGCGAATGCTTCCGAGATTGAGCAGTTGCTCGAATTCGCGTTTAGCTGCTTGCAGCTTGTCAGGTGGAAGACGTCTCGGTTCGGTTGACACTGGTGGACCTGTGGTGACGATATGATGACGAACCTCGTGAGTAGACTCGGTAGAGTCGGTATTAGAGCGGACCAAAGACAGGAATTGCTGAAAGAACAATGGAAACGGCGTAGTGTCTGGCATGAGTACGCGATATCCGACGGAAGTGACTGGGGCGAGATGGCAAAGGACAGTGAGGAGGATCATGCATTCATCACGAACGTCCACCAGTTCAAAGCGTTCCATTGAATCCCACCCTTGTTGGAGAACGAAACAAACAAAAGCACACGCAGTCACGTTTACCTACGCACACATGTCCCCATCCAAATACACGGTTAAACATAGTTTTGCACCTCAACACACACAAGTTCCTAAGCTATTGATGTAAGTGTACTAATTTGTGCAACTGCCGATCATACATGTCAGTAATACCATGAACACGCCCTTGATGGTGTGCCTCGCAGTGACCGGAATAAACTATTTAAGGGCTGTCGTCCCGTAACTTCCTGCAACGTAGGTAGAAAACGAGGCCGAATTTTCTAAGGAAGTCGAATCCAATTATGTGCTTTGGACATCTGCGGTAATAAAGATAAAAGAAAATTCGTGTCGTAAACCAAGGCTTAGGTGCAACAGCTTCTGGTCGTATGTCACCATCTTAGTCTGGTTAGCCGCCCGTAACGTGCGTCCGGCTGTTTGCGGAGTACGTTTATCCAACGAAAGTGCTATAACGCTGGTTACTGCGTCCGTATCAACCAAAAATTAAGTTTAGTCGTGGCGCCGAACACATACAGAAGGCGACTGAGGAGTTGGCCAGCGACAGCCGTTGCCATTGCTGGCTGGCTTTGGCGTTTCCCGGTTGCGAAATCGGAGTTCCTTCCGGATATCTGCAACCCGGGTGACCGTTACGTCCTGCTTTACCGAAGCGACGGTGGAAATAGCAGTATGACCGCTGACGTGAAGGTGATGCGCTGCGGCGCCGAACACATGGGCTACCTCGGTTAGGAGGGCGTTCACGTCAAATAACAGACATGCTAAGTTCTAGACGGCATGTTTTATCGCTGGTTGAATCAAGCGTAGTGCTATGGGATGAGCTGGCTGTGGTGGACTCCGCTACGTGATTAAGAGTACTCTTAAAGAAACATTCGTGCAATTTGTCCGCAGCTTGTGCGAGTGTTTCCAGTGCGATATCGTGGCTAAGAACTGATAGTATTGCTGCGATGTTTGCCGGAAGACATTTCGTCCAAAGTTGGCGAAGTATGGAGCCGGCGAGTTTCGACGAACCAACTAGGGAACGCAGGTGTCTCAGAAGTTGAGATGGGGTGCGAATGCCATGCTCGACGCCGGAAGTAACTGTTGCAGACATTTGCGTCAGCAATAGTGGTGCGTTTAAGGATGACAGATTTAAGTTTATCATACGGTGCTACTACAAGCGTAGGATCAGGGATAGCAATGACTGCAGATAGATTGAAGACGGGTAAGCGCGAGACGAAGTAGAAGAACATGGAAATTTGTGGAGTGAACTTACGACATCGAAAAGTAGCTTGTACCTGAATGAACCACACACGTGGATTAGAAATGTCAAAGGTAGGAAGCAAGCGTTCGACGGAATTGTCCATAAAACACATGGGTTTGGTCAGACATGACTAAGATAAAAGTGTGTTCGCAAAAATATAAGGCTAAGTCAACAATTTACGCAGTGGTGGAAAAATACTAGGAGCGTTTCAACCCCTTAATAAAAGGCGAAAAGTTAGAGTCAACGCACAGTTTTAGCACAGTCGAGTTCGAGTCGTAAGTTGCGCCATACCTGTGGCACACGTCCAGCACAATGGAAATAGACGTTCGCTAGTAATTCCGAGTGTATTATCTGATTCGCAAGCGGACTGGTCAGCAGCGTATGCAAGCAGAAGCAGCACAGCCATAAGTCAGCAGGACGGAGCGCGGGGCACGATGAAGTGTGTTGTTTTAATTAGTTCAAACAAACTGTACAAAGGATGTCATAATAAAATTGATGACAATAAAGACAAAAGGTAAAAGATTAATAATAACTACAAGTCAACTGCAACTACACAATCAATCGGATGGAGTCCGGGAGGACTTTCCTTTATCACGCAGAGTGGTGGATGGGAACGTTTGATGACAGGTACACGGATAAATTTAAATTTTCCTGGTGCCAACTGGTACATTCGTTTTTAGAGTGGAATAAATTGCTTCATATTGCAAAGGATAGGTAGCATAAGGAAAAGTAAATCGTTTAATAGAGATACATGTGGCATAAAGTGCAAACATTTTACTGAGGTAAAGTGGTTAAAATTAAGGAGGTCATAATGCCCGCGACAAATCAAGTGATGTGAATGGGCTGGAAATGCGTTTAAGACAGGAAGCATCAATTTTGCGTGGGTGATGCTTGAAATGTTGCGTGTATTGATACAGAAATTACCTGTGTATTATAAACGGAAATGACTTTTCACAACGCCGTGTAAATTGCAATGATCATGTACATGGACGAAATGAAATGCATCATTTTAAGGAAATTTATTTAT
Organism: Dicrocoelium dendriticum; assembly: GCA_944474145.2. NCBI lineage: Eukaryota > Metazoa > Platyhelminthes > Trematoda > Plagiorchiida > Dicrocoeliidae > Dicrocoelium > Dicrocoelium dendriticum. The sequence continues at coordinate 59,138,504 of OX104070.1, read as the reverse complement.
TTAGGGTGGTGTTAATGAACAGTGAGGCATAAATAATGAGTGTGCAACTTCGGATTATGCTTTGAGGTTAACCTGTAATTAAGTGTCATGTTGTGAATCTGCAGAAATAAAAAAGAAATACCTATGATGACCAAGGCAATACTATGTGCGTGATTAATCACATACCGAATAATATGCAGATATGTGACAAGGCATAATGGCTGACTGATACGTTCTGTTACGGTAATGTTGTGCGCCTAAATGCTTACTGTTAAATGAGGATGCACGGAAAAGGGTTTGTTGTTTGTGACAGTGAAGATAAACATTTACAAGTACTGAAGTTGTTTCAGTATGTTGATGTGTTTGCGAAGCTAAAGCAAATAAGAATATGTGGATATGTGGTCAGATGCAAGGTACAAATGTAAGGGGAATAAGAAGGCGTAGGTGCAAGCCATCTAATATATATATATATATATATATATATATATATATATATATATCAACATATCTTTTTCTTTCATAACTAGTGCGACTAATGCTATAGTTTGTGGGCAGTTTACATGTGTAAGGGAGCTAATGAAGACATTGCCAGTTAATATTTTCTGCGTGCCGGTTAGCAAGAAGCTGATGGTGGGAGCACAGGGTTGCCACTTTTAAATAACCCCATTTACTAGGTTGTTGGCAGCATCCGGTTTCCGATTACCTTGTCACTACGGCCAGCCACAAGACGGGTAAGTATACAGAGGGACCGTGAGTGCCCTGTGCTGCACCCAACAGAGTTGCAACCACACGCCGCATATCCGGGGTAAACCGGAAGGAATACGACAGGGAGACACACGGATGGGAGCCAAGTTGCCGCAACGGAGCGGGCCCACACGCATTCACAGGCAAACACAAGCACGCGGAATCAACCCTACACACACATACATGTTTGGCTGCATCCTTTTTCGGATTAGGCTGTCAATGTGCAAGCCATAGGACGTCTGCTCTTACAGAGGGACCATGGGTGGCTTGCGCTGCACAACCCACAGCTCCATCCACACCTCATATGCAGTGTACACCGCAGCGTATGTGACCACGAGGCTTGTGCATGCGGGCCGCGTTACATAACCGGAGGCGGACAACACTCCGTCATAGCAAACAAAAGCACTCCGTATTTGGGAATCAAGCGCACACAAGGCCGTTGCTGGACGGTAGTCCGCTCAACGCTGTGTGCATGGAACCATTGTATCTGCATTGCACAGCTACAAGGACCGTGCACCCCGTCCGCTCCAGCAATGAGCAACTGTCTCCTGGAGGCAGCATGGACGAGGTAGCGGGAAATAGACTGGTAGCACCTTGTCAACATGCACATCAAGTGCAGTCACACCGGGGATATGAGACAACAGCCATTCACTTGCGAGCTACAAATTACAAAACTTGATTAATGCATATGGAAACGGAAACCCAAAAGTTAATGAGCATATGAAATAAGTGGTTTACAAACGAAAACTAGGCAAGTTATCAAGGTCAGAAAGAACACTTTATGGAATGGCACGAACACAAAAACGCTACGGCAATCGAATACCATTGGCTGAAGCAAGGTGTGGCAATAAATGGAATAGAATGCAGGTAGATATTTACATGAGAAAAAGGATTACGGCAAAAGTAAAACCCGCGACCTGATTTAAAGAGACTTAGCCTGCAAACGGGCGGTTAGTAAATCGAATGCAGCGTGCCTACGAACGCTGCGCCGGTTCTGAATATTTCTCAGCAGTACCGGACGTCGCTTCTGTAGTGGTCCCGAGTGGCCCCGTTCATGGCACAGTAGACATTTATTTGAGAAAGAAAGGCGTTTGGAGAAAACTATAAACCAGCCACCACGGTTGGCGGCATAAGGTTTCGGTTTTCCGTTTCACTTTGGCAAGCCGCAAGTCGTCTGCGACCATCGGATGGACCGTGAATTGATTGCGCTGCACTACCCACAGCTCCAAACACACCCCCCGTATCCAGTGTAAGCCCGAAGGAATAAGACCGGGAGGCATGTGCATGAGAAGCACGTTTCATCAACCTGGCGGCCCACACTGCTACACAGGCAAACGCAATCGCAATTCATTTGGGAAGCAAACGCACACAAGGCAGTGGCTGGACCGCGGTGCGCTGCACACTGACTATATGGAATCACCCTTAGAGCATAACAGAGCCACAAAGCCGGTGCACCCCGTCCCCTCCAGAAACGACCAAATGTCTCGTGGAGCCAGTATGGACGAGGTAACGGATAATCGACAGATAGGCACGTTGTCAGCATGCACCTCCAGCGCAGCAACACGTGGGATATGAAACAACGGCCAATCACTTGAGAGAGAGAGATAGGGACCAACATAGAAACTCTAATACTGCATAGCCAAACGTTGACATAAAGCTTTAGTTAATGTGCATATGTAATCAGGTGTTTTACAAGCGAAAGCTAGCCATGTTAACGGGGTCAGAAAGTACGCTTTACGGAATGTCACGAACACAAAATTGCTACGGAAATCGAATACGCTTCGCTTAAGCGAGGTGTGTCAGTTATTGGAACAGAGTGTAGGTAGACGTTTGTTTGAGAAAGGAAGGCATTAGGACGAAAATGAAAACACAAGACCTAAAATAAAGAGACTTAACATGCAGGCACCCGGTTAGTAAATTGCAGCGTACCTACAAACACTGTTTCGGTTCCGCCTACGTTCTCTTCAGTACCCGTCGTCGCTTCGGTAGTGGTCCCGAGTGGCGTCGCTCATGGCTCACTAAACCTGCCTGACTAAGACGCTGGCGACCGCATGTGCTACAACACCAAGCGTTTGATGTCGTCGGATAACACGCCATCGGTGCTTGCCTCTTCCACACATGCGGCTTCTTCTCTGATTGCATAAGGGCTGTCTCCTGCACCTCCGCCACTGCCTTTATGATCCGATCGCGCCATGCACGCCGATCAACCGCCTTCGATTCGAGTCATGTGCTGCAACTAATAGGCGTTGTTTGCAAATAACGCACGGTCAACAGCAAACAGCAACGTAGGGATAGTTGTCTTACGGGTTAGAGTTACCGGCACCGAAACGACGGCAGTTCAGCAACCCAGCAACAATAGGGTGATGCACACAAACAGCGTAAGCACCAGCGGCATCAGAAGCACAGGACAAGATTGCATGCAGGTACATATTAAACAGGGCAGGAGCTAAGACCCAGCCTTGCATCACACCATAGGCAACCGAGAAGTCATCCAAGGTTTCTCCAATCAGCTGCACCCTCGCTTGCATACCCATGTGCAGGCATTCTATTCAAGTTACAAACTTGTGCTGACAACCAAACTTACCCAACAACAGCCACAATGCCTCGCCGTTCACGGTATCACATGCGTTAGTGAAATCAACCAAAAGGGACTACAATAACTGGCGGTGCATACCACTTTACCTGTGAGACAACATTCATCATGCATGTGCACACTTACTTGGGGGGAGGTGGTACTGAAGGTTCACAAGGCGGAGGCGATGCGTCGGACACGGCTAAGTGGCGCTGCGACGTGGCAAAACTATGGGCGGTGCATATCACTTTACCTGTGAGACAACCTTTATTATGCATAAGCACACTTACCTGGAGGAGGTGGTACTGAAGGTTCACATGGCGGAGGCGATGCGTCGAAGGTGGCTTAGTGGCGGCGCAAAGTATGTGGGCAATGGGCGGCGGAACTCACTTTCGCTGTTATACAACATTCATCATGGATAACAACCGTTACCTGTGAGTATGTATCAATGAAGTTTCTGGTTACCCAAGGATAGGTAACATGCAACCATCAAAAGGCCTACCACGTACATTGGAACACACCCACTGACAGGGAGTTTCCCTGTGGAAATGAGAGCGTAATGATGGTGGCTAAATGAGGGTTCCTTAGGGGAATATTAGAAACTTACGGTCGCATAATGTTTCCTCGGTGCTGCGGAGCTCTGCGGAAATCGGTTGCATCTTATTCGCAGTTGGCGCTATCAAGGGGAACGTTTCTTACTGTGTGCTGTAAGGAAAATGGAGGCTATAGTAGACAACCCAAATTACACATACCTGCAGTGGTTGCCATGCTACGCTGTTCATGTACGTTCCACAGACACTACGAGGAGCACGAAAAGCAAAAGAATTCCTCGTCACCCGCGTATCACGCGAGTTACGCATGGTACTGTTGGGATCACATGTCGCACATGGCCCGTGGCACCGCATCACCGCGGACTTCAACATCCTATTCCTGCTGACGTACTCCGCAGACGTCCACTGAAACCAATGCCTGAGCGAGATGTTTCCGGTTCACTGGAAGCCTGTAGCCCGAGGAGGTCCGGGTGCGAAGCTTACGGAAGCCTTTGCCCCTTAGCGCACCCTTGTCGGGGCTCACCTACGTCACCCTGTACTTCAGGGGGATTTCCGTTTCCTGGAACCGGGTGACGATGGTGATGGAACAGGTGTTGCCGTCGCAATTACATGGTGGTCATTAACTGGCGTTACTTCCAAAGCGGCACCGACATCGCCTGCCGACGTGCTGCCTATTGCGGACGCTGCGCCACCGTGCGACGTTCCCGGCGTTGGCAAGCCGCATAACATGTGATCGTTTGCCTCCTTATCCAAATGAACGGGAACAAGGCACCTAGTCGTTCGACCACACAACGGAAAAGTGGCACCCTTGGACTTAAGCAAGTCAACCATTTTCAGATAGGTCAACTCAGCGGAGTAGTTCTCTGAGCCGTAGCTACATAACTGCGTGCCGATCTCAGCCACCACATTCTGCGTCTTTCGACGTTTTATAGTGCTGCTTACAACCGCATCGCTATCCCCTACATGACCATCAGGAACCTGCACACCTGCATCAGACGCAACGCACTCGCAGGATGCAGCTGGAGGTTGCCGATGTGCGATCCACCGACATACATGTAGTAGGTCCTCCTCGGAGTGTCGGCAATGCGCCGCCACGTAGCAAATGTGAGCGCGTAGGAGCCACCACTGTCGTCGGTACTCACAATAGCATTCACTGCCCCGTGTGATGTATACCCGACGCAATTTCGAATGAGGGCAGTTAACCAAACAATAAGGCCTATCAGACATACAACCGAGAACGATAGATGCACGGAAATGGGCCATTAATCCATTGCCTGCGAAATCGCCCAGCTGGTCGAAAACACAAGCCACTGAGGACAACTCCGGTGGAACAGAAATTACGCTCATGCACCGCCTTGCTATTATGCTGTTCATTTCGTGCACGATACCGTCCACCCTATCAACAACGCAGGTGAAGAGAGTGAGAAACGATGACCTCTCAGAGGAATACTCCTTAAGGTGCTTGTTCTTATTCACAACCCTGTTCTTCGTGTGGCATCCAAAAAGCACAGCATCCCTTAGTCTGTGAGCCACCCAAGCGTCCGCGTGTGGAAGCTACTTTGCGCACAAATAACGGTGGCATTCCGGATTGGCACGCCGCACCGCGTTCAATATGCTTTCAAATGCGGACGCTTCCCCAGTATAAATCAGGTCAAGAAGCCAGCCGCGCAATTGCATCCGACGAGCATCAGCGATTCCACGTATGTGACCGCAGCGTCTTGCCATATCCGCTTTCACATGGTAACGGCAAAACACCACTTTCGCGTTGGGATAATAACGTCTAAACGCCCGCAACTAAGCAGCACATATATCCATCACCATAGTACGGCAACGTATGCTGCTAGGCACATCACCCACATCGCCCCCACCGCTTGCGCATAGCTGTGGGATGTCTCATCAAGAAATAGGGCGTAAAAAAAGAAATCCCTATACTTCAACGTCCACGAACATGCAATGCCACAAAATGTAACCACCATACTTTAGTTAGTGCGTCGCATCGCACAATACAACCTCGCCATAACACTTCACAATGCCAGGAACTACCCATGGAGAGAAGAATACGTAAGGAATCTGAGGGTCCCCCGACACCAATGGGCAAACACCGTGCCATTCCAACATCCTTGCCACCTCCGACACTTCACGGGCGGTGGTATTTCGATGACGAATGAGCACATTGCTCAGGGCCAAACGGGCGTGCAACTCAGGCTTGCTATGGAAACTGCCCATCAAACGCAGAACAGCCGTCTCTTGCCGCGGAGAAAGCCGACGGTTGCGTGCATACAACTAGGGGTTACCCAAGCCAAAATCATGACTAAGCTTCATGAAGTACCTTTCCACCACATATCTTCCTTCCAAATAAACCACGGAGCATCGCGCCTCACAGTCGTAGGATTGGTACCTATATGAGTTAGTCTCCATGTTGCATAAATAGTAACTTACCGCCCGCCACGGGGTCCTGAACGTTGACAATGTACGCAACAGTACATGATGTAACCGTATCCATCCCCATCCGGCAACTGCTTCCGCCTTCCACGCTGGTACGCCGCAGCAGACTTGGAAGATGCACGGGAAAAACAAGTCGCCGTTTCAATCTGAAAACGTCCCAATTGCTCCTCCATGTCTTCAACCCTTTCATACTTCCCAAAAACCAAAGACCTGAACAGCTCACTGTCATCCACAACAATCGCGATAGCAGAAAAACGAAGTAGGGCCGCCGAAATAACCAAACAAACAGCATGTACACGCACAATTACTAGTTAGCATTTCCATGGTATCCTATTTAACACACTATCCCAATCCCCATACACCACCCACCTATTCCCGCCTATTTGCACATTCATCCTCCTTGGCAACGTCACTAGGTAACTCGTTGCTATGTACCATTTAAACCACGGAACGTACCGGCACAACACTATTATTTTGTAGTGCCTCCGCATCAACTTATCTAACGTCCGCTATCTTTTCCTTTCTCACTTTGTTTTTCAGATTCCTTCCCGAGAAACCCTAACATTACTAGACTTGAAGACAAAGACTGGTGAACTTTTAACCACTTGTGTACCTACTGTTTTCTTTCCTGAACTCTGTGTTTAAATGCATTGCACTGTATCTGTGGCTCTCGTGTTGAATACACCTTTTCCTACCTTCGGGACCAGGACTAGCACATCTGGCGGGAACGGGTTTGCGGGCCAAAATCAACCGGCACAGCCGGGAGTTTAACTGCAGCGTAGGATACTGAAATGTAATTAAATAATTTGTGAATACCATAAGTAAACAAGTAGCGGATGTATAAAGGAATCGGGGTCCCTTAACTTTTATAGTACCACGGTTTACTGTAACCTTCGTGGCAGGTGCCCGGAGTTTCCAATTGCATAAATGTATCTACAATTGACCTATGTTATTGGATAAGTAAATAGTGTACTCGGTTAGTCATAAAATGGAAAAGGCACTTTAAGGGAGAATATGAAGAGTGATACACTAAAATTGAAGGGGAAATGATTATTCTGCTTACCTCATATGCTCCTATGTGAATTCTTTTTTCGGAAAAGACTGGGCAGAATGGTTAGTGTACTTCGAGAAATAGGTGGACAAGAACTGAAATGGCTGTGAGAATAATATGTAAATAACGTGGTAAACGGATGTGGCATGAATAGGCAAATAACCATGCGATATGCGTATACCCATTTACATTTGGGACTTGTTACGGGATGCGTATTTACAAAGGAAAAGTAACGCGAAAGCGTCAGTTGCATATATGCATGCCTGGGGAGCAGCAAGTTAAGTGATCTAAGGGGAAGGAGAAGTGAAAATGCATGTCGATCCCTGGTCAATATGTGGTGGATAATTGCCCACAACGGCGGAATGAGCTGACTTAGGGTACCTAAATGGTTGATGAAACCATATATATACATACATATATATTTCAACACTAGAATGCAAATATTGGTAATTAAATATATGTATTCGCTTTCAGACTGCATTATGTATCCCTAAATGTACGCATTATTAACCTCAATCCCATATATATATAGGTTAATAAGGCGTACATTTATGTATACATACTGCTGTCAGAAAGGGAATGCATATATTTAATTACAAATATATGCGTTCCTAATTTTGCAACTTTAAGGTGATTAGAAATGGTATTGCTCCTCCAATCTATCCATGCTTATATCCGCATGTAGAAAGACATTTGTACGCGTGTTAGGGTAGCACTGTCATCAATTCTATGCCGCTTAAGGGGACAGCACGTAGTTAGTCCCCGCTATGATTACCTAATGCAAATCCCCGCAACTGGACGTCAGTGGACCAACGTATACATGCTTTTCATTACAGAGACATAAATAACCTTATTCGTATGTAAATGAGTAAATAGTTAAGCATGTGCCTTTCAGTTTTCATTGTGTTTAACCGGTATCTGTAATGGTGCATATCAAGGTGTCAGGAGTAAAGTAAGGTACACATTTCATTAATTAGCCAATGCCGTTTTATGAATAATACTAAGGGAAATTTATCACACCCAGTATATGCGGAAGTTATAGAAAGCATAGGGAATAATAGCATGGCAAATGGAAGAAGGAAAAAAGCAATGAACGTTTTCGCGATGTTTTCATACAAGTAGCCCGCATATATACGCAAGACTATAGGTAGGTTTATGTCCCTGCCAACGAGACGGGTACATAGTAAGGCCATATGATTGCATCACGGGTGGCATTTGTTTGTTCACTGAAGCGCCCTCCAGTTTTGGCCGCGATTGCTTTTACGGGCGATGCATGGAAAATTATCATTGGTTCTATAGCAGCAGTGTCATAAAGATCATTAAACAGGTATATATTTTTGACTTCACTGCGGTAAAGGAACGGCGCTTAGTAAGCCTACGTATGCTCCACAGGGGAGTATAATTATGGCCTACAGCGACAGTTATGTTATCGGTACCAGGAGCCTAGATGAACGGCCTTCACTTATGCTAATTGGGTTCCATGATATTAGCACCTATATGAGCGGCGGTATAGTAAGCACTGCTAACGAATGAAAAGAGAATACATCTGCACGACCGCAGGAATGATTTTAACTGTTCCCAGCGCAGCTTCATCAATTCTGCCACAATGGAATTAGCAACGACTGATCTCACAGGCGTTCTTGACTGACAGTACATAAGTCTCCGTAGGTCCCACGTTGGTGGTAGCATAATGGGCACGGGAGCGCACTGCGCTATAGGCGGAGCGCGCCACCATAACCAGTAGTCATGAAATGCATATAGGTACCATAGCAGGCAGTATTGTTGTTAGGAGGGAAGCCATAGTGGTAACCTTAGGTATTGCGACAAAAAGAACGTAAGTACTGGGCTTTGTTAACGCTACTGTTACAACTGGAATGGAGTCACATGGCTTTCATTTGTTTCCGTCAATGTATGCAACTTCGTTGAATGCATTACGCTGAGTACTCGTGACAATATGGAAATGGTAACGAAGATGAGGCACAAATGGAGCGGTGACGTCTGTACCGATTCCGAATATTCACGTCATCATGGGGAGCGTGTGAGGCGCTCTTGACCCACAACACGCGAGCACTGAGGAATGGTTAGTGGAAATTTATTCGGTAGACACACATGAAAGCAATATGCATAGATGTAACGTGGGGTTGACTTACTCAATCACATGGAAGCGATGTGGCGCACCTCCCGATAGTAGAGTGAATGGTTCACGTCATCATTGTCTTAGACAAAATTACCAGGAAATAAAAAGTAACATAGTTTGGTGGTAAACGTTTGATAATTGTTCATTGCGGTGCCAACCATCAACAGGAGAAGAGGGTGCATACAGGCGATTGATCAATGGAAGCGACAAATTCCACCATTGATAAATTTTTGGTCTGACATTGTTACCTACCTTGTCATGAATCATGAATCCTACGAAGACAAGAATTAGGTAACAAGGAAATGTCGTGCAATCAGTAAAACAGGGATGACGTGTTCACTTACGTGACACGCTTAAGGAATATAAAGAAAACTAATTCTACCGCACAGTATCATATCCATGCACCTTTTGAAGTGGGTTCCACAGTATTGCCTAACTACGGCGCTGCCTTGCCCAATAATTTTTCCCGGGTGCCCAACGAGCCGTAAGACACTCGTTTTTGTGTATCAGTTCACCTGCATTGGTATCGCTGCCACCATGATTGAGAATCTGCTTGCAGCACCATAAATCGTCACGGCAGCGGTCACTACATATCCGACAGGTTGGTGAACGTTTTGCAAATGGGAAGAAACCTATCCGTCGAGTTTTAGCACAATGTGACCACATGGGCAGTTCGGCTGGACATGAAGCCAAGCCTAATTGCTGACAAAGAAGCCTGTAGCAGCAGTAAGGCTAACGTGAGGTACCAGGCAAGGATGACCGCACGACAAGTGAAGCCAGTTCGCGCGCTGCACAAGTGGAAAGGACCTCTTAAACCCGGAGGCAGCTTTGGCGACAGAAGGCATTTTCCATCCCTTTGAAAGGACGTGTACGCAACGGTCATAACGACATCGATACTGGTGCTAAACTAAAGCTACAACTAGAACTGAACTCATATTCCTAACCAGGCCCAGACGGGCTACACCCACAATTATTCAATATGGTAGCAGAATTTATTTCCGTCCCACTTTGACAAATCTTTCAGCTCTCTCTTAAAGCTGGTCGACTACCTGTCGATTGGAAGACGTGTGTAGTTATGCCGAAATACAAAGGCGGAAACCGCGAGGACCTGTGAAATATCGGCCAATTCGCTTGACGTCGGTCGCCTGCAAGATCATGGAAAGCTCATTAAATGTGCTATCAACCGACACTGCGCAGATTTGAACTTCACTTCAGTCAGCCAGCGTGGCTTCAGAAAGGGACAATCCTGAATCACTAATCTGGTGGTCGCTAGAGAGAAGGGGGCTAAAGCAGTGGACGCTGGAAACCGTTTATATGTGGTCTTCATCGATTTCAGCAAAGTTTTTGACAGAGTCCCACGTCAGGAATTACTTTAAGCTCTGCGGAATTAACATAACAGGCAAAATCCTACTATGGATCAGTGACTTCTTGCAAGGCCGGAACATGGAAGGCAAAGTAAACGATACCCATTCATTCGCAGTGCCTATGTATGGTGGCGTACCATTAGGCTCCGTTCTCGGACCGGAATTGTTCAAGATATATATCGATGGTCTACCAAGTATGCTACAAACGGACAGTCTGCTCAATGCAGACAACCTCCAGCTATGGTCGTTAGTGTTCAGCCTCGAAAAGTCTGACCGAGTACAGAAAACGCGTGATGTACCACATTCTTGGTCTTTCAAGTAGGGTTTGCCGGTCAAAAATGACAAGTGCTCAGCCCTTTCTATGGGTGCTGCTAAACCAATGGGCATATAGCGCATTGGCGGGCACCTCTCAAGGTTGCCATACAGGAAAAGGACCTGGGCACAATAATTTCTTCTGATCTAAAAACGACCCTCGACACGTTAAAGAGAAACACTGTGGCAAACAAGATTTGGGGCGTCATAAGGAGATCATTCTATAAAATGACACCGCACTTATTCAGACTTCTCTTCACCACCCATATCTCATTTTTAATGCTCTGGCCACCGCAGAGCATAATCAACGGCGCCCTGTCAGCTGCATCGGGCAGGGTAGTTAGGGGTTTGGATGCTACTGCTCAAGCCTTCCCATCTTCTTATTCCCTCTCTCGCGCTTTTTCAACCTTATCGTCCCGTTCCAGCTTCACTTATATCCCCCTGTTTTCCACCCGCCAAATCTCGGCCTTCCCCCATGTTGCTTCAATAGTCGCTTGCCTTTATTTTCAGCTCAAATTTGAACGCGGAGCGTCATTCCTGCACTGTCAACAGGCTTATGTCCCGCCAAGCGGCCCATTCCAGTTCAGCGGCTTCCATTTGGAGCCTTCGATCCTCCTTCAGATTGGCATGCCCCAATGTTCGCACACTGCTTCAGATCGGTCAACAGGCATCACTTGCCCGAACATTAGAGACCCTGTCGATCGATATCTGTGCTTATCGGAGACTCGCCTGCAAG